>CM060950.1:263875445-264067945 GCA_030765055.1 Mantis religiosa | reverse complement strand
TTTAATCATTCAAGCTGAAAATGCAGAAGTTTCTGGTTCAATTCTCCGCTAGAGAGCGGGCATTTTTGTTTAGCCAAAATTCCCCATGCTTTCTAGGTTCTGGAAGTATGAGAGTGCAAACCTGTGTGTGTGTGTGTGTGTGTGTGTGTGTGTGTGTGTGTGTGTGTGTGTGTGTGTGTGTGTGTGTGTGTGTGTGTGTGAATTTAATGGAATAACCAAAAGTAATACAAACCCAAAAATTAATCCCAGTGTGAGTGAATCATTACTGCTGTACAATTGTTCCAGAGGTAAAACGCCGTCGATATAATTTTATTAGAGGCCAATATATATCAGATATTTAACAAAATTTTTTGAGAGGAGGTCGCTGGTGACTTTGAGATTCTGCTCTTTTGCATTATCAGGAGGAAAAAGAAAGGGGGGAAATAGGCTTGAAGACTTCCCATTGGAGAAAGTATATTCGAAAATATTTTTCGAAAGTTATTGCTACAAAGACGTATTTATTATAATATGTAGTTCTTGTTAAGCCAGACGAACGTTCAACTCACATTTACACATTTAATAATAGGATACAGCACCTAGCTAAACAGGTAGCTAAATTTTATTGAGCGCGTCTCTAGGTGATGGTTTTGAAATTCAGTGTTCTTTGTATGACTAAGCGGAGAAAAGCTAGTAACGTTTTACCAGATGAAAAAAATTGAAAATGAAAACTAATAATAAAGGACATTTCCAAAATTTGCTGACTCCACAAGAAAATTGCTATAAAGGGTCGGTTTTAAGGACATAGTTTCTTTGTAATAACATACAGTTACTCCAAAAAGTATTCGTTTAATGCGTGAGTTTATGTTTAAGGATGTATGGATACTGGAAAATCATCGGCATAAGTACAGCAGGGACACTGTCTTATTTATTCATTAGTGAAGAATAGGATACAATAAAGAAACATATAGTATCTATTCATATAAACATAGTTAAACATTCAAAAGTAAAGATATGCAATATACGAAGCAAAATAAGTATTCGTCCGCTTACTGAAAATGGTGTAGAATGTTAAGGTTAGTACTTAGTAGGCCCTCCATTCCTCTTTATAATCTCCTGCATTCTCCTTGGCATGGATTTCACCAAAGATTGTGTTTTTTCCACCCTAATTTTACGTCATGGCTCTAGTAGAGCGTTCTTTAGATCCTTTATATTAGATATCTGATGATTCCTAATATTTTTGTCCATTATACTCCACAAATTCTGTATTGGATTCACTTCAGGGGATTGCGATGGTGTCGGCATCCATCGTGGAGTATTATACAGCAACCATAGCCTTGTATGTAGAGCTGTGTGTTTTGGATCATTATCTTGTGTGAAAATATAATCCTCAGAAAGACCCATATTATTCACACTTCTGGACAGATGTGTTTTTAGGATGCTTATAGTTCATAATTCCATCAATAAAACACAAATCCCCCACACCATTTGCACTCATGCAGCCCCAGACAAGTACTGAGCGGCCTCCATGTTTAACTGAAGATGTTATACTTTTTTCCTCAAGCTCACAATTATTTTTTTCTCCACACTATTACTCGTCCTTTTGACTTAAATAGCTCAAATTGACTCTTGCCAGTAAATACAATCTTCTTCCAGAAATCAAACACATCGTATTTATGTCCTTTAGCGAAAGCAACTCGCTTCTTTCTGTTGATTTTGCTGATGTATGGTCTTCTAGGGGCTGTTTGGCCTCCATACTGAGCTTCATAAAGCACATTTCTTATAGTTTGTGCTGAAATGGACTTTCCTGTATGTGTTTGAATTGTAATAGCAAGTATTGGAGCACTTAGTTTAGGATTTTTCTTGACTTTTCTAAGTAACTGTCGTTTCTCCATCTCGGATAGAACTGCAGGAGGATCGTTTCTTGATTGTTTATCGTAAGTTTTGTTGTGCTCAAATCTGTATATAATAGTCTTCATTGTACTGGTAGATCTTCCAATGGTTTTCTCAACTTCTTGGATAGATTTTCCTTTTTAAAATACTTGATGCAAATTCCTCTCTCTTCTTGTGTATTTTCACAAGTTTTTGACCCATATCACTTAAATAATAGTCAATGACTTTGAAAACAGAGATGGAACTGTCAATGACAGTGATGTAACATAACTACTTAAGAAAAGGGAAGGGGTGTTTGTCAGGGAGGCACCATACCTGAGATCTTGTTTACTAGACGAATACTTGTTTGACCTCAAGTGGGATATGATTTTAAATTACCTTGAACTGTTCAATAACTAAGCAATATATGAACCCAAATTGTGTTTTATTTTTAAATCTAGATATCAGTCGATGTAAGGAAATAGTTATTGTTAGTTTTATCTATATTTTTTCTGATTGTGCTTGTTATACTTTATGTGAGATGATTAGACGAATAATTTTTTGAGTATCTGTATAACATTAGAGGTGTTTACAAAATAAAATAATAGTCATGTTTTCCACTGGCAGATATTTATAAATGTATATTTGGTAGCAGATATTTTATTACGGTCGATATTGTGCTTGACCCATTCAACCGTTTCACAAATGCTAAATGAAACATAAGATATAAGCAACTCTAGCGCTAACACTACTGTTAAATTTCTTGCATTTCACCAACCTGTTTTCCGAAAATGTTAACAAACACGTGTTAACGCCAAGAAACTTGTAAATATAACAGCTGTAGAACACTATGGATGTGTCGTAAGGACTTAACAAGAGAAATTTACTTTGTTAGTTTAACAAGAGATTTAACACTTGTGTTAAGTTAACACTTGTTGGTGAAATGCAATTTTTGTTTTAACTATTGCTAAACTCGTGTTAAGTCTTAGCTTTTTTTTGGTGAAATCGGGCATGAATGTCGTCGACATTCTCCTAAAAAATGAAAGCCAACGACGTAACATGCTTTACAACACCAGATACAGTACAGATTGTAAGGGTCACAAAGTTGAACACGATCCCTAATGAAATATAAAAATAGCCCTAGTTTCCCTTTAAAGGGCAAAGGCCTGATCTACCTACCGTTAGGGTGAGCTCGGCACAACTTTTATGGTGAGCAAATCCATGTAGGCCCCTAATTATCGGATTGTAATTCTTATGACTTTGGTTCACAAATGAACAAATAACTACAATAATTGGGATGGTTACATTCCAGCAAGCTAACCTACTCCGCTACTCTCTGTTGCTCTTTGGGAAAGCACTCGTTTATCACCTTGCAAGTATTATATTCATGAAAAGATGTCGCCTATTTTAGCTTTTCGCAACTTCTTGGTGCTTATACAGGGCTGTAAGTATTAATGTTGGGAGCGTAGAGTACCGAATAGAAGAGCACAGCTGCAATAACGGCTTTAATGCTAAAAGGACCAATGTTTTCACATTAGACTTGTGGCGATAACATTCTCCAGCTTAATCAGCCACACGTTCGGGCGCAATATGTAGCGGCGTTTTCCTCCACTCGCATAAGATAGGATACACGTTGACTGTTTCAAAGATCCAGGTCGAGAAGCCAAATGTAACAGGATTACTTCGCTGTAGTTTGAATTCTTTCTTGATGATTGAGTTTGATTAAATAAGATTCATGAGATCTTTTGTGTTCAGGTGTGGATTTTTAGTGACAGAAACAAAATTTTATGATTCCGAATTCGTAATATATAATTTAATTGTATAATCTGGATTACATTTTACTCGAAATTTCTTTCTTAATCAATCACTGTAGGTTAACTCCAACACATCGATAAATCGTTATTTTCAATTAAAATATAATTTCTGTTCATTACTTAAACTTCCTCACTTCTGATTGTTTCTCTCATCACCATTACAAATACCGAATAACTCTTTTTGAAGGTTATTAATTTTCCGTTACAAAACTTTTATATTCACCGCGAAATTTTTCCATCGTCATGAAACAAGATTAAAAAACATATATCTATGAAGATTATTGATTTTACGTAACTATCATTACTCCTCTATTAATTTTGTGATTGGCCGATTTACTGCTACGTCATCACAATACGTAATACAATTATTACTACGGCCAATCGCAAAATTACACATATATTTTTATATTGCCATTACATGGCCCACTAAGTCATATCAGAAAACAATATTCATATAAAAGTTCTAAATAAGCATATCGTTACAGACTATAAACTGCGGGCTGCTGACTCATCTGGTACATATGCTAAGATCCGTGGGCTCACGTGTGTCTGTGTCTGCCGCTGTGAACAATATAATTCATACACAAAAGGTACGTTAAATACCAAACTTGGTGTTTTAGTTCAGCATTTTCAAGTATCTGATAAGAAGGTTTTCAAGCATGTGGAAAGATAGAGTCAGACTGAAAAATTCAATGCCATAGCCGGGAATTGAACCACGGACCTTCTGCTTGACGTCCAGCCTCTCTAACCATTGAGCTATGGCCATAATTTTTCCAGACTTTGGCCTACACAATCTTTGCATACTTTAGCTTACACTCGGCCAGTGTGAAAGAAAAAATTTATTTATTTCAAGAATGTGTCTCCACTCCAAACTACCCTTTAAATGGAAAATTTTTAAGAAAATGTGATTTGTTTCAAAAATGACTAACGGTTTCATTTAAACTGCAATATGTGTAAACTATTTTCAAGACAAATGTAATCTATATCTTAACTTTTGTGGGAATTTCCTCGAAAGTTATCTACGTTCTGGATGGCATTTGTACAACTCAGAAACCTTAAGAGATAAACAAGATGTTACCGCAAAAAATGGAGATCTAATTAAAGCAAAAAGTTTGCATCCGATCTCTGTTGTGTGTGTGTTTGTGTGTGTGTGTGTGTGTGTGTGTGTGTGTGTGTGTGTGTGTGTGTGTGTGTGTGTGTGTGTGTGTGTGAAGTGGACAGCTTCGAAGATATTCCATACTAAGGGTATTTGTCTGCATTTTCCTGTATCTACAACTTTTCTCAAATGGGAAACCGAGGATCACTTTTTGTCCATACAAAGAAGACACAGTTTAAAAGACGTAAAGACCGATCAGCTTTTTAAAGAGTTGATTCTCCCTTAAAGACTGTAGCATTCCCTGGCACTTGCAAGAAAATTGGCAATAAGCTAACGCTCATCCCAATTGTCAAGAAGTATATAGAGCAATAAGCACTTTTAAGGATAGTTTTATAAGAGTAGAGAAAGTCATGTGAGTGAAGTACAGCAGACCTCTTAAACTGTGTTTACGATGGCATTATCTAACGTTACGAACTATTCTAAAGCTCCGCAAAGAAAAATATACAAAAATGAAGGTACATTGTGTTTCAGTGGGATACTCTCGTTGTCTCTTATCATAGTTCTTATTAAGTGACTATACACTTGGCAGGGTAAATCTAAACATTTATGCGACAAATCTGCGCCATTAGTTCAAGATAAACAGAATATGAAGCAATGCAGTGCGTCTGCAGTTAGATATTGTATGCAAACATTGTCGAATCTTTACTTAACGCTGCTATTCTGCTTCATTCCGTGCGATTTGAAGATCCGTATTATGGGCTGAATGTGTTTATTTCATAACTATAATGTGCTATGGTTTTGAGCACTGCCTCTTGTGTCCCTCAGAGGAATTTGAAATTTTAGCAGCATAGAACAGAGAGGAATGCGTTTACATAGCACTAGCTGGTATACCCAGTGAGTAACCTCTCTCTCACGTGTCAGCCCAAGAAGCCTCAAAAGTTTTGAATTCAAACGAAGCAAATAATCACTCATTCATTGCTTATATCGTCCTAGTGATCAAATGATATCACACGAAGAGTACGCAGATATTGTTCTACTATATTTCCACTGAAATCTCAGAATTCTGTTTTTGGGCGTAACTCAGTCATTTTACTATATACTAACGAGCGTGATGGCTCAGGGGATTTCGTCTGCGGCCCGCATTCGGGAGGCCCCAGTTCAGTTCCCATTGACGATCTACCTAACCCATGGGTTTTCTTCTGGACTTTCCCTGTATAATTTCTTTAAAATCAAATTAAATAGTAACGGCCTGAGAGAGTATGCTTGTCGGATTCTTCTTTTGATTGGAATTTTATCTGCAATTTTTCTTGCTATTCTTATTTTGCTAAAATGTTTAGCAAAAATATCATTTATAAGTCAAATCGGTCCATCCGGAACATTGTTCCTTTCCAAAATATTTAAAATGTCTTTAAGTTCCTTTTGGAGGTCAATAAAACACAACCGCAGGCTAGTTATATTCAATGGATTTCTCTGTAACCTGTTTTATTGTAAAGATAGCATTGGTACAGAAAGTCTTCTTTGCTGGAATCCTTGTTGTTCATCTTGGAAATAATAATAATCTTTCTTAGTTTTTTATTTATTAATTTATTTGTAATTTTGAACAGGGTGCTGTGTAGATTTATTGGTCCGCAGTTCTGAGGTTTCTGTTTTCCACCTTTCTTGATAATTGGAATCATAATTCTTGTTTTCCATCTTTCTGATATTTCGCTGTTCTGAAATATTTCTCGAATTAATCCACGACCTCCATGTTTTATCTTCTCACTTCTTATACCATTATCTCCTGCTAGGGATTTGTTACCTTTAACGTCTTGATGCCTGCAGTCTGGGAATTGTACTATTTATGGTATATGATTAATCTTTATCTGTATAACAGAGTTCTGTAAAATAATGAGTTCCTGTTTTATCTGTGATTCTATTTGACAAAATAATATATTTATGTTCCACTTTTTGGTTCTGATAGTTCTCCATACTTTGCAGACAAATGAACCATCGCCTTGAACCATCACTCATTCTAACTTACTCGTGTAGGTTTTCCAATATTGTTATTTAATATTCAATTAATATTCAATATTGTTCTTGAATTATTTCTTATAATTTTATATTTTTCGTAGTTATCTGCTTGTTTTGTTCTCATAATTTCGATAAACCTTCTTTTAGTATTTAGCTAAACTCCTTATTTCGCTACAAAGCCATTGCTTTCTTTGTATTTTCCTACGTGATCTATTCACTCGTCTAGTGCTTTAAAACCTATTTGTAATATATAATCTTTTATTATTTGCCAATTTTCATTACTATTTTTTAATTTGTACGATTTTTACCAAATTTTATTCCCATCATTTGTAATATAAGTATTGTATACCTTTGTCCTATAATAATTCTCTATTCAGTTGTCACTTTCACTTGTTTAAGCTTTAATGGTTGCAGCTTCAATTTTACCGTTACTAGTTTGTGATCAGTTCCTATATTAGCTTAATTCAGCATTGTTACAGTCCAGATT
Organism: Mantis religiosa; assembly: GCA_030765055.1. Lineage (NCBI taxonomy): Eukaryota > Metazoa > Arthropoda > Insecta > Mantodea > Mantidae > Mantis > Mantis religiosa. Next base: position 264,060,690 of record CM060950.1, on the reverse strand, counting down.
TGAGTTGGGTGAATATTTCTATTTGAAATAGTGTCTCTATTGTAGAACAATATCTTCTTGAATTTTCCCATGTGTTTAAGGCTAAAGAAACTGTTATTTATTCTAAGTATTCTTTGTTCCCCATTGCCATTGCGTATTACTTCATTGAATCTTCACATCACTTCCGGCATTTTGTTCTTTCCAATTTCCCATTCACATCTTCCATTATAATTCATGTTCATTTGTTGGTAATATATCTAATTTATTTTGGAGTGTTTCATACAAGATTTCTGTACCTCGTTTTGGTTTGCATTACTCTGATGCATAAACATTGAATAAATGTAGGGTTGAATTTGCATCTTTAATGATATTATTAAGACTCTGTTGGTCATAAACTTATATCCAAAATTTTGGTCTTTATGTTTATTATAAATTATAACCCTTTTTCTTAATTCCTTAGAAAACACATATCGAATAGCTTCTCCATAATCTCCATCATAATATCCTGGTCTTTGTAATTCCATATTGTAATATTTGAAAACCCTAACCGAATACATTTTTGTCTCCAATATCGTTTTTTCCGTGGACCCGCTGTGGCCATCATAGGTAGATCGGTCCGGCTCTATTCCTTTGCGGCACTTTGAGCTTGAGTGCTTGGTGGGTATTAATATTAGTTTTTCTTCTCCCGGACCAGTTGCTTTCACTACAGCTAAAGATCCTGGTCTGTCCTGTTTGGTTCACCCAGGTTCTTTAATTTTCCCGGTACCCTACTCATCTAAATATAAATCGGACTTTCCCTTATCCCCCACCTGAGGTAGCACCCGACGGAGAATTAGCAATAACAAAGTAATCAAAGTGATAATAACAAATAATAATAAAGACATGATATAGCGAATGCACTCAAACGAAAACGTACTTTTAACGCACTCTTGTACTTAGATACATAATATTCTAAACATAGTCGCCATCGCTGGTACTCAATGCTGCAACTACCAAATCGAAATCTGAGGATGACCCTGAACCGCTATTACCTAACAGGCAAACATATTCATGGTACAGAAAAGCATTTTGCTATATTTATACCATTCTGGTTTGTTATCGAAACATACCCATAGAATTTAACTTGAACTCTACTAGGAAAGAAGAAAACTTAATAAGAATGTAAGGTGTCACTTCTTAGGCTGCAAACAAGTATATTAAGTGCGTTGCGTTAAGATAAACTAGGCAGTTAGATGAAGGTTCCTCAGGACTTGGTTCGTCTAGAAATGAAGCTGTCCGTTCTTCAGTTAAATTGGAGACGTGCAGCTCAGCAGTATGAATGTTTCAAATGTTGCGAAAAATTGTAGAGAAGCTACAATAAGAAGGCCATATAGCCTCAGCTATTGTAGAAATGGAAGTGAAGTAGTGACACTTCAGGTCGCAAAATATTAGATACAGACCTGACACTAGATGTTGAAAGTATTCAACCACAGCAAGATGAAGACCCCTTTCGCAATTTGTTGTCCAAAGAACAAGTGCAATAATATTCCGTGGGAGAAACCAGTGTTTCTGTGAAATTAGGTTCACTCTATGTACCACGAAGAAAACAAGAATGTAATTGCCTATTGGCTCTTTACAGAAAAACCTAAACGTCAAAAACAAAAGTTTAATCACAATCTGGACACAAATGAAAAATAGATTTACGTGGTTAACAAGTGAACGACAGTTGTGTGAAATGGTAGAATTCTTTTTATGTGAAAGTGCTTTCAAGGAAAAGAAGAAATTTAAGAATGATACATTTCAAGAATTCCTGCAGAGACGTTCAGTGAATACAATAGTAAAATACAGTGATTTGCGAAACATTACAATAAGGAAATACAAAAAATACAGAAGTACAAGAAAATTATTATTATTATTAAATTATTATTATTGTTATTATTATTATTATTATTATTATTATTATTATTATTATTATTATTATTATTATTATTATTATTATTATTATTATTATTATTATTATTATTATTATTATTATTATTATTATTGTTGTTGTTGTTGTTGTTGTTGTTGTTGTTGTTGTTGTTGTTGTTGTTGTTATTATTATTATTATTATTATTATTATTATTATTATTATTATTATTATTATTATTATTATTATTATTATTATTATTATTATTGTTATTGTTGTTGTTGTTGTTGTTGTTGTTGTTGTTGTTGTTGTTGTTATTATTATTATTATTATTATTATTATTATTATTATTATTATTATTATTATTATTATTATTATTATTATTGTTGTTGTTGTTGTTGTTGTTGTTGTTGTTGTTGTTGTTGTTGTTGTTGTTATTATTATTATTATTATTATTATTATTATTATTATTATTATTATTATTATTATTATTATTATTATTATTATTATTATTATTATTATTATTATTATTATTATTATTATTATTATTATTATTATTATTATTATTATTATTATTATTATTATTATTATTATTATTATTATTATTATTATTATTATTATGATTATTATTATTATTATTATTATTATTATTATTATTATTATTATTATTATTATTATTATTATTATTATTATTATTATTATTATTATTATTATTATTATTATTATTATTATTATTATTATTATTATTATTATTATTATTATTATTATTATTATTATTATTATTATTATTATTATTATTATTATTATTATTATTATTATTATTATTATTATTATTATTATTATTATTATTATTATTATTATTATTATTATTATTATGATTATGATTATTATTATTATTATTATTATTATTATTATTATTATTATTATTATTATGATTATTATTATTATTATTATTATTATTATTATTATTATTATTATTATTATTATTATTATTATTATTGCATTCAAGAAGGAAACACGTTTCACACCTCCCTTTTATCAATTGATTTCGCTCGCAAGCAGAGTGTCTTCGTGTGGACAACATTTGCAGAAGCACTTATGTTTAAATGGTGAATACCATTAAATACACAAACACTTACGGTTTTTTTTTCTGCCGCTTCAGAACGCTTACTTGTAAGTTTATCAAATTATCCCGAAGCTATCAACGACAGTATGAATGAGAACGTCCAGTTGTTGTTTCTTCCTTTTTGGTTACACGTCTTTATGTCAGCCTGCCACATTTAGGTCATCATCTGAACCTATAGTAACGCACTTCTTTCATTTTGGAAGTTGCATTGTTTCCGGTGATGTAATATTTAACACTGCTTCACACACGCAAAATGAGCCTTTCTACAACAAACCCAGACTTCTTGGCTAGCTGATATATCACATGTTTATTTGCATTGTCATCCGTCACATTCTTGCCAGTTGGACTTATCACTAGTATCAAAAGTGTGCCTCGACCTTGAAGCCATAAAAGAATTTCTTGATTTTTGCCATCAAAAGTTTAAGGACGACGGGAAAACTACACCCTATGTTTGGAGGCATTATCCATGATGACACCATCGGTTTTGAGCATTGGCAAGCTTTCCTGAACCATGACTGAGAAACCTGCCCGGTCATATTTCCTGGTAATCGTTGATTTTGTTGTTTGTTTATTTAAAAATAAGGAATCCGCCATCACAATAGCAGTGTTACTGCATATATAAACTCTAATTATAGGTAGCCACATGCCATTCACAGTTGCATTACACAACTCCAGGAAGTATTAGAAAGAAAAGCGTGCCCTTTATTGTATTTTATGGTGCCTCTCATTCATCCATGTGCTATCCAGATAAAATATGTTTCTATTTTCCTCCCTTAGCGAGGAAGGTGTTTTACGTAATTTACGTTCCCAAAGTACAACAGTAGGGTCTTTTGACACCCAACTGACAGGTCTGCGTTACATGTTATCGTGGCGTCATTAACATCACTCAAATCAAATGAAAATACTTTTGAGAGCCTTAGCGTTGCGCTTATCCGATTATCCGCTCGAGCTATTAGGTGCAGTTATTTGTGTGCAAATAACGTGGCAAATAGCAGAGGTTGTTATTCTTAAAATGTGAAAAAAAAAATGGCTACAAAGATTAAGATTTTTAATTACTGAAGATACAGTAGAAGCCCGAAATAGGTGGTCCGAAATACCGCTGTTTCGGATTTAAAGTTTGCGATAGTATGTCCCCGAAAAATAAAACCGTATTTTTTAAAATTTATTTGTATTCATTTTTACATATTTGAAAGTTGAGTGTACAATTTTCGCCCTCATCATACCCCTAGCGTAGACCTTGGCTGCGACGGGACATGGAAACTATAGGTTTTCTGTAAGGGCTTAAACATCTGTGTCTGCGGGAATTCTAAGAACTGGGAAAGTTAAAATATCATTTCAGTCTGAATCACGCCTTTTGAGTGTAAAGTCACGAGTTGAGAATACCTATAGTGTAAAGTGCGATCGATTTCAAGACTGAAATACACCTCCAGTATTCCTGGTGAGTAACTCTACTTAAAATTGCTGTACTTTATATTACAAACCTTTTTATGTACACATCTACTGTAATTTAGTATTGAACGAATGTTTCCTTACATCTCCGTGGGATCGAGTTTTGTCACATCTAAGCTCACATTTCGATATGCCGCGGAATCGCTATGATGCGAGGGTAAAACATGTAGCCCAACAACCACGTTATTTCAGGCTTCTACTGTATATATCCTCTTAGTGAAGTGTCGGCGTTAATCCGTACGAATATGGCAGAAAATTGCAAAATTCAAAAGAAAATTTGCGTTGAAACAGATAAGGATTTCTGTCTTCGCTCTGTAAAATACCACATGCAACATCTCCTACAACTTTGGAATAAAAATCATAAAGCTAATCTAAGGAAGTAAGTTTATATTTTATTTATAATTCACTAAAATGTGAATAGCAAAAGTTGTGAAACAAGATTACTGAAATGTTTATTAGGAGAATTTATGGTGACAAGTTCAGAACGATAAATATTTCAGTTCTGTATCAACAACTTATTATTAACATAAAATAATTAATGTCAGTTTTCTATATCTTTCTCCAATCATTTGTGTGATACACTGAAAAAAAAAGAAGCGTAAGCAATGCATTGTTCCTCCTGAGACGGCCAAGAGCAGTCGGGCAAATACTTTATTTTAGGCCAACATTACTAGTTTTAGGGAATCTAAATAAAATAGTGTTATGTGATTTAAAATGTAAATATATAAGTATATAGTGAACGTTTTAGGTTTCTAGAATAAAAAGTCTTGTTTGCTGAAATTTAAAATGATCTTTATTACAAGTAAAAACACGCTTTTTACAATCCTGACAGCAGCAGAATGACATAACATACACTACCTCAGTCTACAAAGTCTCTCGTTACTTCACCACACGTAAACAAACGAAATAAATTACTTGCGGTACACTTCAAATAACTGCACACACAATTAACAGCTCACTATTACCTCGCAACTCATTTGTTCTGACAGCTTGCGGCGTTTTTATATCTCCACTAATTATTCTCGAAAGCTGCCGAAGTTTCAAGGCGTTTCACGGTGGTAAGAGAAGCAAAGAATTATCCAGACATCACTGTCTCTATCTATCTCCGGCGACACTGCTCCTTCCTCAAGGCTAGTCGTCCCGAACAGCACCATCGTAGCGGGCCAGATGATCCAGGTGTACCACCAGCATCTTTACTCCGGGCACCTTCTGGATGCGGTAGACCACGACGTTAGTTCTCTTTACCAACCGATAAGGTCCTTGCCACTGTTGTTGAAGTTTTGGCAGCGTCCCTTGGTTCGTGTAGGGCGATACAACCAGACCAGATCACCTTGCTGAAATCCTTGGCTGTTAGCTTGCCTGTCATACAGAATCTTCATGCGGTCGCTTGCCATCTGGATGTTCTGAAGAGCCATCTCATGCATGTCGTGGAGGTACTTCACGAGGTTCTCCACATACTTGATTGTTGGTTGTTTCGCTTCCGGGGGGCTCTCAGAAGCCACGTCACAAGGGAGACATAGCTCTCGGCCGAAAATTAAACTTGCTGGCGTCATCCCATTGGTGTCGTGTGTTGCCAAGCGGTAGGCCAGCAAGAACAATGACATCCTGACGTCCCAGTCTCGCTGATGGCTGGCCACGACCTTCCTCAGGTGCTCTTCTAAGGTCTTGATGTATCTCTGGACCATGCCGTCCGAATGCGGATGTAAAGGTGTTGTGCGAGTCTTGTTCACCCAAAGTCGCTGTGGTGTAACGTCAGCCCGAAACGGCAGAATAGTTGCTCCACGAGGCAGACTGAATTCTTCGTCGCCTGCAGATTCGGGATGGCATACACCACCGGCCATTTGGTGAAGTAGTCCAGGGCCAACATCAGGTACTTATTGCCTCGGTCAGACACTGGGAATGGTCCAGCTATGTAGAAAGCGATGCGCCTGAAAGGCGCGGCGACCTTTACTGATATATGCGACCCCGGCATCTAGTCTGGGGGCCGCGACTTGCCACGCACACGTGACATTGACGGCACCAGTTGTCAGCATCTGCTTGGAGCCTCATCCAGTAGTAGCGCAGACGGAGTTGTCGATCATTCACTTTGGTCCCATGTATCCTCCTAAAGTACCGGTGTGTACTTCTTCCAAATCTTCTGGGACCTTACTCCTGGGGAGTATAAACTGCTCTCTTTGCGTGTTCCCATTTGGTGATTCCCATATGCGGAAGAGCACACCCTCTTTGAACATCAGCGAGTCCAATTGGGCATAGTGCGACTTATACGCAGCAATTCTGGGTGCGATGTCCTCCCAGGTCGATCTTGTCCCTGCCTCTACTTCCCTCAAAAATGGCTCCAGGTCTGCGTCCACCAGCTACACCCTTCTCAGGCCTGCGCTATCCCATCCGTCAACAGGCACAGCCGTGATCTCTCTGACAGCTGCGGCATGCACCATCTCTTCCACTCTTGTATACTGGCCGCACTCATTCGGGCGGGGTCTTTGGGACATGGCGTCTTTGATGGCGGAGCTCTTCTTTCTACGAAGTTACGAGGTAAAGTCGTACTCTTGCAGCCTCTGAATCAAATAGGCTGTCTGGCCCTCCATGTCTCTAAAGCTAAGTAGCCAGGTAAGGGCGGAGTGGTCACTACTCAGGTGGAATGGCTGACCGTACAGGTACGAGTGGAAGTTCTCCAAGGTCTTCACTACGGCTAGAAGCTCTCGCCGGGTGACGTAGTAGTTATTCCCTGCCTTGGACAGCGTCTTGCTGTAGTAGGCTACCACTCGCTCGTGGCCAATCCGGACCTGAGATAGGACGCCTCCAATGTAATGGTCGCTAGCGTCGGCGTCCACAATGAAGGCGTCGTCTGGTTGTGGGAATCGCAAAATAGGAACACTGCAAAGTGTCCTCTTCAGCTGCTGGAAAACTCCTTCGTTTTTCTCCGTCCACACATAAGGCTGGTGTTCTTCTGTCAGGCAAGAGAGGGGTTTGGCGAAGTTGAAGAAGCCCTCTATGAAATGGCGGTAATAACTGGAGAGCTCCAGGAAATTGAGAAATTCTCGCTTATCCTTTGGGCGAGGCCAGTCTCTCACGGACTGTGCTTTCTGCGGGTCTGTGGCCACTCCTGTCGGTGAGATTTCGTGGCTCAAGTAGTTGACTTCCTTGTGCAAGAGCCGGCAATTCTTCGCGTTCAGCTTCAGGTAGGTCGCTTGCAGTCTCTATAGCACCTTGCTCAGGTTGTCAAGATGATCTTCGAATGTCTTGCTGACGATGATGATGACGTCCAGGTATAGCAGGCAAGCGTCATATGTCAATATTCTCATCACTGACTCCATGGGGTGTTGGAAGGTAGTTGGTGCGTTGCAGAGAACAAAGGGCATAACTGTGAACTGCCAGAGACATTGGCCTGTCGAAAATGTGGTCTTCTCCTTGTCTCTTGGGTCTAGAACCATCTGCGAGTGGAATGTCTTGCGGTCGATGATGATGTCGTCCAGGCATAACAGGTAGGCTTCATAAGTCAATTCTCTCATTACTGACTCCATGAGGCGTTGGCAGGTAACAGAAGGTAACGGGTTCGATCCCAGGCGACCGCAAAGTGAGATTTGTGGTGGACAACACGGCGCTGGGGCGGGTTTTCTCCGGGACCTCCGGTTCCCCCGCCATCTCATTCCACCGGTGCTCCATCTTCATCTCATGCATCATCAGTGTCACCGCCTGTGGTGCCGTATGTAGTAAAAGCGGGCGTTAAACACTACACACACACACACACACACACACACACACACACACACACACACACACACAGATAAGACCTGTAGTGCATCGAACCGTTCAGCTCCCTCCACTTCGAACATTTGAGGCCACGGCCATCAGTTGGGACTTTGGTGGCACAGAAATCTTAATGGTAGCTGCGCAACGCCCAGCCCAAAGACAGTTCTGGCAGTTCCTTACTCTACATCCCAATGTCATAACGGCCGGGAACATCAGTACCAAGCATCAGTGTTTGCATTGCGGCCTTCGAGCTGACAGAAGAGGTACCAAAGTTATGCGATTGTAGATTCGCATCCTTATTACAGAATAGAGAATCAGTGAAAACCCACCCATCTTCCGCGAGGTCATGGACGGTCATCTATTATTGGGTTCGCGACTATCAAGCACTTCAACCTACCATCTATCACTCTAATAGATCGACGCACTTCACTGAAATCATAATCCCATATTAGCTGAGGTTAACACCCAGATTTCCAGTCACGGTTCAACACCACAACGTAGATTTTGGTTGCTTTAAGGTTTGTCGAAACTACGACTCCATTACTCCTAACTCGAACATCACAGTGTGCCCAACCCCTCCCCCTTACTACTGTGTAAACCACGAACAACCACAAATAACGTAAGGATGTAAACAAGCGGGTTCTCTCACTGTGGGAAGGAACACAGGAGAACGGATGTAAATATATAAACAACCCGTTCCCTGATATAATAAGTCTTTATTTGTTGGACTAGGTCCACACCATAAACATATCATGCCTAATCAACTCAAGAGTTATCTCCCCCCACTTTTTTGCTGTTATTTCCTTGGGAACCTTACTTCTACTTAATACCAAAGGAGATAAACTCTACAAAAGGTAACGACAAACTAATGAGACCAAATATCGTAGATCACTTCATAATAACCACACTATATTCGTCTGCCCATATAAAGATTGAATAACCTAAAAATAAATTACAGGATTAACACAACGGCTAGAGAAATTAAGTAACAATGGGAATCTCGGCTATAGCAAATCAAACTTGGCAGACCTTTTGGCGAACCTTCCAAACATGAAATAGCGGGATGTAGTTAATAACAGGCATAAAAAGCAAAGTGGTAACTGCACTACACAAAAATACAAAACGGAAGTAACAAAACGTAATTCCATATATATTCGCATTAAACTTCTATTAAATCCTGTATAAAAATTCTACATACAAATTCCATATAATATACTATATAAAATACGATATAAACATTCAATATATAATCTGTCACAATTATATGACTGGATATCTACACTTAGACGCCCAAGCACATCAGAAATACCTCTCCCCAAATTAACGGGATCTTGCACCAGGCAGATCAAAAATTCGATATTCACGGTATAGTTACATAAATGTACAAACATGTATGGCACCGGAGCAAAAACAAATATAAAAGCTAAATCCACCTAGTAGATGCTAAGGATGGAGTAAAAACCCCGATCCGGAAAACATAACAAATTAACTGACTACAATTCTGCTGTAAAACCCTTCAAGGAAGGCATAAAGTTGTCACAAATTACCCAGTCGACAAACAGCATAAACACCAAGGTCGCGTGAGGCACAAGTCACGAACACACTCTCTCTTCCCCAGCTCACGCTCAACAACCACATCCGGAGCTCCTCCAGATCACCAACCAGCCAGGCACGACCGCCCAGCCAATCAGCAAGCGACAGCGAGTCCCGGGAAAGAGGGCGCTCAGAAATGTAGAGCTAGCCAGGCCGTAGGGTATTGCAATGCGGTGACAAACAGGGAAAAGCTACAAGAACGCCGGGAAACACTGGGTGCTACAGACATGTTAACACAAAAAGTAGCGATCTAAGGCACTCAAGGCATCCTGGTCTATGATCCTCAGGCCAAAACCGCCTTCCATTAAAGGCCGTGTTCTTTCTGACACGAGTCTTCTCCATTCTAATTCTTACCCTCCACCTGCCCTTATTAAGTCCTAACCTTGGGCTGTCCTCAGCCAACTTGCTCTCGTCGTCAAAACTTCAGTCGTAACGCAACCTTCTCCGAGGAGACGTCGACAAGACAGTCTTGTGATCGCAGAATATAATTGCAGAGACATTTATTTTATTTTTTTCATGTAACTAAAAGCAGAGAAGGCATGCAATACAACCTTTTGTCATACCTGTACACTTAGTCTTTCTTTCTACCTCCCCTATGCCATTAACACCTGGCAGGTTATTTATATTGTTAGCTGCTTTATTTGGTAGAATTTTTGTTTTTGATAAAATTTAGCATGTTGCATTTTAGCATTGCATCATGCATTTTCAAAATAAATAATATTATAAATATCATAATTCCAGAATATGTTATAGGCAATCAAGTTATTTCTGGCATTATTAATGTTATGATTTATAATTCCAAAATATTTTCTTTGTAAGTTATCAAACACACATTTCTGTATCTGGATTCTGATATATTGTTGTATATAAATTTGATTGATACAATGCACATCTGGTCCGGAAATAGGTGACTCATGACTCATGTCTTCAATGTGTATTTTTCTAAGCTATACATGGCACAACATGCTGTTTACAACATATGCATTACAGTTGTGTAGCTTCTGTGTCAAAGGTGTTCAATTTTTTTTTGTTTTTTTTGTAATTTACGTCCTCCAACGTTAAGTCATATAGGACGATGAATGGAATGGGTGAAATGATGCTCAAATGAGCCCAGGTTCCATAGAGCTTAGAGTTACCCGACATTTGTCTTTTAGGATAAGGGAAAACCACGGAAAAGAACCTTATCCAAGTAACTCACCCTGACCGAGATTTGATTGTTCAACATTACTAAACATGCTACCTTACCCGTGTCTTCTCTTTGTGCTGTGTTAAAGCATAGGGTATTTTTGTGGTTAACATTCATTGTTCACTCTAACAAACATTTTTTTTCTTTTCTTTCTAGATAATTTTTAATCGATACATAGTAGCTACGTATTATGAATACACTGCATTTAGTACATAGTATTTGATTAAGTTAATAATAGATAACAATTTTTAACGGTTTATTTTAACTGAAGTATGCTGCACACAGAACCATGTGATGCACAGGAGGGTGCCCAAACACATCAGGTCTGAACAAGTTCTATTTCAGTGTATCATACCGTGTTTAACAATAGTAGAATGCTCACACAAAGACATATAAACACTAGTCAGTGTAGTAACTTTTATATTTGTAAAGCTGCAGTTAATTTTGGGGCTCCTACATCTACACCATAGAGATGGGTGAGGTTATCCATGGAAGGGATTTGATTGCTGTTATCCTGATATTCAGTCAAGAAGAAGATGTGCATGAACTACCAAAACAGAGTAGCTTTAATAGCACTATCAGAGAGAAACTATTCAAACTGCTCTTAAAATAAATACATATTCACAACTCCTTGGATCACATCTGAGGACATAGGTTCTTGCATGAAAGTGAGCTAGTAAGGAACATTTGAGAGATGATCACAGATTGCTTCTCTTTGATTCTGCAGAGGAAAATGCCAACTGTAACTGATAATCTACCATCCAAAGAGGTCCTAGTATGATTCATGGTAGCAACTACACAATAGCATCATGGTTGCATATCAATATCTTGTTAGCACTGAAATATCAAGGGATGTTTCAAGTGTGTTGTGGAAGCTTGACAACACACTGAACAGAGCACAATGTATAGTAATATTTGAGAATACTTTTATTGCCTCTATAAGGATGAGATATGCTGAATTATTGAAAATGCATCCTGTCCACAGGTTGCAAGGTTTCATATTGGTTTTCAGAGAGGTAGGATATCAGAATGATAAACTGATCTCCCTGTTCACCAGCTATGAACCCTACTGAAAATATGTGCTAAGATGTGAAGGGAACCACATCCCAGTCTCCCTGTAGATGCACAAAGGACAAAAGAAGCCTCATGCTGTAGCTTCTTATCCAAATTACTGCAGGGATTTAATTTCATCTCTGTCCTGAAGATTGAGGGCAGTTTTACATACATTGAGGTCTTACGCACCTAATATTAGCTTTATTTTTTATGTGCTTTAGTTGTAGAAGACAATGGTTTATTTTAATTTACTTCTTTAGTCATTTAAAATGAGTATTGTTGCTGTTGTAGTAGAATTATGTTTTGTATGCACAGATAGACCTGAAAATTCAAAAGCTAAAGTTATATTCAATAAATATCATGCTCTACATATCAATCATAGAATTAACAATATAATAAGTGACAATAACTAATATAATATTTGAATGAAGAAACTCATAGCACAAGTGATGCTTTGCAGAGTTCAGTTATTGGATACCTAACATCGAACTGTGCAGTGTCTTCAGTACTTTTTAAGGTGACAGTTTGATTCACAGACACAGACCATTCTACAGTTGTTATATGTGCATTGAGAACACAGATGTTATGAAGGTAGACAGAGCCTCTCCAATAGGTACATGGAATGTGGGGATATACCTTTTGTTTATGGCTCTACATAAAGAGTAAAGTTATATAGCCCAGTTTTCAGAAAGTAAAAGTGAACAAATAGAGCAGTACAATTGAAGTAATTGAATATGAATACTGCTGCCCATTTATATTTTTTCTCATAACAGAAGTAAACAAAAGTAAACTTTTTACATAAATGAAGCTGACTAAATAAAATAAAATAATGTCTATTATCACAAATATCTGGGGTAAAAAGTTGATGAATAAGTTTCTATTAAAGATCGTACAACAGACCCTTGTAATGAGTGTTGGAAATTATTAAGCTGAATAGAATATTCAATGGTGTTCCTCCCTCTCTCTCTCTTACTCTCACTCTCTCTCTCTTTCTGTTCGTTATTTGGAAATTAATCCCTCAAACTCAAAATAATCTATTTAAATTCTTCATGCTGTATCTAATGTATGTTTCATTCTTTTATTTTAAATACCCTTTTAGATGGGCCCATATTTTCTACCCATACTTTTCCTTTGGAGTTAACATCCAAGGAAGATTCATCTTGCATACTGAGCTGAAAGTGAAATGCACAAGTTAGAAGTAATAATATGATCACAAGCTATCTACAGGTTGTAATATTTTGCTCCATTAAATAAAATATGAGGATTGTTTTCTGCATTATGATCCCTTCCTGCCTTGTAAGCATCTTTTTAAAACTTTATTTTCATACCTAATGCTATAATTTTCAGGATTAATGACTTAATATTTTATTATCATACTGTCCAAATGATAGCCAAATTGAGATTTCTATGGCATGCAGACAATACTGAAATTATAAATTACTATTTTATTACCACACAAGTAGGCCTAAATGAAACATATTAATCTCTACATATTTTGGCATTTGGTGATCCATTAAATTCTGAATAACTACTTCACTACCAAGACATCCAAGGAACCACCAATTATAGATTTATCGTTACATCAAAATTGATAGTATCCAGAGGATAACCAAACTGCAGCCGTTTGATTGTCACGCTATAGGGAATTTAGATAACATATTATTATCACAGTATGCAATGAATTCTTTCGCACTTACAATTATATCCCGTGAGAAACCAAATTTTGTTCACTTTTTTTTCCCCACAGAGACATATGAATATAAATGTTGAATTAGCATTTAATTATTCTTAGAACTCTGTAGGATTATCATTAGAAGTATATAGAATATTTTTTGGGTAAAAGGCATTTAATACCTGTAAATTCTAAAAAGTTGTATAAAAGAGCATAATGTTATTATTAATAAATACTAAAAAGAAAAAGAAACAATTATTTTAGCTATCAGTTAAATGCATAATAGAATTCTCAGAAATTGTACTCCAAGAGAGATAATTATAAAATGTAGAAAACAGAATGTAGCAGTTATAGATTAATTGCATAAAATAATTATTTACCAAGGCTCCCCCTGATCCTAATACAATATTTTTCCAGCGTATTTATTGCAATATACTTGACCATTTAATTGTGCAAATGTGCTCATCAACCTGAGTTTTGTACATGACTTATTCTGCAGTTGTACTAGGTAGAACAGTATCAGCAATACTTCTACTCAAGAGTTGCTATCTATCTTGTTATACTTATTATAAGATTTTGTTACAATCATGAATGACATTATTATACGTATTTCTACTTTGATCATAGAGCCAATGTTGGAATATCCATATGGCTTATTGTTAATGACACTAATTCTAATTACACTTTTTAAATATATATTTTAATGGTTTCACTTATATAACTGCTTCTCTCATCTTATTGATGCATTAACTTTAAAAACAATCAATCAAGTTCTAGATTATTTACTTTGCAGAATTCATACCTTAGGTTTGTATCTTTTTGTTACATTTCAATGCAATCCCTGTAATCATTCTTTCACAACCAACAGAGGACAGGTAGTGATTCTAACAAGAGAAAATTTTCTGATCCAGCTAGAAAAGAAACTGAAGAGGCTGTTCTATCTAGGACTCTGTGTGCAGCATCCTCTATGAAGAAGTTATGGTGGTGACAGCAACTCAATTCACATGAGCATGCAAATGTGATGCAATACATTCCTTTGTGTATTGCAAAAGTATGTAAGTAGTGCCACTTGATTTCCTTCACAAAGTTAGAAGAGTAGAATGTTTAAATAAAGTATTTTACATATGAATAGAACTATAGAAAGGGTTACCAGAAACATAATAAAGCGTGCAAAATTATTTTCCAATTTTCTTAAAGGGACCAAAGAAAATTCTTGAGGAATCTTACTATCTTGGTATTCAGAAATTCAAGTGTAGTTAGCTTCATGAAAATAAATAACAGCAGCATTATTCAAATATCTGAAAAGTGAATAAATAAAGAATGGAGTTTTGAATTATACTCAGTCTTCCACCATTTCATACAATTATAATTTAAAATATTTCAGTTATAAATTTCCAGCATTGATTTCTTCAGACATGTCATATGTTTGCATAATATTCATTTTTCACTGAAATTTAACTGACCAGTGATTAAGATCACTAATAGAGTTATTTTGTTTAAATGCTGAAATATTCAGGAAAAACTAAAGTTGCATTTTCAGTTTAATACATTACTCTATGATATTATATACCTTCATTCAGTATTCTATATTTGGATCTATGTTGTGTAATTGAATTAAATGTTTTGGTAACCCCAACTACAGCCAGGAATGAGGTCACACATATTTAAGAGCTAATAAAGTTACTAAAACAATGAAAACATGATTTCAGTATTTCTTCACTTTATGTAAAGAATTTTGTACATAACAAAACAATGTTTCAAATATGACATTCCTTTGCATGCACCACTGGGATCCTTTATTTCAGATTCATCTTTCTTAGTAATGTTTTAAGAAAATCCACAAATGACAAATGCAGTACTCTACATAACACAATTTCATCCAGTCACATTATTCTATTAAAAATTCACATAATACAACAGTTTTAAGTACTATAGTTTTAGACTTAGTACATTAAATTTTTACACATTATAAGGAGTTAGTTAATTTTTCTGAAAATGAAGTACTAAAAGGAACTTTGGATATCTGCATCTCTGGCAAACACTGCTGCACATTTAATTTTTTACTAAGAAAAACTCACTTATGAGAAGAAATGGTAAACAAGTAGGCTTTTAAGCTATGTTTTAATGGGAAGATGAACAAATGAACACCATAGTTTTTAGATATACCTCTTTTGTATAACAGCACAAATTTATTAAACAAATTACTTTTAATTTAACAAGAATAAATAAAATAACAAATATAGGGTAAGCATGTAGCTTAATTTGTGATGTGAATTCATCTGGAAAACATTCTATAATATTATGCTGGCAAAATGTATGTCTGTGTTTATTTAAACCTTATGAAAACATATTGTTCCCTTTTTAAAGGGAAAAACATATTTGTTCAGAATATTAAATATATATTAGAATGT
Organism: Mantis religiosa; assembly: GCA_030765055.1. Classification (NCBI taxonomy): domain Eukaryota; kingdom Metazoa; phylum Arthropoda; class Insecta; order Mantodea; family Mantidae; genus Mantis; species Mantis religiosa. The sequence continues at coordinate 264,044,583 of CM060950.1, read as the reverse complement.
AATTATGTTTCTAGAGCTAAAAGAAAGCCTGTAGTTCTAAGTTATTGACACAATACTTGTAAAGAATTATAACAATAAGTTACAAACTCAAATGTAAAGTAATAACTGTAATAGTTGACACTGATGGATTTAGATGCTTCAGTATGAAAATCAAATAATTATAAAAACATAATAAAGTAATGAGGCACAGCTGATTTGTAGTGAGAGGGACATAAATATAATTAATTGCCTTTGTATCATTTTATAATATTCATTAATAGGACTGCTATTTTGGACTTGAGATATTGATGGAAAAGTTAATATTTTAAAACATTTGAGCAATGATATCAAATAAATAGATGCTGCTCATATTGCAGCTTATTCTGGCATTGGTTTACCACCCTTCCAACTACCCAAAAACTAGAATGTGAGTTCAATCTTGTTTGCACTTCTCTAAATTTTTAATTGTATGCCAAAAATTGAGACTGGAAATAAATAAGCAAATTATGTTGCCCCAACAACATTTGTTATGGAAAGCTATTAGAGACAAATAATGGGAATAAGTCTCTTTTTGCCAACATGGGCTAATTGGACGGATTTTGTTCTTACTTGTAGTTATTTGCATGAGATCATTCCAAATTTGCTTTTACATTGGCAATAAAAGAAGGAAAATGTTTTATTTATTAAGAGGGCATTATTTTATGCTTTAGTTCTATGAACTCTTATGTTATGCTTTAGGTTTAAATGATGATTAGGAAAGGTAACAGTTGCCATGAAAACTTTAGCGATCATAACATCTAAACTTTAAGAAAAAAATCCTTAAAGTACTTGTTCATACTTTATGATAAAATTAACTTTTGGCTGTTTAAAAGTACATCAGATACACTGAACTCAATATTATTAGTTAAATGATTTTATTCAGGTTAAGCCCTTATTTCTCATAATTTTCTTTATTAAAATCACTGCATTAGAGAACATTTTCACTTATTGTACATATTGCTATTATTTCTCTAAACTGGACTTAATTTCTCTCTTGGCATATTCAAAACAAGTTTGACACTTTTAAAATTTTTATTTTCTTGTTGCTTTTCAAATTAAGTTTAAGGATCATCCATTAACAATCATGTCCTTTAACATGCACCCACAAATTCCACACACTGAACTGATATCAGCCCCTGACAATTTGTGCTGCAACAATGATGAAAGTCACATCACTAACATATCAGACACCTTCTTCATTCCGTTCTCATGCACACACACTATTAACACACATCAACACATTTCTGAAGATAACAGGAACATATGAAGTTCCATCATATTAGGTTGTTTATATATAATATATATTATTAAAAAAACTAATTTCTTTATTAAAACACAACCTAAATATCCTTGGTAGTTCACTTTACATTTCCACATAACAATTTAATATTACTTTAAATAACTAAAGTCAATGTCAAATTATTCTGACATTATTTTAGTTTGCTTCTCATTTTAATGTCATCTTCACACATTAAAACACTTAGTCCTTATAATTTCTGTAATCACTGACCTGAAAGTTGCAGTGCACCACCAAATATTTTAACAGCTGGTTTTTGAGGTTAGTTTTCTGGCAGATGCAGGGTGTAGGCAGTTAAGAACAAGGGATATGATGTAGCTGAACTTAAAGCAAATAAAGGATCACACTATATTTTCTTTGGTTAATCACAGGTTAGTGGCATCAAGTTAATACAGTTTTATCATTTATACACAATCCTTTCATAGTCTTTCCACATGCCAGTGACACATTTTTGATGGATTGTATTGTATTCATGATGAATGCACTTTGATGTTTTTTTTTCCTTTGTCTGTTTTGTTTGAATTTTTTGTCATTCATTCAATCAGTGAACAGGAGAACAACATAAGTAAATGCACATATTAGAGCAAGTCTGGCATGTGGTTGTTGGAAGATTGGCCTGATTTTAGATTACTATCATTCTTAGGTTTCTTGATTTTCTCTTGCTCTACTGCCTCCATTGAGGCCTTTTTGTAATTAATAGGTCCGTAAGAGCGATAATCCACATCAGCATAATCCAGGTCAGAGAATTCCGGCCGGAACGGCTGTAAGAACGAAATACATTAGGTTTAAATACACATCACATGTACATAAAATCTATTTTGAAAGCAATAATGACTGAAATTGATATCAGCTGATAAATCAGCAAAGACAAAACTCATTTATGACAATAGCAAGTTCATAGCTGATGTTCTATATACTGAATCTCATATATATATATATATATATGAACCTCATGAAACAATTTTTACTGCAACGGAAGTGGGATATGAAAAAACTTTCTAACTTCCAAGGAAAACAAATGTAAGAAATTTAAATAATCTGAAATGTTTTGCAAGGTAATTTAAAGCATTGGTGTAGATATGTGTTCAAGTTCCTTATATTCGCAGTCAGCCACATCAGCTAAATGAATAAACCAAAAGAAAAACTTATTATCAAAGACACCTGTTTAATTATTAAAGTCTAATAAGCTATTACAGATTCAGCTGCTTAGTTTATAAGTACAACTGCTTAAATTATTTAAAATCACCTTTTCCTGTACAGTTATATTTATGTAATGGAAGAAATTGTATTGAAAATGTTGATGTAAATGAATTAAAATATACTATGTTTGCAGTGAAAATACATCAGCGAGGTAAAGTAATGAAATCTTAATTACTAATACACCACTGCTTGATCTTCAAAGTCCAAAGAACTATCAGAATAAATGTTTTTCTATTTGCACCACTGTAAAGACAAGCTTAAATTAGTAATCATAGGATGTTGCAAACTTTATCTATATTACGGCTATTCAGCAGAGTGTAATGAATGTGCATATTCTTCTTTGACGGGGTCTCTTCTAAGTTTCTAAATTAAACCTTTTTCATGGTTCTGTTATGCTTAACTTGTTACTGAAAGCAGTGTGGTTGAGGAGTTGTCTTTGTAAGGGAAGATACACTTCAGAAATTTGTTTTTCAATGACAACACTGAATGCCGGAGAAGCAAATGAATAAATAGACTTTGTTTTGTAATTAGATAATGTAACATGAGTACCAGCAGAGGAGAAACAATCTTAAACTTACAAACTTGATACAGTAGTTAAATTTACAAAGGAGATCATTAATTGAAACATTCACAACAATGCTCTTTGCCCTCTCTGTGGTCCACAAGTAGAGTCAGCCTCCTAATTTAGATGGTTCAAGTTTTAATCTCAATATTTTTTTCCCTTACCTTGAAAATATAAATGCTAGGTAGCTCTCAGAAATAAGGGTTAATTTCAATCACTTTACTGTACTCTCACTAAACTTGATTTCTTAAAAGGGAAGCTGAATATTAAAAACTAAAAGGTATACCTTATATCACAGATTTCCAAGAATGAGTTTCCAAGAAGTTCATATCACAAAGGCATTCTCACTGATTTTCAAATATTGGTATAGGTATGTGGATGGCATCTGGATGAAAGTAAATGAGAATCAAGCGGATGTTGCATTATGATTCCTTAATTTACAGAATCCAGCAGCAAAATTATCCAGAGAAAAAGATAAAAACAATGAAATTCCTTTCCTAGACTTGAAAGTAATCAGAAAGCATAAAAAACTAGAATTCAGCATATACAGGAAAGAAACACACATAGAAAATTTCATCAAATCAGATGGATGCGACCCAAGATAACATAAGCATGCTGTTGTCATCAGTTTAACTTACAGGCTGGTCAATATTCCCTTAAAAACGATGGAATATATCAAAAAGCACACTCATAGAATCATCTTGTTCACATTTCATATTTAGTACTGAACTGGTCAAAAAGAAAATTGATAAATTCAAAGGACAACAGAGATGCAAACAAATAACTACTCTTTCCCTAACTCGCAATCAAAAGTCATACAGGAAATTTACATACCACCCCAGAGCTACATACCTTTTTCCAAAAAGTCTTCAAAGAACACAACATTACTCTGGCTCCACAGAAAAAATTCAGTCTACAGCACTTTTTGAAATTATATAATACAAAAGAGGAACCCACAGATGAAAACTTAGGTTTGCACTGGATAAATTACAAAAGACTGTGACAGCTTTTATGTTGCCAAAACAAAAAGGAATTTGAACATGACACTTAAAGAGCACTTTAGGAACATTAAGAACAAAGGAATAGACAAATCGGCAGTAGCATACAATTTTTGGAACGAGAATCAAGATATAGAACAAGAAATCCATTTAATAAAAGTGTTCAGGGTCCAACTGCAATAAACATGTGGAAAAACACATTTATAAAGAAATATGAAGGAAAACTCTTCAATTTGGACACCTCCTTTGACCAGAACCTGTACTTCAAGTTCATTAAGACATAATATCAACTCAAAGGAGTTCATCTCAGCATTTGCTGAAGATATTAGGAATGTCCTAATGAAATGTGTTCTAGGTAGACACTAGCAATATATGGAGCAGGGAGTACTATACTGCATCCATTGTAAGAAACACACTTTTTGTATTACTCTGCGCCCATGTGCACAAGCATGACAGACAACAGTGACACTTTTGCCCATGTGTTACACCATATTAAATTCAAACAAGTTGTATGCACAAGAGTAGCTTACCAGTAGGTTTTGTTTTGTAGGTTTTGTTTGCGGAATTGCTCCCAGGAACAGTGTGCTTTTTAGGATGGCAGCAATATAGTTCAACTCATAATTACATTAATCTTGTGCTTCATTGTATCACAGTGCTTGCTCATTAAGAATGGGAGAACCTATTTTATTAGAGCAAGTTAGAGAAAATTAAAATTTGAAGCTGAATGCATTAAGGGCAAAGTTGCAGGCAACGCTACTCCATCCAGTTATAGAAATACTGACAACACTGAAATCAAAGCTTTCGTAGGCCTTCTAATAATGATGTTAATATTCAAATCATCTCATTAAGATATGTTGTCTCTTTTTGAAAAGTATCTGGTTGTAATACATTTTTTCTGAAAATGATGCTTAAGTGCTTTGAGATTCTTCTTAACAGCCTGAGATTTTTGACAATGTGACTACTGGAAAGGAACACAAACAGTCAGATCAGATAGCTGCAATATCAAATATTTTTGATAATTTAATTTTAAATTCTTAGCAACAAGCTGCGTAAAATCCAACAATAGAGTAGATGAAATGTTAGTCCCTTTTAGGGGGAACTGTCCTTTCCATATTTATATGACTAGCAAGCCAGCCAAAATTCTATAAAAATTATGTGCCTAGCCTTTTCTGGCAGTGCTTATCTCTTCAATGCTTACATATACAATAGAAAGAGAGTGATGGATTTGGCCTGACAGAAGATGAGAAACAATTTGCCAAACCAACTCAGAGAGTTTTATGTTTATACAAACCAATATAAAGAAGTAACAGAAACATTACCAGTGACAATTGGTATACGTCCATAGAACTCATTGGTGACCTAAGAAGGAGCGGACTAACTACATGGGAAGAGTCAGAAAGAATAAGTGTGAAATTCCCCCCAAAGTTTTTCACTGATAAAAGTTGACCAATTTGATCAGCATTATATGGTTTCTCTGATAACCCAACACTGATTTCACTTGTTTCTAAGAGGAACAAAGCAGTGATTCTTGTATCTTCAATGGATTATTCAGTTATCATAAAAACTAAGCTGGAAATTATTTATTAATATAATCTGGTGTAGATTTGCTCAACATGAAATTGTGCCAATTATTTGTCAAACTGATATACAAGATGCTGACCAATGGCAGTCTTCTCTACACTAGTAAACATCAGTTGTGTGAACAGCTTTATTCTGTATTTTTGCTACAGAGAAAATCCTGTCTTGACTTGCCCAAAATTTGCCAGGGGTGTAGCCATGAAGATGATAGTCATATATAAGGTGACCCCTGCAAATTCAAAATTTTTGCCTGCCTCAGTAGCGAAGATGGTAGTGTGTCTGCCTCACGTTCAAAAGGTTCCAAGTTCGAATCTTGATGGGGGTGAGATACCTGGATGAGGTTTTTTCTGGTGTTTTCCCTTATCCTGAGAAACGAATGTAGGGTAACTCTAAGCTCTATGGACCCTGGGCTCATTTGAGCATCATTTCACCCATTCCATCCATCGTCTGATATGACTTAACGTTGGAGGACGCAAATTAACAATGAACAAACAAAAAAATAAAAATTTTTCAATCATGAAATTATTCACGAAGTTCTGGGAGACCGTCTGGAATCCAGGGAAGCCATAACAAGTGACATAATGGAAAAGAGATGAACGTTTATGAAGTGTCCTGCAACCAAGGAAAGAAAAATGTCATGTAACTGTATTAAATGTAGTCAAACAATTTGCCTAGAATGTAGTATAAAGATGTACATCGACTGTGCAAAAGCACTGTGATTTAATAATATCAGTTTATTGATCACTTATTATTTTCATTTCCATATTATGCAATCTTTCATTTATATTCATGAATATCGTAACTGGTGTAACAAAATTTAAAGACACTAAATGACTGCACATACTCATATTTTCCTGTTCATTTTAAATAATATAAACAATAAGATCTTTATTCCAGCTAAATAGTATTAAATTTCCTTTTACCATGAATTACCTGATTATTTACTAAATTTTTGTCAATGTGGAGCTATAAGATAAGAAACACTGCAAGGTCTGAGAGGTCACATGTTACTAGTTATACACATTTGAGAGTTGTTTCAGGTTAAGGATTAAACATTGTTACAGTATGAACTTGTTAGTGTGAATTAGTTTAAGACAATCTCATGGTTAACATGAAGAAAATATTGGTCTTGGCAGGAATAATCTTTTCAATGTTTCCAGCACACCTTGGTACATTGGCTGGCACAATGACGTCACCTTAGGTGGGAGAAACCAGATCTGGATGTCACTGCTTTTAAGTTCTTGTACATTTGGGTGTGATGGGGCATTATCTAGTAAGAGAGCTTTAACTGGGATGTTGTTGCAAGCTAGAAACTTCTCTATAGATAATGAAAAATGTGTAAAGAAGCAGTCCATAAAGACCACAGTAGACAACCAGGCAGAATTCTGGTTACAGTAATGCACTGGTGGAGCATTAACGCAAATGTTTTTAAATGCTCTAGGCCTTTTGGGTTTACCAATCATTAGCAAATTAGATTTGAAGATTCCCATAACATTACTGCAGGCAAAAATAGTAACCCTTTCCTTACTACACTTGTAGCCAGGGGTAGAAGAAGCCTCTGCTCGGGCTACAAGAGTTTTAGATGGCAGCATCTTGAAATTTAGTCCATTTTCATCAAAATTGAAAGCCTGATCATTAGTTAATCCTTCAGTAAGAATTAATTCTTGGAATTCTTGTTTTAAATTTCAAAATATCTTCAGATTTAGCGGACTGTTTTTCACCACAAATATTAAGCTGATTTCTTCGAAGGTTCTGAGTAAGTAAATTTCCCCATTACGGGTTACCAGCCCATAGATGGGTTAGTCATGTGAAGGGTTTGCCTTCTCACGGCTCATAACTTCCGGTAATTTTTAATCAAGGTTGTCTTCCTTTAGCCCGTGGTAACCCAATACCTAACTACAGGGCAGTAGCGCTGAAGATGTCTTCTCCGCCTCTTCAGTCATTGAGATTCTAGATCTTCTTCTGCCATTAGAGCTGTTTGATGTTTTCTAAGAGGTTTCGAACCGCCCAATCTGGGTACAGTCGTCAGATCCCTCGTTGCGGATTATGCTTGGTTCTCCTCCCCTCTTACCAACCAGCAAGCTAGCAAAGCTAGGCCCTCCCAGTATGGTCATCTGGTTCATTGGATACTAAGGCCCCCCCCCCACCGCGACAAGGTGATAGCCCCCGGGGCATATGGCATTTGTTGACTTTGAAAAAGCCTTCGATAGGGTAAACCGATGCAAAATGTGACAAATATTGGAAGAACGAGGATACCCACAACAATTAGTAAAAATGATACAATGCTTCTACTTCATAACAAAAATAAATTTGAGTAACAATGGTAAAATTTCTAAAAAAAATTCTTACTAATCAAGGTGTCAGACAAGGGTGTACTTTATCACCTACACTTTTTAGTATTTATATTGACGACCTAGTGTGCAAATGGAAGCAGCTAGTGAATGTAGGTTTTAAAATTTCAAATAAAAGCTTTTTAAATATTTTATTGTTTGCTGATGACGTAGTTATTATACAAAATAGCGAGTCTGCCCTGCAAAAATCTATTTTTAAACTTAGTGAACTTTGTAAGCAATATAATATGAAAATTTCTTTTATAAAATCAAAGGTAATGGCATTCATTGGGAAAGAGCCAATTAGAACAAAAATAGATATAAATAATCGTTGCATTGAACAGGTAAGCCATTTTAACTACTTGGGAGCTGATGTTAGTTATGACAAGGAATATGATGCCCACAATAAAATATAAATTTCAAAGAGTGTGTAGAACAATAAATAGAACATTTAGAAACAAAACACGCAAAGAAACAAAATTAAAGTTCTACAAAGTCATGGCTGTACCTGTACTGACATACGGAAGTGAGACTTGGACATTAACTAAAAAGCAACAGAGTAAAATACAGGCTGCAGAAATGAAACTCTTGAGAAGTGTGAAAGGATGCACGAAGAGGGACTTAATAAGAAATGAAAATATAAGACAAGAGCTGGACATTTTTAGTATGAATGATAGGTTAAAAGATCTCAAACAAAAATGGAAGGAACATGTTGAAAGAGTTGCTTCTGAGCAACCAAGATTTAACTGTAAATACTTTGCTTCATTCCTGCAGCCAAAGCTGTCCTGGCAGTGTATATGACAACTGAAAGTAGTCTGGGGAGTCATAGTCATTTTCATCAGAATGCAGATCTCTGGCACAGAGTGAAGGGCGCTTTAAGTTCTAAATTCTCTAGGTAAAAGCTGGTTATGGTAGGTAAGAGAGGTGAGGCGATATCTACTCCATTAGTTAATTCTTAAAATTGGTTGCTCTGTCTGAAATAGGGGGAGATAAGTACATGTGCAAACAGTCTCACTATATCCTGTGGAATGTGCTTAGGTAAAATATTTATGTTTCAAAGATATCCATTTGAAAGATAAATTCAGTGCTTCCTAATTGGGAACTCCAGTGGTGTACAACAAAACTGACAGGTTTCAGGGATCCAGTTTCATATTTTAAATGGTTTTCATAGGCCAAAATTTCACGTAAAACACAGAATTACCAATCAATACTGTTTGCTAATTTATCACGCGTTTTGCTAAGTAGTAAGTTAGCAAGGCAATGGCACCTATGCATCTCAGGAGGTCCTGAAAGTTTAGGTGACCTATATGATCTTATTGGTAGGATCCTCAGTAATCTTCTTGCATACAGGAACAGCTAGCAAGGAAAGGCTGTTACTGGCTCCCATTTCCTCTCCCATAACCATTAAGAACCCATAGCCCAGTAGCTGTCATAACTATTAAGAATAATGATATAATACATTATTATTTGCAATCACGACTACAACTGAATAAAATATGGTGTTTTCAAATGCTAGGCTTTGGCAATGAAGCCATTAGCTCTCTTGCTCTCCAATATTTCTGTGTAGTGGGTCCGGCAGGTGAGGCTTCACAGGTTAAAAGATGTTCTTCAGTCAATTCCTCTTCTTTGTTGCACAGAGGACAATTTGGACTTGTATAAATTCCTATTCTGTGTAAGTGTTTGGCCAAATAATCATGTTCTGTAAGTAATCTAAAATTTGCTACTGCAGCTTTACGTAGGATTTCTGGAATAATTTCTGAATTTTTAATTAAAATGTTCCATTTTTTATCTTTGATTTTGTTAGATATTGATTGTTTTTGTTTGTTTTTATATTTGCTTTTGATTAATCTTTTTATGGATGTAAAGGGTAAGCTTGCACCTTTTTTGGCAAGAAAATCCTCTGATTCATTTCCAGCAATTCCATAATGTGCAGGTATTAACTGTAATATAATTCTTTTCTGTAGTTTTTGAAGTTGTTGGATCATTTTGTGACATTATTTAATTTGGATTGACCTCATTTTATATGAACTTATTGCACATAGTGCTGCCTTAGAATCAGAAAGTATGACAGCATTTCTGAATTTATCTATTCTGTATAGAAGGTGTTGGAGTGAAATATGAATAGCAGTTACTTCTGCATCAAAATTTGTTGTGTGGTATCCTGCTGGTTGATAGAATGAGAACAGTGCACACTTAATTCCTGCTCCTGAGTTGTTGTCCAAATTAGATCAATCTGTGTAGATATGTAACCATTCTTCAGGTGGGTATCTATTGTTCACAGTTTCTAATGCTAGTGCTTTTAGTACATGTTTGGAAGTTTCAGATTTTGTAACTATTTGTTCTAATTGGTGTCCAATCAAACAACGGTTACATTTATGCTACCCCCCTGTTCGGATCTCCGGGTGGGGACATCTGCAGGACATCAATCTCAGAATACTCTCAAAATTCTCCAATGGAATGCAGGAGGACTTTCACAGAGGAAAAAAGTGGAACTTCAAAAAGTCACTGAATAAAATATAAAATACATTCTTTCTTGAAGTTAAAAAGTTGCATGCTAAGTATGATTGGTGGTTCCTGGCCCAACTGGCCCTTAATGACAGTAAATCCCTGTTTATAGATATTGACATGTAACTTATAATTATCTAAGATTATGTAGTAATTTCAAGGGGGCTTATTATAGTCTCCCTATATCCCTGGTAATGTAAATGATAGGAGAGTAGAGAAACTTTCTCTTTTGCATGAAATTAAATTTTAGGCTAAGATATGAGAGGAGGGTATTATGGAATATTGTTTACATTTCTGAAAATAAACACCTGGTTCTTAAATAAAAATTGCCAAATCATTATGAGTACACGCTATAATTAACTGTGATGAATTGTCACTTGTGAAAAAAGCTACTATTGATTTTGTTGTTATTGAAACAATGTATTTAGAAAAATTTTGAAAATACAGATTAATATCAAATAGTTGGTTGTTATGAAATAGGTGGTTGAAAACATTGAAAAATGAATTTGATTTCATAAAACATGAAACATGATTGGTTTAAAATAGACAAAGTATCTATAAACTAATGTTTAAAGGCCTAGACCATAGTTCAAGTTTAGAATAACAGCAAAATAGGTATTGTTTGCATTTCAATTAATTTATTTATTAAGAGATCTTCTTGGATTTAAATTAGAGTATATTTCTACTTATATAACTAATAAAATTGTTTACCTACTAATAGTACACTCAAAACTCATTTTTAACTTTATTTCTATTCAACATATTTTATAGGGTTATATGAAACATTAGGTGTAATTTTTATGTCAGGTATTACATTTAAAGTAATGAAAAAAACATTACCAGCTAAAATGCGACCATAATACAAAAAACTACAGTTCATTTAGTGTACCTTACGCTTAACATCAATGCCCAAGTCAGATGCATACTAGTGGGTTAAATGCTTGAAAGTCTGCCTGCCAAAAATTTTGAAATATCACAGAATACATTACTTTAAGTGAGTGAAATGACGATGACAACAACAAGCTGTCAAATCTCTCTGCACTGCATCATGGGAGTCTTTTTCGACTACTTCATGGCACTCCCACATGATAGCAGCACCAAACAGCTGAAATCTTGCTATTCCCCATCTCTTCTATACATCCCCACAAAAATCAGTTTTAATCCATAGAATGATTTCAGCACATCTGTATGGAATGTTCTTATATGAAAGTAGGCAACAGGTTTTTAGGAGCTAAAAAGGTTGAACTTACTTACTTTTAATGCATTAAAATAAAAAATATATTTATCAAAAAGTTAAAAATATCTACTAAAAGAAAAAAAATACATTTCCCATAATAGAAGAGTAAATAATTGTTTTATCCCACACCAGTAATAAATTGATGGCATGACATGTGAATTTGATGAAAATTCTTTGGTGTTACAGGTCACAACACATACCCTCTCTAAATAACCATCTCTGCCAATTGCCACAGAACATTGCCTTGTATTGGGGGAATAATGGTTCTATGTCACACAAAGTCACTCTTTCATATTTCATGACACTCATATCACTAACACTCTGGATGTCTAATTGATGGTCTTCTAAATATTGTCACCCAATAATCGGGAAGCACAACCAACAATAGCTGAGTAAGGGATCAGAGGCCGCACCACGCCCACCTCATTAGTCTCTGTCACTAACTGAGGGGGATGATTAGGGAAATGTCATTTGTCGCTGGCCGCCTCTTTTCCCCCTCCCAGTGCAATCTGGAACCTTCGCGTGGATTCACGGAAACCAGAGACTTCCAGAAGACTGTGATATTCCTATAAATAGGGCTGAAGTGAGTGAATCGAGTCAGTCAGTTCTTGGCGTAAGAATGCAGTGCTAGTGTACGACGAGAAGACTGAGTGAGTGCATCGGAGGATTGTACGTAATTACGAGTGCAAGTGAAATTGTAACGGATGAACTAGGTGAATCGTAATTGTGTGCATTAAGTAATTCTGTGTAATTGGCAAGAGTTTAACTGTAAGTAGGTGGAAATAAAGAACATTTTTGAGTGGTGCAATTGGACTTTTCATTTCACGAACCCACAAAGTCATACTAGTGTCAGGAAGCGGGATGACAACTTCACCGAACATTACAACCAAATGAAGGCCGAATTAACAGCGAAGACAGAAACGGCAAACAACAACTTGGCCACGACAATGACCGCAAATATGGCCGAACTGACCACGGAAATGAAGGTGGCGAACGAGGCTCTCGACGCCAAATTTGAAAAACAGTTGGCCGGCGTGAGGGATAACGTGACGGAGCTGGGCAAGCGGATGGGCCAAGTGGACGAGCGCGTCGAGGACCTGGCGAACCGCTTAAATGACCTAGAGGAAAAGGCCGACATTAACGCCAAGTCCCTGAACGCCATGGTTGAAGACGTCGAAGACCTCGCGAACCGCGTAAACAACCTGGAGGGAAAGGCCGACAGCAGCGTCAAGTCCCTGAACGCCATGGTGGAGGACGTCGTCGGTAGGAGACTGAAGGATTTGAAGGCCGACGCACCGTGACGCGACACAACATCGACGCGCGTCAAACCTCCGAAATATGACGGCGCGTCAAAATTTGAGGTCACCGCCGCCAGTTCGACACAGTGGCCAAGCACAACAGATGGTCACCGGAGTTGGAGGCCACACAGTTAATAGCCATCCTCCAGGGACGGGCCGCGGAAGTCCTAAACGCGGTGCAGACAACGGCGGCGCCCAAGGACATCTGGGAGGCCCTGGAGAATCGTTTCGGGAACCACCGCTTAGCCGCAGCATACCGCAGCCAGCTAAAGGCAAGGTCACAGCAGCCGGGGGAGACGCTGCAGGAGTTCGCCATGTCGATTGAGCAGCTGGCTAGCAAGGCCTTGGTTGACTTGCCACTGGAGTTCGTATCCCGGGAAGCCACCTAAAACTTTGTCGACGGGGTACGGGACACGGAGATTCGTCAGCGCCTAATGCTCGGCGATTATAAAACCATCCACGAGGCGCTGACAGCGGCATTAAGGATGGAGGCGGCCAAGGTAACATCTGTCCCGTCGTCGAGAACGAGGAGTGTCCGCTACGCCGGAGACAGAAGACCAGCTGAGGGACGCCGGCGAACAACTAGTGGCCTGTGTTGGGGGTGTGGACAGCCCGGACACCTGCAGTGAGACTGTCCACACCAGGAAGAGCAGCTGGAAGAAAGAGTAAGGCCCGGCGTGGAGAGGGGCACTTCGGCGCCATTACCACCATCCCCTCGAGTGACACTGCGCACCGTCAGCCGGGGTATGGATGACAGCCTCATCGCGGACGGTTGGGTGAGAGGGAAGCCGCGCCGCGTGCTGGTGGACACTGGGGCAGCCATGACCATCATCAGCCCTGACGTGGCGAAGGGTTTGCCGACGAGGAAGCCGAACCGACCATACGAGCTTGTCACGGCATCGGGCGACACCTTGCCTGTGGAGAAGGAGGCCCTGCTGGAGATGACCTTGGGGCGGAGTGCCGTGCGCCTGTGGGTGTTCGTCGCGAAGGTGGCTGAGGAGGTGATTCTGGGACTGGATGCCCTCAGGAGCCACGAGGCGACGGTCGACGTCGGCAGGAAGGTCCTGCGGCTCAACGGAGAAGAGGTTATACTCCATCAACCCGAAGAGTGCCTTGGAATCTACAGGGTCGTCTTGAACGAAGACGTGGTTTCCCCGCGAGGAGCGAGGTGATGGTGACGGCGCGACCAGAAGGTCATACAGCAGGTTGGGTCCAGAGGCTGCAGGAGTACGACTTCACCTCGGAATATCGTAGAGGGAAGAGCCACGGTAACGCTGACGCCATGTCCCAAAGACCCTGTCCAGAAGAGTGCAGCCAGTGCACAAGAGTGGAGGAGGAGGAGCGTGCCGCAGCAGTCCGAGTAGTCACGGCAGTGCCTGCGGATGGCTGGGATAGCGCAGGCCTGAGGAGGGATTAGCTGGCGGACGCAAACTTGGGGCCACTCTTGAGGGAAGTGGGCAGGGACGAGACCAACCTGGGAGGACATCGCACCGAGGAGCGCCACCTACAAGTCGTACTAGGCCCAATGGGACTCGTTGAAGACCAGAGAGGGCGTGCTGTTCCGGGTATGGGAGTCACCCGATGGGAAGACGCAGAGAGAACAGTTGGTACTTCCCCGGAGTAAGGTCCCGGAAGTCTTGGAGGAAGTGCACGCCGGTACTTCAGGAGAACACCTGGGAACGAACCGAACGATTGACAAACTACGGCAGCGCTACTACTGGCTGAGATTCCGAGCAGATGCTGAGAGATGGTGCCGTCAGTGTCACGTGTGCGCGGCGAATCGCGGCCCACGGACTAGGAGCCGGGGTCGCATACAGCAGTACAACGTCGGAGCGCCATTCTAGCGGATCGCCGTTGACATTGCTGGACCGTTCCCAGTTTCCGACCGAGGCAACAAGTACATAATGGTGGTCGTGGACTACTTCACCAAGTGGCCGGAGGTGTATGCCATTCCAAACCAAGAGGCAAAGACAATTACAGACTGCCTCGTGGAGCAAGTGTTCTGTCGATTTGGGGTGCCGTTAGAGCTACACAGTGACCAGGGTACCAACTTTGAGTCCAACCTAATGAAGGAGGCACTACAAAGGCTTGGGGTAAACAAGACCCGCACGACGCCTCTACATCCCCAGTCGGATGGTATGGTCGAAAGGTACATCGAGACCTTAGAGGAACACCTGAGGAAGGTCGTGGCCAGCCATCAGCGAGACTGGGACGTCAAGGTGCCACTGTTCTTGCTGGCCTACCGCTCGCCTACACACGACACAACCGGGATGACGCCAACCAGCTTAATGTTCGGCCGAGAGTTACGCCTCCCTTGTGACCTGGCTTTTGGAAGCCCTCCGGAGGCGAAGCAGCCGGTGACCGAGTATGTGGAGAACCTGGTGGACCACCTCCACGACATGCACGAGATGGCTCGCCAGAACATCCAGAAGGCGAGCGACCGCATGAAGACCAGGTATGATAGGCGAGCCAACAGCCAAGGGTTCCAGCAGCCATGGCAAGGACCGTACCGGGTGGTGAAGAGGATTAACGACGTGGTCTACCGCATCCAGAAGGTTCCCCGAGGGAAGATGTTGGTGGTACAACTGGATCGTCTAGCCCGCTACGATGGTGCTCTTCGGGACGACCAGCTTTGAAGAGGGAGCAGTGTCACCCAATTATCCGGAAGCACAACAAACGACAGCTGAGTAAGAGATCAGAGGCCGCGCCACGCCCACCTCATTAGTCTCTGTCACTAACTGAGGGGGATGATTAGGGAAATGTCATTTGTCGCTGGCCGCCTCTTTTCCCCCTCCCACTGCAATCTGGAAACTTCGCGTGGATTCACAGAAACCAGAGACTTCTAGAAGACTGTGATATTCCTATAAAAAGGGCTGCAGTGAGTGAATCGAGTCAGTCAGTTCTTGGCGTAGGAA
Organism: Mantis religiosa; assembly: GCA_030765055.1. Taxonomy (NCBI): domain Eukaryota; kingdom Metazoa; phylum Arthropoda; class Insecta; order Mantodea; family Mantidae; genus Mantis; species Mantis religiosa. The sequence continues at coordinate 264,028,645 of CM060950.1, read as the reverse complement.
TGCAGTGCTAGTGTACGACGAGAAGACTGAGTGAGTGCATCGGAGGATTGTACGTAATTAGGAGTGCAAGTGAAATTGTAACGAATGAACTGGTGAATCGTAATTGTGTGCATTACGTAATTCTGTGTAATTGGCAAGAGTTTAACTGTAAGTCGGTGGTAATAACATTTTTGGGTGGTGCAATTGGACTTTTCATTTCACGAACCCACAAAGTCACAATATTGTACAACCTGGCTAATAACTTAAAACCCTATACTTTATTTCAAGCACTGATATGATTTTGATTTTAAGGTTTGTATCCTGAAGTCTTTGAAAGAGTTGATTTTAATTTCTACATTAATGATTTCTTGAACATTTTCTATCAAGGGATTAGTTACTGCTTATAGATTTTTAATGGAATCACATGAGAAATTCATTTTATGAGCAATATATGCCAGGTCATTTTTTAAGACACTGGCAGTTAGAACATTTTTAATAATACCTATTGATGAAGAATTTTACTTATCCAGCTCATTTACAACTAATTTAAAGCTTTTGAAACGTCAGGCGTAGTAATCCACTGCTGAAAGGCAAGTCTGCCAGTGAGTAACAATTTGTGTTGGTGATAATGGAGTATTAGAGCTTTTGTTTCTTAACAGATCAATTATTGAATGGGCTTTAACAGACACCTCAGAACATCAATTTCTCCATAATGGGATACAAAGACCAAATAGTTTTGCATTCCATAAGCTAGCTCAATTTTACATATTTTCGGACAGCTGAGTGCGGCTGCAGCTTCCTTCATATGAGGCACTGCATTGATCAGAAAAATAAGCACTTCATAGTACTTAACACCATTTGGTGATAAATGTGTGCATATTATTAATTTTTAGATGAGTCGTATTTATTACACATCTGCTTCAGATGTGTAATAAATACAACTCATCTAAAAATTAATAATTTTTTGCTTCACTGTGGTGTTCCAATACAGTTAAATCTTGATGAGTGCATATGTTCATTGAAGAGCCTAGTAACATTAATGTGATTTGCAGCCAACAGTTCTTTACAAAGTAGCAGAAGTGAATGATCAGAAACTGTCTCATCATTTTTAAGAACACTAACCACTACATTTCCCACCTTTCTTCCTGTTGAATCCTGATTTTCATCAATGCACACCCATGCTTTCTTAATTTTACATACAGACCTGTTTTTGCAATGTTTTTTCATGGCACCTTAGAAAGTAGTTTCATTTGCGGATCAACATTCATATAGTTCACGAGGAATGTTTTAACCTCTATGTTGTCCACTTTAAGTATAGAATATCTGCCACCTACTTCACAGGAGAATTAAAAGCATTTCAGATATGGTTGTTGCTGGATGAAAAGTCCATTATCTGGAAACGTTGGATCAACTTTTATAAACTTTCCACAAGGTTGACAATACAGAATGTTTCTATTTTCGCTGAATGTACTGGAGAACTCTTAAAGATAAAACGGCAACTGAAAGCTTTCACTACATCTTACCTAATGGATAACAATAACATTGCATGAATCACTCAACATGTAGACATTTCAGAATTGAGGAAACAAGAATAACAAATCAAAAGCAGAAACATGTTGAGTATATAGTGCTCAATGCAATAATCTGACACCTTGGACATGTGAAACATCCTTTCCTGCATATATGTACTTATAACTGTGTGCAGTTTATACAGAAACCAGTGTAATGTGCTGTTGACAACATGTAATCTTATGTAATTTTACAAAATATGCCAGAAAGTTGCACTGCTTCTATTCTGATAACAGTTCTTATATTGATGGAAAATAATTGTTCTTTCACACTAGCCATGTGAAGGCAAAGTTTGGAAATGTAGAGTCAGACTGAAATATTCAGTGCTATAGCCGAGATTTGAACCACAGATTTCCTGCTCTCCATCTTGTTGCTCTTAACAATTGAGCTACCAGATGTAGATTGGGAGACCCATGGTTCAAATCCTATCTATGGTGTTGAAGTTTTCAGTCTGACTCTATGTTTCCAAAGTTTTTATATTGTTTTTGACACACATAATTAAAGCAGAAACAAATCTCTCTTAGAACATATAGTTTATTGAAAAACATGCATAATATCGATGATAATATCTAAATTATGAAAAATATTGAATCACATACATCTATTTTCATGTAAAATAAATTTTTTATTAGTATTGATGGCAAAATATTTAATATTCCTATTAGTTTTAAGCGATAACTGCTAGTAAAATAGATATAGGTTTACCCAAACTCTCTTTCCCAATCATAAAAGTGATGCAGTACTGTATTTGTGAAAATTAGTGCCTGACACAGTTTTGACACTGGACATACTGAAAAATATGAAATAACGAAATAAAACTGTACTGTTTATTCAATTATAGTACTAATTAAACTAGTTCTTCTTGTTACACACCCTTGTATTCCCATATGCTTACTTTTCAACATATACACCATTTTCCATTGTGTAAGGACTATGATACAATGAAGCACAAAATTAATATAATTTTGAGTCGAACTAATACTCAATGCTCCACTAATTGCTAGTATTTACCTAGAACACATTTCGTTGGGGTCTTCCTAACATCATCAGCTGTTGTCAACTAATGGACGTCGGTTCGGTGAACTTCTGGGAGGTGATAGGTGCATATATACAACCATATTTGGAAATAATGAAACTGGCATATAAACTCTTAATGCACACATAATATCACTGAAAATAAATGGAGTTTTTATTTATGGACAGCTTTTAATTGCTATGATTCTCGGTATTCCATTCTATATTTTGTGTCTAAAGGTCAATTTATTTTGCTCACAGATCTCTTTATTAGACTTGAGGGTCTCTAATGTGCTATAAGTCTATGATACAGGACTGCCAACTTTACTTATGATTACTCATGCTGGGTCTTTGGGGTTCTTCATTATTATGTTTCATAGCTGAAAATAAGTCTTCACTGTTTTTAATATTATACCTGTTTTGAGCATTAGGTTAGTTAATGCCAATTTTGACTATTTCAGCCATTTTCTTTGTATCTGCAGCCAGTTTAGTCAACTTCCATAAAACCATCAGATTAGTTGTGAAGCTATTGAGCATCCAAGCTTTAGACTCCTTCCAGTAGGGCTGCCTATTTTAAAGACACTGAATTGACTAACTGTAGTAATAAAGATGAACTTTCATTTTACTAATAGAGTAAAAAAAAAATGGTATAGGTAGTTGTATGACATTTTAAACTAGATTATAAATGAACAATTAGCAATATGGCTAAGGTATATCCATTTTATGGTGGAAATAATGCGGTAACATTGCCAATAGCATTGTTATGGATATTTTAAGAGGCTATCCCGAAAATCATACAATTTTGGAATTACATTGCATTTGTATTCACAATTTTGCATTGTTTTCAATCTAAGCTTAAAAATGCAAATGAATCAATCCCTTTCTTGGAAGTGTTGAAAACATTGTTGTTATAATAAATTAAATTTAAAGGGAGTCGATTAATGACATTAAACAGCACTTACTTTTAAATTTTTCCAGAACATGTTTCAGAGACTTTGCCTCTATTCTCAGCCGGCCATCGACTGGTTCTCATTGGTGTAGTTGATGATATTTTGTCATAGGTCTCCTCTGGTGGCGGTTCAAGGAACTTGCTGAACAAATCTTTCTGGGGGATGTTGAAATTGAATACTTTGTTCCTATTTTTTGAAATGAAGATTTGTTCTCATGTGGACAGTTCTTGTTTTCCTTTTGTATGTTTTAGTAGTTTTGGTACTGGATTTATGTTGTGTTTTTTTTCCCAAAAATGTGTGGCAACTGCTGATTTTCCTAATTGTTTATATTTTATGTTCCTAAAATGTTCCTTTGCTCTTGTTTCTAAACTTCTTTTGGTTTTTCCAATATAAATTTGACTACAGTCATGGCATTCAATTTGATATATCCCAGATTTTTTGTTAGATGGAATGGCATCTTTGATGTTTGAGCAAATTAGGTTTTTTAAGGAGAAATGGTTGACTGGTGCTAGTTGAATGTTTTGTTTTTTGAAAACTTTTTTGAATTTATCAAAGGCCCATGGATGGTAAGTGAATTTTTTGAAAATCATATTACATACACTGATGTAATCATACAACAACACAACAACACATCAGTGATGCACTAAAACTTTTAAATATCCAAGAAAAAAGCATCAAGTTCACTGTAGAAATAGAAAAAGATGAGTATTTACCATTTTTGGATCTAAAAATAATGAGGAATAAAAACAGACTAAACTTTGGCATTTACAGAAAATTGACACAGACAGACAACTACATAAAAGCTAATAGCTACAACCCAAGATCCCACAAACAGGCAATCTTCAATAGTTTAGCACACAGACTGGTCAACATCCCTCTCACAGCAGAAGAATATAAAACAGAATACAACAAAATTATTGAAATAGCACAAAAAATGACTTTCCCAAATTATTAGTAGAAAAAAAAAGTGGACTTAGCAAAAAAGAAGAAGTTAATAAAGGAAACCACAACCCCCTCATCTACAGAAACTAATATGATTTTCAAAAAATTCACTTACCATTCATGGGCCTTTGATAAATTCAAAAAGGTTTCAAAAAACAAAACATTCAACTAGCACCAGTCAACCATTTCTCCTTAAAAAACCTAATTTGCTCAAACATCAAAGATGCCATTCCATCTAACAAAAAATATGGGATATATAAAATTGAATGCAATGATTGTAGTCAAATTTATATTGGAAAAACCAAAAGAAATTTTGAAACAAGAGCAAAGGAGCACTTTAGGAACATAAAATATAAACAATTAGGAAAATCAGCAGTTGCCACGCATTTTTGGGGGGAAAAAAAACACAACATAAATCCAGAGCCAAAACTACTAAAACATACATCAGGAAAACAAGAACTATCCACATGGGAACAAATCTTCATTTCAAAAAATAGGAACAAAGTATTCAATTTTGACATCCCCCAAAAAGATTTGCTCAGCAAGTTCCTTGAACCGCCACCAGAGGAGACCTATGACAAAATATCGTCAACTACATCAATGAGAACCAGTCGATGGCCGGTTGAGGATGGAGGCAAAGTCTCTGAAACATGTTCCGGAAAAATTTAAAAGTAAGTGTTGTTTAGTGTCATTAATCGACTCCCTTTAAATTTAATGCAAATGAATGCTAAGTGTATAGGTATACATGAAATTTCACTAAAATACATAAAGAGGCTTTCCTTTGAAATTAAGTATCAGCCTGAACCAAACCAGAAAATTTCTAAAATCCTCCCATGTAAAAGCACTTGAAACATTCCAAGTCACCTTTGAGAAATACCTCTACTATTGGAGATTGCCTTGAATAAGAAGCTTTAATGTTCCTACATAATAGCTCAAGTAGTATGAGCATCTCATTGAGAGCTGAAGCTCTATGGTTTGAATCACAGCCAAGGCATTGAGCTTTGAAGTGTCATTTAACTTTTCAGTTTGGTATCTAATCATAGCTAGTGTGAAAGAATGATAAAAATAAACTTAAATTCTGTTCAATTTTGAACCAGATTTAAAATTTATCCATAATTACTTCTCCGACTCAGGTATAAAGTATTTCAAACCTGTAGATACAGTGGTTCAGAGGGATCCTTACATAAATTACCTTTGAGTTTGAGTGAATTGTCTAAATTTGAAGAAAGGAAATACATACATACTTGTCACATACTTGTATATAACACTTTTATTTTGCACTTGCAGCAATTTGCCTATAGGAAAGCGATCCATAATTTTTATTAGTATTATTTAAGTTCTAAACATGTGGATGTATATTAAAAGACTTAGTGAGTCATATTTCATTAAAACCTCAAACTTCACTTATATCAACTATAAATAACAGAAGCATTTTCAGGACTATCCCAGTCCCACCCTCAGCTGATTGGCAACTGACCTCTATCTTAACAATTGGCTATCATATTGATTGTGGGAATAGTAGTCATTCAACAATCAGCTGAAGGATGGGACTGGGATGATTCTGAAAACATTTCTGTTATTAATAGTTGATGTGAGTGAAGTTTCAAATGTTAATAAAATGTAACTTAATAAGTCTTAATATGAAGCTACCTTCACTTTTAACTATACTTTTATTAATAACTGTTTCAATGTAGATACACTTTTGTTGAAAACCTTATATATAAAATTTAGATTTCATACAAGCAGTGGATTATGAGGTTTCTTACATACATACAAAATGATGTAATGGTTCTCTATAGTATTGAGGGTGCCCCCCCCCCCCATAAAATTTATATTGTCCATGCACTGTATGAGAAAATGTGAAGTCTAAAGGAAACTGATGGTTTTGCATTAGTGTATACTGAGGCTCATTAAAATACTGAATAGAAATATTTAAAATTATTTTCTCAGTTGCCGGAAATTTTATACATGTTAAATATATTTATAAGATGCTTGTCATTAAATTATAACACCACCTGTTTTCTGATTCTACATTTAGTTGACTGAGCTATTAAAAGCATAAATATGCACGATGTGGCTCTGTTTCATACGAAGAAGTCTTTATATCAGTAATAAGTTAAAACATTCTCTTACTGTTAAAAACTATAATGTCTTTAATCCACAAATAGAATTTTATTCAGTTGTACTGAATGAGATATGCCTTAATACATGTGCATATAATATATATAAAGTCAATAAACTTATCAACAGCAAAAACACTCATGCATTTGATATAAATTCTTACAATCTCTCTCTCTCCCTCTCTTAAATCCACATGTGCACATTTGCGTACATGCACAAACATATACTCTCAAGCACACTCAGTCATATGTGCATGCCTGAGCACGCATACGCACACACATACACACAAACACACAAGCGCACGCACGCAGACACACACACATACACACACACGCGCGCATACACACGCTTATTCACATGCATAATCACACAACAGTAACATCACTGTACTTTCATTGCATTTTCTAAGAAAGATTTTCTACTCCAAAGAAGAAATATTAATATTTACAACAAAGAAGCAAATGCTCATGCACATACAGGTGCCATCATAAAAAAATGATACCATACAGGTGCTCAAAAGGCCTCACAACACAGTTGAGTCAGACATTGTTATTACCATACAATAGAGACAGTAGCACCTATTTGAACATTGTGGAATATGGTGTATGATATACCTACAACTTCAGTTATGCCATTATGCTTCTTCTAATAAATGTATGTAATGCTGGCTTTCGGATGCTCCTGTTGAAAAAATAGACAATGTATGAAAATCACAATTACAATGACTGAATAAATGTACTACTGTAATATTAATATAGGCCTGTCTAGAATATAATTTTGTTCTTTTGAGCACCTCCATGTATCAAATAAGTTAGAGATTAAGCTTCTCTGGGACTCCACAAAAATAATTTTTTAATCTATACTTGCATTAGCTGTCATTATGGAAAAGCTTGAGAAATGAAGTTGTTTAACAAACACATTCAACTCCTGTATGCATATATAGATTATACAAATATTGTTGCATATATAAGAGCCAGGAAATTTTCTTTTTCACAAAGGTGCTTCTTTTTATATGTTGGACTGAAAAGTACACCCTGGGTATATTGCAGAATAAACTAAAGCTTATAATTAAGCTTTTCTACAGATCCAGAAATGAAAAATTAATTAAAGTTGTAAGTTTACTGTTTCTATTAGCTCTCATCATTTAAAATGGAAGAAAGTAGGGAGAGAGTGAGGAAGTGAGTGAGGGAGTGAGGGAGGGATGGAGGGAGGGAGGGAGGGATGAAGGAAGTGCCCTTGAATTCTCACAAGACAAACCATATAAATGTAGTGCTTGTCACAGTGTCTGTCCATTACATAATTTGTAAATGTTTTATTGTTAAAGAACTTGGAAATTGAAAATTATAATTAATATTTTCTTATTTAAATAAATACATTTTACATATCATATATAATTATATACATACATAATCGCATAATTGAATATATAAGATGTTTCAGAATTCAACCAAAGAACATTAAGAGGTTATAGAGGGATGTTGGGGAACAATTTGAGATAGAACACTTATGGTCTTAGAGCGCATAATTTTGTGTAATAAACTTGAGCCAGAACGCCACTGATACAGGCTCAATTATATGTACATATATAATACACTTGCAGCACTGTTAACAAATGTATGTTTGAGGCTCAGTGGTAATGTAAAGATTTCTGAAGACAGAGATGCCAAGTTCAAGCCCTGCTTTCCTTTTTTACTTTTGTTCTTCAAATTGTTGATTGTGAAGGATATGGAATACTGCACTGAAACATTTGTTTAGTGAAATGTAATCATGCAAATCAAATGAGCAGATTTTGAACAGGAATATACAAATGGCAATAATATGACCAAGGATTAATACTTTACTGTACCTATGAACTGAAAGATTGTGGTATTAGCTCTGGAAAAGAAAAAACTAATATTGAGCTAAAAGTAAGTCATATTCCTCGTCGCACTCCCATTTGAACTCAGTTTTTCTGAAGTGTTTTCCTTTCAGGAAGCGCCAGTGAACCTTGAGATGGCACTTCTATATATGTGGAAAAGAACAAATATACCTATGAAGGTTTGCATTGTCTCCTGCATGGATAGCTTAGTGTGTTGCAACGTTAACCATAGCAAAATAGTGATGAGCTCGATCCCTCCTGTAAAATAACTTCAGTTTTTATTTTGGAAAAATTCTAATTTCAATGTGTGAATAATCCAAACAAAAAGAATGCTATTTAGGTTTAGTCTAATAAATTCCTCTCTTCACACAGTTTTATCAAGCAATGTTTAAAGTATTGCTCAGAACTCTGTATATTTGTGTGCATTCTTGCTTGCACTATGCAGCTGCAATACTTAGATGTGTCATACTTTCTGAAAAGCATAGTAGCTATATTCAGTGTTCTACATAAATAAATGTAGAGATTAATTAATGGTGAAAAAACGTGTACAAAAGAAGCAAAATATTCCATTATATGGATTCAAGAGATGATCAGTACTCATATAGTGCATACTTTTAAACTTTTAAATAATATAACAACAACGTGATGGTCACCTCTGTAAGGCATTCTGATTACAGGTCAGGTAATATTGGAGAGATGAATTCCTTTTGCGTAAGTGGGAAAACATACTAAATGAAATAAGAGGCAAAAGAATCTTGAATCTAAAATCAGGAGAAAACATAAGAAAACTGGGAAAATTTATTGGCAAGGTGAGACAAAAATTGATTTGGAAAACAGGAAACACTAACGAGAACAATTAGGAAAATTAGTATAACAAAAATCTAGATCCCAAGTTTTAAAATGCCCCATTATATACACAACCCAGGTTAACTATAATAGGGCATGGGAAAATGCAGCTCCTAAAAGGAGGAGTATGTAAGATTTTGTATTTGTATATGTTATATATGTATGAAGTTGTATATGTTAAATATTATGATAAGAAATAAGAAATAAACTAACAGTTTTAAAACATTACAGTATCTTATGTTGTACATTTTTGTTCAGAATTCATTCATTTGATTTGCTTGATAACATTTGAAAACAGCAGTAATAACAAATGCAGTAGAGCAGTAATCCATTTCGTAATAAACAATTTTAATAATAAATTAAAATGATTAAAAGACAGAGAGAGAGAGAGAGAGAGAGAGAGAGAGAGAGAGAGAGAGAGAGAGAGAGAGAGAGAGAGAGAGAGAGAGAGAGAGAGAGAGAGAGAGAGAGAGAGAGAGAGAGAGAGAGAGAAATGTGGGCCTTGGATTATGCACCTCTGGCTTAAGAAATCTTATGTTACCACTCAGATACACACATCCACGTTTTGGCATTGCATCAAATACTTGCATATATCTTTGGAGTTGTATTAGTGGCATATAGGCTTATATTTATTGCACAAGATGATTGCTATGGGACCATAAGTGTCCTATATGAAATATTTCCCTAGCATGCCCATAAACTCTTACAATAGTACACAATTATTTACACAAATCTGTGTTGAAAATTCTATACTTAAAATCTAAGTGAAAAAGTTAGGTTTGATCTTGAAGAGCTTTTAAGAAAGACAGATTCAAAATTATATAATTCATGAAATTTGTAAAATAGGAACTAAAAATAATGCTTAATTTGGGATACATATTTTTCAGATATATCACTTTCCCATGAAATTGTACATTCAAGAAATTAAGGAGTTATTATGAAAATTATTGAAAATATTTCTTTAATTTGAAGCTTAATGATCAGTTATGCTTAAAGCGAAAATTTCAAGGATGTTGCAGTCCTCCTCGTTTATGATTTTGGGCTGACATAACCTTTCCTCTTGTACAACACCTTGATTGTCAAGGTTCTCCATATTGTGGGAATGTTGCGAATTCATAGACAGAGGTTTATTAGGCCTGTGATTGTCAGTAATTGTATGTATATTGTGTCCTTTAAGTGTTCATTACATATGCCAGCAGATCTTGGGATCTTTCTTTTTCCAGTGGCATGATTGCTTCGAGCACCTTCTGCTTTGTGAATGACTTGATTTCTGCTTGGTCTGACCAAGTCGCATAAGAGCCGTAGATGCAAACGATGATTTGCGAAACATGTCCTCAAAATAGGTACGAAAATGAAGCAGATGTGTAATAAATACGACTCATCTAAAAATTAATAAGCTTTAACTGGTTCGGAATTAATGACAATTTCTGCTACATTAAGAACAGCTATGAACACCTCTTTCCTTACTACCATTTTTAGTTTTCTACTGCATTGTGCTTTCCTACTTTAATGGCATAAAAGACTTATTTTTACATTCTTCTGTTATAATTGCTGCCTCTTTTTCAATGCATTCCTTCCATTTTGCAAATAGGTTTTTGCATTCCTTCCAGATTATGCTATACTGCCATGATGCCTCCTAATTATTACTTTTCTTGCTGTATACATGGCTTGGAGGATGATGGCCGCGCCGTGGCTCAGTGGTTTGACCGCTTGGCTCTCACCAAGGCGGCCCGAGTTTGTTCCCAGGTGACCGCAAAGTGAGATTTGTGGTGGACAACATGGCGCTGGGGCGAGTTTTCTCTGGGATCTCCGGTTTCCCCCGCCATCTCATTCCACCGGTGCTCTATCTTCATCTCATGAATCATCAGTGTCATCGCCTGTGGTGCCGTATGTAGTAAAAGTGAGCGTTAAACACTACACATTCATTCATTTTGGAGGATGATCTCTCTCTACCTGTAGCATTCTTCTGCATATATGCACTTTTCTTTTACAGTTGTACAAGTGCCTGACTTGATTGTGTTCTCCAGAGGTAATGCAGCTGTTCTATGGGTCTGGCTCTCTTTTCCATTTTTGTAATTTTAAGTGTACCAAGACTGGGCAGTGTTTCTTTATCATCACCTCCTTGAACATATGATACATGCTGTAATTTACTATTGTGGTGTTGTGGTGTTTACAGAAGATTAAATCTGTAGTGCTGTTCCCTGACTGTGCGAAGTATATTGGTCTTCAGCTTTGTTGATGAAGTTGAAGCCTGCCTTTGTTATCAGTTCTATCAGACCACTGAATCATACATTATGGGTATTTATAACTGCATCAACAGATTAACTGCAAGTTCTATAAAAAAGGATCCATAAGCAATTAACCTTATTGTCTTCATAATAAAAATACTCAAACGTTTGCATTTCCTTTAAACTGGAAAACAAGTCAATGTGCACCTCAAATTGTCCACATTCCTAGTTACATTACGTTCAGTTATGTACTGTTGAAACGTTTTCTTTCCATTAATTAGGTCTGAACTCAAGGGTGGCTGGGCAAAACTGTCAAAACACCAAGAGCTTTGCAGAGCCTAGACAAGCCTCTACAAGCCTCTACAGCAGATGTATTCCCATAACCATATGTCATGAACTCCTTTATTGCACAAATTATTTGGAAACTGGCATGTTACAGATTTCATGATGAACGAAGAATCTGCCAATAACTTATCGGAATTTTAATGGATGGCTCTACGATTACTACATACTACTATTATTATACTATTATTATTAATATACTATTATTATTAATATATTAATACATAAGAACTTCATATTTTAGCAAAATAATCTGTATGCTTGATCTACTTCTTTGTCTAATTAAGAAGGCCGTACATTCTTCTAGTGTATGCAACATTTCTGATTCTATCTTTGGTTTATAGCTCCTTTCAAACCATTTAACAGATTAGTAATTACTTATTAGTAATTACTTATTAGTAATTACTTATTCTTAATGCTGTCATACCAACTCTGCCTTTTGCAACCATCCTCCTTTATGTACTTTCCAATTAACATTATTGTTTAAGTAACATACTCCCAGTGAGGGAACATTTTGACATAAAGACTGCACTATGTACCGGCTCACAGGTTACTCAATAGTATACTTAACCAAAATGGGTTGGAAACACCAGTGACACAAATAATTTGAAATGCTTTCCCCTCACTCTGTAAACTAAATGTTACACACACTACTTTCTGAGTTGCCACTAAGAAAGGGAATAGTTTTTTTTTTTTTTTTTTTTTTTTTTTTTGCATATGCCTTTGTAACAGTGTGCCTCTGTAGCCGGAAATGATCCCTAATATGAGTAGATCGTTTGTTAACAACTTTTAATGGTTAAGCTTAATTTTTAGACAGTTTAGTTTATTTCTATATAACAGGCGCAGCTCTGAGCTAATTGATTAGGTGACTCGGAAAATTGTCTAACCTTAATTCGCAAAATCAGCAAAAGCATATTTTATACTGGAATAGTGTTTTTGAATTTCAGTGGGGCTTCCCTCTGTATATGAATCCAAAAGTTCCTTAAAATTACCTTTATTTAAAGAGTTCTCACTTTCATTATGTCCATGAAATGTCATTTCTTGTCTACTTCACTAAGGGGATATTGCATGAAAGGCCTATTAAGCTTAACGTTGTAATTGTATTTTACAATATATAGGTGTGAGCTTTCCCGAAGGGTGTTTAACAAAAATATTAACAAATTGTTTTTTCTCAGCTTCTTCAATTTAAGACTCCTTGGTATGTTCCTCATACCAAGGAGTCTTAAATTTCCTGGTGTATTTTGAAGATGCTGTGCCACAAAGTTTTTCTAAACATAGTACTGGTGTTGGTCTACCAGCATTTACCACAACAGTTTGTCATCATTTTTCCATAAAGAAAAAGGTGTCTGAAGACACACCAAGTGGTGTGTTGGATTCATTGTAAATCCCTTAAATATGAAAAATTAAACACTTCACATATCAGACAATAATCACTGATCGCATAAAAAATTATGTTTTTACACAGGATGCAAACTGATAATAATAAATAGTAGCATATGAAATGCAGGGCTCGCTTCATGCAGGTTACCATTTCTACCAACAAATTTCTTTTCAAATAAACGAAAAAGTAGGAAGAAGCTCCTTTATAGTGTTGGCAACAAGTTGGTGTGGAATATAGGGCTTCTATGAATCGAATTCGTAGCTATGGCTACCAGTAATGCATTCTGCCCCCCCCCCCCCCAAACTCTCCTCCCTTGCAGCAAGTGTTACGGTCACCTTGGCATTTTAATAACTAATAACTAGTCGGGAAGTAAGCTAGCTGCATTATCGACATGCGAGCGTCATGAGAGCAGTTCCATAAGAAAATATAACTTGGAGAACTTTTATTCATAAACAAGTTGGTGACTTGGCGATTCAAATACATCAAGGAAGAACCCCCCTTGGTTTGAACAATAATTTATTTTATATCTTTCCTTTCTGCCAAATTACAAATGAATAATAAAATAAAAAAAGTCAACAAGAGGATATTAAAACTACAGATGCAAATAAAAAATGGAGAATCATCACAAGAAATATATCCCTCATTACTCCTGAAGAAAATCATTAGCAATATTTTGCGTAACTACCAGTTATGACTGCTTAGCCACACATTTTATAGAATAAATATATTCAATTCACCAAAATGCACCCCCTGCTAGCAATCGGATACTATTATGGATAGGGAACATTTATTAATATGCCCAGGAAAACTAAAAGAAGTTATTCAGACTCAATTAACATACTATTATTGGAGTGCCTGACAGGGAATGGATGAAGTCTAAGAACCAGAGTATTAGATAACATCAACTTGATTTATTCTATTAATAATTAGCAGTTTAGCATTACATTGCTTACAGAACACTTTTCTTTCTTTTCACTTAGGATTAGTGGTAAAAAAAGAAATCTCTTTTGTTTATTCTGATGCCAAATTAACATAAAGTTACAAGACAAGAAAAACCCCAATATATCTTCTCTCTTATCTTACAGTACTATTTCAGACAATATTGTCATTAAATACAGCTTCAGTATAACATTTAAAAATCTAATTTCTTAGGTATTTTCATATGATATCCATGTCAAGTAATAATAGGAGACTTTTTGGTCAATGTACTGCTTTTAGCTGCTGTGATTCTAATGTTTGTTGATAATTTTACAACATACAGAATATATTGTTAAGTACTTGTGTTAGTATGGATGGTGGAATGCTGTAATGTTCTCCCCACAAGGTCTCTTAATTTTTGTAACTCCTTGATGATCATCTCTACTATGGTAAACTGCCAAGATCTAATCTAGTGGCCAGTTGATTTTCTTTATATCATTCAGCTCTAGAAGAAGACCTCTCCCACTTATAAGGTATCTTGAGGGAATCAAGAAGCTCTTGATAAAAAGGAGTTAAAAAGGAGAAGCTCTTCCAAATCAGGTACCTACATATTTGTGAGGGTATGAATTTATGATAGCTTCAGAGAGAAGGGTTTCCATTTCATCAGAAATCACATTTCTTCATAAGTTTTGTCTTGGAAGTTCTTTAAACATCCTAACAAATCTCTTCCAGCATCCTCTCCATCAGAAAGCAAGAGGAGGATTAAACTTCCCTTTTTATTTTTGTACAGTTGATCCTAACTTTATTTTCTTCATTCCAGTTACTCAAGGCATTGCTTGTACCTTAAAATTGATACCAGTGTTAGTATAAATAACCTTAGCTCTCCTTCAATGAGCTATGAACCGTTTTAAAGCAATCATAAAACACCATGTAGACAGAGATTTAGCAAGCTCTAAATGTCATGAAGTGTGGACTGCACAATTTGTTCAACTGAACAGTACAGTCCATGCTTTCTCCCCTGATCGCAAGTACAGAGGTTCTGCTAGATCCACACCTATTACTTTGAAGGTTGCTCCATATTGTGTATGATCTTTAGATAATGTAGGTGTGTGTGTTGACAGGCTTTACTTGATATTTCTTATATATGATAAGACGTCAAGTGACTTTCCTGACAAGTGACTTAGATAAATGTTTTATTCTAATAATCCAGTGGTTTTGTTATACTGAATTGTTCAGCATCCTGAGATCTGCACCTTTCATTTAGCGCTGTCTCTCATTTACCAGTCTATAAACTAATAAGTTGTCATGAAGTAGCTCATCAGTAAGCACTAGCTTTATCTGCGCTATTATTATTCCATACTGATAAATGAAAGGCACCATTTTCTTTAATGTCTCTAATTGTCTCTGTTGTTCCTTCATAAAACTCTTTCAGCCATGACCATTCTCTCACACTTCAGTTCTCTCAATCTTTCATTTCCTGAGTCAATTATGCTTAAACCTGAAGATCCAGTTATTATTCTTACTGTATTGTTTTAACTAGAAAAATAGTTTAAAAACTGGACAACTTTTGAACAAATAAGGATATTATAAACAATCTTTCTCATTTTGTTAAATACGTCATATTCAAGAGCAGCACTTTCCAAATTTGGCCTTCTTCTTTCCCCTTTTTAAGCCATTTTGACCCCTCCCACCATTGGTTAAAAATAGAGCTTTTGCATCACAACCTCTGGAAAATTCATCAGCAGTAAGCAGTATTTAGTGTACTGGGTATATAATGCCACACTTTAGAGTATAGTCTTATTTCCATATTGCTGTTATTGACAAAATACACATTTCAAATATCCTCTCTCCTTATCCATGTGTGAGCCACAGCAAAATCACTTCAGTATCTTCCAATAACTGTCTTCGAAAATCATAACTTTCTTTATATGGCAGTAAGAGGTGCCAATAAATCAAGCCTAGGAATGGAAACCTTTTCAATAGTACCATCATTTTGTTGCTTAAATTAAGCATGCACTGGTACATGAAAATAAGCTCTGTATGATCATTTACTGGCATTGTGAAAGATATGTAAATTTCAGAATTTAATTTCAATTGCAGTTGCTGTCAACCTTCTTCTCATGTGGCATTTGCTAATTCAATGCATATTTTTAATCTAAATAACAATTTATATCTCATTTTCTTAGATAACTCTGAATCCCAGCTTAAATTCATATTCCATTTCTCTTGCAGCAATAATTTTGGCACTAATATTGTTAGACTTAAAAATCTAAGTGAATCGAAGATATTCTGAGCTATGGATAGAGGATTCCTCTTCCTGATGGTTCCATAATATTGATAATCTTGATAATCTTAAAAATCAACATCACAGTATATCTCATTGGGATCTATGTGCCACAGAAGTCCAAGTAGTGTCAAAGCATTATGTTTAGAGTTCATCACTTCTATTTCTCTGTGAGCACTGAGCAAACACCTGAATTCAAACTTTTCAAATGTTTACAGGCCATTTGCTTCATTGACAAATTTTCTCAGTCCTTCCTCTGCTTTTAAATTTATTATGCGTATATCTACATTAAAACTACTTTAAGACTATTCTCTCCAGTCTTCCTGCTGTTTCTTAGGCGCTTCATTTTTGAATGGAGTGCATTCCATATACACAGCAACTATTGAGTTTCTCTTACAGAAACCCAGAGCATCACAGATATTCACAGATATTCATAGGTGCTTGCAAAATGTTTATGGAGACAGGCTATGTACGAAAGCACTGTGACTTGTTAGGCAAGGTGCCTGTCATCATGACAACAAGGTAGAATAAATCTGCCTGATCTCCTCTGTGCCAACCAGCCACACAGCTGTGACTTCTGCAATTTTGGAATGTGCAAACGCTCCTATTTTAGGTGACTGATGGACCCTAATCAAACACCTCACTTTGGTAGCTGACACACTTTCACCAGTTGGAGTACTTAAAGGTGTATGCATGAGTGTAGGAATTTAGTAACAATGATGTCAAAATTAACTGAAAAAAAAAACGATTTGTAACCGGTTTTTAACACTTTGTTACCTACAGTTTTATATTGTCCAAATCAGTTGGACCGAGGGAGAAAATGGATGGAATGGGTTCTGAATCTAGTTCCTCAATAATATAAAAATGTAAGTGAGAATGTGTTGAAAACAGACTACAGTTTTTTCACTCAAAGGTTTGTTCGCACTGGGTTTCTCAACACCTAGCTGAAGTCAATAAAGTGCAAATAAGGACTATTATGAGTATTACACAAATATAAATATTTGTTACAAAGGCTTCACTTATCTTAAGAAATTGGTGTTAATATTTCTTTCTAATGGAGATTTATTTATTTATTTATTTATTTATTTATTTATTTATTTATTTATTTATTTATTTATTTATTTATTTATTTATTTATTTATTTATTTATTTATTTATTTATTTATTTATTTATTTATTTATTTATTTATTTATTTATTTATTTATTTATTTATTTATTTATTTATTTATTTATTTATTTATTTATTTATTTATTTATTTATTTATTTATTTATTTATTTATTTATTTATTTATTTATTTATTTATTTATTTATTTATTTATTTATTTATTTATTTATTTATTTATTTATTTATTTATTTATTTATTTATTTATTTATTTATTTATTTATTTATTTATTCATTCATTCATTCATTCATTCATTCATTCATTCATTCATTCATTCATTCATTCATTCATTCATTCATTCATTCATTCATTCATTCATTCATTCATTCATTCATTCATTCATTCATTCATTCATTCATTCATTCATTCATTCATTCATTTATTTATTTATTTATTTATTTATTTATTTATTTATTTATTTATTTATTTATTTATTTATTTATTTATTTATTTATTTATTTATTTATTTATTTATTTATTTATTTATTTATTTATTTATTTATTTATTTATTTATTTATTTATTTATTTATTTATTTATTTATTTATTTATTTATTTATTTATTTATTTATTTATTTATTTATTTATTTATTTATTTATTTATTTATTTATTTATTTATTTATTTATTTATTTATTTATTTATTTATTTATTTATTTATTTATTTATTTATTTATTCAATTATTCATTTATTCATTCATTCATTCATTCATTCATTCATTCATTCATTCATTCATTCATTCATTCATTCATTCATTCATTCATTCATTCATTCATTCATTCATTCAATTATTCATTTATTTATCTATTTATTTATCTATTTATTTATCTATTTATCTATTTATCTATTTATCTATTTATCTATTTATCTTTATTTATTTATTTATTTACTTATTTATTTATTTATTTATTTATTTATTTATTTATTTATTTATTTATTTATTTATTTATTTATTTATTTATTTATTTATTTATTTATTTATTTATTTATTTATTTATTTATTTATTTATTTATTTATTTATTTATTTATTTATTTATTTATTTATTTATTTATTTATTTATTTATTTATTTATTTATTTATTTATTTATTTATTTATTTATTTATTTATTTATTTATTTATTTATTTATTTATTTATTTATTTATTTATTTATTTATTTATTTATTTATTTATTTATTTATTTATTTATTTATTTATTTATTTATTTATTTATTTATTTATTTATTTATTTATTTATTTATTTATTTATTTATTTATTTATTTATTTATTTATTTATTTATTTATTTATTTATTTATTTATTTATTTATTTATTTATTTATTTATTTATTTATTTATTTATTTATTTATTTATTTATTTATTTATTTATTTATTTATTTATTTATTTATTTATTTATTTATTTATTTATTTATTTATTTATTTATTTATTTATTTATTTATTTATTTATGTCATGGTTAAATTACCAAAAATGAAAAATCGGCCATAGCAGATCATTTTTGGTCATTTAACCATGAAAAAAAAATCTTGAGGTTAAATTATTAAAACAATTAAATGGTTTGATACATTTAATAGATTGCGAAAAGATATTTATTTTAAAAAATAAACATCGCTTAATGAATTTTGAAATACCAGCAGTTGATTCTGTTTCTAGGTTTGTTTTGTTTTCAGATGTTGGTAATTCTAAAAAAACATAAGAAAAACATGGCAACCAGAATCTTTGACAACGGAGTTGACTGATGATGAAAACAATCTGATTTTGAAATTGATCTCCATTAGAAAGAAGTGTTAACACCAATTTCTTAAGATGAGTGAAGCCTTTGTAACAAATATTTTTATTTGTGTAATATTTATTGCTTCACTGTAGCTAGCTTCATTTTCTACATAACTATTATGAGGCTGATCATGACAACCTTTAATCAACATTGTTACAGGTGATGAAACTTGGCGTCATCACCTTGAATCTGAAACAAAATGGTAATATATGGAATTATACCACACCAACTCTGTAATAATGAAAAAGTTGAAAGCTGTATCCTCATCTGGTATGTCATTGCTATGGTTTTCTTGGAATACTGAAGGGTACTTTTGTTTGATGTCCTCCAACATAGTCAAGCAATAAATATGGAAGTGTATTGTGCAATTGTAAGGAAACTGAAGAAGCAACTTTAACATGTTCATAGCCACAAAAATGCAATAAACTTCTTCTTTTCCAGATAACACAAGGCTTCACGCAAATCTGCACACCTGAGAGGAGCTCACGAAACTTCAACAGACTATTCTTCCTTTTCCATCCTACAGCCCCAATCTTGTATATTCTGACTTCCATCACTTTGGCCCAATGAAGCATTACTTGGATGATGGGGAGGTTACTACTGCAGCAAGATGCTCACTCCAACACAGACCAGTACAACATAGACCATGCAGACGTACAAGCTCTCCCATTAAGGTGGTGTAAGACTAGCATGTAATGGAGATTGTTGTGAAAGACAGGGCTTTATAGCCAAAAGTATAACAAAAATAAATAAGAGTATTTAAATCATAAATAAAGGTAGCCTGTTTTAATAAAACAAATGTGTTGCATTGCTTATTGAATTACCCTCATAATTTATGCTATATTCCAAGTTTCATATCTAGGCATGGTTGGATTTGTAGTTTTCCCCTTGAATGTCTTTCTAGAATTCAATTGCACCATCTCGTACTTAAAAAAATTATAACAATTCAGAGGTAGCCTTCTTTTCTTTGCTAACCATATTTTGCTTTGGAAGAACAGTGGCTTATATTAGTGCTAGATGATATGATTTTCTCCTAAAAACTTGAACTTCAAGTGAATCTCTAGTATCTGTACTTTTTACTGATACATGACATTTGTTCTTTATTTTCTTGTATATAATGACACAGTGGGTATAGATTTTAAATGGTAATCTAGATTTTAGTACTTTTAGTGTAATTTTCTTTAGGTTTTTAATTTTTCTGTCTTTGTTGAATATTTCCTGGATTTCAGGTTCTTTTAACACGTTATAATATTCTTTAGGAGACAAGATACTTTATTTTTTTCTTTCAGATTTTTTAATTCTACCAAACATTCAGACTGGAGCCATGTAAAGTATGTCCATGGACTTGAAGTAAATGAAGAAAATTCTTGAACCTTGAACTGTTCCAAAACTCCAGTAAGTATCCGACCGTGCAAATATTTTTCAACAACTTTAAAGTTATAGTCTATCTTGTTTAAAGATGATGAAACCAGGTGTTATCATTGTTACAAAGTTCAGTAGCTTGCATTCTATCTCCCCTTTAGCTTTTGCATTTTAAGCTGTAACTGCAAGTTTGTGTTTGCATTTAACGTTGGGGTCGTTTTTACTTTGGTTCACTTTTTAAGTAGGGTAACATCCTTCTGATTTCTGGATCATCCACAGTCAATGGTTTTTTACCTGTACCTCACAGAATCACTGAACTCACCATCCATTATAATTTTACTTGAAAAATTTCTTCTTTCAACTATACCATTGATAACTCCTCTGAAATAAGAAGGAAATAAATAGCCCATTTAAGAAGAAATATTAGTACAATAATGAAGAAAACACAGTAATGTAACTATGAGAGAATCTCTGAGGACAGTGGCAGAGAAGTAACATCATGTCCTTGATTTGTAATAGTACAAAGTTTACAGTGCAGGTGTATGTGTAATTTCTGCTTGGCAGTCTCTACATTGATGCCCTGCACATTCCTCCGGTAGGGATAATCTGGTTGGAAAATTATAGCACATATATGAGCTTTTATTGTTGACAGCCACTTGATGTTAAATTAAATAAAATGTGCTGTATTTGCTGATTTCTGCTTTAAATCCTAGAAGTCCTTGTGAACTGGTCTGCTTTTGAACATGATATCTGTCAACTTTTGCTAAATCCATCGACAGTTTGAAGGTCAAAATTATGCTGTTGCAATGGATAAATCAGTATTAATAAGTTTTGTATTTATAAAGTTTTAAAAAACACTCCTAAATTATTGTCTGCATTAATATTTTGCTGCCATGATATGATAATAAATTATGAATATTAAAAGGACCATTTGACACTTCATTATTATGATGTCTAATCTATGGTCACATTATCATTACATGATATCTGTCACAAATCAAGCATTTTATGAAATATTTACACTTTTTAACACTATGATCTGCTTCTATCACACCAAAGACACATACTGTCCTCCTCAGGAGAGATAGTCTCTGACGCCTGAGTCACAGAGGGGTTGGTGAAGGTTCCCACACCCTCCCTGGACAAGTTTATGACACCCCATGTCAACACAGCTACAGACCACTCAAAGCATTCTGACAGCTTCTACTTTTGTGAATGAATCTTCTCGGTTTTAGTGTATAGAGTGAATAGGGCACATGTTTTTTAGCGGTCTGCTCCCTGTGTAGCAGCCATTCCCTGCCACACACATTCGCTGTCCTTGTCCCACTGTGTAAGACAGCACATACCTTCCAGGGACCTTCTTTGCATTGCTGGACTGTAGCTTTATTAGCATTCTTCCCATCACTAGAAATTATACAGATAATAATGGGTACTGGGTCAAACTTCAATGTTCCACTTTCTAGACTGTACATGGACTTGGCAACATCTAGTCACTCCTCACTCTTTGCTTGTAACATAAAAAATTGCAGCAGCATTGCTAATATGTTTTGTTTGTCCCCTTTAACTTTTATATTGTGTTTTCTCTTCCAAGCTAATCGTCGGTAAAGTTGTTTCCAAGCTAACAGTGGTATAGTTGTATATCTTCTGGCAAAGCTGATTCTACTAGAGAGCATATCATGCACCTGCACTTCTCTCAAGTCACCCTTTTTTTACCAAACCAGTCAGTTATGCTTGTATGCAGTTTTGCTTTGCGTGAAGCAGCGATGTCTTTCACTTCATATAAAAGCATTTCAAGTGGCAGAGAAACATCATTTCTTCCAGAAAATAGTTAAAAATGTTTAACTGTTTCTTGCAATAAACACAAGTAATGCTAAAATAGGCTAGCAGAGGAAAATCCTTTCTTCCAGAAAATAGTTAAAAATATGTAACTGTTTCTTGTAATAAACACAAGTAATGCTAAAGTAGGCTAGCAGAGGAAAATCATTTCTTCCAGAAAATAGTTAAAAATATTTAACTGTTTCTTGCAATAAACACAAGTAATGCTAAAATAGGCTGACAAGGAGACCAATAAATATTAATTAATTAGTGCCGGTATCTAAGAATTTACTGTTTGATCACTTCAAAATTAATAAGTGTGAGAAAGTCTAAATAACACACATATTTTACTTTAAGTGTGTACTGTAAAGTTTTTGGAGTATATTGACCACATTTTTTAGTGCACAGATGCATCCCTGTATTTATACTTCATAGTGCATATAAATCCAAGCTCTAGTTACCTATAAGACAACAGAACCATAATAAATATGAAGACTGAGATTATTGAATCTGCTGTTACATTTTATTGCTTTAGTAATAACCAGTGGTGGCTGAAATGTGAATGCACTGGTTGTGCCAGCATTTCTTCACTATACTTTACATAGCTGTAACAGTGAGACAAAATGCAAATGTACTTTCAAGTAGGAATTGGCAGTCTGAAGTCTGGTTAGAAGGCAAAAGAAAAACAAAGGAGTAAAAGGCAGCAAGAGGGTTACCATATAATGAAACCATACATATAGAAAACCTTAACATAGAGCATGAAATAGAAGTGAAGCTGCTAAATAGGTGGATCCCGGACTCTCAGGCCATTAAATGAATCACTTTGTCTGTGATCACAGAGGAAATTAATCTTCTCAGTTTTTAATTAAAGCTATCCATGCATCAATTTCTAATGTACATCTTTAAATTCCCTGCTAACAAAGTTGATTACACCATAAGTGCAATATGAAATAAAGCAAAGCTCTTACATGAGTGTTGTTATAATACATATAAATTATAAGTAGATTCGATTCTGTTATTCCTTTTGCTGCACCTTGTTTGCCAAATAAAGACCATCATCATACAGAATGCCTGGAATGAAATATTTGCTGCATTTGCCTTACTTTATATGTATACTCTATGAAACAACAACTACTTTCTACTCTATGGCATTCTTAACTACAAGTCAAGATGTTCTTTGTACTATCATCATTTATAACTCCAATGTCTATTCTAGATAAGGTATTGTGAAATCAGTTTTAATCTCTTAGTAATTTATGAAATGAATTTAGGTGATTTATTGACCCATATCTATTAGAACAAATTGGGATTTTCCATGGTGAAAGAATTATGAATAACATTTGAGTGGTCTTTACTACCCTGAACAAAAAAACATAAATTTACTCTCTTTATAATATTGCTATAGATATAACAAATGTCATTTGCTGCAGAGAACAATGGAGAGCAATATGTAATTTCAATGTTTACATCTGCAAAACTAATACTGCTCTGCAGAAATAAATGATGTTTTCCAATAACTGAGTGTTCCTAAATAGAATTTTTGCCCTCAGTTCAACGGTGCAATCTGTTTATTTCTATCACGTCAGGTTTTGGAGAAAATATAAAATTGGTATTTCATAAAATCTTATATTAGGGCATGGGAAGTTTCTATCGCTTAAGTATAACACCATTGGTGTATAATGATTGGTTTGATGAGGAGTGTAGGAATTTGAAAGGTGTGTCAAAGGAAGCCGTAATTCAGTGGAGAGAGAGGAATGGGTGAGAAGAGAGGTCAATGGTTTTGGGCTTGCGAGCTAGTATAGAGACGAGAAAAAGTTGAAATGGGGGAGAGAGGAAGGCAAGGAAATTGAAAGGAAAATTAGTTCAGGTAAGGCTTATCAGATTTAGGAGGTTATCAGAAGTTGCTCTCGAGGTCAAGTGAGGTCAGTACAAGAGAGTTTTAAGTACATATGTAGTATTTATAACATAATGACCCTAGATAAGCTGAACACAGGTGTTTTTACAGCATGACAGATCAGAAAATTAATGTGTGACCTCAGTTTTGAAAATAAAATTAACCAAACAGAAAAGTGTGCCTTTTAGGGCTATAAAGATGTTGTAAACAACTTCTTAGGAAACACAAGGAGTCAATATTACAAAACTAAAGTGAACACCATATTGGAGAACTTTAGAAAACTTGGTTTTAGCATGAGTTTGAAGTTGCACTTTCTTCATGCTCACATCTAAATTGCTGTCTTGAATTTTACAGTGAAGAACACGGTGAACATTTCCACCAAGACTTGAAAGGCATAGAAAGTAGGTATCATAGTGGATGGAGTGTTAACATGATGGTAGACTATTGTTAATCTCTGAAAAGGGAACGTAATCCTGATACGCATGGAAAACATTTCTTCCTAGTTAGGTCACTGTTTTTTTCTATCTAAAGTTGATAATACTTGTAAAATGTGCATATATTGTGTTTAAAATGACATAATTATATACTTCTTTATACACATCATGTTCTTGAGCATAATTGTGATCTTATAGAAGTGTATAAATATATAGTGCTAATAGGTGAATATAAAATTTTTGTTTTCACTTTTTTGAAATCTCTGAACGTGGTACAAGAAAATGGATGACATGCTTTGAATCAGTGCTCAAAAATTAGGTGGAAATGACATTCAGAACCAAAACATAATTTTTCCTTTTTTTTTTATTGCAGAGCAGTGTAATTCAACTTTAATATCAAACTTTGTGTATTATGTTTACAGTGTCATTGATTGGTGAACAAAGAAAACAAAATATATGACCTTTTCTTTTGCAAACTATTATCTTTTTTCCAAATTTATTTTCCAAAAAATGGAGTATAATAACTAACACAGGTATCTCAGAAACTATTTGTAGTTGCTTTATTAATACTCGTCACTTACTTGTTTTATTAATGAGAGACTCCATTTTCAACCACTTTCCAATTTTCATTAATAAAACAAGTAAGTGACGAGTTTTAATAAATCAGCTACTAATAGTTTCTGAGATTAATTTTGACGTCACTGTTACTAAATTCCTCCAAACACATATAATACAGGTATATTTACACTCTGCTGCTTTCATTTAAGGCCATTTAATGCACCTAGATATATGAATAATTACTTCCAAACATAAAGATTAGTGCATAAAAACATTAAGATTTTCATAAAGTTTAGAGAATAGCCTTATTTGGACATAACTTTTTAATACTAAAATCTTGCAATATATCTGTACCTTGTAGTTTGGATGTGTAACTGAATAATATACAGAAAAGTTATATTATCATATTTTTAATATGTAAATAAGTATTGTTGATAGTTTTTGAATGAGTGTTCTGATTTTCCCAAAACACTGATTATGAAAATTTACATTTAGAGATTAGAATGTAAGATCCGAACACTTTTTTCATCGTATATAAAAGCCATGTTAAAATTCTGAAAAAGTGAATGTATGAGTATAACCAATAAAAACAAGGGAATAAGATAAATATCATGGGAAATAAAAGCTCAAGTATCAAAAGTAAAGACCAAAACCACATAGGTATTACCACATACAACAACTTTCTGGTTTTGTAACATCGAATGAAAATTGGAGAGGTTTCACATTGGCAAATGTTTGCACAAAAATACATATATTACGATAGGATTCCTAATGTGACAATATAAGCAACTGTAATGTGAACTTTTACCATAGTGAAAGTTCAGTTGGGTATTAATGTTGTCCTAAGTTGGTGAACCTCTGGAGTAATTTAACTGTGGTTGTTTCAAAAGCATGCTCCTTTGGCTGATTTTTCCATCTCTTTGTTTTATGTATCTGAGGTTTTCATTTAGTCATTTTATCTTTCCAATGCATATTTGATTACAGTCTGCATAATTTATCGATAACTACCTAATTTTTCAGTGTGGAGGATTTGAACTTTTAGGGATGTACAGATAAAGCTTTGTATGCTATATCTGTTTTGAGATGCTAGAATGATATTTCAATTTGTGAATATTTTCTTAAATCTTTGGTCTGCCCAAGGATAATATGTGAATTTCTTGTATTGGGAAATTTATTTTTGAGGTCTAAATGTGTTAGCCGCCTTGATGGTTTTAGGATTAAGATGATTTATCATCACATACACCTACAATTAATTGAGCAAAGCTCTGTAAACTGGTGACTCATCAAAATGGATTTTCACAGTATTTACATACAGAGAAAGTGTAATTTACAATATAATGTATACAATTACAATAGTTTCCTAAGATACAGCAAGTTACAAAATGACAAGAGTATTATGACAATTTGACCTCAGGTCTTCATTCATATATTCAGCTACTGAATAGTAGACGTCAATTAACATATTTTTTAATAATATGTTCAAGAATTTGATGTCTTTGATTGCCCTAACATTGCTTCGTAATTTATGGTACACTTTTGTTCCAGTATATAACAGGCATTTTTCACATACTGTCTGTCTATGCATGAGTGGTTTCAGGTTCTTTTTGGCTCTAGCTGCATAAAAGTGATGAATTTTGGAATTATACAGAGTTTCAAAATTTGTAATGATACTTAATTCATATAGGTATTGTGATTGTAGAGTTATTATTTTCCGATCTTTCAATAGCTATCTACATTATTTTTTTCTTAGGTTATTGATTGCATCAATATGCTTTTTTTTTTATTTTTTTTTTTATAACTTTTAAGGATTGTTTTCCAGTCAGCAGCATTACCCCTATATTTATTTTTGGGTTTGTTGATGCCTTATTGTATGGTGTTAGGCCTGAAATGTTTGACTGATGCTAAATTAACTATATTTAGGTATTTCTTGTTATACTCTTTTAACTGAGGAAAACAGAATAGTCTGTATATTTAATAGATACAGACTACAACTTGATGAGATTTTGGGTTAAAGCTATCTTTGTTTATGTAGGTTTTCTTGTGAGGATTCCTTTTAAATTCCAAACGTGGGTTCCTAATTCTGCTTGATGATTTTGAGATCCATGAAAGGTAAGAAATCATCATTCTTAATTTTCTTTGTGATGTGTATAGATCTGTCTTGAAGACTGAAGAATTGCATAATCAATTAATCAAGTAATTTTTTGGTGTTACTTCAAATATATCATTTATACAACTATGCTAAGTTTTGGATATTAAGGGAAGTAAGTTGTCACATGGTTCTGTAAGCAACTCATGTACAGAGTGATAATGAGTCGCCCATAGGTAGTCCACTGTTTATTTGATGAACCTATGGTTGAAGCTTAAAGGTTTGTGATCTATACAGTTTTTCCTTAATTTGACAAAGTTGTCTGCTTTGGAATGTGTGAAATTATTCATTTGTTTGTTCATTCCTTTGTTCGTTCATTCATTCATTTGTTCATTCATTCATTTGTTCATTCATTTGTTTGCTTGTTCGTTCATTCATTCATGAGCCAATTTTTCTCTTGCGAGAATATTTTATCTGTGGAAATTCTGCCAAATAGAGCTGTAACACCCAAAGAGACCAGGATATTGTCTTCTGAAACTGTTATATCTTTTATCCTTGCTATAGTTCAGATGTGTTCTTTTGCTTAGGGCTTCAAATCTTTGGAGTATTTGTCAGATAGCCACTTTGCTGATTGGTATGTGGTACCATCAGTATTATTCATTATAACTCTCATGCTATTTCCAGCCTTATGTATCTTGGACAAAACATATAGTCTAAGTAATACCTACCATATTATTTGATTTGAGTTTTTGTTTGACTTCTCCCAGAATGGTTTTGAGTTAATTTTATCGTATTCATTGAGGAGACAAACTTTGTATACTAAAACTGTAAGTCTAAACACTCTGAGGAATCTGTACCGTAGATGTTTTAATAGTCTGCTGAGATTTGGTGTAACATTTTGGGGAAATTCTGACAAGAACAATACTATCGTTAAATTACAAAATAGAGATATTATACTAATATTAGGTCCAAAACAAAGGGATTTTTGTACAGTCAGTGAGTGTGTGATATTCAGATCCCATTGACAGATAGATCATTTGGGCCTCGGATTCTTGTAGAAATGGATTAACGTACTCAGAATATCCATGTCTATATATATTAAAAGTTTTATTTCATGTTAGAAAACACCTGGATTATTTCAAGGTTAGTCTAGATAAACACAGCCATATTAATAGATACAGCTATCTAAGCATAATATCATACAGCACACATCATTGAGTAGAAACATTAAATAACTGAATTTCTGGAGTTATGATGATTTATTCTATTATTATTAGGTTGCCTCATATGTAATGTCAATTTTTTGATTTTGGTGTTTTGGAAAATTTATTGGGCTTCTTTGATTTGGCAATGCTATTTACAGAATGCCTTGACTAGTGTTGCATACATTGCAATCATGTATCAGTCTTAAGTTGTTAATACAAAATCATAAAATGGAGATAACAAGGTTTGAAATTAAAAGTCCTAAAACACTACTGGAAATAAGATTATAAAGCTGCTGCCACAGCTTGAAGAATATGTGAAGTGGAAGGAAAAGGTGTCATTAGTTAGCATGTGGCACAACGATGGTTCCAACATTTCAACAATGGAGACAAAAACATACATTTTACCAAGTTCTGTGATAAAATCTGCAAAAGGTACCAGTAG
This sequence comes from Mantis religiosa, assembly GCA_030765055.1. Classification (NCBI taxonomy): domain Eukaryota; kingdom Metazoa; phylum Arthropoda; class Insecta; order Mantodea; family Mantidae; genus Mantis; species Mantis religiosa. The sequence goes on along the minus strand of CM060950.1, from coordinate 263,999,476 downwards.
GCTTTCAGAAGAAGTTGGTGCATCAAGAGATACCATACATGTCCACATTAAGACACTTGGAAAATCACACAGATGCTGTAGATCTGTATTTCATGAACTGACACCTCAACAGGCTGAATGTATACTGGAAATCTGTTGTCAGTTTATCCGTAATCCCATGGATAATGAATTGTCAGGAGAATTGGCACTTGTGATGAAAAATGGGTATATTGCTGAAAACCTGATGCCTCGAAACAGTGGCCTGGTCCCCGCCAACCTGCCAAAGTCATTATTAAAAGAAATCAGTTTGGTCCCAAAGTAATGTTATGCGTCTGGTGGAATTTTGAAGATGTGATTCACAGGGAGTTTGTTTCAAACAGGTGGGCGATTGATGCAGATCCTTGTTCTCAACAACTGGAAGAGTTCATGAAAGTTTGAGACAGAGATACCCAGCATTAGTAAACCGAAATAGAGTTCTATTGCAACAGGACTATGCAGCATCCCATACTGCATGACCAACCATAGAAAACATTCAGGAATTGTGAAGAATCAAACTGCTACCAAATTCAGCATACAGCCCTGATCTCACATTGGTCAATTTTCTACATGGAAGAAACTTTGACAACATTGAAGAAGTGCAAGTAGGTGTCACCGAATTCTTCACATCAAAAACTAGAGACTGGTACCATTGACTGGTACCATAGAATAATAAACCCCAGTCAATGATGGCGCAAGACCATAGAATCTAATGGTCTCTATTGTAAGGAATTGTCAAAGTATTTAAAGTGAGGTATATTTCATATAAATATGAGTAGCTGGCATGCTTAATTTATAAGCGTACTCACTCAGACTGGTTGATGTTCACCTTTCCTTCAAAAACGTCTTTCAACTCATGTCCGAGTAGCAGACTTCACTGAAGATGACTCGGAAACAAGTTGAAAAACATTTTTGAAGGAAAGGTGAACATAAACCAGTCTGAGTGAGTACTCTTATAAATTAAGCATGCCAGCTACTCATATTTATATAATGGTGTATACTTTGAAAATTGGTTAATTGCTTGTCAGAACACATTTCAAATAATGTTTTTCTTAAAAAATAACATTACTGATGAGACAGCATCTGTATTATACTAGTATATTATTATATATTATTACACTTTGGCACCTTGAAAGAAATTATGTATTTTACTAATTTATGTATTTAACCAATGTATATCCTCTTCTTTTCTGTATCTTTAGCACTCTTTGTAATACCAAAATATATAGAATTATTAACCGTTGATAGATCAAAGTGTGTATGTCTTCGTCAAATTATGTTAATATCAAATTTACCTTTATATCTATTTAATTACAATATTTATCAATTTAAAATTATCAATAAATTTAATTAGCCTTTATTTTCAGTCTAGAAACTCATCTATATTGTAATATGCCTCTCTCTGCAGTAAGCTCTGAAGTTCTCTTATGAAGTAATGCATGGAGAGTTGTTTTAAATTTGCTGGAAATTTTTTAAATAGTAAAGTTCCACAATATTGTTACCCAATTGTTCAGCTAGCAGAAGAGATGGCTAATAGAAGGGGACATATGGCATCGGGGCCACGCCTTCGCCAATCAGCTAGCGCCTGTGGAGGCGTGAAGGGTGGAGAGAGGGGAAGCCAAAGGGGTGGCTGAATCATCGTTTCTCCCTCCTCCTGCCACCTGAAAGAACGTGAAGTCTCTGGTACAACGACTCCTCCATTGTATAGAATTCTCTGGAACCGGCTACCTCGTATAATTCTTCGAACCCACAAAGTCACAATTGGTGTCAGTGAGTGGGATATTACGACATGGGGGTGGCATTGGAGAAGATTCTACAGAAAATAGACAACCTCACCGCCGAGATGGAACAATTGAAGGCCGAATTAACAATGAAGACGGAAGTTGCAAATAGCAATTTCGCCACGACGATGACCGCGAAGATGACAGAATTAACCACGGAAATGAGAGCAGCGAACGACGACCTGGCCAAGGAAATAAAGGCTGCCAACGAGGCCCTCGCCGAAAAATTTGAACAACACTTGGCCGGCGTAAAAGAGGACGTCACTGAGTTAGGCGAGCGTGTTGAAAACCTGGCGAGCCGCGTTAATGAGCTGGAAGGAAAGGCCGACAGCAGCGTCAAGTCCCTGAACGCCATGGTGGAGGATGTCGTCGGCAGCAGGTTGAAGGATTTGAAGGCCGACGCGCCGGGATGCGACACAACATCTGCGCGCGTGAAAGCTCCCAAATACAACGGCGCGTCAACGTTCGAGGTCTTCCACCGCCAGTTCGACACGGTGGCCAGGCATAACAAGTGGTAACCGGAGGAAGAGGCCACACAGCTAATAGCCAGCCTCCAGGGACGGGCCGCAGAAGTCCTAAACGTGATCCAGACAGCGGGGGCTCTCAAGGATATCTGGGAAGTCCTGGAGAACCGTTTCGGGAACCACCACCTAACCGCCGCTTACCGCAGTCACCTGAAGACAAGGTCGCAATAGCCAGGGGAGACGCTGCAGGAGTTCGCCCTGGCAATTGAGAAGCTGGCTAACAAGGCCTTGGTTGACCTACCGCTGGAGTTCGTATCGCCGAAAGCCGCTTACGCATTCGTCGACGGGGTACGAGACACCGAGATTCGTCAGCGCCTAATGCTCGGCGACTACACAACTATTCATAGGCGCTAACGGCAGCATTGAAGATGGAGGCGGCCATGGTGACGGTACCCCGACATTAAGAACCAGGAGTATCCGCTACACGGGAAACCGAAAACCAGCCGACGGACGCCGGCGAAGACCTAGTGTTGGGGGTGTTCAGAGCCGGGACACCTGGGGAGAGACTACCCCCACCAGGGAGAGCAGCCAGAAAACGAGTAAGGGCCGTCGTGGCGAGGGGCACGTCGGCGCCATCACCACCATCCCCTCCAGTGACACTGCGCGCCGTCAGCCGGCGAATGGATGACAGCCTCAACGCGGACGGTTGGGTGAGGGAGAAGCCGTACCGCGTGCTGGTGGACACCAGGGCATCCGTGACCGTCGGCAGACCTGACATAGCTAAGGGTTTGCCGTCCAGGAAATCAAGCCGACCATACCAGCTGAATCTGGCGACACCTTGCCTGTGGAGAAGGAAGCTCTGCTGAAGCTGACCTTGGGACGGAGTACCGTGCGTCTGAGTGTGTTGGTCGTAAAGGTGGCTGAGGAGGTGAGAGGTGATACTTGGACTGGATGCCCTCAGGAGCTACGAGGCGATGGTCGACGTCGGCAGGAAGCTCCTGCGGCTTAACGGGGAAGAGGTCATACTCCGACAACCCAAAGGGCGCCTCGGAATCTGCAGGGTCGTCCTGAAGGAAGACGTGGTTGTCCCCGCGAGAAACGAGGTGTTGGTGACGGTGCGACTGGAAGGCCAGCGAACCAGGAACATGATGCTGGACCAGAAGACGCCTGTACACGGGCTATGTATAGCCAGAACATTATTGCCGTGCTGAGAAGAGGTACCAGTGCGGCTGCTCATCCTGACGGACACCGATAACCACATTCAGGCTGGGACGGAGTTGAGGACGTGCGGGCCCATGGTTATAATGACAGCAATCGACAAGACCGAGGAGCCGGTGCCTACGCAACACCTGGGGCCCCGGCTGGAAGGCTTACTGGAGAGGGCGGCCGACCACCCGACCGCAGAACAGCTGGAGAAGGTTCGGTAACTGCTGAGACGATACCAGGGTGCCTTCAGCCAAGGTAACAGTGACTAAGGCCACACGGACAAAGTGCTTCACCGCATCGACACCGGAGACGCCCGTCCTCTTCGGCAACCACCTACACGCGTTCCGCTGGCGAAACAAGCTGCGGTACGGGACATGCTGGAGGACATGACATCCAGGGGAGTGATTGAAGAGTCTCAGAGTGATTGAAGAGGAAGTACACGCCGGTGTTTCAGGAGGACACCTGGGGTTGAACCGAACGATTGACAAACTACGGCAGCGCTACTACTGGCTGAGGCTCCGAGAGACGCTGAGAAATAGTGCCGTCAGTGTCACGTGTGCGCAGCGAGTTGCGGCCCCCAGACTAGTAGCCAGGGTCGCATGCAGCAGTACAACTTCGGAACGCCATTCGAACGGATCGCCGTCGACATAGCTGCACCATTCCCGGTGTCCGACCGAGGCAACAAGTACCTGATGGTAGTCGTGGACTACTTCAACAAGTGGCCGGAGGTATATGCCATCCCGAACCAAGAGGCAAAGACAGTCACAGACTGCATCGTGGAGCAAGTGTTCTGCAGATTTGGGGTGCCGGTAGAGCTCCACAGCGACCAGGGCACCAATTTTGAGTCCAACCTAATGAAGGAGGCGCTGGAGAGACTTGGGATGAACCAGACACGCACAACGCCTCTACATCCACAGTCGGATGGCTTGGTTGAAAGGTACATCAAGACCTTAGAGGAACAACTTAGGAAGATCGTGGCCAGCCATCAGCGAGTTTGGGACGTCAAGGTGCCACTATTTTTGCTGGCCTACCGCTTGTCAACACACGAAACCACGGGGATTGACGCCAGCCAGTTTAATGATCGGTCGAGAGTTACGCCTCCACTGTGATCTGGCTTTTGGGAGCCTTCCGGAAGCGAAATAGTCAGCAACCGAGTATGTGGAGAACCTGGTGGACCGCCTGCACGACATGCACGAGATGGATCGCCAGAATATCCAGATGGCAAGCGACCGCATGAAGACTCGGTACGACAGGCAGGCCAACAGCCAAGGGTTCCAGCAAGGTGACCTGGTCTAGTTGTACCGCCCTACCCGGACCAAGGGACGCTGCCCGAAGGTTCAGTAGCCATGACAAGTACCGTACCAGGTGGTGAAGAGGATTAACGGTGTGGTCTACCGCATCCAGAAGGTGCCCCGAAGAAAGATGTTGGTGGTACATCTGGATCGTCTGGCCCGCTACAATGTGCTGTTCAGGACGACGAGCCTTGAGGAGGGAGCAGTGTTACCCAGTCGTTGAACTTACGTTCAGCTAGCAGAAGAGATGGCCAGTAGAGGGGGACATATGGCATCGAGGCCACGCCTATGCCAATCAGCCCTCGCCTGTGGCGGCGTGACAGGGTGGAGAGAGGGGAAGCCACGGGGTGGCTGAATCTTCATTTCCCCCTCCTCCTGTCACTTGAAAGAACACAAAGTCTCTGGTACAAGGACTCCTCCATTTTATAGAATTCTCTGGAACCGGCTAGCCACATATAAATAGAAGCCGGTGTGCCAAGCTTGAGTCAGTTTTAGTCGGTTTTTGAGTACCAAGTGTAATTCGACAGAAATAAAGAACATTTTGAGTTTGTGCAACTTGGCTTTTTAATTCTTCGAATCCATAAAGTCACAATATTTTAAACCTTTGCATAAAGGGATGTTTTATGTTCAGTAACTCTTAAATTTCTTTTGTATCTAGTATGGTGGAAACAGACACCTTCACACGTCATAAAACTACTAATATTTTGCTTCACATAACATAATGTTCTGTATGAACTCAAACTGGGCACAGTTAATATTTTGAATTTTTTAAAAGAATGCCTACAAATGTCAGTTTTACCAGTGTTTGTGATGCTACACAAATAATTATATTTGTGTAGTATTTGTTACTTCACTGTTACTAGCTTCATTTTTTACATAATTTTTGATGCTACTAATTAATTTTTTGGGCCTTAAAAACTTAATAACTACCTGTAGTACTTCCCAAAGTATTATTCCATATCTAAATAAGCTTTCTTCATATGCAAAATCGAAACCTTTCATAGTACTCTATCTTATTCGTTCTTCATTAGCTCAATGAAAAGTAGAATCTGTTTAATTTTGCTATTAAGTTAGGTATATGGTTTCTCAAATCTAGATGTTGATCTAGCCATAGGTCTGAACAAGCTGCCTGAAAGCATTAAAAGTATACTGTTGAAAAAAAAAAAAAAAAAGGTACAAACTGGCTCTAAAAACATTTCTAATAGATGGCTGCTGTCATTAAATAGCAGAAAATTTATATCATAGTTCAGTTATAAATTCTGATGTTTGTAAAAACTCATGACATTTACAAATAACTATGCAGTAGGTACCTTTTATATATTTTTATTTACTTTAGTTTCATAAAGTAAATCCTATGTAATTTCTATATAATATGTAATTTTTATGTAATCCCGTTCATGTTACCAAGGTTGTAAGTTGACAAAACCTGTATCTTTGTACAACATTTAAATGGTGAATAAAGTAACTCTGATTATAAAAACATTTTATGCTCAGTTTGTGTTACTTCTGGTTTATATATTTGAAGGCCAATTTTGTTCTTACATTTCTTATCCCAAATGCACTACTACTTAGAAGCACTTAATGTAATTTGCTACATTAAAGCAATTCTAGATCATGATTACTTATAACAATAAATTGTCTCATCCTTTCATAATTATGTTTTTATCTCCTGCAAACATGTTGACATATGTATTTATGTGTTTTGGAAAACCATTTATGAGGGTTACAAGTAAAGTTGTTGCCAATGTAAAACCTGGGGTATTACATGATTAGTATTTTGCGCTTAAGGTGCAAAATCTAAAGAAAATCTAAAGAATTATTGTAATTCCAAATTAAATTAATCTTTGAATGTTTTGGAGTTGATTTCAAGGTGGTCTCTATTTTGCAGGAAGTTTAGTACTCAATGTACATAATCATCTCTTTCTAACACACTAGTTTTGTTGCATTTATCAGCTTTTGTGTATATGACATCCCTGTTTCATAATAACCTGATGGTATTTTTAACTGTAATGTTGTTGTGGAGCTTTTCTATTTTTTCGGAACTTCTATGTACTTATTTTTAAATAAAGTTCTATCTGATGCTATCACAAAGCTGGTTGCTATTTTCATGTCTTTTAGGGACTCCAAATATCTAAATCTCTATTTCTCCTCTGATCAATGGCATGTGATATGGAATAATCAATAGAAGGAACAACTTCTCAGAGTTCTTAGAAAATCTGATGCAGTTGTTTAGACCTTTATTATGTACTTACATTTCTTGGTTGTTGAAAGTCTTTTTGCTTAGATTGATCATATTAGTGGAAGGGTTTTCCACAGCTATTGTCCTGTGGGCCTATTTTGTGCTTTGATTTGAAATTTTGAGGTGTCTTTTTAGCCTAGTGTTTTTTTTTTAATTTTTTATTGAAATTGGTTAATATGTCCTCAAAATTTCATCACACAGTATAACCTTAAATTCCAGAAGCTTGAGGTGCATATGGTACCTATATTTTTAGATCTGGAAATTAGAATTGTGCATAATGTTTATCTAGTATTAATCTCACAATATACCTGTCTGCCACTTTCTGCTGTTTGTTGTTGTTCCAGAGTTTAACTGTCCTCCTAATAAAATTTGGTATCATTTGTTCTTGGATGTATTACTTTAAGCAATATATATATCTGGAATTTTTTGATTAGTGGTACATTTTATTCTTCTTTATCTTCTTATTTCTGGCCTTCACCTTTCTAACTCTTACTTGATTGCAAATGACCTACATATCAATAGCAATAATGTCCAATACACATACATTTGCTGTCTTCTGCATACTATTTTAGTTGCATATTTTATGTCACTTTTTCTGTTATATTAGATGTACCATACTTAGAGGTAATTTAGAAAGTCACAGTGGCTTCTTTCTTTCTTTGCTCACTGCTACTTCAGTGTGTTTTGTCCTAGAAAGAATGACACTCTCGTGTTTGTTTGCTTCATATCTTACTTTTTTTTTCTTGATAAACTGTCTTAGTTATGAATGTCACAAGATAGTGTTAAAGTATAATTTAGTATTGATTTTCTATAGCCATAATCAATATCACATTAGATTTTATTTATTATACTATTAATAAGTTGTTTTGCTTAAAACTTCTTAGCAAGTTGAAGAGAGTGAGAGAATTGCCTGTTGTCACTACGGTCTTCATCATGAATATTGGTTCGTCCTTCATGGAAATGCCTGCACCATCATCTTACCGTACTGTTCCATGTAATGTCGTGTTCATACTTAGCACACGATTGGTGACTGATCTCTGCTGGAGATTGCTTTTGAGAGTACAAAAATTAGATGACTGCGCAAACCTTACAGTTGCCAGCCATATCAGATATATAATAGTTGCCAGCAACTATTTTCTCCTTGTACAGCATGGTAACCACTGCTGTCACAAGACTGAAACTTTATACCACATTATTCCCACATACTTGCTTTCTACTCCTGCACATGCACATTCCTATCTCACTGGTGGTGCCATCCCTTGAATTAATTGTTTGTGAATAGTTATATTTTCACTAAGGCAGTATTCATAAAGACAGTTTCCCACAAACATATTCCAAATAACTCTGACAAAGGCAAACTTGTCAGCTGGCAGGCATTCAGCCCATGTTCATTTCTTGTCAAATTAGGGTGATCTGTTGCCTTAATATCTGTCTTGAGGCCTTGTATCCTTGAAGATAGAAATCCCCTAGGAGCATGCTGAAAATCATCTACAGACATACCTCTTTTCTGCATAAGTACACCTTTGGCATATATGACGATATTAACTTTTCATAACTGCTTGAGTAACGCAGTGAAGTTATAATTTTTCAGTTCTCTCCTAGCATTTGATTCTATGTATTTCTTCATGAAATAAAACTTGGATTTGTCATAAAGTAAATGAAAAGCACTAACCACAGAGTAGTCAACCACTGGAGGCATGTTTTGTGGAAACACCATGTTCCTTTAAGATGCATACAGCAGCCTAGGCATATCTTTCTCCAAAAAAATATTTTTATAGGGTTCAGGAGTGCCAAAATTTCTATTTATAGTGAAATCTCAATATTACATTTTTATGTGAAATAAAATACTTCATCTTAGCTGTTGTTTAGGTAGCAGGTAAAGTAAAATGGAACTCATTCGAGTAGTATTTTCTGTTAACAAATCCATTTGCAGTGAGTATGCTGAACAAGTGTCATAAAAAGATATTTATTTCAATGTCCTGGTAAGTTAACTGAGGGTCAGTTATGTAAACACCATACCTTACTTCCAAATACTATTGATCCTGGAAAGTTGCTAAATAAAAATTTTAAAGGAAAAAATTGTTGACAAGAAACAAAAGAGAACTCAGTATGAAATAATGTAAAATATAAGCTGAATAGAGCCATGATGTGGCTGAGTAGTTAGACTGCTCGACTCTCACCAAGACAGCCTGGGTTCGATCCCAGGTGATCACAAAGTGAGATTTGGGGTGTACAACACCACCCTGACATGGGTTTTCTCAGAGATCTCCGGTTTCCCCTGCCATTTCGTTCCACCGGTGATCTATCTTCATTTCATGCATCATCAGTATCACCGCCTGCAGTGTCACATGTAGTAAAAGTGGTTGTTAAACACTACATAAGTATTTCATTTTTATTAGGCTTAGTAATGAAAATGTTTCAAGTACAGGAATTCTTGCAATTCCTCTAGCTGGGAATTGAAACCAGCATCCCTGTAACTGGCATAATTTCTGTTGTGTAAGCAAAATGACAAGCTTCTCCCATTTAGTATATTTTTGTGGGAGTGATATTTAGATCAAAGAAAAGTGCAATTATTTGGAAAAACTAATTTATCTAGTACTTCACTAAATTTTCTGCTTCCAATTCTAGCAGTAGAAAGCAACTTATGTATTTGTTTTTCTTCCCTTCTTTTTTTTTTTGACAAAACTGCTTTTGGTGGATTGACTGTTGGCCCAAGTGTACACCAAAAGAGAATTGCTTTTAGAGCTTAAATTACAATTTGTACTTATAAATTTGTAATGCTTAATATTTGTACAGTGGTATATAATTTTGTTTATAGTGTGCTTTAAAGTTTAGTCAGCCTGTTCAAATTAATTGCTAAAACGTGCTTTAGAAATATAAAATTAGGTAAGGTTACCAGATTCTTTAATAGAATAAGGTTACTGGTCTAAAGTGTAGCACATTATATAAAAATGTAGGACATTGTATAAACATGTTAAATTTAGGAAAATTAAATCCTAAACCTAAGTTATTGCTCAAACATGTATCCAAAGGATTTATATTTTCTTAAACACTCTTAAGCATTCCTATAGTAGAAAGAGCTGTCAATGAACCTTAACAATCATACTTGTGTGAAGGACATATTTTATACCAAACAAACTTGATGTGTTGCACTCACATGACTTTCTCTTCTGTTATATAAACTATACTTAAAAAAGCTTATGTTTCTACTTCAGAAATTAACTTATTGCTAATTTTCTAGCAAGCACAAAGGGAATATGGGAGTACCTTAGATTTTAAATGTTAATCAGATCTTTAAAGCACAGGTCCCCTTTTGGGGCCTTAAAATTCTGCTCTCTTTGCATGACCAAAGAAGTAAAATAAATAGATAACAACTACCTATCACTCCTTAGAAGAATAAATAAGTATATTTTATATAAATTTTGTATTTTAAGGGAATCTATATATTTTGTGTAGTAAGCTATGTCTATTTGTACATCTTACGGTTTACCAGTTCTGCAAAAGTCATCCAGAATGAAAAAGACTGCTGAGGGCATTCTGAGAGAATTCAAGATATGCATTTATGTAAGTACATAAACATATAGTACTGTAATAGAAATTATTAGTTTTTTTTTTAGAAAATCAATATTTTTGAAAAATTCTCCATATTAAGGTTAGTCTGGATTGGGAAGATTCTCTTAAAGACCTTTATATCATATCCCTGAAGATGCTGAACTTAAACAGAAAGTTTGTTATCTGAATGACTTTTAATCTTTGTGTTATGATACTCAAAGACACACGCCATTTTCTAAAAGTGCTTTTTTTTTCGATTCAGGGTGTCCCAAAACATGTATTTCTGGTGAACTCTTGATATTGAATATTTGAATAGAATGCAATACTTCTCCAGCTGTATGTCATTCAAAAGCAAAATTCTGACTTTGATATATGACATTGACATTCTACACAGAAATGTTTGGACAATATGCTGGATCCATTATAGAAAAATGTTGCAGAGTAAGGGTACTAATGACTTCATTGCAAAGGCCAATGTTAGTCAACAACAATAACGACAGCAACAACAACAATATGACCTAAATCTGTAAGGACTTCCCAGAAAACTCAAATACCACATTTTAAGTTGTATTTTGTTAGTACAGTAACTTTTATGAGTCGATCAATGGTCTCTTTATTTCCTTCATGTTTATTTCTTTCATTTCTTCATGTTTATATTAGTGAAAAACAGAACATTTCAATTTTAATGCTGTTTGCAGGAATAGTTAAAGTAATTGCACTGTTTTCAACAAATATTCTTCTTATAATCCTTATTGAGAAGATAATTCATTTAAAATCAAAGGAAGTTTATATTCCTTAAAATGTAGACATTGCCCAATTTATTACAAATTACCTCTGGATACTGGACATGAGATAAGTGCAAGATAATTAAGATAATTCATAAAACTATTTGTAGTCAGGTAATCCACAACCTTCACTTACAGTTTAGCTTTGGAAGGACTAGTTTCGGGAGCTGTTGCTTCCATTTTCAACCTCAAGGTCCAACTGTTGCCCGTTATTCTTGTCTACAGCTTCTCTCTGGTGGTGGTACAATGAACTTCTTTATCAATCTGTCCACTGGTGGGATTATAAATTTATTAATCAATCTTTGTACTTCCATATTAAGATGTGCTCTCACATTGTGAGTTTCTAGTGGTTAATTATGCATTTTAATAGTTTTGGATTTGGGTCAAGGTTATGGTTTTCCTTCCAAAAGTAAAATTTTTCAACTGACTTGTTTTCCTATTTCAATTTGAAATTTCAAATCTGTTGTTCGACTCTGGGTTTAGGTTGTGAAATTTTTTCACAAACCTTTACAATATATTTGATATATTCTGAATCTATTTATTGGTGGATTTTCATGTGGTGCTTTTGGATTTAACAATTTTGTTAATGAGTATTCATTTCTAAGTACCAAAATGGTATTTTGTTGAATATTCTTTTTTTTTTAATATATTAAGTGTTTTTGGGTAGTACATGAATCCATTAACTATGCTGCTTGCTTTCTGTTCCTTGGTGAATGTGCTTGCTTCCTTAATGCTTTTCTTTGGATTTTTTTTTAATTTTTGTATTTAACTAACCTTGATCCAAATTAAAAATTATTAGGAGGTGTGATAAGCTATAACAAACTCACAATGTGGTAGAATACTTAGTATGGAAGTTGACAAACTGATTTATAAATTTTGAAACCACCCAGTTGACAATTTCATAAAGAAATACTTTGTTCCATCACCAGAAACAAGACTGCAGGGAACAACAGTTGATAATCAGACTTTTGACATCTGGTAACCCTATATATCAAAGTATAAACTTGAAAGAAGCGTAGGGACAGTGAAGCACAAATTAATACAAAAGTGAATCGAGAATATATTGACACATTGCTTCACTCACACTGTTTATTCACAGGACATGTTTCAAGAGCTCTTGCTCCTATCCTCAGCTGATACTGAAATCAAATGTGAAACTTGCCCTAAAATTTATATAGGAAAAACAAAAAGAAATATTAACATCAGAACTAAAGAACATATGAGAAACATTAAAAATGGTGAAACAGAAAAATCAGCAGTGGCTTTTCATTTTTTGAATACTAGACATGACATCAATTTGGAAACATCTCTAATAAAATACGTTAATCACCCCATAGACCTTTCCGTATGGCAAAAAATCTTCATTAACAAAAATCGTCATAGAGTCATGAATTTTTAAACTCCACCACCGGACATCTTTGACAAGTACATCACTTGACAATACGGGGAAAGAAGAAACCACTACAACTTGCACTAATCGAGTATCAGCTGAGGATAGGAGCAAGAGCTCTTGAAACATGTCCTGTGAATAAACAGTGTGAGTGAAGCAATGTGTCAATATATTCTCGATTCACTTTTGTATTAACCCTATATATGCCTGGCACCAGAATAATTCAAGTCTCACAGTCAATCACATAAAAGGAGATGGAAGCCAGACTGTCTAATAAGTGGAGAAATCTTGCTATAACAGATCACAGTTTAAGAGATACTGCAATCAAATAATATGCTTGTTTCCTACATTCACAAATTCTGGCAAAATATAGTGGATGAAAGCGTTTCTAACTAAATTTTTACTGAACTCAACCATTTTCTTGCAAACATAACTCACAAACATAAATATTCAATTAAGTTTTTGCTAAATTGGTGTATATGAATACGATTATCTACTTGACAAAAGGCAAAACAAATGGCCATTGAAAAAGGCTCAAAATAAAAGTAAAGTTAAAAATTAATATGTGATAATGTCTCATAGAATATGTAGCTTTTTTTTTGTAATGTTCTCTGCTCTTATTATTTCTTGAGTTATAGTGAATGTTTGTACCTTTGTTTGTTCTATAAATTTCATTTTTGTACGGTAATTAATTGCTACAAAATATGTATTAAATGTATTATAAGTATTATTATTGGCTGTTTGCCATCATTTAATATATTTTTGTACTGTTCCCTAGCATGAGCTACGGCTCTGGGAACCTTTTCAGATAACAAAATAAATAAATAAATAAACAAATAAGTAAATAAATAAATAAATAAATAAATAAATAAATAAATAAATAAATAAATAAATAAATAAATAAATAAATAAATAAATAAATAAATAAATAAATAAATAAATAAATAAATAAATAAATAAATAAATAAATAAATGAATGAATGAATGAATGAATGAATGAATGAATGAATGAATGAATGAATGAATGAATGAATGAATGAATGAATGAATGAATGAATGAATGAATGAATGAATGAATGAATGAATGAATGAATGAATGAATGAATGAAAGAATGCAATTATAAACCAACAATACTAAAGATATGGTTGAGTCTCAAAATTATTAAAATAAAAGTGGATTGAGAAGATACATTTCACAGGACATATTTCAAGAGCTGCTGCTCTCATCATCAGTTGTGTCTTGGAAAACAATGTGAGTGAAGCAATGTGTCAATATATTTTCAAAATTATATTTTCATGCAAAACACTTCCATGTACATATGCAGTTCTTAAAACAGCACCAAACATGAACATGAACTCTGTGATTATGTAACAAAAGATTATGTCAAAAATTTAAACTCAAAACTCAAGTAGCTGGGACAAACTAACCCCTAGGTTAATAAAAACTGTGAAGGATTTAATAAGCCAACCTACCTAAATATTTAACCAATAATATCATCTAGGAGTACTTCCAGAAAGAATGTAATACGCATTTATTACATCCCAGGACAAAGGAGGTCCTTAAGTACAAACATTATTACCCCATATCAGTCATAGAGATTTATCGATAATATTAGAGACATCTATGTATACTAGACTAAGTACTTTTCTGTAAAATAATAAAGTACTAAAGCTGTCAAAACATCTTTAGAAAAGAGCTATCAACAATTACAGCAGTAACCACAATGGCAAGTGAAATAGCAGAAAATGTAGACTTTCATAAAAAAGTCACAGTAATTTGTAGTATTTCAAAAGCATTTGATTGTGTAAGTCATGCAAAACCCCTAACAGCACTAAAGCATTATAATATTAATGATTAAAGCCTCCATTAGTCCCAATCATACTTAAACTGTAAACAAACCATAAACACCAAATGCAGTTTGGGTGTGTATAAATCACAACAGAGAACTAATACAAATAGTGTTTTGTAAGGATCAGTATCAGGCACTTTGCTGTAGATACTCTACATAAACAACTTACCACAGAGCATAAGTGGATAGCCAGTATTGTATGCAGATGACACTTCAGTTATTTATACAAAACACCAATTACTACAATTTACAAACCAATATTAACAGCATACTGAGTAACTTAGATAAGTGGTTTACCTGAAATGGAATGAACTTAAATAACACAAAAACTAGAAGTTTACAATTTAAAGCTTCTGTTAATTCAAATTCAGGTAGAGAAAATGTAGGAAATGAAATGATTAAAAGCTCCAGCAAAACATTAGAAATACATATAGATGAGAATTTAAAATGGAATGTCCATATTCAACACATAACTAAGAAACTCAACTCAGCAGCTTTAATGTGACACATTTAATGAATACAGAAACAAAAGAGTAGTGTATTACAGTTATTTTCACTTGATCTTGACGTATGTTAAATTTTATAAGGAAATGCAACAGGATGTGAAACTGTTTTTAAAATTCATAAAAAATACACACACACACATATATATATATATATATATATATATATATATATATATATATATATATATATAATGACACAATTTAAGCACAAAGACTCATGCAAACCATTATATAGACAACTTTAAAAATGTTAACAATATCCTCTCTATATCTCTTAGCGAGTTTACCTACGTGCATAAATATTATGATAATTTCTGGAAAAGCAAATCAGTCATCACCACAAAGTTTAGGAGAGAAACTAGCATCAAATTTCCTATGCATATACTAAACCCATGCTTAAAAATCCACTATTACATGAGAATAAAGTATAAAACAAACTACCATAAGCAATTCAAAATATAAATCACTGAATTTGTTTAAAAAAAAGAGTTAAAGAAATATTATTACATAAAGCATATTATTCGGTTAAAAAACAATGGATAACACAATATCACAAGTGTTAAAACAGAGAACATTGGCATTAGCATGAATGGAATCATTGTTTTTCCAATGTATTTTACCAATGATACCATATATGTATATGTTTGTTTAAAAAGCATATAATTAGAATTAAACTGATATCTGTTGTGTACAGGTTGTTTAAAACGATACTGAACGATTATAGCCGTTGCATAGTTTATAACTTAACTAGTCCGAATTTGGGTGTCGCAGTTTCGAAGTTCTGTTAGGTATAATTTTATGCAACATTAATTATTATATTGTTTTGTGAATAGGCAGTGCAGGAACCACTGGTGTGTAAACCTTGAAAGTTGCTATTGGGACGCACTGGCCACGAAAACAAAAGCAGTACCTCTTCAGGTAATGGGGCAAATGGCATTATTTGTGTAAAAGTCGACTAATAACTCGGACTGTTGCAAGGTTGCTCTTGAGTGTAAAACTACATATTCCCTCCTAACAGGGAGGATTTTGCACATACTTAGATAGCAAATCCAAGCAATATGTGGTGCTATATGAATGCCGAAATGATGTATATGGTTTTGATGGATGGAAGAGCTGAAGGGAGTGCAACGAACGCACGATTAACTTAGTTTCATTAAAAATATGAATTGTAAATATAGTTACATTAATGATAATATTTATTTAAATTCAGAGTATTTTGTTATGATCTTAATTGTACAATATTTTCAACCAGTTACTGTAAGTATCAAAAGCTTCCTTTTCAGTTGCAAATGCTTTATTTAGTATTATCAAACACGTTAAATGAAATGCTTGTCTTATTGAATAAGCCATTTACTTTTGGTTATTTTATCTACAATTCTTTGATGTTGTTTTGTTTCTGTTTATCATTTAATGCTTCCATCCTCAACCTCACTAACATTAACTTCCCTCTAAAAGGTATAGGTTACATATGTCCAACAGCTCATTTGCTATCATGGACTGCTATAACGGAATTTTGGAACACCTTACACATTCATAAAAGAGTCCTGAAGCTCATTGTGGCACCATTGTGCGCTTCAGATATGAGTTTTCTTTCAGCATTAAAAGGCTGCAACTTCTTTATCAACACATCATGGCTTTTTGATCATGAATCTCTTCAAAAGGGAGAAACCTTTTAGTGGGTTTACACCCTTTAATGCATCATAAAATAATGACAAATTGATGCAGGAAGCTATGTCTGTTGTTTCCTCAGCCTGCATAGAAAAACATTCAGCAGTATTTATGTCTCATTAATTTTTCTATGTAAACCTGATATATTCAATCCAATAGTTCACTCTGTATTTATGTGCTGTGGTACTGCTACTGCTGAGGTATTCATCTAACAGACTGTCGAGATTGCCGAGTAGAGATAACAAATCTAAGAAATTGCCACAGTTTGCTGATGCATGTGTTTCTTCTGACCCCTTAGCGCTAGATCATGGGTTCCACAAACTTTTATGCACTTTATGCCTCTTTTCAGAATGTGTCTATTTTTAGTGGCCATTTCATTGTGTTCCTAGATTGATATT
Source organism: Mantis religiosa (assembly GCA_030765055.1). NCBI lineage: Eukaryota > Metazoa > Arthropoda > Insecta > Mantodea > Mantidae > Mantis > Mantis religiosa. Next base: position 263,982,330 of record CM060950.1, on the reverse strand, counting down.
TTATGTGCAGAGTCAATCTGAGCAGCAGTGTTTACAGTTCCCAATAATTTAAATTTACAGGCATTTTGTAAGTGAAATGCACTTGCCTCAAGTTTTGTAATTCAGTCACTCAAATGTTTCAGATTCTTGTAACCAACTGTCATTGGCAGACCTTCCCCAACAAATAACAAACAGTAAAAGCAAAGGCTTCCAATTAGCCATAATTTTTTACTAAACCAATTGTAACAGAAAGACCTCTGTTTTTTGCCATCTTGTTGCATGAATGTAAAGTTATTTGGTTGATGTGCACCTAATTGGCTAATTTCAAGGTTTTCTTCTATGTTTAATGAATGAAGGAGACTTTAAATAAATGATGAATTCTATTAATTTTAAAACTAAATCCTTTATACAGCAAACTATTAAAATTCCAACACCAATTACACAAATGCTAACTTCATAAAACTGGCTGCAACTAACTGCCAGCCCCAAGTATTGCTGTGAGCATTATAAGAACAGGAGAGTAGGGGAGCCAGGGAAGTAGAGACATCTGACTGGGAAAGTATGTAGAGATGAGAGGAGTGACCACAGGGGCATTTAGTCCGGCCCAACATTCTGGTTTGGTTGTTGAATCTGGTTGAGACTGGCATGGTTGTTGTGTACAACGCTGTGGGTTACAAGCTTTGGTAATCGTTACGAATAATGGTATAATAAATTATTATTTGCAATGATTATTATAATTGAATAAAATATGTAATAATTGTGTTCTTCAAATTAAAAAAGTGCCTATAATTTGTATGATATTATTGGTGGTCCCTCTGGTCCTTAGTAACAGTCCACCACCAGCTCCTCTACCAATGAGCTACCATGGCAACATTCCGGTACAACTCTAAATTCTCCAAGTGATGCAAACATTCCTAGTAAACCGAAACAAAATCTCAAATTCCAGATCACATACTGCAATGGTGACTAAGAATCCAGAACTACTTATATCCTAGGCCTTTTAAGATTTCATTATATTTTACATTTTTAAGGGCAATCAAGGGTACAGATTGCCCTTATAAATGGAAACCCATAAATATTAATTAATTAAATAATTATTTAGATAATTAATAATTATGATTTAGTAAATACTAAAGCAAATACATCCTAGACTACATATGGGCTGCATTTTGTTCGAGGTGTAGCTATATGTTATACAGTTACATGCTTGGTAGGTGATTGTTATAGATAACTTTTTCTCTGTCATGCATTAGTTTGTTGCTGCCAATTTCAACTTTACTTATTTATTGTTTTCCTCTTGTTTAAACTTCTTATTACTATCATTTCACTAAGTCTGATTTTACTTGCCTACCCTTTTCCTATTCCAAATTATTAAACTTCATTTGCCAAGTACTCAAACCTTCTTCCAATTACCCATTATTTTGTCACACTTGCTCAAATCATCTCCTCTACCTGTCACGAGACTACTCTATTCTCTCTTTCATTTCCACAATTTACCTAAAAATTTTTGATTTTTTCTATCTGTAAAATACATGTTATATTTTATGTTCCCTGTATATTCTTTAACTCTTATTTCAACTTTTTATTACTATCACTTCACTCAGCCTGAATTTTCCTAATCTCACTTTTTGAAATTTCTCAGCTACATGTTTCCATTCTTCTTGCCTCCCCCTTTTCATTACAATTATTAAATATTTTTCCAAACCTTCTTCTGATTATACCTATTATTTCTTCCCACTTGCTCATATCTTCTCTTCTATCTCTCATGACCCCAATCCATTCTCTGTTCCTTTTCTGCAATTTTCCTATAATAGCCACTTTTTGCATGGTTGATATGCCCAGCTTAATTCTCACTCCTCTTCTAATCTCTTGTGTCCCCAAACTTATTTTATTCTTCCTTTTCCTTATCTGCTGTGTTCCCATATTTTTTTTACTCTGTTCTTGCCACATTGCAATCACATCTCTCCTTAGTTTATTCTTTGTTCCACTGGCTGCCTGGTAAAATATTCAGGATAAGGTTCAAATCCATCATAAGTAAACACATTACTTGAAATATTAGCAGAAATGAAATATCAAATTTAAATATCAAATATTATCTTTAAATGTTACACTTACTTCTTCAAGTTACATAGACTCACTGTTTAAGAAGAAAGAGTTGTTAAAACATAGTGATTGTTGAGGGATTTATTTAGGCAATATGCAATTCACCAGTGTTGATTTACATTGACTCACCTAGAAACAGGAAGGTGAAATAATGAGCTTTTTTATATTTCTTAATTGATAAGCAACAACAGCAACAGTAGAGGGAGAAGTTATATTACCCAGCTGACTAAACTTTTCTGCAATTGTGATAAAATACAAGGTTTTTCACAGATATGTAGAAGAACTGAACTAAAGTGTTTATAGCTATCTTTGCCTTTGCACTCACTGAATCCTACTATAATAGGTTTATAGCTCTTTTACAGAGTGGGATGATTATGGTGCTACTGCTGAAGATGACATGCAATGGAAGAAAACTGTATCATGGGTTTATCATTGTGAATCTGTCAGAGAAATGATGCTGAAACAATTTAGGTTTCCAGAGACAGTGAATAATATTAGCTAAGTGTCCAATGAAGTGAAAATTACTTTATGTTTCTCTTAACAGCATGAGAGAAAACTTATGTTCAAATCAAGCTTTTGAGGCTAGATAGCAAACTTGTTACCGCTCTATCCTAGAGATAAGCAATGATAAGAATGAAAATATGCAATAAGAAAGAAGAATTTCCATAATCTGAGAATTAAACTTTCACAAATTAATAATGCTATCATAAGTTATGATTCCTTATAAGTGTACAGTATAAAGATGAGCATGATAACAGTGACTGACAACAATTTTCCTTGTTTCATGTTCTCATTAAGGAATTCTGCCATATCTGCCATACAAAATGATGGCTTTATAAAAAAAATGATGATGATGATGATGATGATGATGATGATGATGATGATGATGATGATGATGATGATGATGATGATGATGATGATGATGATGATGATGATAATGATTTGTTATCAACTACCATTGATGACAAATTCTGTTCCTCCTTTGGACACTCTAGAAATTACACTCCTGCACAGCAGTTCACAACTTTCATACATTTTGTTAAGAGTTGTGCAAAATTACAAGAACATTGCTGCAGTAATCACAATAGTAATGTGATGACCGGGAGAACATAATGCCCATATGAAATGGAATCAAGTATGAGTCAATAATCCATTGTTAGCAATGCCAGGTCCTGCATTATTGTCATTAAAGAGAGAAGATAGCATAAGTTCTGACTAAAACTTCTTGCACAATGGCTTGTATACTCATCAACTTTTAATTGAAATGCTCCTTTCATAAAGCCAATACTTCCCTAATACCCTCCTAAGACATTTCAGCTATTCCTAATTTCAAAATTCCATAATTTCACTTAAGTTAATATTCAGTGTTTGAGGATTAAGATTAAAGGAAAATTCTGTTAATAAAAGTTGCCATGGTATCATAATTACTACATTATGATAAATTAACATATTCATATTTAACAAGCACATTAGATTATTATTCTCACTCACTGGCTTACCAAACAGGTTGCCCTAGTAGACATTTCACCAATGCCTATACTCTATGTAGGGTAAAGGGAGGTATTTTCGTGACATAGGCAATTTCGTGATACTTTTTTGAAGGGAGGTCCCAGAGAAACCAGTTGGTGTTAATGCGCCTGCCGATAGCTCCTGAGCTTTAGCAACAAATATGTCAACTATGAACAGTGAAAGACGAGTTAACACCAACTGGTTTCTCTGTGAACCATTCAAAAAATTATCACAAAATTGCCTATGTCACGAAAATACCTCCCTTTACCCTACTTCAAATTTTGTGCACCAAAACATTCTGTTCACCCTAAATCAATATATATAAAATTGAATCTAAACCAATTTCATAAGCAGAGGAAAATCTGGCTGCAATGACCCTTTGAGAAAGAAATCTGCATGTACTGTTTGTTAATTCTCAGAAAACAAACTAAACACCTGCTTGTGTCTATAATTGATCTGAAGTGCAACATTTTTAGCATTTAGCTTTTATTAACATCAATAATTATGAAGATTAAACCTTATCCACGACCATTAGCATTCAACTTGTTTTCTGATAGCAGTCCAGTGTGATAATTAAAATAAAAAACAAAAATATCTATTATTGCTACCACCAAAGTGCTTCAACTATAGTGCTTTGTGAAATTAATAGTGGGAGAAGAATACAAATGAATATATAAAACTCAAATACAAGTAAAAAAATAAGTAAACAAACACCACTTGTTTTTTTTACAGAATGCAATAGTAGATGCCCAAAGAATACTAATTGGTCATGTACCAACCTCTTCAAACATCTATTTCCTGCCCAACATCATGAAAGTTCAGAATGGCATATTCAGTAGAATTTTGTGATGGTCTGTAATGGGGGAGAAGGTGAGGTTCACGCCTGCCATTTGCTGCCAGAGCTAGATCTGCATAAACTATGTTATCTGTAACATAGGGTTCCGCCACATAATATGGTTGCTGATACTCCAGGCGCAAGGGTGGGAGATATGTCCTATTGCTGATGCTGCCACTGCTACTGCTGCTCTTGTTTTGCCTTGTACTCCCGCACAAAGGCTGTTGCTGTTGTTGAATGTGATGTTGCTGAAGATGTTTTCCCCCCAAGGACAGTGATGTTTGCTGGAGATTTCGACTGGTAGTTTTGGTATGAGGGGGAGTCATTAGTAGATGATGTTGTGATGATGTTAGATTGTAATGATGATGGTAATGGTGGTGGTGCTGGTGCTGCTGTCGGTTCTGTGGAGAGAGAGTTGGCAAGCCATGCATGTTAGAGACTGTGTTTCCATGAACTTATTAGTACTGGTTACCAAAAGCAAAAGGTATGTGTGTGAAATAAATTTTTGCTCACTCTTGTCAGCTTATGAGAGCTATTATGTTGTTATTCACGTTTATTTAATTTATATCATTCATTCCAAAAAATGCTTAGTAACTGAAATGTGCTGAAGTAAACAATGAGCAAACATTTATATCATAATATTATTAATATATTAAGTGTTATATTCTTAGCTTTTATTTAGGAAACATCTGCAAAAATGTGTTGCTAATATTGTTTATGTACTAAGAGTTCCATCTACTAGCATTAGAGGGATCATATTTTCCATTCATGATCTCTGAGAACCAATTTTAGAGAAACTATGCAAATTTTAGCTATATATTAAATCTTCTGTCTTTGTTACAAAATATATATTCATACCAGGCATAAATGTGCTTTAATGATATCCATCCATCAAAGCTTTCCAGATAGCACTTGATACTCAATTGCTCACTGTCTTATTTTACTTTTTCAAATAAGATGTGCATAACAGAAAACGTATTGCACTTTTTCAACTGTGAGGTACATCACAGAAAGCATTGAACACCCATTAATGTTACAGTACTTCAGAATCTTAAAAATTAATTATAGAAAATTAAAACTGATAATATTCAGTTACACACATGTTATGCTTCAAAAAACAAGCTATTTCCATTAAACATATTTTGTATCTCTATTGCATGCATCATCAGTTTTCTGACTCCTTTCTGTTAATTGGAGTTCTTAGAACTACTGAGAGAGAAGTCTCAATGGTTATCTAACAACAGAAATGTGGACAGAAAAAAGCTGACTGTGCAGTGGGATTGCAAAACAAGTTTTATGGTAATAAATTGCTTTATATAGCCTAAGAGTGCATGTAAATGAATTTTATTAGTTATACTATAGTTGGTTTAATTCATTTAAATGAACGTTATTGTAAATATTTAACATCAATCCTGAAAATAACCTCTAAAGAGGCTTAGTTCATTATTATTATACATTCATGAAATGAATTTTATAAAAAAAAATCTATTTATACTAGTTGAGTAAACAGAATGTCCTGTAATTCATTACACTGCCTGTAATCCCACTGTTGCAACTCCATGAAGTATTAGTTGTTAGAAAAGCTGTAAGATATCAACATGCCCTCACATTACTGATTACAAATAAAGAATGTGAGTTTATTTTAAACGGCAACATCTCTTTGTTCTGCAATCCTCCAGTCCTCAAGTCTCAGAACGTGCAAACAAATACCCTTTCAAACCACAATTTAAATTTCTTATTACCTTAGTGCATGTGTACTGAGTAAAGGAAAATGCATCATTACTTTAAATTGAGTAGGTTTTGAATTAAACAATACAATAGGCTACTTCAATATGTGGCTTTGGATTGAACATATACAGACAAAGGCTTAGCTAATAAGGACAACAATGCTTACTTCATTGCAAAATCTTCCTGAAAGTAATTAGAAAAGGCTTAGCTAATAAGGACAACAATGCTTACTTCATTGCAAAATCTTCATGACACAACTTACAGGAAGACAATGAATTGAAATACAACTGATGTTCAGATATGGTGATAGGGAGAGGATCCAAGAAGAAGTTTGTGTCTTGTTTAATGAAATGCATCCAGAATGAAGGATTACACATTATATTGACGACAACTTAAATTCTGAAGTGTATTTACACCTTCTTCAAAATGAAATAATTCCTTCTTGTGCTACTTTATTCCCTGGAGAAGGAGGAGGAATTCAAAATATCTTATTCCAGTGAGACGGTACCCCTGCACTTTATGGAAGGCAGATGGTGAATTACCTAAATCATGAATTTCCAGGAAGATGGATTGGCAGAAGAGGAAGCGTGAGAGAACGTAAGCTTTCACGGCCGGAGTCCATAATACAATTGGTTGTTTCCAGGCTGTTTTGCCGTGATCTGTTGGAGCAAGAACCAACAGACCACGGCAAAACAGCCCGGAAACAACCAATTGTATTATAGAAGAGGAAGCATTGAATAGTCACCAACATCTACTGGCCTGAAGCCCTTAGATTTTTTCTTGTGGGGATATATGAAGTGGAGGGTTTACAAGGACCGACCAAGAGATCTTGAAGAGTTAAACCAAAGAATTGGGCAAGAACTGCAGCTGATTAAGTGAATAGTGTTGCTGAAAACATTAACTCATTTCAAAGACAGACTTTTGGCATTGTTTGGCAGTAAATGGAGGCCATTTTGAGCACCTTTTGAAGTGAATTCACCATATGTTACAACACAGCACCACTACTTTTGTTATGAGTGTGTTTTCTTGGTTTGAATTTCATGTGCTGTAGTATGTGCTAGTAAACTTAAATTACAGTTCAAAAAAGCAACCACCTGTACGTTCCAAAACCTGAGGACCAAAAAGTGAAGAAAAAAAACGTTACCATTAAAAAAATATCACGCCCTATTCACAATCATAGTAATATGAAATCATGTTGATATCTTACAACTTTTCTTAAAAATATCACTTCACAAAACTAACAAAGTTACAAGCATTGTTCCATGCCTTTTGCTCACTCGGTATATTGAATTATGAAGCGAATAAAACAGATACCTTGTTTATAATTCAAAATATATTATTGTCATAGTATTGATAGCTGCTTGTTATGGAGGGATTTAGTGTGAGTGGTCTCACAATATGTCGTATGACGAGCTTGCATTAGGTATTAGTTTTTGCACATCAGCAATGTTTTCTGGCACAACAACTGATTTTGGACGACCTTCACGAACTTCTTCATTGAGCCAACAGCAGCCACAATTAAACTTGTGATGCCAGGTTTCACAGTGGCAAAGGATCCAACTTCGTCGCCAAATGTGGAAGTTATGTGATCGATGCACCCTTGTCTTGATAATCCACATCAAAAGTCATAATAAATCAGTACAGAAACATTTTCACCACTGAATTCCATGTTTTTGTTGAGACACAATTTTCAGGTTAACGTAAAACAAAACATATGATGTTCTATTGACAAAATGTCTGAAGTAGTTATTGTCAGCAATTTAAAAATTTCCACTGAAAATGTTAGATGGCACCTAAAACATTCAGGGTTCCCAAGGCTCAAAATAAAAGTAGTACCCCTCATACAAACTAGACACTGCTGCACACAGATTACAGATATCTCTTAATATTCTGGTACCCTGGCTTGAGAACTGGAAGACTTCTTTGAACAACAAGTAATGTGAAACCATAATTTTGACATTGTATGTTCCCCCTCCTCTTGGTTCACAAACTCTTCTTGGAATGTGGATGATACTGTTAAATATCTTGGACTGTAATTTGTTTGTCACCTGGCCTGAAATTCTCACATTAATATTTAAAATTAAATCTTGCCTACTTCCGATTATGCAAACTGATTCCCATTCTTAAATAAAGTTTTCTTTGCAAATACCATTTGATTTTCTTTCCTACATGTATTTACTCTGTCCTTTACTCTTAAAAGCTTGTCCAATTTGGGGAGCTGCAGCCACAAGGAAAATTAATGATCTACAGGTCTTTCAAAATAAATTTCTAAGGATTATATGAAATGCACCTTGGTATCTCTGAAACTGCCAGATATACCATGAAATTTTCTTCAGTACTGTCTCTACAAATATTTGCTCCCAGGCATATACATTTTTTTCACCATCTTCCCTTAGTTTCTGAGACAATCAATATACTTGTCCTTTGGATGAAGCTCTGCTGCAGTTCCCTGGATGAAACATTTCCTCCCGCAGGGCTTGCTGCTTTCTTCCAGAATTGATTCAGATTTAGAAGACTTCAAGTGAACCAACATATATTTAGCTGTTCAGTTTCAAAGGAGGTTCATGTGGCTGATATAAGTTCAAATCATTTCGTTCAGTATTTTCTTCCAATTCTGTATGAAATTTTCTAATATTAACTGAATCTGTCCAAAAAAGAATAAAAAAAATCATTACCAAATCTTGTAGACCTGTCCTCCCCCAAAATACTAATCTATAGTTTTGAGCTATCAACGACGATGATGACGATGACGACGATGATGATGACGACGACGACGACGATGATGATGATGATAATTACACTGTCCTGCAAAATATAGCTTTTGTTCGCTAGTTTGCAATCTGAAAGGTGATTTTAACAATCTTGGTGTGCTAAATTGAATGATGCTGTCTATTGTTCTCTATCACATAAGATTTTTTAACAAATCACAAAATAATAATTTGAAAACAGTATTTCTATGTAAAAATCATATGTTAAAAAATTAATTCCAGAAGCAAAACTTCTGAGTAATGAATATACAGAAATACCTGTATATCTGTAAAAGAAGGTGTGAAGTTCCGTTTTCCTTAATCAGAATGTCCATTGTGCTGATTTATGTTTAAGTCGTGATTAAAGAACTTCACTTTTCAAGCATCAACATTATTACACTCACAATGTTCCATCTACCTTGATGTCATTCATCTTGTTTATCTCTGAGGGATCCAAAATTATCAGTAAAATAGTTTGGAAGCAAGCACAGAAAGTAAAGCTTTAAACTCATATGTCGCCTTGAAGGTCATAACTTTTTAGTATATTTATCATAACTTTTTCATATTGCAGATCTTTTATATTTCCAAGAAGCTTATTGACTACCTGTTTGAAGGTACAACATGATTGCAGTTTTCTATCGCTCATGATGTCCAAAAATGCACTATCATCATTAGCTGTGTTATCAAGGGACAATTAAATATACCTTCTTTTCCCATGGCTTCAGATATCACAGAAAAGATACTGCTCAGGCATTTGAAACATGAATTGTTATCCATGAGTTTCCAAACAAATATCTTATATCTCAAGAAAACATTCTGGAAAAATAAACTTTGTATATGATTCAAAATATTTTATTTCGTGTTGTACTTGTCACTGCTGTAATGACGTTTGTTGACATCAGCACAGTTATTGCCTGAGACACTTATTATGCATAAAAGAAATGCAGCATTGCCATCTTTATGCACGTTCTGTTACCCTTTTTCTTCTTTGTTTACACTCTGATACCTATTATCCACACTACTTGCAGTTGTTATACTTATGTACATTTTTCTTAGCACATGTTGTACACATTTGTCTTTTCAATATTTTAAGGTTTGATCCATTTTGTGGAATAAATGAAGTTATTTTTGTCCGGTTTTCTTCAATTGTGCATAGTTTCCCAGATCAGAGTTATATTTTTTAATTTTCTTATGAAACTTGACAAAATGCCTTCAGATTGACTATTTTACTTATGCTTATGGAACCGAGTGGGATGGCTCAGGCGGTTTCGTTTGTGGCCCGCATTCGGCAGCCCCGGGTTCGGTTCCCGTGGCCGATCTACCTGACCCATGGGTTTTTTCGGGGTTTCCCGGGTCACTAGACGAATGCTGGGTAGGTTAATTACGAGGCGTGTCGTAAAATGTCTCCAATTTTATTTAATATAGAAAACATTTTTATTTTCAATGAATGATGGAAAGGCGGAACTTATAGCTATTTTTTTAACGTAATCACCATTGCGATCGATACACTTTTGCATGCGCTGTAGCAGTTTTTGTACCTACCCTTGTCATAGCACTCTCCCGCCAAGTTGCGCAGATAGCGCTCAACCTCGTTTTTCAAATCATCGTCGGTCTGGAAATGTGTTCCACCCGGGTGTGACTTCAACTCAGGAAACAGATGATAATCACTAGGTGCTAAGTCTGGACTGTAGGGGGATGGGTGAGGATGTTCCATCCGAACTGGGCCAGATCAGCCGTTGCATGTGCAGCATTTTGGGGACTCACCTCGCACACACCTTGCGATAATGCAAATTTTAGGTCAACATCTTGTCAATCGTAGTCTTACTCACATCAGGGATAAGTTCGCACAACTCGCCAACTGTCACACGCCGATCTTTAAGCATTTCTTCCTCCACTTTTGCAATTATTTCGGCTGAAACAGAAGGCCGACCAGAACGCTGTTCGTCATGGACGTCTGCACGTCCGTCTTTGAACTCTCTGACCCACTTTCGCAGATTTTTGACGTCCATACACTGTAGCCCATAGACTTCGCGTAACTGACGATGAATTTCAGTGGGGGTAGTGCTCTTCGCACTCAAAAAACGGATCACTGCACGCAACTCTCACTTGGCGGCGGAATGATAGGAAGCTCCATAGCAAATGCCTACCCAGCCAAGACTAATGGTTGCAACGGGTTCGTTGTGGTGGGAATTTGAAGGAGTAAAACCAAGCTACACGCCAGTGTTGCCGGATCTCGCGTAATAGCGTTCCTCACCGCTCTAGCACCTTGGAAACCTTATTTTACGGACACGCCTCGCACATCCCCCAAATTTTTTGTCCCTCCATTTCACCTCCATTCTCATTTCACATCATTTCTCATGTGGTGGTCTCTTTCAGGGTAGAAGTGCATGGCAGGATGGTATGCTCTGGTATACTTTCTCCTCCGGTAGGTCGGTTACAGGTCTCTGTTCCTTTGCTGGGACCATTTCGGGACTGCCAGCCAGGGACCTCTGGGGCTCGGATCGCCTGCCTGGGACCTTTAGGGCTCAGCTGTTGGGCTCGTTGCCGTCCTGCAGTAGGGGAGCGTGTCCGTTGCTCTGGTGTGTTGGGAGAAGACTCTATGCAAGTTAATTGTAGGGACCCTGCCCTGTGTACTGTCGTGGCTCCTTAGGTCGGCCACCCTCTGTCTCCTTCACCCCATCCTTCCTCCCGGAGATGTCCCACTTGGGGGCATAGGAACAATGGACCCAGCATGGTGGCATACGTACTGAATCCCTTCTGTAATGAAATCCTAATCCAATGCTCATGGAATTCCTTATTCAAGTCAGTGAATACATTCTGAAACTTCACTATATGTCCACTAACATCATCTTTCCCCATCATGCAAAAGTTAAAATAAAATTTTCAATCAGCATATTCAACATTACGCAGTTGTTCATTGAAAGAATGTGTGAATGCAGTATCACAAATTTCATGAACACATGTGAAAATGAGGTCAGTTATTGGTTTTGAACGTAGCACCACAGATATATGCCTCTTCCACTTAGGCTAGTTATCAGGTCCATCCAAGTTTTTCTACCCTTTACATTCCACACTGTTGGCCATGGTCAACAAATATTTGAGATTGCATACAGACACATAGGTTTAATGTAGGTAATAGTAACAAAGGGAATTTTACAACAATGCCCAAAAAATGTTATTTGTTTACGTTTCCTGCCATAGAGCCATGTTGGGCCCATAACGTCAGTAATTTCTAATAATGTAACCACCAAAACAAGTACAATAAGAAAGTTATTACAGTTGACGAACCCAACATAACCAAAGCAAAATTTGCCATTTATGAACAGTACAACCTTGATACTTCATACATGAGACAGTACCAAAGCAAGATTCAGTTAAAAATTAGTTCCCTACATATTTATAGATGGCAACACAAATATATTTCATCTGTTTTGTTCATAATATCTTACACCATGCCACTGCACTCTTCGTTATTCAAAAATGCTCAAACATGCTATATAACAAAATGTTTATTCCAAATGCTACCAAGCAAGTTTACTTGTCACTTAGACTGTCAGCATAGCTCAACCTCTTTCACTGCATCCAGCTGCTGACTGCACTCTGACCAAACTCTATTTGGCACTGTCTCAGACTGAACCACACTACATTTGCCATTAGTGCCCCCTTACGTAATGTGCCCACAACAAATGTGGAATGCTTTCTAAAGGGGAAGTTTCGCTCACAACTTCTTCTAAGGAAATTTTGAGAACTATGGGGAGCGCACATTAAATATTTATTCCTTGTACCATTATTCATCAAACCATTTGTTCTAAATGGTTGACCATCCACTGTAAAGCCCACCTCGGTGGCGTGGTGGTAGTATGTCAGACTCACGTTCAAGATGTCCCGAGTTCGAATCTCGGTCAGGGTGAGTTACTTGGGTAAGGTTTTTCCGGGGTTTTCCCTTATCCTGAAAGACAAATGTCGAGTAAGTCTAAGCTCTATGGACCCTGGCTCATTTGAGCATCATTCCACCCATTCCATTCATCGTCCGATATCACTTAACGAAAAAAAAAAGTAAAATCCAAGCTACCGGGTAAACGGTTTGGGATGAGTTTAGACTGGTGTAGATCACTTTACGTACACGGTTACACTTCCAAAACTCCGGGAAGCCAGGTAAAGCAGCTGGCATACGCCATATTGTTGTGAACTGACAGCAACATTGCGCAAATTGTCACAATACATAGTGTCGCGAATGCATTGTTGCGACGAGGCGGTGCAGTCGATGCATTCAAAGAGACGGACAGTGTAGTGCGGAGATAAAACCTCGCCAAAACTGTGGAGGAGGGAGACGGATTTCTGGAGAGTTCGTCTTTCTTCTAAAACCGTCCTGATTGTTTGAGAACATTCCACGAATTTCCAGAATAGTGAGTAGCACTAAAAGAATGCCGCCGACACTGGGACAGCTGTTAATTGAACTCGCGTGCATGAACAGCTGTGTGAGCTGTGTTGTGGTCGTTGCCCTTGCAAGTTGTATTGTGTATCTGACCTAATTCAGCGACTCTAAAGGTTGACAAAGCATGTTTCGAAAGAAATAAAGAGCAATTTTTGGTGTTTGTAACCTGGAATATTAATTTCACGAACCCACAAAGTCACAATTGGTGCCAAGAGAGGTATATACTACACGGAGGCTGTATTGGCACAGATTCTAGAGAAGTTGCAGACCTGGCCGTGACGATGACTGCCATGAAGGCCGAATTAACCAGAGAAATGAGAACGCCGAATGCTAGCCTGGCAACAGAAATGAAGACGGCTAACGACACCCTAGCTGCAAAGACGGAGGCGGCAAATCACAAGCTGACCGCGAAGATGGCCGAACTGACCACGGAAATGAGAGCAGCGAACGAAAGCGGAAATGAAGGCCGAACTATCTGAAATGAAGGCTGCAAACGAGGCACTCGCCGAAAAATTTGAAGAACAGTTTGCCTGCGTGAGGGATGACGTCACGGGGCTGGGCAAGCGGATGGGCCTAGTGGACGAGCGCGTCGAAGATCTGGTGAACCGCTTTCATGACCTAGAGGGAAAGGCCGACACCAACACTAAGTCCCTGAACGCCATGGTGAAGAGCCCGAAGACCAGCCGAGGGACACCGGCGAAGACCAAGTGGCGTGTGATGGGGATGTGCCCAGCCAGGACATCTGGAGAGAGACCGCCCACACAAGGGAGAGCAGCCGGAAAACGAGTAAAGGCCGTCGTGGCGAGCGGAACGTCGGTGCCATCACCACCATCCCTTCGAATGAAACTGCGTGTCGTCAGCCGGCGTATGGATGACAGCCTCATCGAGGACGGTTAGGTGAGAGGGATGCCGTGCCGCGTGCTCGTAGACATCGGGGCAGCCATGTCCATAATCAGACCTGACGTGGCCAATGTTTTGCCGTCAAGAAAACCGAGCCGACCCTAACAGCTAGTAATGGCAGCGGGCGACACCAGGCCCGTGGAGAGGGAGGCCCTGCTGCAGTTGATCTTGGGACGGAGTGCCGTGCGTCTGTGGGTGTTCGTCGCGGAGGTGGCTGAGGAGCTGATACTGGGACTGGATGCCCTCAGGAGCCACAAGGCGACAGTCAACGTCGGCAGGAAGGTCCTGCGGCTCAATGGAGAAGAGGTCATACTCCGGCAACCCGAAGAACGCCTGGGAATCTGCAGGGTCCCCACGAGAAGCGAGGTGGTGGTGACGGCGTGATTGGAAGGCCAGCGAACAAGGAACTTGGTACTGGACCAGAAGATGCCTGTGCACGGACTTTGTGTAACCGACATTGTCGCCGTGCCGAAAGGAGGTGCCGGTGAGGCTGCTCAACCCAACAGACGCCGATCACGACTTTCAGGCCGGGACGGAGCAGAGGACGTGCGAGCCCGTGGTCAGTGTAACACCAATCGATTAGACCCAGGAGCCGGTGCCGACGCAACACCTGGGGCCCAGGTTGGAAGGCTTACTGGAGAGGGCGGCCGACCACCTGACCGCAGTACAGCTCGAGAAGGTTCGACAACTGCTGAGATGATACCAGCGCGTCTTCAGCCAAGGTAACAGCGACTACGGCTGCATGGACCGAGTGCTCCACTGCATCGACATCGGAGAGGCCCAGCCTATTCGGCGACCACATAGACGCGTTCCGCTGGCAAAACAAGCGGTGGTACGAGACATGCTGGAGGACATGAGATCCAGGGGAGTGATTGAAGAGTCTGACCGCCCTTGTTGTTCCCTTGCAGTCTTGGTGACGAAGAAGAACGGCGAGCTACGCCTCTGCGTGGACTGCAGGAAGCAGAACGCTGTCAACAGGAAGGACTGTTTCCCCTTACCCCGGATTGACGACACCCTGGACACGCTTGCTGGTGCGTAGTGGTTCTTCACCCTGGACCTGAAGTCTGGTTACTGGCAGGTAGCTCTGGATCCGAAAGACAAGAACACCACATTCTCGACAGGCCAAATGCTTTGGCATATAAAAGTTATGCCCTTTGGCCTCTGCAACGCGCCAGCTACCTTGCAACGCCTTGATGAGAGGATTGACTTATGACGCCTACCTGCTCTACCTAGATGACATCATCTTCGTCGGTAAGACCTTCGAAGACCATCTCGGAAACCTGAGCAAAGTGCTACAGAGACTGCAGGCGACAAACCTGAAGCTGAACACGAAGAAGTGCCAGCTCTTTCGCAAGGAAGTCAAATATTTGGGCCACATATTCTCAGTAATCGGAGTGGTCACAGATCCGGAGAAGACACAGGTCGTTAGAGATTGGCCTCGGCCAAAGAACAATAGAAAATTGCGTGGTTTCCTGGGGATGTGCAGTTATTAACGCCTTTTCATAAAGGGCTTCTCCAACAGCGCTAAACTCCTTACTCGCCTGATGGAAGAACACCGGTCGTATGTGTGGACGGAGGACGCCGAACTCGTTTTCCAGGAGCTGAAGAAGACACTTTGCAATGCTCCTATTTTCGGATTCGCAAAACCAGGAGGCGCCTTCATCGTGGACACCAACACCAGTGACCATTGCATTGGAGGTGTCCTATCCCAAATTCAGGACGACCATAAGCAGGTGATAGCTCACTACAGCAAGACGCTGTCCAAGGCAGAGAAGAACTACTGCGTCACCCGGCGAGATTTACTGTCGGTAGTAAAGACCTTGGAGCACTTTCCTCCTTAGTGAATAAAGCAATGAAACATAAGCAGAGAAAGCATGCCTGGGGGGCAGCAGTGCTACAAAATGGTACTCACATTTAGAATGTATTCTACCTCATTTTAATTTTCCATTAACACTGCATAGCTGAGATTCTTAAGGTACTGACACATAAATGGAAAGTCTGTGGCTCAAATCTTAGCAGGACACTGAGGCTTTTCCTGCTTCTTCCCAGCCCGAATAACTAGTAGATGCCTGGGAGGTACTTTAAATTTAGGATTTCCATTTCCTTCACCAACTTTTCTTCCCCAATGTTCACTTCACTTCATTCTATGTTATGCTATTTGCAGTAATAGTAGATGTTAAACCATACTCTTGCTTTCAGCACATTCTTTATATGAATTTATTCATAACTTTTAATGCTGAATTTGATTAGAGAAATACATGAAATAATTTAAATCCGAGTAAATAATACAAAAATGCAGTCTAAAACAATAATTAATACATATGTTTATGTTTTATTTATTACATTATAGTAAATTCGAAAATAGATAGGTATGTGATTAATTCTTGGGAAGAAGATACCTAAAACATGAAAGAAGCTTAGACTGACATATAAGGAAACATTTCCAGTTAGGATTGGGATTTCCAAAAACCAGTGATACCATCAGGTGCACATTGTTTGAGACTTTGATTTCATGAGAAATATATCAAGAGCTCATATTGGATACAAATACAAAATAAAACATGTAGACTCACCTAGAATAACAAAATTGGATATAATTTGTCATTAACTCAACTTGAATCAAACTAATCACTACATTTGGTGAAATATCCTTCATCAAATACATAACATATTTAAAACAACATTTATTTTTATACTTTGATCATGAAATGAAAACGATTTCTTTACAGATAACATAAAAATTTATTCTTCTGAAATACAAGTCAAACTATTTATGTTTTCAAGCCACTTTAGAGAATTAAGTATGCATTGTGATTTTTAGAAATGATATTCAATTGTGCTCCTTACCTCGGCAGCCTGAACTTGTAGTCATTGATAAAAAGTAATGTATAAAAATGGTGATTAGAAAGTTTATTCTTTAAAGAAATTGTCAATAAAGTCACAGTCACAAATGAAACAAAATATGCCTTATATTCCCACCTCCTAAAAAGAAAAACATCTAATCGCTAAAATCCACCAGCTATTCCTAGAGGGAGTAGGAGCTTTTCCACCATAAATAATTTCTTCTAAAACAGTCATACTTTTCATAGTGCTTAAGAATGCATCAACAAGATTTACTGACATAACTGATAGGGAGAATTATTCGTTTTATAGCTTAGAGTTAATTTAAGTAAAGTAAACTCATGTAGCCTTCCTTGTATATAGTTTGTTGACATGAGTCATAAGTTCAGAACCTATTACTGTTTCCAGATTCATCACAGCTTATTAGTAGCATAATTGTAAATGAATAAGATAAAGTTGCATACATAAACATACAAACTGCTTACGTAAAAAGTGAAGCTAGCTACAGTGAAGCAATAAATATTATACTAATACAACTATTTGCAACAAAAACTTCACTTATCTTAAGAAAATGATGTAAATTTTTCTTATTAATTGATGAGATCAATTTCCCAAACATTCATTCGCATCTTCAGTCAACACACTTCGTCGTCAACAATACTATCACAGGTTACTATGTTTTTTTAATATTACGAAAATCTGAAAACGAAACAAACCTAAAAACAGAATCAACTGCTGGAATTTCAAAATTCATTACTCAATGTTTATTTTTTAAAACAAACATCTCTATCAGACCATTTATTTGTTTTAATAATTAAACTTCAGAATGAAAACAACCTTATTAATTTTAGATTAAATCGAATTGCACTATAATTAATTTCAGTGTAAGTGAAAACCTTAACTTTAAGTCTAACCATTTCATGGTTAAATGACCAAAAATGATCTGCTATGGCCAATTGATCAGTTTTTTTATTACTTAATGTTATGAAAATGTTCTTTCTTTCTGGTTTCCAAACTACGTTCTGTCTTTCCAATATAAACATGATCACAATATAAACAATTAAATTGATAAATAACAGATTTTTTAATATTATCAATAGGAATTTCATCTTTTTAGAGAAAATAATAATAATAAAAAATATGTTATTTATCAATTTGATTGTTTAGGTTGTGATCAGGTTTATATTGGAAAGACAAAAGATAATTTGGAAACCAGAACAAAAGAACATTTTCATAACATTAAGTATAAACAAACTGCTCAATTGGCTGTAGCGGATCATTTTTGGTTATTTAACCATGAAATAAATTCTAAAGTTAAATTATTAAAACAACTAAATGGTCCGATAGATTTAATAGTTTGGGAAAATATATTTATTTAAAACAACTAAAGGGTCCGATAGATTTAATAGTTTGGGAAAATAAATTTATTTTAAAAAATAAACATCACGTAATGAATTTTGAAATATCAGCAGTTGATTCTGTTTTTAGTTTTGTGTTGTTTTCAGATTTTCGTAATACTAAAAAAAACATAGTAATCTGTGATAGTATCCTTGACGATGAAGTGTGTTGACTGAAGATGCGAACTTATGTTCGTGAAATCGATCTCATGAGTTAATAAGAAAAATTTACATCATTTTCTTAAGATAAGTGAAGTTTTTGTTGTAACTAGTTATATTTGTGTAATACAAACTGCTTGTTTATTTTTTTTAAATATATTTATGTAAACATTTTCTAATGTTGGCTGATAATGGATCTTATATTTATTTCTAATTAATCCCCATTTTATAAAATACCAGACAAAGATTGAGATACCTGGATGCATACTGAGAGAATCAAAAGATTTAGAGGAAGAAAATGTATGAAAGGAGAGAGTAAAAGGAACAAAAATAGTTTTCTTAGTTGTGAATGTAAAATATTGTTTCATTTACTTCTAATGTTAAAATGGTCTACATTCTAACAGTATTTAGTGTTCCGAACTAATAAACCTGGATATAAAACAATTTAAAAGAAAATAAAGCAAAATTCTTTTACATGAGGGATATCATATTTTGGTTTTCAGAAATTTTGGTGCATATATCTACAGAATTTGAATATAAATTATTTGGAGGTATTGATTATGTTTGGTTAGACACACACATCTGCACTGTCTGATAAATGGCATTAAAAAAATAAATACTATATGCATCATAAACAGGATCAACTGCCAGTTTTAAGCTCTTTCTTCAGTTTGCTTGAGTGTTAGACAATTCATGCATACTGCTTGGAATAATATGTAACTAATTTCTGTGCTTCTATACATTCTCTATGGAGTAAAGAAATTAACCAGCTTTTGTTACTATAGTCATTCTCTGGGAAGTATGGTTACAAATTTCTTCTACTTTTCATTCTCATGGAAGGCCCTCTAAATTTGTTTAATAATTCTTTAGTAATTAGTAAATCCATTATTAATTAATGAATTAGGATTAGAAGGCATTTATAGCACATATCTCTAACACTGAGCTTCTCAATGATCAAAGAATGATCAAAACTGTTTGGGTGGCTTTATAGATCACTCTATATATGTAGGTAATCAAGCATTTAAATTTGCTCCCTTAACTGATGATCAATTATCATAGATTGGTGTGTTTAAGGGCACACAACTACGCAGTCATCAACGCTCATAAAACATGATAATACTAAAAACTAGCTAAAAACATTCATCCCAAATGAAATCAGTGCTCAAACACACATCCACACACAAGTTTGTCAAAATCTGAAAAGTTAAAAGGGTTAAAAACGTTAAAAAGGCTTAAAATTCTTCTCACTCAATTCTAAAATTAATCTTTAAAACCAGCATTATCATAGATTTCCCTTATACGTTAACTGGAAGTAAGATACAAGAATGGAATGGTTAAAAGCTATTAAAGTTCTCTTTTTGTTATTTTTCATTTAGAACAATACTTTTTAATATGAATGCCTCATTTCTAAAGGTAACTCTTTCATAACTCTTACAATCTTTTAAGAGGAGCTTTTCCTTAATACTTGACCATTTAAGCCATGGCACAAGAAAGGCTTTAATATTCAATAAATTAATAAATTATAAAATAAATAGGTCCACTGTCTCTTAACACTTAGTTCTCTTTCTGTAGAATTTGGAAAAATTAGGTGTAGGAGCTTTAGATTTAAGAGAGCTCTGATGAAACGAAGGGTTCCCAAATATCCATTTTATGGAATTGTACCTGATACAAATATCAATGAGCATTAGAAAACCAATGAAAATGTTACTGCTCCTTAGTTATGTAAATATCTATTAAATACATAAAATATATTAAATAAAGGGGAAATGAAAAAAATGGAACCATTCAAAATATGATAATTTTCAAAATATGCAGAAAACTAAAAAATTTATCACTTAAGCACCAGATTATTATGAAGAGAAGGCTAATAATGAGGTTTTCCTATGACCAATATTTTTTATTACGTTATATAAAACTGGACAATTATGGTAAATGTATATCAGAGTTCCATTCAAATTTTGATTAATCCGTGTGCCACACAGTTTGTATAACAAAACCCAAAATAGCTGAAGCACTGTTCACTTGATATAGAAGAACTTTTTCTGATTATTATTTTCTACTGTTATCTATTAATATAAATAAAGAAAGAAAAATGATTGAAGTTCAGTTGGACTATAAACTCTGTGATCACAAGCAAATCGTGTTGCTGAACAAGGTGTATATATTAAAAGCTAGCTTGAAAAAATATCAAGAAATACCTTATTACTTAACTTAGCATAAAACAATTGTACATTTACCTTTCTGTATTAATTAATCACAATGAAAGCCTAAAACAAGATACCAATCTTAACAGATGGATGGATATCATTTGAAATTCAAATCAGAAATGGTATCTGTGAGTTTCATTTCAAATCTTCATCATTAACTAATGATGCCCTGCCAAAAAACATCCTGCTAATTTATGAGTCAAAATATTGGCATTATCAAATCCCTTTACTTGATAGTTATCTTAGTTATCAATAAATGAAAATATACTACCAATTATTCTACATATGAAGCATTCAAAGTGCAATCTAATATAGAACATGAATCAAAGAAAGAAAGGAATGATAAAATAATGCAACTCACGTGGCACATAAACAAGCACGGTTGCAACATATATGCCTGAGTCCAGCTTATAAAATGAAAAGTTCAAAACACAACATTAGAACATACGTTCAAATATAAAACATTAAATATGCTCTTCTGTGAGTTTCTAAAACTCTCCTCTCCTCTAATCTATTTCTCTGGTTTCAAGACAGTAAAATATATTCAGATAGCCATTTTGGCCATTATAGTTCCACAAACAAATGTTGTAACATATTTACCTGCTACTTTTCATTTTCAGAACATTTATTTTTATAAGACCATACTTAAGTAGAGCTTCATCTAGAAACTCGCACAAGAGCAAAACAGACAGCAGTATATGGTGTATGTGACAGTCAAGTATGATAACTGAAATAAATTAACTAACCTGCTTTGGGCCTGTTGTTTGTGTATTTGGGGTGATCAGTATGGGAACATTCTGATACGTGTGTTTCACTAATTTATTGGCTGTTGGCTTTCTAGGTGCAGGAACTGGGGTGATTTTGGTATGAGAGGTCTTGTTCTCAACATTATTAGTGCTGATTTCTCCTGTTTCATTTTCAGATGACTTTTCAAGTTGATCTTTTCCTGAATCAGGCAAACTTTTCTTAACTGCCATAGAGTGAAGCTCTAATGTCACACAACTTCTAAAACCTTTATCACCTTTTGCTGATAATAAATGCGCATTTCTCGTTCTGTGTAATCGCATAGAGTAAAACTGCAGTAAATGCTGCTTGATGTCAAAATGTTTTCTACTTTGATATGTTTGCAGCGTACTAAACTTGTTCTTTGGCAACAGAGCTTTGAATTGAGAAACACTATTTGCTTGAGAACTGTTGAGACTTCTAGTTGATCCATAGCCACATGAACCATACTGACTGAGATGACTTGTTGCTCTACTTATAGCACTTGTATTATGACTGGGAGAAGCAGGCTGCAAGCAGACAATATCCTTGCATGCACATACATTCAAGCACAAAACAAGGAACAACAAGCCAAAACAACATAACACAGAATCAGGCAGTGCTTCACAAATCATAACAAAACTTAAGCAGCATACAAAACAGAGTTATCGGGAAGGAAATAGTGACATTTGCTTTACCTATTTTCAATTCCTATTAAAAAAAACAAAAAACGAAAAAACAACTTGTTAACATAAGATTTAATGCTCCACTAATTCAGTTTAGAGAGCTAATAAAAATATGACATGCATTTTGGAGAGCTAGTGGTAGCATAAGGTTTTTCTTAATAAAGTGCAAAATAGGGAAAATCATTCAAACTACAAGACTTGCTCTAAAAAAATAAATGTTTGGATCTGTATATAGGCAGATCTAGAGAGAGCTATGAGGATCTTTAGGAGTACTTGTCCTTCAGCCACAGAAATAGCTAAGCCATATCATGTGGGTGCAGAAAACAAAATCTATAAATGGTTTGAATTGCACATTCTTTACACTTTGCACTTTAAATATTATATCTTTGAAACTGGATACTAACATCAGAGTGGGAACTAGGAAGAACCTGGAGTGAAAGTGATGTGACTCTGATTTCCCATTAGTTTAATTTTACAGATACAAGATGAAGATTTGCTTAGAAGATAATTTCTTAAACACTTCTGACTATAAATAAAATTCTAAACAGTATAAGAATTTATAGACATCTATAATGGATTAGCCAATATGTTTTATAATATTTTATTTAATCACAAGCAAAAGAAAATATAGCATATATGGCTATTATAACCATAAATTGCAGTGATTCTTACAAAGTCAAGTGCTTGTTGAAGTGAACCATATGCAATGCTAATACATACCTTGCAAACTTAAATAGTATATGCATTGTATTCTTTTCAAACATATTTTGTAGGATTTTATAATGACATAGCAACTTATTTTAATTAGGGTTACTATAATTTTCAGTTTCCTTATACATTTCTCCATGCTCTTGGGCCTCCTGGTATCCAATCTGAGAAATGTGAAAAGTTATCTTATGGAGGTAGGACACTCACATGACCGACTGTATTTTATTCTGTTGCATGGGAGGATATTTCAAAAAGAGAAAAAAAATTGCTGCACCATTTGCGTAAGTTTAGATTCACTATAGATCTGTATGTGCGAAACATATGATGCTAAAGCTGTTGTAGTAGTGACAATTACTGTAATCAGATCACAGCAAAGTGTTATTTGAGTGCTTCTAAAATACTTTGAAAGCATAAAAAGATACAATGCCCATTGCAACAAAAATTATAGTTCTGAATATATTAAATGTTGATAAACGTGTAGTTTCTGAGATTGTAATTAAAGGACATTATTTACTCAAAGACAACTGATCTAATTCTCTATGAAGTAACGTTCTCTTAAATGCATGCCTATTTACAAAGTAATGGCTTTATCAAAGTGAAAATGAAAAGGTTTGATTGTCAGGAACATAAAAGCATAACACTATTTGCAAAAATCTCTTTTTAGGGTTTTTAAATTATTAGGTTTCAAGGCAATGTTAATAGTTAAGCAGCAAGTGTTAATAAGCTGACTAGCAATAATTAATTATTGTTATTTTTGGGATTATTCAAGATACACTTTGGATATCATTGAATACCTTATGTGGTAAGCTAGCAGTTTCAGTTAATACAGCATAATAATACTGCAATAACTTAAAATGCCCATTAACTTTTCTAGGTGTATTCTTATATCAAAACTTATGTGACATTTCAGTCCATTCTATCATCCTGCATGCTTAAGAACCAGTTTGGTGTTGTCATTTCCTGTGTGCCAAACAATAAAAGCTCAGGCCAGATGTGCTGCATTAAAAAGTACTTTGAATGTCTGAGACATGCATTGTAGGTCACTGGATGTTGAAACAGATTTATTTAAAGCCATGGCCAGCTATAAAAGACCAGGGCTATCAGTGGAAGTAGCTTAGTGGTGATATTGCATATTTTCTGCAAGCTGTGAAAATGAAGATGAAGATATAGAGGTTGAAGCACAAGAAGAGGAAGGAGAAGAAAAAGATAAAATAACTAGCAGAAACCTCAACATGACTTGTCCTGTCTGGATTTCATTTGCTGCTATTGTCCTCTAAACTGTAGATGTTTGAAATAATAATGTTAATGATAAAGGGATGATAATGATGAATGGAAGAAGGTCCTAGAGACCTACAGAAAATGGAGGTGCATCAGTCCAAGAGCACTTGTAGCTATATAAGATGGGTATCAGGTAATATTTGGTCTTGTATATTGGAATGTGAGCAGGAAAATTTTTGGGGAAAACTATTTCTGATTACAGAGCTAGATAATGCACCAATTAAAATAACAGTTTGTGAGAGGTATCAATTTATGATCAGATACACTTTGTTATGAAGAAGAGCTAAATATTTTTTAAAAAAGTGAGCATGAATTCCTATAAGAGTGACAATGACAGATGAAAATTGTAGTGTATAATGCTAGTAAAATGTATTAATGAAATTTTTTTACATTTATGTTTATTAAACTTTATTGAATATCAACAAAAAATAACATAATGAGGAATGGAAGGAAAAGTATAATTTCTATTCTTTGTGAACCATAAATTCATAGAATCTGAAGAAATTTAATCATACATTCAAATTGGATCAAATTATTATAAAAATGAAGGTATTCATATGAACAGCTTATGAAAATCTACAATGTTTTGCAACAGATACAGAAGTGAAATTTTAAAATGCAATTTTGAAGAGCACTTGCTAATGCATTTTATACTGGTTAAAAGCGGTAAGAATAAAGTGTACCTAGTTGACCTTAAGAGCCTTGAAAATTTATGCTTAATGGTTTATAGGCAAATCATTGCAATGCATTTAAAATTTAGCTGAAATTCATGAAAAATTAAGGAATTATATGTGGAGTTCCTAAAAATACATAATATTTTTAGAATTACTGCTCAAATATTTATAACAATGTATTAACTAATGCTAACACAAAATAAGTTCTGCGGCACAGCGTAGTGGACTGGGGCATTATGCTACCATGGAATGAGCCTAAGTTTGATCCTAACCTTGGGGAATACAGATCTTATCTGCCGGATATAGAATTGCATTCTGATGCATTTGATGAGCTGCAATAGGTAGCAAATTCCGGTCTATGGAAACCAAATTTCTGGCTGGGGGTCCGAGATGCTGACCACTTTTCCTCCATGTCATCCTCCCTGGTTGGATACCACCTGTTTCTAACAAGCATATGTGGCCATGAAGTCAGCAGTGTGATTGCAGGTCGAGGCCTGAGTTGGGCTGTACACAATGGTTTATTTGTTAACATGAAATAAATGCACCTGAAGACATATGTTGTATTTAAATTTACAGTGTTGCTTGTTCATTTTTATGTGTTCACTTTAACTGTAAAGGAGGAAAGCATGTAAATTAAAAATCATATGATACATTATACTTTATTAATTTATAAATGAACGGAGTGTAATAGTTTAGAAGTTAATAATCCTAATCTTGACAGATTAGGAATTTACATTGTTTTTGGTAACTGACTTTGAACTTTAAATGATATACTACTTATACAAAAGCCTAAGGTTCAAATGACAATATCTATAACATAAACCTTGTTTACTGAGCAAATGTGATCCCCACAGTTTCTTCCCGATAACAGCTGCATTCAAAATAATAACTATGAAATAACAGTAATAACATTCAAAATAATAAAATAAAGTGAAAATAAAGCTCAAATGGCAGTGATAAAACAGTGAAACCTGTTAACAATAAAATGTTTTTTAAAAAATAAATGAGATTTCCTAAAAGAAAAATGATACCATAATTTCTACTATATTTAATGAAGTGGGAGTTAGTTTAAACGTTTTAATGTAATAACCATTTCAGACGTAGATGATGTTAGATATTAACATTTACACTCAACTTGCCATAATATTAGATTTATAGCCTTCATTAATGCAACAAAAACTCATGCGTTAAAAGCATTATTTCATTACAACTGCATGCTGCATGAAATCATAACCGAAATTAACTTACATAAAAAAATTAAACTATTATATGGTAGTTAAACAGCAGTTTCATAAACAAGAAGTGGAGTATTGTCAGCATCCTATAAGAAGGAAAAATGTTTAGATAATCAAGCAGAGAGAGGATATAGATACATTTAGATTTAATTATAACCTTTGGCTCCTATGAAATGATGTGCAACATAACATTAAATGAATGATACAATGCATATGGTGCAAATTAAAGAATTTAAAGAGTATTGTTATGGCTGATGATGATTAAGATGATGGTGATGCTGATGCTGATGATGATGCTGATGCTGATGATTATGATGATGATGATGATGATGATGATGATGATGATGATGATGATGATGATGATGATGATGATGATGATGATGATGATGATGATGATGATGATGATGATGATGATGCATTAATTTTAGCATTCAACATATAACTGAAAGTGGGTAAAGCATTTTCATCCACTTTTATTGCTACTTAAGCAAAGTACCTGAACAAAATACAAGCTACTTAATATTACTATGCTGGTTAAATGTATTGTTTTGTTTTGTCAAGTCTAAACCTGAATTAAATAAACTTGTGCTCAAGGAAATTCTTGATGTTATCTTTTATTGTTAGTAAATGCTATTCTTTTGATGGGTAGGACTAGAAAAAGATATAGTAAAAAAATATATAGTTAATGACATTTTACATCCTTTTTGTATACTGAGCTAAAATGATTTAAATGACAGGTTTCACTGTAAACCATAGTAATCAATTTCTAAATGAATACCTACAAAAACATATATATAACACATTCTTATGGTTACATAACAGTTACATAACAGCTACTTTTAGGAGCTATAAAATGTGCAGTATGGTAGGTATTTAATTTACCAATAATGCAAAAGAATTAATGAACATTATTTACCTTGTTTGGTGCAGACTGCATACCATGAAAAGGCAAGTTCTCATAGAATGCTTTGTCCTCATCAGGTTGCAGCAGGCCATCACTGGGTGAAGATTCCAGCCCAGGCATAGATTTATCTTTGGTAGCTAATGGACTTGGGTCTGCAAAGAGTACAGAAAAATTTACTTTAATTAAATATTAAGGAAATAAAGAAGTGTTACACATTATACTATGCAGTCGCCAATTGCTAATAATTCATCATATATGTAGCACGGCAATGCTTTATTTTGATAAAGCTAATCACTTGCTTGCCTTTACAGTAGCCATGTAAATCCAGCCTTCTGCATAAATGAAAAGATTAATAACAGTAGCTATGTATATTTCACGCTCTGTTTTAAAGTGTATCAGTGTAATAACATCAGGAGAAAGGTTCTGCAAAGTTCAAAGTGATCCTCAATGGCAAAATTCCAAATGAATGCTTTAAGCTAGGGTTATACAATGGATGTTAAGAATTGTCAGAACTGAAGTTCTTATATCTACAAATTTAAACAAATTTATCAAAAATTTATTAAATGTAATTATAGTAGAAAATAAACATTCACAGTCCTATGTACCTTTCCAACGAAGTCATTCTAAAAAACTAAAAATTGACTCTTACATTTTAAATTTTTAAATTTTGCATACTATTAAACAAACTATTTATATTTAAAGATTATATTTTGTGACACAAGAAACGAAATAGCAGATTAGTTATTTTAATAAATGAAACATATGTGAAACCTATGTCATACTTTTAATTTTCTAAAAGTTAATCAACCATTAAAAATCTTAAAACTCTAAATCCTAATTATACTTGTTGTTAAAAAGAGGTGTTTGTATATTTTATTCACCTTCAAAGAATGTGTAGTGAAAAAATAAACTGAATAAAACCTCATTACAGGCAACATTTGAAAGTGGCAAAAATATAAGAACACAAGATTGCTAGAAAATCATGCTTTAAAATGTGCGCTATTTGCTCACAATTCTGCATGTACATTTAAACATATTTGGAAATTTGAATGACAAAAAGTTTAAATCCAGTACTAGATTTTGATTCTGCAATGTTTCTATAATTATTTCCATGAAAATTAACAAAAGTTTATTTTTATCAAAATATCAAACATTAGTATCGAGTTTCATTAAGGGCAAAAGGAAAGGGAATCGATTCTGTCGAAGTCTTCTAAGAGTAGCCTAAAAGTTGAATGCATATACACATAACCTTGCATCTACAGCAAATAACAGAGAATGACTGGAGTCCTTGGATGCAGTGTATAGTTTCTCCATTCTTTATGACAGAAATGAAAGACTAAGGATATCTAATTACAACCAGTTACATTAGACATATATGCCACATAATCCATAATCTTATCATGAACATTCTAGCACAGAACTTCATTCTTATTATTTACATGGCATATCCAAATTAGTGCAATGTTCTGTGTTAGAGAATCTATTTCCCTCTCCCACTCCCTCTCCCTCTCCCTCTCCTTCTCCTTCTCCTCCTCCTCCTCCTCCTCCTCCTCCTCCTCCTCCTCCTCCTTCTCCTTCTCCTTCTTCTTCTTCTTGTTCTTGTTCTTGTTCTTGTTCTTCTTCTTCGTCCTCATCTTCCTCCTCCTCTTCCTCCTCCTCTTCCTCTTCCTCTTCTTCCTCCTCTTCGTCTTCCTCCTATTCTTCCTCTTCCTCTTCTTCCTCTTCCTCTTCTTCCTCTTCCTCTTCTTCCTCTTCCTCTTCTTCCTCTTCTTCTTTACACACATGAAATCAGTATTTCATAGATACAACTGGGCTTATAACTGACTTAAAATTAGCTAAATCGCTATTTACTAGGTTTCTGAATAGTATAATTCAGAAACTAAAGTTTCTGTTACGTTTATAACATACATAAAGGTTTTCTTTGACTAGCTTCATGGCTGATGAGCCTTATTATTCAAGGGACTATATAAAGAATTTTAAAAAAATATAGCTTACGGTTCATTGTTACCAGCCTCTGAATTAGTCAATGTGTCGACTGCAATGAAATTCATAATGGAGGAAACCAAGTTTCATGTTCTTATTAAACATTTTAATTTGATGGGTTGGATTGCTGCACAAATGAAAACAGAACTGAAGTTCATGTGGATTCTGCACCATTATTGAGGACCATTTACTTTTGGATTAATGAATTTAAATGTAGTTGCAGCAAGCACTAAGGAATAGGAATGCTCCGGCCATCTGCTGAGGTGAGCACACAGGAAACCATTGACAAAATCCATGATACGATAACACAAGACTATCAAATAAAAGGTTGTGAGCTTCCTAAGAATGTAGACATCTCACTTGAGTTAGTATTTAGTATTCTGCATGTAGAATTGGTTAGGAAAAAAAGCTGTATGGAAGGTGTGTGCTGCAATTGCTCACAGTCAAACAGAAGTGCATCTGGCACAACATTTCAACACAAAATTGGAGTATATTTAATCGTAATGCACAAGATTTTTGTACTTATTTGTGACTTAATGAACCGTGGATCCATCACTATACACCAGAGTCAAAACAGCAGTCAAAGAGTGGACATAGGCTGCTGAAAGTTAAGAGGAAGGCAATAATCATTTTGTCAGCTGGTAAGTTGATAGCTGCTGTTCTTTGGGATTCACAAGGAATAATCCTCATAGATTACTTGATCAAAAAAAGAAGAAGAAGAAGAAGAAGAAGAAGAAGAAGAAGAAGAAGAAGAAGAAGAAGAAGAAGAAGAAGAAGAAGAAGAAGAAGAAGAAGAAGAAGAAGAAGAAGAAGAAGAAGAAGAAGAAGAAGAAGAAGAAGAAGAAGAAGAAGAAGAAGAAGAAGAAGAAGAAGAAGAAGAAGAAGAAGAAGAAGAAGAAGAAGAAGAAGAAGAAGAAGAAGAAGAAGAAGAAGAAGAAGAAGAAGAAGAAGAAGAAGAAGAAGAAGAAGAAGAAGAAGAAGAAGAAGAAGAAGAAGAAGAAGAAGAAGAAGAAGAAGAAGAAGAAGAAGAACTGTAATTGCACTCTATTATGCATCATTGCTGGATCACTTGAAACCTCAGTTGACTGTTAAAAGACAGAGGTTAACATGCAAACAGTGCTCTTTCACCAGGATAATGCACTGTTGTACACTTTAGCAATAACAATGTTGAAAGTGTACAAATTGAGCTTTTAATTGGTTTCTCATCCATCCTGTTCACCAGATTTACCCTCAAGTGTCCTCTTGCTGTTCCTGAACTTTAAACTTTGGCTTACTGGAAAGAAATTTTCACTAAATAAAGAAGTGATAGTTGCAGTCAATGAGAATTTTGCAGAGTTCGACAGAAGCTATTTTCTGATGGAATGAAAAAGCTGGAGGATTGGTGGAACAAGTGAATAATGATCAAAGAAAACTATGTCAAGAAGTAAGGTGAGGTGGCTACAATACAAACATCTGTTCTTGCATTTTTACCAGACTTATGAAACCATCCATATACAACTTGTGTAAATCACAGATTGGGATTGCTTTTCTTTGAAGAAATTAGTTTTGAGTATAATTTTTCAAATTAAGTAGATGATACAGAAAACGTCACAGATTTTCTTCCAGGGAGTCCCTCATCTTCTTCAATTTATATATTGGTAAGCAAATATTTTATAAAAACTTTATGTACGTTATAAACGTAACAGAAACTTTCGTTTCTGAATTATACTATTCAGAACCCTAGTAAATAGTGATTTAGCTAATTTTAAGTCAGTTATAAGGTCCAGTTGTATCTATGACATACTGATTTCTTATTTATACACATGATTTTCATCATGCTTACCTTCTAATTTTGATTAAAATCAAATTCTATACAAACTTGCCTTTTCATTTATTTATCTGTTTATTTGTTTATTTTTAGGTTCCATAAATTGATAGTAGATGCTAAACCAACTCTTCTAAACAAAACATAACAAATAAAAGTTATTGGAAAAGGAATTTCAAGAGATTGAATACATATTCAGATGTGAGGAAAGTTTTAAAAATGAGGACTGTATATGCATAATGCACTGTAGCACAAAAATGACTGAAAATGAATTAAATATATTTATATCATTTTGGAACATTGGAAACTTTGCTGTATAAACTGCATATATTTGAGACTTATACAGTGGTCACAATGGAAATCTTTACATGGTAATAGAAACAAATACTGATTTTGCATGGTTTAGTTTTGAACGTCTCTGTACAATTAGTGCTTGGTCATATTTCCCTTAATTTGTATCACCCTCATGAGTCCCATGGGCATCGTATCTGCTATATTTTCAAAATATTTTTGTCCATTTCCACCCACAACTTTAACACCTCTTGCAGCTTCTTAATATTTGATGGTTGCAGCCCCTCCATTTTATTTTTCATTTGATCCCAAGCATTTTCTATTGGATTTAGGTCAGGAGAGTTACCAGGCCAGTCAAGTTCAGGTGAGGTGTCTAGATGCAAAACCCACCAAGAAGAACACTTTTTTGACTTTTAGAGCCGTACATGTCATTGTGTAAGCAGTGAACAGATTTTAGTTATACAATGACAGAAACTAGCAAAACCCACCATTTTACACTAAAATCCAACGTTGAGGTTTGTAATTAAAAGCAAAAACTGCCAAGTCCATCAAATGCATAGGAGCCAATCATAACTCATCATGTTTTTATGTGACTTTTCGCACCAATTCCTCATAGCTATTACAGCTGTGCGTATTAGTGGCAGGTGTAACATAAACAATTGCTGTCTTCACTGTAAAAAGATAAGCGAACATGCAAAACTTGCATGAGTGTCCATTCAACATTAGTCCATACAATCCAGGACAAAGTAGGAAGCGAAAGAGAAACCCTAGAGGACACAAATGTGAGGAAAAAAAGAGAATAAAGATTATTAATTTTTAGATGAGTCGTATTTATTACACATCTGCTTCACTTTCATACCTATTTTGAGGACATGTTTCGCAAATAATCGTTTGCATCTACAGCTCTTATGCGACTAAAGCTTGATCCAGCGGTGTGGGTAATTCTGGGGTTGCTGCTGCCATCTGTTGATTTAGTGATGAACTTAAATGTGGGATTCTCTTCTGGCGGGATTTCAAAGTTCATTAGTTGGTTTTTATGTTTTTCTATGTATATCCTCTCCCATATGACGAGTTCACTATGTTTTTGTACGTATTTTAGTAATTCTGTGATTTAGTAATTTTAGTTTTCTTAAAGTAAAGTCAATAAGGAAATTAAGTCCACTTTTCAGGAAATGAAAGGGTTAGTAAGGATCAAGAGGATGGGACAGAGATATTGATAGTGGGTTGTAGAAGTTAGAACCAATATATGATCAAGCAATGGCATATGCAGAAGATAAAATACTTATTACAGATAGAGAACAAAAGTCACAAAAGACATAATAAAATAGATAGAAACAATAAAGAATATAAATCACAAGAAGAGTAAGGTAATGCTAATGCCCAGAACTGAAGGCCAAATAGAACAGATAATAATAGTAGTGACAGGCAGCAGTTAACACAATTGGACAGTTGTGAATATTTGTGTACTGTGATACATCAAATAGGCAAGGTACATGAAGAAATATGAAGAAGGGTATAACTAAAGGATACTATGCTATAAGCAGTACCATCTTTAGGAATTTGGGAAAGAGCAAGTGTGAAGGAAGACCAAAATAAGAGAATATAAGGAACCAATAATTATATATGGAAATAAAAGTTGGACAACAACGAAAAGTGATATAGGCGTGGTAAATTAATGCAATTGATGTGTCTTAAGGAGAATAATAAGGAAGACTTGTGAAGATAGAGTGACTATAGAGTGAGTAATAAAGAATGAACTAAGACCAGACGGTACGTCAGTTTCTGGAAGCAAAACCTTGGGGAAGGATATCAGAAGGGAAACCCAAGATCACATGGACAGAGAAAATTAGTCAGACTGTTGCAAGGCATGGAACCAAATTTTTAGACTGGTAGAGAATAAAGTAGAATTCAAGAGGTGGATCCAAGACAGTCCCCAAGGACTGGGGAAGTTAAGACAAATCTTTTTCTCTGTTAAATTCAGATATATTTCCAGTGAAATCTGATAATGAGATTTTGAGTGGTATGAAATACCTTCTCTACCTAATAAGAATATGGTAGAGCATATAAACATGAAAAACAATTTCCTATTTGAATAAAGCACAGGTATTGGAAAATTCATACAAATAACAAGTAGTATCCTGGAAAAGATTCACAAAAAGTGTATTTGATATAAATTGTGTGTTACAACAAGTTTTACATTTTTTGTGTAGTAAGATTTCTTCTATATTTTACACCTTACCATTTACACAAGTCATGAGGACATTCCCAAAAATGGGTAGTTTAGAGTAGGAGAATTTTTTTAAAAATCACTGCACATCCTTGAAAATTGCTGAACTTGGATACCAGGATTTGCATTATACTGAGTTTTCATACTGGTGTTTGTAAGCATTGTGGCTCCCTAGCACTTGTGCTGAAAATTCAAGTACCTCTAGAAGGGGAGCTGCTAAGACTGCGTTAGTCTTGATTGGAAGTGGTTCCTGACACCCATGGACATTGGGTACGTTTGGTGGAATACTTGCCCAGGCAGGGTTGGAACATGGCCAAGAGAATCTTTGGTACTAGCTTGGATAGCTAACAGCATGGTGTGCTAGATCACTGGTAGCACCATTGAGGTTATAGGCATTCTTGCCTAATTGGTTGATACATGTAGGTAATGAACCCACTTCCACCCAATAGGGATGATATTTTAGAATCCAGGTATTGCCCCATGTAAAGTTCCATGGGTCTGCATAGGTGCCTCCACAGCAACAACAACAACATACTTGAGTTAGGTAGTTCACAGCCATATGGATGCACACAAACATGCACATACAAACTTTTTCTCCAAATGCTCATATTTTTGTGGGTGGTATCAATTTATGGATGCATTGCAATACCATCACAACCTTCTAAGCATGTGGTAGAGAAAGAAAAAATGAATAACAGCTTCATATTTGAGAAAAGTATACGCTCAGGAAAATTCAAATAAATAATGAGGACAATCTTAAAAATGGTTAACTGCACACTCAAACAGCGTATTTGACACAATTTGTGTTTTATAAATAGCTTTACAGTTTTTGCATAGTAATAGTTTGTCTTTCAGAGCTTAGTAGTTATGTAGAGTGAAGAAAGCTTCTGAGAACATTCCTTGAAAACTCAATATATCTAAGATATACTATGGCATTTTAATCAAAATTATTAAATCCATTTTTGAGAAACTTAACCTTTTCTAAAAGGGTTTCATATAAAATAGTCTGAATTAGCAGGATTTCATTGCAAATCTTTGTGTCCCATTCTTGAAAGATACTTATCATAAATACCAAATATGATATTTAACTTACTTTTCATTTTTGGATTATGTCATTTAAAGACACACACACACACACACACGCACGCACGCACACGCTCGCACGCACGCACCACACACACACACACACACACACACACACACACACACACACACACACACACACACACACACACACACACACACACACACACACACACACACACTCACAATACAGAAACACACAATCTTTTTCTAAAAATGCATTTTTTTTTATTCAGGAGACCTTAAAACGTATATTTCCAGTAAAATTTTGATACTGAATTTTTGGATGGAATGGAATAGACCTCTACCTAGTAGTATGTACATGGTAAAGAAAGTACAGATAAATAACAAATGCAGATTTGAGAAATTTATAAGTACTGGAAAATTGAGAACAATAATATGGAATATCTGAAATAGTTTATAAGAAAGATATTTGACATAAATTGTATGTTTTGGGTAGCTCTAAATTTTTGTATGGTAAGATATTTTCTATATCTTATGGTTTCTAAGTTATACAAGAGTAATCCAGAATGAAGAACGGTTCTGAGGTTATTGCCAGAAAATTCAAAATGTAAATTTTATTTCTCTTGAAAATGTCTTAAATATATGATATTTTAATCAAAATCGTTAGACCCATTTTTGAGAAAATCAATTTTTTTTTTAATTTCTCATGTAAAGAATGGTCTGTGGGGGAGATTTTCTTGAGAAACTACATAACACATCTTTGGTTGATGCTGAAGTTATATAGGTATAACTTATAAGTTATATAGGTATAATTTGTTATTTAACTGACTTTTCTTTATTTGAGTTATGTAGTGTGCGCAGACACACACTCACACACATTTATGTCTAAAATACCTTGTCTAAAAATACCTTTTTTATTTAGTGTATCTGAAAACACGTGTTTCTACTGAAATATTTGCATCAAATTTTTTAGTAGAATGCAATATCTTCTCTACCTATTGTGAACAAGGTAGAGAAGCTAAAAATTAACAAGACCACCCCATAACAAGAAAGAAGAAAAGAAAACGACAAGTGAACTTAAAAATGGATCATAGTTATTTCATAAAGTCGAAGAAATCAAATAGAAATTTAAACTCCCATACTTAAACACCATCATAGAAAACCCATTTTTACGTCCGTTTGAAACAAGCTACCATAAAAAGCTCGCATTCTTTAGAATTATTTGATATTGAACACCAAAGTTAGCAGAAGAATCTGAAACCTCTCCCTGTGTTTGGAACAAATCTCGCTAGAAATAATAAATTTAAATAATCCTGTGTAAGTGTATGACTGCATATCTACACTACTGGATTAAGCTTACCAAATAGTTGTGATACTGCATTGGTCCATTATATGTACTCATTTATTTTCATAGAAGATTAATCTAGATTCTATAAATTTTGATGGTGAACTTTAAGCAGCCCTCAGCGTACAAAATTTTCTACATCAAAATAATAAACTTAAAATTTTCTAATATGATCTGACTCTAAAGCCACTATAATATTCCTAGCATCTGATACAACAACTAGAAACCTAAATGTATCAAAATGACAAACCATTATAAAACAATTGATTAATTAATTGATTGAAATATAAGAATAGTACTGTAATGGATATCAACACCATATGAAGCAGATCATTATCTAACCAAAAAAAGGTAGTAAAATTATTTAAAAACAAAAGCATAGTTATATCAAAATAACAAACCTTACACAAAAGCATATACAACAAGTAAAATAAATCTAATCAAAATCTACACTACAACACAACTGGAATTACCATGCTACCAAAACAATCCTCTGTAGCAATTTTAGATTATTAGTAGCCATGGTGGCCTCAACAAATAAATATACAAGAATTGATAGATAGAGTCAACATGAAAAATTCAATTCATGTTCAATGTTGAATCTATCAAAAATCTTAGCCTATATACGGCTAGTATGAAGAAATGATTCAGATCCATCAATTAATTAAAATACAAGAATTGCATCACGGCATCTTCTGTATTACCTGTCTGTAAACTTGAAAAACTTATGGAGACAGACCACCGACTCCACTATCCAGCTATCAATACCAACTTACTAACCTCCCATTAAAACACTGGAGCGCAAGAGAGCTAATGGCTTCATTGCCATTTGCCATTATGAGCTAATCATCATATATTGCTGCTATTCTAAATCTGCCTCTTCCTTCTTCATTGAAACTTTATATGCAGCTGTAAAGGTCACATATTGTGACCATTCCTTTTGTGATCATAGAGACACATAATGAATAATTATGGAGAAACTATACAGATGGAAGCAAAGATAGGACAAACATGGAAGATTACTGCAATAATTGTGTTCATAACCCAATGCCTTATAAGCAGCAAATGCAGTAATGTAGCAAGAAATTGCTATAAGTAACCTTTATAAAGCTCTGTATTTTCTGTAATATAGGTAGTTATACATAACACAGAGTAAAGTATACAGAAAGCAAAAATCCACAAAGCCTCCATTATTATCTTAGGTAACTATATAAATTCACCACTGCTGAGTAATATATGTTTTTATGTTTCCATCCATTGCACCTTTGAATTAAAAATTTCGACCAGTAATATTTCAAAAGTATAATATTAGCCCATGTGGGGAAAACTATGGAGATGAAGGCAGAAAAACAGTAATGCATTTCTTCTGTTACTTACATGTGTTGGTTCATAATTATGTCTAGAAGCTAGTCTTGAATGAGCATAAATTTCTAATTCATTTTAAATGTCCTTCAAAAGTTAAATACCTAAATGATGGCCATCAGAGAGACAGAGGGAGAGAGAGAGAGATAGACAGACAGTTAGACAGACAGAGACAGAGATAGAGGACAGATAGAGAAAGTACAAGAGATATGGAGGAAGGGAGGGGAGAAACCTAAGCAAGAGAATATCCCAAATTTTAATCATAACCAATGATCAATTTAATAGAATTTTTTAAATGTATGTTTACCAATGGTTCAAACAGAATACTAAACTGCAGATTTTTGTGCCTTATGATACAAGTTAGAGAAGTGACAGCACATATCAGCTAATTTATGCTGAAATGTTTTGAAGAGCCTGTGAAGCGCATTTTAGGTTCATGCTATTTTGTTAGATATTACCAGCTAGCAAATAGAACAGAAGTACACAACAATTGCTTCTTTTTGCTTAAATTTGGGATATTCCATTTAATAACCTTAATTCATAGTACACAGTTTCTGGTAAGCAAATTCTTGTATATGATTAATTAGCTTGCAGTAGCATAAAATAAAATATACTTATACAACATCATACTTTCTAGTAAAAGTTTTGTACTACTGAGTGAAATTAAGCAATTTTTCCATTGTTAGAAACACCCAATGAGTGAACATTCATTTCAAATTAACTAAATATTCAAACAAACTGAAAAATATTTTACTTAGTTTTAAGTAAAATACAATATAGTGATAACCTACCATATAAAC
The DNA here is from genome assembly GCA_030765055.1 of Mantis religiosa. Taxonomy (NCBI): domain Eukaryota; kingdom Metazoa; phylum Arthropoda; class Insecta; order Mantodea; family Mantidae; genus Mantis; species Mantis religiosa. The sequence goes on along the minus strand of CM060950.1, from coordinate 263,944,384 downwards.
AGTGGACAAATGAGTGGCTGAATCTTATTATAAGATTATAGGTACCTCACTAACCTGTTCCAGGTTTTTTACGTTTCCTTGTGACTCCATGGTTCAGCGGTTCATCTAATTTCTTGAAAGTCACCACTAAAATCACACATAATGCACAAAACATGCCAATAAAAAGCTTCTACAAGCTCACATACCATAAAATTGAAACTGCTGCACTATTTATTAAATTAAAAATAAATCTTAGTGGAGCATGCAAAACAATCAAAACTAAAAAATTTAAGCTGTCTCAATGAGCCTACCAATAGGACTAACTAAAAATAATCAATACATTCCAGCTTCTAATTTCCTTTCTCTTTATTGCATACTGATTTTAGGTGTCTTACATTTGGCTATCCAATTATTCACATCAGTCTTTACTTACTTGTGATCAATGTATCACTGTCTTAAAAGATTTGGAACAGCTGAATGAACAAGAAGCGTATAAGAGAAAATAAAATATACAACAAAGAAAAGGAAAAAAGTAATAACTCTTACCAATAAACTGCACAGCACCTATTAATAAATAAGGTTTACTTTTGAAGTTACAAGTCCAGTGTTGGTAAAAAATGAGCACAAAAAATTATGATTTAAAAATTTGTTATTTTAGCAAGGACATCTGTGTTTTGACAACTTGTGATGTGCCATTGGTGTACTAACAGAAAATGAATCCTTTTCTAGTAGGAACCATTTCTTTTGCTCTCATTTAGGTGGCATGTGCATCACCTCTCATCAAGGTGATTGATTTAACATGAAGCTTCTTTTTTATTAGTATTCAAAATCTATTAATAATTACCAAGTACAGAATACAAAATAAAAATGAAGAAAAACTGCAATAAAGAAACATAATTAAAACTACTACTGGATATATGAATATGAAACAAAATATAATGCAGTTAAAGTATGCAAGTAACTAAGCATTAAACATCTGATATGTCATAGAAGTTAATGAAACAAAGTATTGATGAGTAAGCAAACATATTTCCAAACTAAACGGAACATATGCCTAATGGAAATACCCAAGGGAAGTCAGTAAAATTAAAGCCACTAATATGAATAGAGTAGTTAAAGGGACTGACAGCAAATAGATTATAAGACAAATAAATAAAAAAATATTGCAAAATATAACAAACAATATATCACCTGCGCCCTTCATTTTAAAATTTATGCAAACCACTAAGAAACAGATGTGCCTGGAGTCTATGTTGCCTATACATTCTAAACTTCACATATGTAGATAGAACATGGCTTACATCTCAATGGATAAGTGATTTAATAAGCAAGGTATTTGTGATATGAATCCATTCCAGAAACGTTGTACTCTTACACTAAGCATTTTACCAAGTTTCCACACAATTAAGGTCGTGCTTACAGTATGCATTCTATATATACCCTCTTGAAATTCCTGTTGAATGAGCACTTATCATAATGGATCTATTTTAAAATAAGTTAAAATGAAATGGAAGATCTATGCCAAGGAATAGTGATAAGTTGTGACCAATGAAAGATATGTCTATTCCTATAATGGAGTAGTACATACATTCACATCAAAAACTGTTAAGTAGTTTAATAATTCAATATTTTCATAAACCACTGCACATAATCGTTTGTACAGCAAGGCTGAGCCATGTTTATTACTGAAGATAAAACACAAATAGGTTGTAACTATGCTTTGAAACAGTAATTGTATCATATTAGAAAGCTATGAAACTGTGGTTAGTTCCCAAACATCTAGCTAGAATTGGAGTTTAAAAGACTGATTCCTATAGGATTATAATGGTTAAGTGCAACTATTCATTTTGGTTGCAGAGATGTTCCAGGAAAATGTGTTTAAATCTACAGTGGTAGTGCAATTTTTATTCCTCTCCACTTCACTTCTTTCGATCAGTGATAGGGTATTACATACAAATCACAAATAAATTGCTTTAAATAGATAAAAATTCTGCATGCCTTTTTTAGGCAATTTATTTTTTAAATTGACATCCTCCAATAGTAAGTCATATCGAAAATTAATGAAATGAGTGAAGTGATGCTCAAATGAGCAAAGGGTCTCTAGAGCTTAGAATTACCTGATATTCTCTTTCAGGATGAGGGAAAACTGTGAATTAAACCTTATCCAGATAACTCACCCTGATTAAGTTTCAAACTGGGGATCTGTTGAACATGAGGGAGAGCTGCTACAACACACCACGTGCTACAGAGGCAGGCCTAAATTTTTTGGGTACATGCATAATGCACAGAGAAACAAATCACAGTCTAACCTTCATTCTGATAAAAGCAAAAAACTTCGCCTATTCCATCAAATGTGAAGCATTTAAGCACTTAAGTCAAAATCTGGAATAATATAATGTTCTGAGTTCTCTGAAGTATTCTAAACTTTCTAGCCTCAGTTGTTACTAAGACACACACAGTGATGTATTCAAATGTTGAATATATGAATATTTTTTGCTCCATGGTCTAGAAGAATGTAATGCACTGAAAGTAAGAATCCTATACCAAGAGTGATTTGTAAGAAGAAGATTCAACTATAGATACATTTTGAAGATTTGAAAGACATCTCCATGATACAGAGTCAAACAAAATGGCACCTCCTGCTCATGATGCTCCAGTGACTTCTGGTAACAATGAAGAAACCATGCGTAAAACAAATTTTGCATCACAAAATACTCCTTTCCTATCACTGCAGTTACACAAGGTTCTCTATGAACACAATCAATCATCAAGCGCAAGTGTCATTTTTACAATAGTTATTGCAATACGTGGACAGTGACGTATGATTATTAAGCAATGCTCTCTTTAGTGACGAATAGTAAGGAAACTGTGAACTGACACAATATGCACTTTTGAAGTATAAATTAAGCCACACTGAGTGAGACAGACAGCATTTCAGATGGAATGGAGTGTCAATGTGTGGTATAGAACACTAAGCTATCAACTAATAGAACCTAGTTTTTCGAAGGTAACCTCAGAGCACATAAATATCTTCAGTTTCCTTGAGAAGATGTGCCACTCTCATTAGAAAATGTGCTACTGATTAAATGGACAAAAATGTGATTTCAGCAAGATGAAGCGGGACCACATTTGTCCCAAATTGTACAGAATTACTTAGAGTATATTCAGAAAAATAGATAGAGAGGAGGGGTCTCTGTTGCTTGGCTCACTAGATCTCCTGAACTCACTGATCTGGATTCTTTCTGTAGGGCTGTTTAAAGGAAAGGGATTGCACAGAAAAACTACAGAAACCAAATCAATTACAATTGCTCATTGGTGAAGTCTGCAGACATAGTACACTACCCATATAAAACACACAAGAACTTCTCTGCAACAGTTCTCTCAAATGTGTATTAACGAAAGGGAACTTTGAGCATTTATCTTATTAATAAAATAACTTTTTAATTCAGTTTATTTTTATATGTGACTACATATGGTAGAATGATAATAATGGAAATATATTTCTGTAGTTTCTGTATATTGCTCTTTCTATTTCTGGTTATTTTGTAGAATTTTGCATAAAGAGGTACTAATCGTAATGGATTAAATTCCAATAACGGAACATGAAATGATATTTAAGTGCCTTTTCATAAATTTGCTTCCCATTCTTTGCCAGTACCCTGAAGACTTTCAATGTGATGACTGCTGACTGCAAAATAAAAAAATGAAAACCTATAATAGATATGAACCTACAAAATATCTCTTGATTCACGACAGACTGACCCAAGACTCACTCACTTGGCCCAAGCCTCTAGTTCCTCTTTCACATGAAACATTTGGCTGCTTACAAGTGTACTAATATATATAGATAGTTTTACCCAAACGGCAAGCCCACGATGCCAATCAATAAATGTAGGCCGGCGGAGGGAGGGGAGACGCAGGGGTGGCTGGGTCTTCGTTTACCCCTCCTCCTGCCGCTCGAAGCCGCACAAAGCTTCGAGAATGTTTTCGCCCTCCATAAAAGGAAGTCTCGGGAAACTTCGGGCCGATCAATACCAGCGAGGTGAGAGTCAGTGGTGTTGAGTTAGCCGTAGCAGGCAGAAGTGTAGTCGCGCCGAGTGTACGTGTGAAGATGAACTGGCAAAATTTTAATTGTGTACATTAAATTGTAATTGTGATATTGGAATAAGGTGGAAATAAAGAACATTTTGAGTGGTGTAATTGAACTTTTTTTTAATTTTACGAACCCACAAAGTCACAATATTTATTTATTCTTAATGAGTATAGACTGTTACAATAAAGCACATTAGCTGAGAATGTTAAGAAGGCTGACAAAATATGTTCTAGCTAAACACTAGCAAAATATAGAGTATAGAGTTCTAGTTTGACTCAAAATTATTTACTACCTATTTGTGTTTTAGCTAATGACAGTTTATTAGTGTTCATGGAAATTAACAACATTGCTATCCCTGTTTTATGCTTTGCTTTGTTCTGTCAGTCCCTATACAGTACCAACTCAAAAGCTTCATTTCACTCCCGAAACAGTTTTAGTGTCTGTCAAGGACATGGCAGCCATAGTCTTTGCCCAAAGAAGCACCAACCCTACTGTAACAAGATTTCAGTCAGGGTCTGACTCTGCCAATGTGTTTTCATTTAAGTTGTGCATGATTTTGATTGATGATCATGTCCTTTTACAGGGGATTGTTTTAGAAAAGGTGTTATTTACAGAAAAAGAAATATATATAATGTGCAGTCTCCAAATTCAAGATTACCATCTTGGGATGCTGGTTTTGCAATTTAATGAATGAAAGTATAAACTTGAAAGAAGCATAGGGACAGTGAAGCACAAATTAGCACAATTGTGCTTAATGAATGAATCATATAAGAGTGGTTCTGTTCATGTTACTTAAAAAAGTGGCAGGCAAAAATTATTTCTTTTGAGGTGCTGCAAAGTTTATAGTATATAAACATAATAAAAACATACACACACACACACACACACACACACACACACACACACACACACACACACACACACACACACACACACACACACACACACACACACACACACACACACACACACACACACATACATATATATATGAACTAAAATTATCAATAATAAGTTAAAATAACTCAGTGACAAAATAAATTTTATATCATTTACAATCAGACTATATATATGAGTACCTTTAGATTTGTTTGTTTGTTTGCATTTTGCAAGCACTCATGATAGATTATCAAATGTGTATTTTGTGGATAGTTATGCAGTTAGTAATTATTCTTATTAATAAACAATTGGCCTCATTTTAGCTGGAGTTAGAGTTTGAGTTCTCCTCTTTGTGCCTCAGACATATTCTTGAAGATGTACTTTGTGTAAGGGATAAAATATTCAAGCAGATCAAATTTTAAACTGCCTTGTTTACTGGTAATTAACACTACTTATTATTAAAACCTCCCTTTTACTTTTTGTTTCCCCATAGCAACATTAGTTTTTCTTGGAAGATTATGCATAATTATACAATATTTGAGGATTGTATTTATTACGTTTAATGTATTGTTCAATGTTAGCTTCTTTGTTTAATTTAACATTATACTGTAACAATTTCTTTTAATTATATGTAATTCAATTTATATTTAAATAGTCCTATTTCATGCATGTTGATCTATATGATTCAAGCATTGTAAATTAAATCTATTCTACATGTAATTATAATATTTTTATAAGTTGTTTCTGTTTATTTTTTAAGGAATTTCTGTATCAACTTTTGTTATAATGGGAAACCTTTTCAACATTTCTAAAAGAGAAAGTTAAATAAGGTTTTTATTTATTTATTTTCCCTTTCTATTGTTTTCTCCAAATTCATTCCAACCAATCCACCACTGTAGTATCAAAAGTATGTAGATACAGTGTAACCATCATTTCACTTACTCCACCGCTGTAGAGGGACTTAAAGAGCACATTAATATATTATGATGTTGGGCACAATATGTTAGAAACTACATTCTTTCTTTAAAGAACCAGTATTTTCTATAATCAATACATCATCATCATCATCATCATCATCATCATCATCATCATCATCATCATCATCATCATCATCATTACTCAAGATATACTTTTTATATAAGCTTCTTGTTATATAGTTTATTTTTCCGCTTTATCTGGGTAATTAAATGTAATATTGGGAACATAAATTCCTAAGTTTTAAAACTAATTTTCTGGTAAGACTGAAACACGACTGTGATTAAATGAGCGTTCAGTGCTCAGTTAAAATTAACATTTCTATTAAGACACACAGCTTGTAAGAATTAAGCATTCTCTGAAAACACACCATACAAGTACTTCTTGCACTTCACATACATATTCTTAATTTCTAGCTTTTATGAGCATAACAGAAGTGTCAACCACTCCACTCTCTCCTGTTCATCCTTCTCTGCTCTTATATGTTGAAGAATTAGCAGTGATAAGGGTGTACCTCATTTGAATGCTTGGCAGGTGGTCATTCTTAAAATCTATTTGCCAACCACTCATTAATCTTAATAAGGCTTCAGTGGTCTCTCTTTCATGTATGGTTAGCGATTTGAAGATGCCTTTCTGTAGTACTAGAGAAAGTTTCATGGAAGGATTGGACTCAATAGTGCCAGAACTCACTCAGTGAGTGGGAGAGGTCCTATATCATTTACAGATGGTTCCCTGATGGTACTGGAGGTCACACTAGAGTCTGGTAACCTTCATAAAGGCCTAGAAGGCCTTTCCTCTGAGCAGATACACTGCAATTTTCCAAGAAGTATTTTCTACACCGGCCTAAGCACTATATATAAGATAGCTTTCCTCGATTCAGAGCCATTTATTTACTCTGATAGCCAGGTTGTAATAAATGCTCTTAATCAGTAAGGATATCAACATTAGTACAACTTTGTCAGATGAGCACACACTATATTCTTAGTGGAGACTTCAATAGTAAACACCCAAGATGGAGCTCGAACCTTGTAAATCCAAGAGGACGTAGCCTTCATGATGTAGCACTCCAGCTTTCTATTCAATTTAGGCTTCCTATAAAACCAACCTTTTATCCTCCAGCTGCATATGCCTGGCGTATTAGATTTCTGTATTTATAAAAATATTAAAGAACGTTGCTCCTTTCCTGTAGTGCTCACACACGAGCTTAGCTCCGACCATTTTCCTGTAATTATGACATTACATGTGACACCCAATACCAGCACCAACTCAATCAACAAAATGATTAAATATCCTTTCGACTGGAAATGCTACGTAAATACTTCAATGTCCATCACTTATTTGAAAGTAGCATTAAGAAGTCCTCAAGATATTGACAAAGCTGTGCAGTGTATTACTAGAAACTGCAAAACTTTCCAGCAGACACAATAATGCAATGAAACCTAAAATAAGTATATCACTACCATCACACATTGAGCAACTTTTGCATGAAAAGGAACAATGCCGCAGCCTATGGGAGCAAACAAAATATCCACCATATAAAACAGCATACAACAGGGCAACGAAACATCTTCAAAATGCACTTAAACAACAGAACAGTAGGACCACACACAATCATCTCCTGTCACTAAATGCCAGTGACGGCTCGTTATGGAAAAGAAAATTAAAATTCTGACTAAAACAATCAGAGGAACACCCCCATTACATATAAGAAAATGGTATACTTCTCAAAAAGACAGGGCTTTCATGTTTTCTGAAATATTACAAGAATAGAAACCAAATCCTAGTTCTGATGCACAGTTCTCAAGGCAGCTAAGTGAAATTGTTTCATGTCCATTGCAACTGTCTCCTGAAATATTCTATTTCACTCCAGCTCAAGTTCTAAGTGCAATTAACAGAACTGCAGTTTCAAAAACATTCCTGATTTTGTAAAAGGACGTGAGGGAAGTTAAAAGTTTTAAAAGGTATGACTCAATTTTAGTCTTTATACATTCAATGCAATAATTAGAGTTGCATATTTTCCAAGATCCTGGAAACATGCCTTGGTTGTAATGGTGCCCAAACCAGGAAAATCTAAGTCAGACTCACTTTCATATTGACCTATAAGTCTGCTAACAATATTTTGAAATATTAAAATGCTTATTCCTCTCTCACCTAATTGGTCCTCTACGCCCACTTATTCCAGATACTCAGCTTTGATTTGGATCTAACCACTCTTTTCCTCAGCAGTTACATGGAGTTGTAGACTTGACACTTGATGCTTTTCTGCTTTTGCTTTCTGCTTTTGCTTGTTACAGATAAAAAATTCAATAAGGTGTGGCATGATGGACTTGTGTACAAAATAAAATCTTTTGTTAGTGACACCATATTTTTAGTAATTAAATCCTATCCTTCTGGAAGAACATTCTATGCGAAATACAACGATGTGCTATATCCAGTTCTGGAAGTACAAGCAGGAGTTCCTCAAGGTGGTGTATTGCCTCCATTCCTCTACTTAATCTTTAGCTCGGATTTTCCTACACAGAACAACCTGCTTATCTCACAATTCACAGATAATGTAGCCATCCTTAGCAAATGACCTGTGATTTATTACAGCTGCTAGCAAACTACAATCTTTTATGGATAAAGTTGACGAATGGTGCAAAATGTGGAGAGTACAGATGAATCCAAAGAAATAAAAATTAGTGAAATTTGCCTATAAAAGAAATACTGCAAATATCGAAATGAACTTTGCCAATGAGATAGCGCCTCAGTGGGATACAGCTATATATCATGGTTTAAACCTTAATTCAAAATTAACCTTGAACGCACACTTCACTGACCTTGTCAAGCAAATTAGACAAAAAATTCATTAACTGAGGTTTCTAATATCAAATACTTCTCCTTTGCCCTTATCTTCAAAAAGACTTATCATTTCTCACTAAACAGATCTATATGGGTATTGATTGTTCAATTTGGGGTTCAGCATCCAAAATGCAAATCAACAGAATACAGACTTTACGAAATCGGGTTTTGCGCCTAATAGTGAATGCCCCTTGGTACATTCACATTTCAACATTACACAATAATCTGCTTGCTCCAACAATAGAAGATATTCTTCAGTCCTGCTATGCATACCTCTTCACATCCTTTGGTGAACATGAAAATGCAATTCTGAGTAAGATTCCTCAGCATATGCCACAAGAACAAGCACAGAGAAGATTGAAACGAAAATGACAGACTGATCTACTAATTTGAAATGATCTCAAAACTTTATTATTTTTAGATGAGTCGTATTTATTACACATCTGCTTCACTTTCGTACCTATTTTGAGGACACGTTTCGCAAATCATAGTTTGCATCTTCTGCTCTTATGCGACTAAAGCTTGATCCAGTGGTGTGGTGGGTGTGGGTAATTCTGGAGTTGCTGCTGCCATCTGTTGATTTAGAGATGAACTTGAATGTGGGATTCTCTTCTGGCGGGATTTCAAAGTTCATTAGTTGGTTTTTGAAATCCCGCCAGAAGAGAATTCCACATTCAAGTTCATCTCTAAATCAACCGATGGCAGCAGCAACTCCAGAATTACCCACACCCACCACACCACTGGATCAAGCTTTAGTCGCATAAGAGCAGAAGATGCAAACGATGATTTGCGAAACATGTCCTCAAAATAGGTACAAAAGTGCAGCAGATGTGAAATAAATATGACTCATCTAAAAATAATAATTATTTTGCTTCACTGAGGTGTTCCAATACAGTTAAATCTCGATAGATCTCAAAACTGTTTAAATGAGGAGAGTCACTGAACTGCAATCTCAAAACATGTTTACTATTATTTTGAATAATTTTATCTTTGTTATCTAAACTAAAAGTACTTTGTATAGGTATAGAAAGTTTTCAATAAATTAAAAGACAAAACCAAGGGGACTGAAGTTTTGTAATACTGATCAGTGTACTGACAAACTTACATACAAAGGGAAATGAAAAGGCAGGCGCTTTGACAAAGAATAGAACAGCATCCTTTTATTGACTCTGGCCACAGAGTGATGCCAAATCAAACAGGGGCTAGGAAAGGTACTGAGCAAAAGCTGAATCCAGTTCCTGTTATAAAGAGACCATACTGGTGCTTCATCAAAAGTGAATGAAGGAACTTCTTGATTTTCTCACAAATGGTGTACCTGGTCTAAACTATGGGTGAAGATAAAAATCACTATTATGTACAACATATGTATTCCTTGCATATTAAATTGATTCTGATAATGAATGTCTCAGTTATATTGTCTTCAGAAAGCTGATTCTTCTCTAGGTCATTCAACAATTCCTTAGGATGGAGATGTTGGCCAAAGATGTTTTTCTTTCCTGGGTCATGAGCTTGGCAAATGAGTCTTTTTGCATTTGAGAGCAATAAAGCTTATCTCCACTGAAATGCTCATTGATGGAAGCGCTATGAGTGAAGAAAAGCTTGTACACCTGCTGAATTATATTATTGTTTTCTTTAAACAATTTTAAATTTGCATAATGGGAATGTTATGCTGGTATCGATCATTTCCACAAAAATTTTCAAGCAACTTATGTTAAACAAATCTGGATATCGAGATTTAACTGTATTGGAACACCACAGTGAAGCGAAAAATTATTAAATTTTAGATGAGTCGTATTTCTTACACGAAAGTGAAGCAGATGTGTAAGAAATACGACTCATCTAAAACTGCAGGAACCTTGAAAGCTGAAGAATCAGCAAGGGCACAAAACTGAAGGTTTTCAAGGTCTTATCGTAATTTGTGCAGACATCAAAATCAATATTTAAAAGTATAGATAATAATTTGTACATCTGGAAAGTTTATCTTGGGATAGTTTAGCATATTTTTGCACTGAAAAATTTCCCCTTTCTTTAGCGGTTAAAAATGTTGATGAATAGCTCATTACTTTTTTTCCTTTTTTAAATTATTTTTAAGAATATCAAACAGAAGATTGGTAACATGAAAGATCTCATTACAAAAATGAGAAGGATGCAGATTCAAAAACCATTCATGTTACTGAGAAATCCAGCTGAAAGCTGAACTTCTGTGTGGACAGACTGCAAATCATCTGCTATCTGCTGCAAAACATTACAAAATTATTCCAGCTTTCTTCAAACACTTTAAGGAATTTTGAGTATGCACTCCATCAGGTGTCTGTCACAGTGTGTATATGTTGCTCTAGGATGATGTCTACGGCATAGCTTCTCCTGACAGAGTGATGAAATACTGAAAGGATTCCAGCAGTATCAGTAAAAACGATGCGGCATTGAGATGTTCCTTTCAATGTGCATTCTATGACAAAATTCAGCTTATGGGCTAAACAATGTACAAAGACTGAGTGCAAAAGAAACTACCTTTTTTAAATGGCTGAACATGATACCAGCGCCACTGAAGCACTGTTTTATATAAGTTTTGTCTTATAGTCTTATAGTCCCAATGCTGAATCAATCAAGGTAAACAATGCTTTGGATATTTTATCACAAAAGACATGAAAAAGAGCCGAAAAAAATGTTTGATTACTCACCATTGTCATATACTAGTCTGACAATTACTGAACACCGAGATTTTTATGTTATACATGTGGTATCAATTAATTTGAAATGAAAAAGGCTACTGCTGCATATTTACAAATTGATATAATTTTAAATGTACTCTGAAATACAGTCAATAATCTCATTCTGTACTGTATTTGAATCCCCTGTGAAGATGCTTTTCATTTTATTGTAGTAGGTCTGAATCTCTGTCAGATTTGTCAAAAGTAATAGTGATAGCCATTCTTTAAAATTCCTCCTATTTTGAAGATGAAGATAAGCTTTCATCTTGACCACGAAAAGCAAGTTCCTGCCTAGCCAAATATATCACTGCATAATTATGACCTTAAAAACTAATCAGTACAGCCTAACATTTTCATTATACTGAGAAACATTGAACATTTTTTATTTCAGAGCATTAGCAATGTTGTTCTGATTTTTTTCAAGTTGCTTCAAATGGAGCACATACTTGAGATGTTTAGCAGATATGAATGTTTATGTAACAACTGATTGATATTTAAAATGTCAAAAAATCCAGCACTGTTCCACACTGTTTTTTTTTTTAAACAGTAATAAGCAAAACCAACTAAACAGTTTTTCCATATAACTTCTCTGCAGCCTCTCATATTCACTTTACTGCAAACTTTTAACATCCTTTTGTAACATCTCTCGCCTTTTCGTTCCACTTTTTCTGAAGACAAATTCGAAACTAGGATTTGGTCTTCTGATTATTAGCACATCTCTTTTATCATAATAAACCCCACAAAAATTCTATGTGTAATATACAGCACATTACATCATTTTAGGGATTCATTTCTCTGTGAACTTTTAACTAAATAAATTAATAAAATGTTGCTGTGAAGTTAACTTCAGCAAAATAAATAAACAAAATATAATTGGCAAATAGATGCATAACCACTTTACAGAAAGTGTTTTTAGACTGTTCATTTCATGCACTGTCAACAACTTCTTGGGAATGCCAGAGACATCCCTAGAAGAGGAGATAACTTACAAAGCTTGGCTTTCATAAGGTCAATAAAGTAATGGACTAGCCTCTAAAGTCCTGTACTCATAGCCACATGTTACCCTCAAAGCAAGTCTATTTGACAGCATACGGAACCTTCAATTCTGTTTCATTGTCATGGCAACTAGGTGTAAACATAGAGCTACATATGGGCTGTCAGAGACAGTTGTAAAATCTTTTTCACCCCTTTTGCACCATTGAGTTAATGCCCTCTTCAAGGCTACAGTGCCACCATAAGGCAAGTAGCTAGTAGCTCATTAACCTTCCTTCTTCTCTGTCAGATATGTTCGCAACTAGTTATTTGGATGCTTGAGCATACAAAAAAATTAAACACCTATATCAGATTAGCAGATGTCTGGAGGATTTTAATAAAAATGACATACAGATTAAATAATATACATTTTGTAGGCAGTATCTTTTTGCACATCACTTACTTGTTTTCAGGGAACAGTTTAAGCAGCAGCCAAGGTTGAAGCGGATGCAACTGCTCCCAAAAAAAGCTCCTCAAGATTAAAAGGTAGGTGGTGTAGTGCAGAAAATAGATGGAAAAAAGAAACAACAGCTACAAAACATTTATTAACCTGTATTAGATATTCATTACGAATGAATATGAATCTTCACTAGCTTTACCTGATTTGCCATCACTGTTTCTCATATGCCACAACACCCTTTGTAAGCATCCCCACACCCTGAGAATCACTCAAGACAAATGTTTTAGGAAGTGCGCAAGGAGATGAAAATTCTTCATACACAATTTTCAAATGTGCAGTTTTTGCACAATCAAGATTAACTTTAGACTTTATGTTCTTAGGCACTGAAGAGATTATGGAAGCTTTTATCACGTTTTCATTTTTTGGAAAAGTGTTCTTGGAATAGGCTAATGTATGCACAATGAGCCTTTAGGCCTAAGTGTAGGGTTTATTTACAGGCCCAGCATATTCCCATCTAACCATCTCTTCTTGGTTTTTTAAGGACTTCATCTCCTCCATTCTGGTCCAGGATAATATAACTTGTCCAACATTTGAGTCACATCATGAGTAACTTTCATTCATTTAATGCCATGGTGTTGGCAGTTTCATTTCTAAACAGTGCTTTATATTTTGGAGAATATTAGTGTCTGTCAATTCTTACCAAGCACAGTAAGATTTTTCCACATGATCTTTAAGGTCCTGTCACCAAATGACATCCATATATTCTAGATTTATTTCCTGGTACAATTCTTGTTCCACATTATACAATCAGTAACGATTTCATTCCTTCCTACAGCAGTGAAATATTTTTCTAGGACAGTATCATGTCCTCTTTCATTTTAAACCACTTGTTTTTTGAGAGCAGGAAATGCAGTGTTTCTTGAGCCAGCCCTACAATAGCACTTGCTATATTCATTTGTCTTGGTTTTAATTGATTCAGATGCATCAAATGTCTAAGAGAAGCATTGAGCACCATTGTTGTTAGCTAACACTGGTCAAAATTTAAAATATCCTGTTCTTCTGATTGAACATGTGGTAATAATTATTGAAATAATCCAATAGTTTAGCTTGAAGGTAATTTTAATGTGTAATGGTTATAAGAGTATGCAAAGATTATGCAAAGTAATATGCTAACAAACTTTTTATGAGCACACTCCTAAAGCTTATCATTTGAAAGAAAGAACGAAAGAAACAAACTTAGGGAGAAAGAAATGCTTTTGTAAAAAATTATGTATAACCGTTGTTAATATAGTTTATCAGTTTATAGTATATAAAGTGTATACTAAGAAGTATATAAAAGTATATCTATAAGTATAATAAAACTATATATAAAGGATATAGTTTATCTATAGTATATTAATTATTATTATTATTATTATTATTATTATTATTATTATTATTATTATTATTATTATTATTATTATTATTATTATTATTATTATTATTATTATTATTATTATTATTATTATTATTATTATTATTATTATTATTATTATTATTATTATTATTATTATTATTATTATTATTATTATTATTATTATTATTATTATTATTATTATTATTATTATTATTATTATTATTATTATTATTATTATTATTATTATTATTATTATTATTATTATTATTATTATTATTATTATTATTATTATTATTATTATTATTATTATTATTATTATTATTATTATTATTATTATTATTATTATTATTAAAGAAAGAAAGAAAGAAAGAAAGAAAGAAAGAAAGAAAGAAAGAAAGAAAGAAAGAAAGAAAGAAAGAAAGAAAGAAAGAAAGAAAGAAAGAAAGAAGAAAGAAAGAAAGAAAGAAAGAAAGAAAGAAAGAAAGAAAGAAAGAAAGAAAGAAAGAAAGAAAGAAAGAAAGAAAGAAAGAAAGAAAGAAAGAAAGAAAGAAAGAAAGAAAGAAAGAAAGAAAGAAAGAAAGAAAGAAAGAAAGAAAGAAAGAAAGAAAGAAAGAAAGAAAGAAAGAAAGAAAGAAAGAAAGAAAGAAAGAAAGAAAGAAAGAAAGAAAGAAAGAAAGAAAGAAAGAAAGAAAGAAAGAAAGAAAGAAAGAAAGAAAGAAAGAAAGAAAGAAAGAAAGAAAGAAAGAAAGAAAGAAAGAAAGAAAGAAAGAAAGAATATAAATAGGAGTTATGTGGCTCAAACAATGAACTGAAAAGTAGAAGTGATTCAAGAAACAAAGGAGTACATTGCAGTCAAGCTCATAATCAACAGTCAAAAGACTTGATCATAGTATTTTATGATAAAGATATTTACATTTTGTTTTCTGCCTAAAATGTTTACAAGGTATGAGTTTTAAAGGAAATAAATTCAAATTCATCTACTAAAAGTAGTGAAATAAATAGTGGTTTCATTTTGCTTTATTTCACACATTTTGAAGGTTTAAGCAGGATATGCTACCTATTTAATAAGTAAGCAATAAACAATAACGTATTCTTATTGTTTGGTCCTCTATTATACATTAACTGCACATTAATGGAATTTAAGGTTACATCATTTACCATATACAAAACTTCCGTACATCTGAACTCACTTTCTTACAGGTTGATATAGTTTCCCCTTAAGATTATGATTGAAAGCTATGATTCTTACCAGCAATTGTTTCATTGTGTATGATATCCAGAGATTTACAAGCTACTTACTGATGGAATGCTAGCACACAGCATGCATGCTGAAAGGTGTAGGTGACAGATAATCTTTCATTCACAAAATATAATTAATTCCATGTGAGTAAACATAAAGAATATATAACTTTATAAATAAGCTTTATGTGCAATAAATGTAGCAGGAGTAAACAGAACTTGAAAGCAGCTTAAAACTCAAAATATTGATCTTAATACTCCTAGCACACTGACATTTCAAGGTTAGTCAACAGATATGAAATGTTAGGGTTAACAATTTTAGAATAACAGGCTCAGAAGAAGCTTTCCTTTGTATTTGCCTTAATATACTTTTTAAAATCTCTCACAACAGAATTCAGTGCAAAATAGGCGAATGTAAATGTAAAAGGAATTTGGGATGAACTCTTGGAAAGTTCCTAAATGCCATATTCACTATTTTCTATGGAAATTTACTTTCTAAAAATGAAAGGCATTTGTCACCTTAATCCACCACAGGAATACAAGATCTAACTGATGTTAAAGCACCTATAGATAATCCTATAAAATTGTGTTTTACATGAGAAAATATCTCTTCTTACCTCCTGATTTACTGTGAACAACCCCAGTCAAAGAGTCACAATTGTACTTATTGGCATCACTGGAAAACATCTGATGTATTCGGTTAGCTCTACTATGCTGATTTGTATCATCAGGCTGCAAATTTCCAAGGCTAGCAGCTCTTCTTCTTTTTATATTTTTTGTTGCAGATTTTATGCAACTTTTCCTGCTCATACTTTTAGGCACAGTACTGTTTTTTTTGCTTGAGCTACTTTTAACTGTACTATTGCTAATGGCTCCATCAACATGTTGCTGTGGTAATCTTCTCACACTCAAGCTGTGAGCTCCATTAACATGCACAAGCACACCAGGGCGAAGTGGCCATTTGTGAACAGGCTGCACTTGGGCTGTTATTAAGCTTGAATCTCCTTCAGAGCTGTATAGCAATATATAGGCAAAATGCTAGTTCCTTGCATGACCAATATAAAAGCAGACTGGTTACAAAATATCAAGGGAAAACATGCAAACCATTAAGTTATGTCTGTGTAATTACCAAAACTCATGCATTTATTTTATAAAGTTCTTTTTTGTTTCCTTATCTTGAGGAATATTAATATGTTGAAATTAAATGTTATTTGTCTAAAGAAAACTTTATCTTTATTTATTATAATCTAGATTAACAGAAATGACCTCCTATTTATCACTTAGTAAATAACATAGATAGCCACAGACAGCAAGTGTTTAGTGAGAAGATGCATAATGCAAGAAAGGATGAAAAATATAAGTAAATAAAGTTACGTACCACAACAGTCAAACAAAAGGACAGCCTTGTATAAACACATGAGTGACTGAATAGGAAATATTAGGAAAGCGTAATAACACCTTTTTTTGTTTTTAGGTTGATAAATGAAGTATTTCAAAATTAAGGCTCTTACTTGAAAAAAAAAATGAAGTTCCTTCCATGACAGTAGTAGTCTCGTTTTTAAGATGCACTTCATTACAGAAAGGCATGACAGTGAACTTTAAAATTTCACTTTTAAGCAAATGTTTAAATTACTATGTATTTTTTTAAAAAAAAGAATTGTGCAAGCAATAACATTTATTGGAGAAGCATCTAATAAGTATGCTTTAAAAACTAGTTAAAAGAAATGTTAACATATCTAATTGAAACAACACTTCAGTTACTATGCAATATGTAAAGTTCACTCTCTTGGCCCAATAATTGGGCATTTTGAGGAAATCTGTTTATGGGATCTAGCATTTAGAATTTATGCAGAAATTACCTGGACATTGTTTATCAGGAGTTGAAGCTAGAGTCATGGAAGTTGGAGAAGCGTCTATTGTTGGTCGTCCCTCGGGACTGCGAGATAGGAATCTTTGCATGACAATAACAATTACAACTTATCAGTGGTGTACGGCCTGATGAGAAGAGTAACTGAAATGTTGTTGCAAGAGATAAGGATTCCCATTTCATTATTTTCTTTTTAATAAAATGATGCATGATCTACTGCTAGGTTTATCTTAAATATTGAAATCATTATGTTTTATTTGCAATATTTTCTCCTACTACTATGCACTCTCCTTGTTTCATTGTTGGATGTATGTGTTTTGAAAATGATGTTAAGCTGAATAACCTATTGTATGAGCTAAAATGAATACATTTTTGCTAGCTTCATTGTACTGATAAATACTATTCTATTTAATTCTTTATTTACAGGATGGTGCAAATTAGAGGTGCTGAAGGTTTAAACTACCAAACCAATTCATGGGTATGTATAGATAACAACCAATACAGGATCATAGGTTTCTGCAGTGAGGGAACAAAACAAGTAGGTGTGTACTTACATTTTGTGAGGACCATATAGATTTGTGACAAACCTCTGATACCCGCTGCAAAAATTTCAATTTTCTACTGTAGTTTTTCAAAACATACATTGATAGAGAGTGTCTCAGAACAGCTTACCTTCTTAATTTTAACTATAAAATTAATATTGTGAGTAAAATTTTGCTTTAATGTGCATATTTGCTATTAAAATGGTTGATTCAGAATAAATAATTGCAACTTCAATTAATAGACATTTTAATATAATTTATTCAAAGTAAGCAAAAATACAAAGTCAAATATATCACAATTCAGAAATTTGATAGTATAAGTAAACGTATTTATGGGAATCCTTTCCTGGCAACAGCATAGCAGCATTGGTTAAAATCTTATAAGACCATGTTTTAGACAGTACATAAAGAATTACAATAACCACAGTCCAGAAAGTATACAGAGAATAAAAATGAAAGGAGTATAAACATGCATATTGAAAAGTGAAAATAAGTGTGTAGAACAGATGTGTATATAAAGGTTCATGTACAGAAGCAATTTTAGTAACTTAATAAATGTATATATAAATCTAAGGAATAAAAGCTACTTTCAAAACTGCTTTCATCAGTGTATTAAATTAAATTTCAATATAAAATGTGTAAACCTTCACTTTTAGCAAAATTTAACTGTAAGTAAAATCATGTGCAGTTTCTTAAATAAACAGTCATTCGGATGAATTGAAAATAAAAGGCAATCATAAATTTTATTTTTATGAGCAAATTTCAACTAAACAGTGATATTAAATAAAAGACTGCTCTGGACTGACCTGAAATAACAACCTGGGCTATTCAAATTACATATTTCTGAAAAGGTCTGGAACTACCTGTAGCTCTGTTATACTTCATGATGCTGTAATAGATTACTGATGAAAATATGTATCATATGATCCAATGAAGTGACTAGTTAAACAATTAAGCTAAGTAAATGAACTTACAATAAGAAATGCAAAGTATCTAAGATATATAAGGCAGACTGTGAAAATTACTATATTCCATCAGTGTTGCCAAACCATTAGCAATATGCATTTTGAATAGCATTACCTACCAATAAGGTACAACTCAAGCTCTGACTTAATGATTGTAGGTTAACCATGGGTAAGAAGCAATAAGCAGAGCAAAACACTTACTTTTCTCTCTCCTCCATCTCCACTGGATTATTGTCTATAAATTAAAGGTAAAACATAATGTTAGTCAGCTTGCTTGTTAATGAATTAACATTCATTGTGCATTAGAATAAAGTTACTTGATTAGATGGATAATGTCATTTGAAGGTATTCGACGTCCAGGAGGCATCAGATTTTGTATTGTTTCCAAACCAACACACATGCAAGAACGCCCACAGCTTGACATATCTGCAGTACAGAAAAACATGCTTACTGCACCTGAAGTCTATAGGTTTAAACTTACATTTCACTGATGCCAATAAGAAAGGTAAAACTATTAAAAATGATACTCTTAAATAGCTTTTTATACTTTTTCTATAAAATTATCATTGTTGTATGTTTCTATTATTTTTATTATTCTGAAGCCAATGAAATTTTGTCTAAATGAAAATATATGCAGAAACTATACTTAGAAACAACATCATTTAATGATCTGAATCTACTTGAGTTATGTTGTACAAATTTCTTGTATCTACTAAAATAGACAATTTAAAGATAAAGTAATAGAGGGAAACTTATATACAAATATTTCTTATAATGAATGCTGCATTTGGTTTACAGAATTATATGTGAATGGGTACCTAAAAGTAAATTCATAAATTAAGAACCTGCTGAAATAAATAAACTCTATGATCCTTAGTAAATTATATAAGTAACAAGAGTTAATTTTCACTTTTAAGGAAACCTTACGTTCAAAAATACTCAAATCATTATTCTATATATTTTTATGCTGGCTGTGTGTTTGCATAGGATGGTATAAGTATAGGAGGATAGAGATAGATACCCTAAATAAACATTGGTAATGGATGCAGAAGAGTAAAATTTTCCTTCACTGTTAATCTAATGAAAAGTTTACATCCTTTGCTCTGTTATTCCTTCTGACATTTGCTGCAAGCATGTGCTTACTGGTGAGTTCTTTTTCTCCCAATGCTTGTACTAGTTACTGTGTAAGAAAACAATGAACATAGCATTTATTTCCTGCCAAAAGAAGGTGCAGTATATGCATATCCTTATTCTTCTTCTCTCATATAGATTCACCCAATACAGTTGTAAAGGTTATAAAATTACCACTTGCATGAAAGTGATAATATTTTGAGTTTTCTTTGGCTACATTAAAATAAAAATGAAATTATACAGTGAGAGCCCTTTAAATTACATGAGGATGGAGTTGCTAGCCACTCTTTGGTTTCACTTAACAGCACTGATGTTGTAGGCAAGAGTCTATGAAGCACTTATTGCATAGGAGTGTGATGAGTGAAAACATATAAGTAATTAGTTGATGCCATCATCATTAATTTGATTTTGAATAGCCTAATATTTGTTCTTATTTAGAAGGTAAATCAGAAAACATTTTCGTTTAGATGTGCTTCTTGTTTCGATCTCAAATATATTTTAAAATTTAAAATATGCAATTATAATGGAAAAGTATCATTTTTCTTAGGACTATAAAAATATTCAATATATGTTTTTCAGTCTGACACTCTTCTTGAATTGCATTTAGAATATCTAGTCTTAATGCATAAATATTCACATTAAGATAAAATGTTATAGAAATTATTGCAAGTGAAATTGCTGGCATAAGAGTGGATATTAAAGGGATAGAAAATATAAATTTTAATACATAGCTTGGAATTCATTCTAATTATCAATCAGCTATTATCAAACAAAGGTGAGCACTCATGGAAACACACTCATACACGCTCACACATAAAAACACAGAAGCATACAAGTCTACAAATATATACCAGATATTATTTGGTAAACTACTAATACTAAATAATTACATATATAAAGATGAACAACAACATTTACATATACTATATCTAAATGCACTATGATATAGACTTATTCATTCTCGGTGCAAAAATTGGCATGCTTAATCATTGAACATGCATGTAGCAGTATTACTATACATCATACTATCTGTTTACCCACCCAAATCATATTTTTGAGTCTCATATGATGCGAGGATGAGCTCATGCCTGCTCTACTTACACTTGTCTTCTGCACGCTTTCTTCTACAAACGATGATAATTATGATGCAAACTATCACAACCATTAATATGGCGCCCACTACTATTGCAATTATGATGATGAGATTTTCACTATCCAACTTAGCCCACCATGGTATGAAGTCTGAAAACAAAGAAAAGTTCAAATTTAAAGACAACCAGGTAAACAGATTTAAAACAAAATTCATTATAATTGTTTAGCTGCATGGAAAAGGAAGAAATACAGGAATCCATCCAAAAATACATAATCTACTGGAGAAGCATATTTTAACATAAAATTACTCAAAAAGATAGCTACTGTGTGGAAGCAAGAACAAATGGACTATGTGATGCTTATTTACTGCATATAACACTCAAATAAAATTGCAAGCGTTTCATAATACATAAGAAACTCAGGAGCTCTACTTAATATACTTGTAGCGCACTTTCATATTGTTTTGCACAAATAGCAAACAACACAAGAACATAAAATACACAAAAATAATAGGCTTAGAATTATTGTAGTCTGCCTTAAAATCAAAGAAGAATAAGCTTGAACATTTATTCTCCAGACTGAATTTCTTTTAGAAAACAATGAACAATGCATGTTTCACTTTCAGTTTGACAACAACTGAAAATCAGTTTAAAAGCACTCGATTAACCTCCTCCATCTTTTTCACTTTCTGTTTATATGTTTCTAAGATTACAAAAGTTCTTCATTTAATTTTCTTGGACAGTTTTAGTAAAGAAGGCTACAGGATAACCACAAACAAAAATATTTCATTAAAGAAAAAATACATGACTTCTGGCTGTGGTGGTTAAGGTGCAATGATTAAATTTCTGAAGTGCTCTTAAATTCTGTTTTACATTTTATCTTAAAACCCATTTTCAAGGTAAAATGCATCATTTATTTTACTTAGTCTACAGGTTATATGAAAAATGCTGTACTATATATGCTTTCTTAAACTATCATTATTAAGACAACATTTCTTATCCCATGTTCATGCTAAGTTACAAGTTCTAGGAAATAACAAACATTAGTGATGATGGAGGTGGTGTCTTTAAGTTTACAGAATTGAGCCACGCTCATCAATAGCTGATTTGTCAAAAAATTTTAAATTTAAACACAAACTGAAATTATAAAAAATTATTATTAATATACAAGAGGATCAACATTTCATACTTAAATTAAGTTATAAATGTATTGTGTGGAACTGGTGATTCAATAGTTATGTCATTCGAAACACAGAGCAAAACTGAAAAATTCAATCACATAGCCAGGATTTGAACTCTCTCTCTCTCTCTCTCTCTCTCTCTCTCTCTCTCTCTCTCTCTCTCTCTCTCTCTCTCTCTCTCTCTCTCTCTCTCTCTCTCTCTCTCTCTCTCTCTCTCTCTCTCTCTCTCTCTCTCACTCTCTCTCTCTCTTTCTCTGTCTCTCTCTCTCAGTCTCCGTCTGGTTGCTCTTAACCATTGAGCTACCATGGCAACATGCTAGCATAGCATGACACTAAGTTTGTCAACTGACTCATATTTTTTCTGGTAAACCACTAGGATATCTCATACACAATGATATACATAACTTTTTTTATGGCGATCTACTATGCTGAAAGTAGTTAAGTCCCAGGCTTTATAGTTTAGATCACTATCAGTTTCAATTAATGGAAATGAATTGTTTTTCATACTAGCCTGGGACTTAAGTACTTACATTATAATGTGTCACCATGAAAAAAAAAAACTGTATCTCATTGTATCTGTTATTTCCTAGTGGTTTACTGGGAAAAATGCGAGTAAGTTATACAATTTGTTGTTATGCTGACATGTAGTCATGGTAGCTCAATGGCTAAAGCAAAAAGATGAAGATAAAGTGTTATCTGTGGTTCAAACACCAGCTATGGCACCGAATTTTTCAGTCTGGCACCTCTACCTTTCAAAATCTTGTCCTGCACACCACTAGTGTGGAAGAACAATTTATTTCAAGATACAACACTACCTTTTTTTAAAAAAAAATTAATGTCCTCCAATGTTAAGTCATATTAAATGATGAATAAAATGGGTGAAATGATGCTCCAGTAAGGAAAGGGCCCATAGAGTTTAGAGATGCTATTGCTGCCTTCAATGTTGCCAACTTCGTATTTGAAAGTTTTCTAGTAATTTATTGAAGAATTTGATAGCCATGTAGTTAAAACTATTCTCATATGCTTTTGCACTTTTTCTTTGTATCCAGATATCTGTTCCTTGTCTTTTAGTTATGTAGGTGATTGTTGGCAATGCATGAGTTCAGTTTTGGTGTAGTTTTTGTATATGATTTGCAATTTTTTTAAATACGGTCTACAAAAGACTCTTTGATTTTCTTCAAACAATACATGTATTATTTTCTTTGAAGTTAAAGTACTCTTTTATAATTGATAGAATTTCCAGATAAGAGAATGGAATGATTTAAACATGAACACACATAAGTAAAGTACAGTGTCTGTCAAAAGTTTAGGAGCACCATGAAAAAATAAAATATTTTGATTTTCTAGGATGTCATTTATTGAACAATTGTACAAAAATTCTTTAGCTGTTCTCTTAAACTTAGAATTTTATATGTGGTCTTTTGGTCTTATAGCATGCTTTCACAAAGCCTGGCATGGAGTCAGTTAGGTATTCAGTTAGGTCTGTTTGGATTTGGGTTTCCTCTTGATCAATCTGACTCCAATTGAGTTCCAGAGATTCCCTATATGTTTGACATCAGGTGATCGTGATGGTCAAGGCAACAGGTCTGTGTCCTGATCCTGGTACCAAATTCTTGTGAAATGACTTCTGTGACAGGATACATTGCCTAGTTGGAACAAAAATTGTTCTGCCCGTAACTTCATGACAGGGGCATGAGTTCCTCCAATATCTCCCATATCACTGGCTCTTAATAGAACTATCAATGAATTCCAGGACCTTCACGATCTTCATAGGCAATGCATCCCCAAATCATCACTGCATCTCCTTCAACTTGAAAGGGTGATGCAATAGGTGTTTTTAACACTCCAGCTTTTTCTGTCATCTTTCTGTAACTCAATTCACTCCTCCACATCCTGAAAATTTGCCATTTTATATCCACATCCATTTTATTTCTTCCCATGTTCAGCCTTATTGTTGGAAAAAACTATCCATTTAGCAATGTTAATGTAAAATCCACAAGTCACACTAACAACAGACAGAATCTGTTGTTTTATCAGTGCTACTAACCTTCAAGATTAGACCTATGTGGTCGTGACAGAAGAACATCCATTTGCCTGAACTTCTAGTGCATTAGCATTTTAGGAAAATACTACCTTAACCGTAGAAAATCGGGAAAAAGATCTGGCATTAAATGTGAATAAAAAGGCATTGTAAATTTTTAAATTAAAAAGTGATAGTAGCCCAAGAACCAGTTAAAGTAAGTCTCCCTCCATAATAAAATTCATATTTCCAAGTACAACCATTCAAGAGTAAATTAATTTTTTCCATAAAAACTGCATCATTTTTAACCAGTTTTCTTTACTGAGAAATCTTCATAATATCCACAGTTTTAAAGACAGAGAGTTCTGTTTTGCACAACTGTATTTTTGACATACATTTGATCCCTTTATAAACCTATTGAGATTGCACAAAGGTTTAAGGACATGATTGAACAGTCTGATATTTAGGTGTGTCCTTAAACTATTGACAGAAACTGTATATAACCGAGTCTACATTTACTGTGGTGCCTACTGCTTAAAGGTGTGGCAGATGCTACTAACCTCATTTAGTTTCTGCTCATTATGTTTAACATATTTTAAATTTTTCCATAAACAACCATAAAGTAGCTACATTTGTTTTCCTTTTAAGATACTTTGTCATTGCAAAGTATTAGGACTGTGAGATGAAAATGCATTGATTGAACCAATTAGTTTTATTCATTAATGACAGCAAATTTTCAGGAGACACACTTTCTACAAACTATTTATAAGTTTAACCGATTATGGGTATACTCCTAATACAGTCATACTTCTTATTGTTTAAGGCACAATGAAATGTCTTAGCCAACTACAGAAAGGCAGAGAAGTTTTCAGTTTGCAACACTATTATGTTACTATTCTAAGGCTCTGTGCCAACTCAAATTTGGTACAGAATGACATGATTCTTCACAATGACTTCGGGTTTAAGCAGGGAGTGATGTGATGAAGGGATAGGAAAATTCTTGCCAGCTTACTTCCTGACATGGCTAACTTTGGCAGCACATGCCAATCAGCATTACCAATGGCACTTATACAAAACTAAGATGCTATATTGGAAAGTGACAGATAAGCAACGTATCAATAATTGTAAAAGTTAATGGAATCATACTAACCATTTCCCCTTGTTCATGTATAAAATTAAGTTAATCTTTGTTTTCTATTAATCTTACCTACATTGACAGCAGACGACAATAAAAAGAGAATTATACCAGGAAAATGAAAAACTGGTGACCGTAAGAATACTGTGATATAGTAATTTCATGATTTAACTAACTCAAATTAAGCAAACGTTATATTAATTAATCAATTAATTGTAGATATCATTAGAAGACACAGTGGACTTGAAATACATGGGAAGATCCAATTGTGATCTCCATATAAATGTAGACAACTGTAGTTTATGACATCTTTTTAAATATATGAGCTTTTTAATTCTAAACAGAGTTTGTTGGAACTATGTGGTTTTACACATTTGTGCTTAAATTTTACATTGTGGAAGCAAGGTATAAAATAACCTTTGGTGGCCCTTTTCCTGTTTGACTTAGCAATCAGATTAAAATCAATGTAAATTATTAGTAAACCATTAATTTAATAAGCTTGCGAACTGCTATGAATAATAAAATAAAACAAACTTAAAATATTAGGATAGCTGTAGTTGAGCCAATGATACAGTATATTGTGTTCAAGGAAGAAGTCCAAAATCAGTAGGTAATCCTGCTGTGTATAAAAACATACACTGTCTATGCAAGAAACAAAAGGGAAGGGATAAAACTGTGGCAGGCTGATGAAAATAAGAACTTAGATACAAAATGCCAGTATAGTTGTGTGATAGAACTTGTCAAAGCTTGTTTCAAAGCTGAGGAATCAGAGCACTTTAGATGAATATAATTTACAACTAATACAAAATAAGGATTTAACCTACAAACAGTGAAAATGTTAATCATTAAAGGATGATGAGATGGTGGCAGTACGAATAATAGCACAACTTTTTAACTTACTTTTATATTATGTGTATCAAGTGTCACCATAACTAACTCATTTCAATTTTAACTATCTGTAACTATTTCAGAGACAGTTTTTCTCCATCAGCAATAAATTCTATAACTGCTGCTGATGAACTGCCTCTGAAAAATGCAAAATTAAGTTAAAATATTTTAGAGCTGTTAGTGTTACTAACACCAACTCAGCATTCTTTAACAAAAGTTTAATTTTGAGAATATATTTTCTGTGATTCAGGTATCATCCAAATGACAACATTAACTGTAATTCCACATAGAAAATGTTGACAGCGATATGTATAGGCACCAAGAGATCATTAAACTTAATATCATGTGCACATTAGGAGTATTATTTTATCTCTTCCAGCTATATTTTAGCCACCTCATGCATTTTGATAGATAATTAGATTTTGCTAAACATGTACTTATTTGTTGTGTTTAAGATTGTGATTCCAAGAATAATAAATGAAATGATTAAAATATTGACAACTATAATTTCAGAGCCCTTTGGTGCCTAAGGCTCAATTTTGTTTTCCTATGGAACAAACAAAACCAGAAACAAATCTTAGCAAGACATAATCATAACAATATTTTCTGCAGAAATTTGATCACTGACTCAAGGGTATGGTCTTACTATACCAGGCTTTAGAATTTATATCCTTTAATTTGTGAGGGAATATCTGCCCTCACCTAATATGATCACCCTATGATCTCACCTAGTAGACATGTATAAGGTGGCTAACTTTTACCACATTCAAAGTATGTTACATTTTTAATATTGTTTTTAGAAACAAAATTTTCTACTAAAAGCTGTCTAATTGTAATTAAGCATGTCTGTAGCCAAAATCCAATATTGTAAACTAATTGTACTTCTTCCTGTGGTGATAAAAACTTGTTTTATCACTATGCTGTATCTATCTTCCTTTTCCATGCCTTGGAGGCATGTGCCTGTTGAAGGTATGTTATACCACCAACTAAATAAAGATACACAAATAAATAGGTACATAGTTATTTTAGTGTTACAGAACTAACACGCATACAGCTCCTAAGTTGAAACTGCATTAAAGCACATATAAAACCAACCAAGAGTGATATTTACCATTATAAAGGAAAATAAACAATGTGTCTGAATGCTTTACATTCACAAACTTCTAGGCTGCAGGCATGCAAGCATGCTGCAAGCATGAGTGTGAACTTGACTACTTGAAAATATCATACCTGTATCTCTGAACTTACTACTTTTCTCCTGGTAGGCTAAAAGCATTGGATAACTAAGTCAGTACTTAATTTGGATTACTGTACTTATAGACATTCAGAAAGACAGAAGTTCTACAAGAACCTGAGTGTCACCATTACAACAAAATTACACGTAGAATTTAAGTTGAACAGGAGCATTTTGGTGTTCTGCTCAGCTACAGCACTTAGGAAGAGTTATGAAGAAACAATGTTTGTATAAAGATACATATTTATAATGATCTATAAATATCTAAACACATATAAAGAGGAATTTATACCTTATTACACTTGTTAAAAGTTAGCCATTTTTGAGCAGTCAATAAAATACTTATATTTCTTTTAAGAAAAGAAGACATTGCACTTCTGATAGTGTTTTAGTTCAGTTGCAATGTTTCAATTGTTTATCAAAGCATAACAGAAGCTTAATTTGTAATGATCAGCAAAATTAATTATTATTAAATTTCACATAATATGTTTGCCACACAAACTTAAACGCTATTTAATGCTGAAATGCAATTCTGATGTTCTATAATATTTTTCAGCTTTGGGGATTGGAAGAGTTTATCACAGATCATCTGTACTTAATGCCTGCCCTAGGATAACAGTATAGGAGACTAATTTTTGATTTGTGACATAACAGTTTAAAGCTATAGAACTTCAAGTCAATGTTTGTGATGTAGATAAATAATTTATAATTTGTCCATTTTTCTCTGTACTGGATGGTGACCCTTAAATACAGAGAGTTGTTATCAAGACTGTACTGAGGCGGAAATATGGCTAGATGCCATGCTCTCATTTTTTTTCTTTTTCCCAAGGGGAGCACTGTTCCCTTACTACTTCATATGAAGAACATTTTCTTGTTGATTAGCTTTCACTGCCTTAATTAACTAAATTTCTCAGTGCTGAGTTATAGCTCATAGAACATACTAGATTTGAAGCTATCATGTTTGTTAAAACAGAAAAGTCCCTTATTCTCATGCTGATGTTGCATTATATAATGGTGTAACTAAACTTGACTGCTAACTGAAACCTAAACTCCAAGATAAGATATGAATAAATTAAAAATATTTTTACACTCCTTATGCTTATATTGTATTCTTCAATGATGCAGAAACAACACCAAATCTGCATCTTGATTCAGTATTCATTTTCAGTCATTGTATTCTCATTCACTCAATGTTGCTCCTTTTGTCTAAGCTTCATAGCTGATTATTATAATCAGCTTTAATCATCAGCCATAGCATGACTTGTTGTGCTTCAGTTTTCTTCCATATAAAGTTATAAACATCATAGCAGACAGTTCTACTGTCTTCTGTAATTCAGCACTTTATTTTGCTGTTTTAGAGCTCAACATATTATTTGGCTTAAAGTGATAATTGTATAACTTGTGTTTACTAATTAGAAGTACAATGCTTCATTATTGCAATGCACTACAGTAGATTATTTCGGAAGATCTAGTTCTGTGGTTTCAAGTCCAACTGCAGAAGATGACCTGGGTGCTTCAAGAGAACTTAAAACTGCCTGCTTCTGAAGCACGTCTGTCTCATGTTCAAGAGCTCCTAAGTTCGAATCTCAGTCAGGATGAGTTATCTGGATAAGGTTTTAATCTGGGGTTTCCCCATATCCTGGCAGATGATTGTCAGGTTACTCTAAGCTCTATGGACCTGGGCCCATTGGAGCATTATTTCACCCATTTTGTTCACAATCCAATATGACTTAAAACTGGAGGATGTTAATTAAAAAAAAAAAAAAAAACATAAAACTCATAACACCATATCTATGTTATATATTGTGACATTGTGAGTATAGGTGGGTCAGGAGAGATGCACCTTCTGTGGCGGCAACTAGCTGATATACAAAGACATTACAAAGATTGAGATCCTTCCAAGGGTCTATCACCAGAAGCTTCTTGCTGCACTGGCGCCATATATAAGAGTCAATGCAAACCCTAAAAATATTGTTTAAGAGTGTTTTCAAATTTCAAATGTCATTAAACTGAGTTGAGATGATGAGTGTGGTTACATGGTGAGGAGTTGACACAGTGAAGCAGTTCATCAGCGAATATTAAAGCTTTTATGTTGAGAGTCAGTATGCAGCTCCGTGTAAGAGGTAAAGTTGTGGGTACATCAGAGAAATTACTAGCAGTGCAAGTAGGTGGGTGCTAAAGAGACATATAGAAACATTAAAGAAACATGTTGAAGCTGTGTATTTGTATAAAAGAGAAAGGATTTTAAGTTAGGATTGGGCTAATGGTTTTGCTGACAGTAGGTAAAGGAATTTAAGGTGAGCTTTGTATTTTGTCTTGTTTTTGTCACAATATAAATATTGGAACTGATACTGCTGAAGATAAAAGTCAATCAGGTCAAGCAATTCCTTGTTTTTTGGAGTCCCAAAATACATCATATCTTGGTGTTGGACCGACAGAACATGGAGAGAATTTGAGACAAACTATAAGTGATAAGTGCATGGGAAAGAAAAGTTGTGTACTCACTGCATAAGGATGTGTAGAAATTGGAGAATATAAGAGTGGATAAATCATAGGGATTGCACACTTCTAAAGATTAAAGCAGTTTTTGGTTGTTTGTGGAAGTAAATAAGCTCCATTTACTTCACTGGGAGAACACATTCATGAATATAAGAACTCTGAAGCCCATTCAATGCCTGCAGACAGGGACAAAAAAAAGGCAATACAATTTTCATTTTGAAAGTACAAGGAAAGTGTTTTGCACATCACATTTGTAGGAAAAATAAAACAGCATATTTAGAATTTCATAAGCCTCTGGATTTTCAAGTTGAAAATGTTCTCCTTGTAAGTAAAACAATGCAGAGTACCAACGTTGTACCAACGTCATAGACTGCATAGCGAATAAAAAACTCAAATGTAAAACTCAGGAATTTCAAGACCTGTGTTTTCATTAATGAGATTAACATTTAGTTTTAATAATACATTTAAGCTCATAAATTAATGATGGTAATTGAATTATTGGTTATCACTGAACTTCACAAACCAGGTGTAGAAACAACAGAAGCTCAACTTTTAAAATGTATCTCAAAACATGGTAATAATCAAAATTTACTTCAGCATACAGTGATGGTACTAGTGTAATGAAACATCGGAACTCTGATATTTTAGAACAACTTATGAAAAGGTATTGTGAACTATATTAGTATTCTGAATCAAATATCAGAATACTGTCAGCCATGCACTGGTAGCCAGGCACTGCTACCAGTGAAAATGTGCATAGAGCATGGGAGCATGGTGGTCTTTTACTTGATTTATAGGTCCCCTATGCAATCAGTCCTTAAGTTGGTCTTAGACACATCAGTGTTCCCTCAATCTTGACATACAGATGCTTTACACTCATAAAGCATCTACAGTCCAGTGCATGGAAACTTTCTGATATGTGGAACAGCTGTTTAGGTTGGTAAGTGAATGGCACCACAACCCCAGTTCAAACCCCTGTCAGCGATAGGAAGGCATGCACATGCCCTTTGTTTCGCGATGGCGGAGGTGAACCAGAAGCCCAGACAGTTTAAGCTACATTGAAACATATAATTAAGAATGCGTCTCATCGGACTTTGATTATTTTATCAGCAGTTATTGAGGACAGGAGCAGATTGCCCATCCTTTTCGAATAATGAACCTTCTCAGGTTTGTGCAGTTTTCTTGGAAAGGGAATGAGGGATGGGGCAGATTTATCTGTTTTATTATGTGTATCAACTTGAACTCCACATTGTGCATATTTATTTTGAATCATCTTATTTCATTAGAAAATAATTTGAAGCTATAACTTAAGCTCTATCTACACAAAATATGCTCAGCATACAAAAGCATATTTTTATCACATAGACAAACATAAGCAGAAAACACAAAGGCAATAATATTTTACTAATTAATCCATGAACCCCCATTCTTTATAAGCCACCCCTTGTCCTTTTCCCCGGTTCCAGAGTTATGACATCAAACCAATGAGCGATGGACACAGAAGGCGGTGGTGTTGACAATTGTTCCACTAAGGTTAAATTCCTCTTTACCCCTCCCCTTGAACTACGCAGAATGACTAAGCGCCTTGATCATCGGTCATTACTTGTGTTATTGGACTTTGATATAAACCAATAAAAGATTGGCACAGCCCAGGACTGGTGTAGAACACCAATGGTGAAACGGTTATGCCAAATTTATATAAAGTAACACACCAAAAGATATCAACAGCTTTGAAAACCTTCTATGCACCAGACTGTACACTCCTAACAAATCTCAGCAGTAATGGTAGGCAAATGGAAAGTAGATACATCATGACAAATTAAAAATTGAATTCAAGATACATATATAAAGGTACATAAAATTATAAAAACAATAAATATAATGAAATATATATTACCAATAAAACAGACTTGAATTGTAAAGTCAACTTATAAGTTGCTGGATGAATATTCAAATCTGACTTGTTCTAAACTCTTTGGAATATTTATATATTTTCACTATGAAACAGTGTCCTTATAAAGTAATTAAGAAGTAAAGGAATTTTGAATTATTTTATATAATTAGTTTGAGAAGATTTGAGTTTTACTGATAATTCTAAGATATATTTTTGTGAGGTAAGAAAGGATACTCCATGGCAATGTTAGCAAACCCATAAACAAAATAGCGATAGCCAAAGATATTACATTATCAAATCAGGAAAAAAGAAAATAATAACTGTGTGTTAGAAATTCATAACCAAGGTCAAAATTTTGATAACCTAAAAGTGCTGTGATAACCTTGGTGCTGTGACTGTGCCATGCCCATTTTTCAGGTTAGACAACAGCTTGCCTATGATTTTCTAGGAAAACTGTGAATTTTTTCACCCTTTCTCGGATTGGATAGCAGTAGAAGGCTTTAAAAATGCACTCCCTTGACAGTTATTTGATCTCCATATTTATGTTATAAGCCTGTGGATTAATATTTTTATAGCTGTTTGTACTAAAACTTTTTTGTAAACTCTGAATTTGGGTAGTGTCTTTTGTGTTTGGGTTGCTTATATTTCTAAAATGGGGAGAAGTAAACACATATTTAAGAGATATAAGAATCCAAATATTAAAAATGCAAGTTAGATGGAAGAGAAATGAAGTAGGCAATGTTGAGGCTATGTCACCTCCAAGTGCTTCCAAACAAAAATTTGGCAAGTAGGCTTGGGATATTTTTGTTGATGAGATTGAAGAGAACACTGGAGCCACAGAAATATTAACATCAACATAGTTTACCAGAGCCAGTGTTACTTGCAATAAATCTCATATATCAGGCTCTTACAAATCCAGAACTTCTAAAAAAGTATCTTCATGGGAAAACAAAATTCCAATGAAACCCTGAACATTCTAATTTGGAAACGCTGCATTAAAACCACCTTCTGCTCTTTAACTGTTGTAAATATTGCTACTTATGACTCTGATATTGTGTATAATGATGGCAAAAAAGGAAGAATGACAACAATTTTAAATATGCATTTCAAAGTTGGAACTTTCACGCATAACATTTTGAGTGAAATTGATAGCATCAGAGTTGCTGCAGCTGAAAATTGCATTTTTGATAGGAAGAAACATGGTGGGCAGGATAAGAGGCGCCAAAAGAGAGCCAGAGAAGATGTAGTAGACACCAGCTAATCATCTGGTGCTTTCTAATTTATCATGGTGTTTATATAAGGCTATATTGTTTTCAATTGTAATTTTCTGCGACAAATATTTTTCAATATATATATATATATATATATATATATATATATATATATATATATATATATAACTTTTTCTAGGAATCTATTAAAAACAGCTGAATGAAATTTTCTACACTGCTTACACTGATAGAAATGAAGATTTATGCTGTATTCAATTAAAATATTTTGCATATTTCTTGTAATGCATGATTATATTGTGGTAAAAATATTTTACAAATAGAAAAAATGGTTCTGTAAAGTCACCTGTTTTTTTAATGAGATGTAGAAAAAATTTATATAGCTTAAATTTATATAGGTACATGTACGTAGAGCAAGAATATTTATGTCCAGTGTAATTACATGCTTAGTTTTCTAGAAAAAGGTACAAAAATAATTGAGAATATTTTCAAAATTAAAAAAGAGGGGGGAGAAAGTTTTAGTATTTATGCTTTAGTAAAATTTGAGTGTATTTCTTAAGATCTCTTTAACATAAATGCAAAGTTTCATTTGTTGGCAATAAATATTATGAGATAAAAAAATTATTTTGCTTGAGCATATAAATAAGCATAGTGATTGTCATAAAGACAATAAATAACAAAAAATGTCCCAAAGGTTCAGAATGATTTAATTTATTATAATTATTGCAAAGAAACTTTAAATTAATTTACACATGAATACCAGAACATAGCTAGGAATAATAATAATAGGGGAAAGTAGCCTAATATAGGATGGTGCGCAATTTGGGGTACTGCGGTATCTCGGCCGCATAGTGCTGAACCTTGCTAGAAATGTGATGGACTAAGAGAGTTTTGGCGACTATGCAACCTATGGTTATGTCATGACATTCCTGCTTGAGATAGCGTCATGGTGAGCTGACGAAAGAAATTTGCTCCTTGAAGTTATTTGCAGCTGTAGACATCTGCATTTACAAATATAATAAGTTATTTACAACAATGATGATGATGATGATGATGATGATGATCATAATAATAATAATAATAATAATAATAATAATAATAATAATAATAATAATAATAATAATAATAATAATAATAATAATAATAATAATAATAATAATAATAATAATAATAATAATAATAATAATAATAATAATAATAATAATAATAATAATAATAATAATAATAATAATAATAATAATAATAATAATAATAATAATAATAATAATAATAATAATAATAATAATAATAATAATAATAATAATAATAATAATAATAATAATAATAATAATAATAATAATAATAATAATAATAATAATAATAATAATAATAATAATAATAATAATAATAATAATAATAATAATAATAATAATAATAATAATAATAATAATGAGATAATTTATAAATAATTAAAACATATATTTGTTCCAATATCTTGTTTAAACAGTATGAAGAGAAGGCAAACAAAACATATTTAAAGCACTAATTATAAGGAAGGAAGGGAGGAAGGAAGGAAGGTAGGGAGGGAGGGAGGGAGGGAGGGAAGGAAGGAGGGAAGGAGGGAAGGAAGGAGGGAAGGAAGGAAGGAGGGAGGGAAGGAAGGAAGGAGGGAAGGAAGGAAGGAAGGAAGGAAGAAAGAAAGAGAGAAAGAGAGAAAAAGAGAAAGAGAGAAAGAAAGAAAGAAAGAAAGAAAGAAAGAAAGAAAGAAAGAAAGAAAGAAAGAAAGAAAGAAAGAAAGAAAGAAAGAAAGAAAGAAAGAAAGAAAGAAAGAAAGAAAGAAAGAAAGAAAGAAAGAAAGAAAGAAAGAAAGAAAGAAAGAAAGAAAGAAGGAAAGAAAGAAGGAAAGAAAGAAGGAAAGAAAGAAGGAAAGAAAGAAAGAAAGAAAGAAGGAAAGAAAGAAAGAAAGAAAGAAAGAAAGAAAGAAAGAAAGAAAGAGAGAAGGAAAGAAAGAAAGAAAGAAAGAGAGAAAGAGAGAAAGAAAGAAAAAGAGAAAGAAAGAAAGAGAGAGAGAAAGAAACAAAGAAAGAAAGAAACAAACATAGAAACAAAAATAGGAAAAAGGAAACAGACTGTCTCATTCATAAAATTCATAATTGTCATGATAGCTACTTTCCTGATAGTAGTTACTCCTTCACTAATAATAAATGCTTTCCAGACAATAAAATAGGAGTGTGGAATTTTCCCAAGAATATGAAACCTCTACGCGGGTTTTCCGTATTTCTCAGTTGTGTAGTAAGATAGTGTGATTTGGAAACCTTCTCTTATAAATGTTACTAATACAAGACAGTTTGTATACCTCATACTACGTCTAAATTAATAAAAAAGAAAGTACAAAAGGAAAGAGAGAAAAAGAAAAGAAACCAAGTAAATATTTAAAAGGCGTGTTGTGTGTGTGTGTGTGTGTGTGTGTGTGTGTGTGTGTGTGTGTGTGTGTGTGTCTGTGTGTGTGTGTGTGTGTGTGTGTGTGTGTGTGTGTGTGTGTGTGTGTGTGTGTGTGTGTGTGTGTGTGTGTGTGTGTGTGTGTGTGTGTGTGTGTGTGTGTGTGTGTGTGTGTGTGTGTGTAGAATTCTGTAGAAAACACCATTAACATTCTAATTTACCGTACTTTGACTCTTTTATGTAATTAGGCCTTATTCCATTTAAAAAGGAAATTTTGCTCCGAAAATAAACCTTCTAAGTGTTATTAAAATCTTGTATTTCTAATACATAAAAATAATATACAGATAAGAGATAGTCGCAAACAGGCATAGGAATTTCAAACCACTAAAACCGCGATTGAAGAAAATGAAAAACTCTTACTGGAGAATAGGCAGCGATATCGTAGGTAGTGGTACAAAGACGATCACTCCTTTTTTAACGTGGAAGGGAAAAAAATGGAGTTTACCCACACCAGCTCATGGGGCTGGTGACATAGGAGTCGCCGTATCGGTGTGAGGTTCACCGGTGCGGAATACCCACTAAAAAAACCCTCCACTACCTAGGGTAGCAGCCCCGGCGATGTTTGCTGGTCCCGCATATAGCACCCAGATTCTTGTAGTCGGATAATTCAGTGTGGCGAACCGCACTGGGGGAGGGAGACGTCATGATCACAGGACCCTGACGCCCACCATTCCGTAGTGTGTGTTCTTAGACGATGAGTCGCGCAAGATGTAATCTAAAACAATTCATAAAATCTCCGCGCATTGTGCGTGCATTACTATGTCTTATTTATGTCTCTTTGTTCTGGAATACACGTGGGTCAAGTTGTTACTATAACATGCAATTGTATTTTTCAGGTATCATAATTACTTAATAATCGCCCTGGGTGCGTCATCACTATTATAATATCATTTAGGTCTAACTTCAAGCTTACATTATGGTGATTTTGTATTATTACTCCTGTATATACACATACGTAAATTTTTTGTGAAATAATAGTACTATGCAGTTCATATATACATCTTAGCCTTACAGCTGCGTCTGTCTTTCTCGTGTGCCGCTGGTGTGTGCCTGGTCGTCATCAGTGCGCACATGGCGGGCGGCCCTGTCTTAAGATGCAGGTACGAGCCTGTGCCATTAGGCAGGCCGCCAAGCTCGAAGTGGCCAAGAGAATTAATACGGCTGTCAAGGACAGACACCAACTGACGTCACGAAGGCAGAAACAAGTCTGCCATGAAGGGATAAACGGGCCTTCAAGAAGATAACCGCCATCCTGCAACCACCACATCCCGTCACTACATGTTCAAGCCCTACTTAGGGCTTGAGTTGGGCTCAATGTCTGAGCTCGCCGACGACTCTGCTGCTGCTGCTGCTGCCATTAGCTGACGTCACGAAGCGAATCGTAATATTACTACACAGATACCCTTTGAGACCGTTTTAGAATGTAATTCGAGAACTTTGGACTACTGGACTACTCGCACCCGGGAGAAATAAATAAGGGCCGTTGCGAGGTCTGGTAGGATAGTGTTTAGTGTTGAGGGTTTCGAGAGTGTTTCAAGTTTATATTGCGGTTCCGGGTTGAGTATTTGGCAGGCAGTGTGTGACCTCGGTGGAGCAGTTCACGGAATTGTGTTCAGAATCGGCGTGCAGCTCCTTGTTAGAGGTAAACCGTCGTGTACATCAGAGACATTACTAGCAGCACAAGGAGTTGAGTGCTAAAGAGACAAGAAGAAACATTAAAGAGACATTTTGAAGCCACATATTTCTGTATAAAAGTAGGTTTTTATATGTTAGCAAACGATTTTGGTGCCAATAAAGGAGTTTGAAGTAGTCATCGTTTCTTCTTGCCACATCTTGTTTTTGCAACAATAATGAATCACACTTCATTCCTCACACAGTCATGAATTAGCGTTTGCAGACAGCACTTAGACCAGTGATTGCCTGCCTATCACTTTCGCTTGACCTAATTAATTTTGCATTCTTTACAGTGCAGTGGTTTGAAAATAGATAACTTTAAGCAAAGTGATAAAAAATTCCTAAACCTTATCATAAGCATAGTAAAAATGCAAAATAACTGTTATAGAGGAAATATAAGAAGCTACAGAGACAGCAAATCTTTTTACAATAAGCTACCAACTGAATTAAAACTATTAATTAGTCACACATTTCAAAGGAAGTGAAAACAATTTTAATAAAGAGATGCTTACAAGTGCTGAAACATTAAATGTCTGTAAGGTAAACAAGAGGTAATCCTCAACATCATTATATGGCCCACAAACACATTTCAAAGTTATTGAGCCTTTCAAGTTGAGTAAAATAAAGGAACAAGTGCACAGTGGGTGCATATATGGTGACTGTTCTTTAGTTAACATTGTAATTGTACAACACCCAATTAATAGTGAGGAAGTAACTGAAGACAATGCTGACACTTTCATTCTCTTTCTAGTTCCAAAACCTGGTTAAAAAGAACTCTGATGGCTTTCCAATCTGTCATTCCTTTAAATGATGAATAAAAATGTTTTTCATCCCAATAAGGATAAAACTTTCCAACAATAGGATTAGGATTAGGATTACTATGAAGGGGATATAGCACTACGACCAGTCTTGATCTATTACCTCTATGACCCCAGCATTAGCCTGGTGACCCGGCAAAACACCCCAAAAACCCACGGGCCAGGTAGGTCAGCCACGAGAATCAAACCTGAGCCTCCCGAATGCAAGCCATAAATGAAACCATCTGAAAGGTTGGTACAGTAAAAACCTCATTTACCATTATAATGCAGGGGGTGAGGATAAAGAAATTGCATAAGAATTCATTAAATGCATTAAATCTTATGTTATATTTCTTATATATTTAGAAAAATGCATGACTGTAATGTAAGAGGTAACAGACTTTTGTTCCATAAAACCATACAAATTGAGATGCTTTTTCATTTTCATAAATTTTGTAATCTTATTAGGTGACAACAGGGTACTATGATCACTGCTATTCTCTGATTGCGTGACCACTTTATAATTTGAAACTTAAACTTGTAATATTGAGCTGAAGGTGGCTCAGACAATATTCGCACAATTCAATACCACTGATATAAACTTTGTAATTCACAGCTAGTTTAACAAGAACCATAACAACAATAACTGAAGGCATCAGAACTATCTCTTGACTAGAGTGTGTGTACATCCTGAACTCAATAACATTGTTGTTATGCTTGCATGTAAAGTGATAGGATCCATATTCACATCCGAGGAATTCTGCTTTACTTTATCAATATATTTTCCAAGTTCTTGATTTTCGAGTCTAAGAGCTTTTATTTCATTTTTTAGTTCTTCATTTTGATGCTGAATCTTATTCAGTATCTTCTTTAGTTCCTCTTTTCCTGTATGTAAGTGCACTACTCATTTTTCTGTAGGCAATCATTGAGTCAATGCACTCTTTCCACATACATCTTGCCCAAGCAGCTGATGACAACCCCACAGAACCAACGGAGTCTGCCTCCAAAGAGGGTGAATTGTTCAATTTACCTGAAGTACACCCTGGGGTAATAATTCCAAAATTTGTTTTATCTGTTGCTTGGGTTGGTGTTGCAGAATGTTCTTAACTTACCCTCGTCTCTTGATAGTAGCTAACGCTCATGTGACTATCTGACTCACTGGGTATTAAGTTCCCCGCCATGGCAATGTGACAATCCCCGGGGGAAAGCAAACTGCTTAAAAGGTGGCAGAAAACACAGGCACCAGAAGATAAAAAGCAATTAAGTCAAATCTGTAATAAGCTAAAGAATTTGATCAGTAATATAAAAAACAAATCACTTACTATCTATAGGAAAGGACTAACAGCTGATAAAGATACTGATTACTCTTTGTGAAAAGAAACAAGGAGTATCGAAAGACTTATAAATCAAATTCCAGCAATAAAAGAAGGAGTTGGAACTTGAGCAAGGAGCATTAAGAATAAAGCAAACCTATTTGCCAACTATCTAGAAGAGAGTTTTCATCCGTTATCAAAATAAATATCTGAAGAGGACATAAAGCATGGCAAGAAAATGGAAGGTAAAGAACTCAGGCATGTAATGCTCAAAGAACTAAAACATTAAATATACCAGAATACTAATGCAAAAAAAGAAAACCTCCAGAATATAATTTAAACACTGGATACATCCTCAAAGAACTACCACATAAAGCTCTTATCAAGCTATTACATATGATAAATGATGCATTCAGACTTCAAATATATCCAAAGTCAATGGAAGATATCTGAAGTACTTATGATCTTTAAACCTGGAAAAAATCCTAATGAAAAGGAATCATACAGACCGATTTCACTCCTGTCTCAATTATCTAAGCTATTTGAAAAGTTATTCTTAAAGCAATTAAAACCTGTAATAGAGGAAAGTAAACTAATACCTCTGGTATCATCAGTTTGGATTTAGAAATAAACACTCAACAATTGATCAAGTACATCGCATAGTCAATATCATGGAAGAAACGCTAGTTCTGGAGTATTCCCTCATGTGGCCAAAGCTTTTGATGAAGTTTGGTATATAGATTTAGTTTCTAAGCTCCAATGAGATCTACCAGACCACTTTTACCCAATATTGTTATCCTATATTGAAGGGAGATATTTCCGAATTAAATATGGAAATGAATACTCTCCATTAAAGAATACAGCTGCTGGTGTACCTCAAGGAAGCATTTTGGGGCCAATACTATACCTTGTATATACTAGGGATACCCGATATCAAGATGATACTATTATGGCTACCTTCATTAAAGACACAGGAATAATGGCAGTAGTACTTACATTAGAGAAATCTACACAGAAATTACAGAAAGCTGTCAATAAAGTCAATTAGGGATGAAGAAATGGCATATAAAATCAAATGAATCCAAATCTGTACATATCAACTTTACAAATAAGGAAATAAAACTATTCCTTAAGGACAAACAGTGAAGAACCTAGCAATGACACTATACTCAAAATTAAATTGGAGAAAGCACATAGAAACTATGAGAAAAGAGTTAAATATCAAATATAAGAAACTTTATTTGCGCAATGGAAGGAATTCTGAACTTGACATATACAATAAGCTATATAAAAGCAGATGTTGAAGCCATTCTGGACCTATAGGATACAGCATTGTGGCTGTACTAAATTGACCAATATAAAACATATGCGGACATTTCAAAATAAAGTCTTAAGAACAATAGTCTGGTCTGTGCACAATGATCACATACATACAGATTTCAAGTTCGACAATGTTGCAGAAGCAATAAAATAGACCACAACAAAACATCATTTAAGAGTGCATCACCATGAAAACAATGAGATGTTGAAAGTGCTTGGCAAGTGTGAAGTTCGGAGATTGACAGGAATAAAGCCTGATGACTTAATGTGTGACCATGAAAATTAGTGTAAACTTTGGGAGCCTTCAGTGGAAGACTCGCCTATACTTTTGTGAACTTATGAACTTGTAAGTTTATTTATGAAGGAAATATTACTAGGTAAGCTCTTGCTTAGTTGTAATTGGTTAATAAATTAAAAAAAAAATTACAGCCGTTACACAGATAAGGAAACCTCTTCTTTTCTTGTTCTTGCTGTGCTTGCCTTTGATTGGAATTCCTTGTCTGCTTGTAATACCTTCTGTACTGTTGAGCTCTTAAAAGACACTAGTACTTCAGCTTGACTATTCTTCAACCGCTGTTAATTTTTGCCTTCCCTGTTTCTTCTTTGTGCCTATTTGAGGACGACAGAACTGCATCATCATCATCATCATCATCATCATCATCATCATCATCATCATCATCATCATCATCATCATCATCATCATCATCATCATCATCATCATCATCATCATCATCATCATCATCATCATCATCATCATCATCATCATCATCATCATCATCATCATCATCATCATCATCATCATCATCATCATCATCATCATCATCATCATCATCATCATCATCATCATCATCATCATCATCATCATCATCATCATCATCATCATCATCATCATCATCATCATCATCATCATCATCATCATCATCATCATCATCATCATCATCATCATCATCATCATCATCATCATCATCATCATCATCATCATCATCATCATCATCATCATCATCATCATCATCATCATCATCATCATCATCATCATCATCATCATCATCATCATCATCATCATCATCATCATCATCATCATCATCATCATCATCATCATCATCATCATCATCATCATCATCATCATCATCACCATCATCATCATCATCATCATCATCATCATCATCATCATTTAGTTTATTTCCTATTTCTTATTACAGTATCTAGCATATACAACTTCATACATATATAACATAATTAGTATACAATAAATACAAAATCTTGCATACTTCTCATTTTGGAGTTACATTTTCTTATG
This sequence comes from Mantis religiosa, assembly GCA_030765055.1. Lineage (NCBI taxonomy): Eukaryota > Metazoa > Arthropoda > Insecta > Mantodea > Mantidae > Mantis > Mantis religiosa. The sequence goes on along the minus strand of CM060950.1, from coordinate 263,902,284 downwards.
TCTCATTATAGTTGTCCCAGGTTGTGAATATAATGGAGCATTTTAAAACTTGGGATCTAGATTTTTGTTTCCCTATATACCTTATACTATTTTTCTTAATTGTTCTCATTAGTCTTCCCTGTTTTCCAAAGCCATTTTTGTTTTACCTTACCACTAATTTTCCCAGTTTTACTATGTTTTCTTCTGATCTTAGATTCAAGATTCTGTTGCCTCTTATTTCATTTGGTAAGTTTTCCCACTTATATAAAAGAAATTCATCTCTCCCATATTTTGTTTGACTATCAAAAATATAATGCCAAGAATTATCTTCTTTTCCACACATTGGACATCTTCCCTTAATATAGTATATTACTCCTGTTCTAAATCATGCCAACCCTTCTCTTCCTACTTTATCCCAGATGTCAATATATTTTTCTCTGCCCCAATCACTTTTCAATGTTTTATATAATTTCAGAGATCTTTTGTTACTAAGAGTAGCCCATAATTCTTGTTTTTCAATATCTTTAAATCTTATTTTTATTTCTTTCCAGAATCCTTTTTCTATTCTTCCACTATCTAAACATAATGAACCCATATCTATTTCCTCTTAAATCTTTTGAATTTTATATATCCAAATCTCTCTCCCCTTTATTCTTTTTGGGCTACCAAACACTGATTAACAGTATTCTCCTCATCTAAATTCCCTGTAGTGAGCCAATATTTCAGAATTCTTTCCTTCACCTTGCTTTATTAACCTAATCCACCTAATTCCATTAAAGTTGCCTCATTCGGTGAGTATCTACGTAGGTAAGCCTAAAACAAGTCTACAAAATGGTCTATAACATTTATCTCTTTCCATCCTTTATCTGGCCCCCATATTTCTATTCCGTATAGCATTCTGCTTTCTACAAATGTAACAAACACCTTTCCTAACCATTTTACTTGCATATTGTCATTAGAAATTGGTACACATTTCCTTTATCATCCATTTCCTCTCCAAACTTTTTCAAAACAATAATTAAAAAATCATCATATGTTTCTGGGTTTGGTTTGAACTTCAACTTGGCCAGCTTCTTCTTCAAAATCATTTGGGATGCTGTTTTTCTCTCCTCAAAATGAGCTTCCAAACATGCCCATGTTTCATTGGAAGCCTGGGATTTGGCAAGACACTGCATAACAAAACACTTGTATTTCTTTTCCATTTAACACACCTTGGTTGCTTTGGCTTCCTTTGTTGCTCAAACAGAATCAGTATGTTTTTCGTCAGCTTCAAAGGCCTATAATAAATTTAAGCAATGTTTTAATATGCTGCACCAAGTCCTTTCCCTCTAGAAGAGTTTCCATTTGTAACTTGCACACCTCATAGTCTTTTCTGTCAAAAAATTGTAATTTTGTTACTTTGACATCATCCATTTTGATTCAGTTTACAAACACATATATCCAATTTTGACTCTTGTATCACTTGGCCCAAAACCTGTTTGTAATTTCAGTGGATTTACAGTCCTTGAGATAACTAATTACTTAAATAACTCTCAAAAGTAATTGTGTTCCATAACTACTTTATTTAATGCAACTTTAAATACACTAAACTACAGCAGCAACACAACATTTGCAAACACAATCCGCCTCTTTACATACTTCGTCTTCTTCTTACAGCATATACACAATACTGCCAACTACACAACACAAAGCTTCCTTTAACAGAAATTACTTCCTATTAACAGTTGTATTTTCTTTCTTTGTGTTTGCATGTTCTTTTAAGAATAACTTTGGCTTCCCTGGATTATCTTATCTACTTTTTTGGTCATATTTAAGAATTGTTTCTTCAGGAACCATTAAAGAAATAAATGTTTCGTTAAAGAACAATAGACTACTCAAAATACTTAGCGTAATAATAATAATTCAGTAGCAGGAGCTTCATGTGCATTATTCTCCTTTTATAAACCAGTTGAATACCACTCAAAAATGCTAGTGTAGAAATGATAGCTATTCACATTTCTCTATAGCAACTACTTTACAGAACAGATAACTTTCAAAATTCTGTCTGTTCTCAGATTCTGAGGCAGTGATATATGCAACAAACACTTATAAAACTATGTCAATCCAGAGTAAAGAACATAACTAAATGACTCAACAGCTCAAACACTACAGAAAAGGGTTCACTTGCAATGAGTACCTGTACATTGTAAATTAATTAAGAATGAAACTACTGATTTTCATGCGAAAGAGGATTCCAATTTAGTTGAAACAGCAGTTAAAATCTCACCGTTTCCATGAAAAGAATATATGAAAATTAAGTATAAAGCCAAACAAACTTAAGAATTATACAAAGAAACCAAAAATAACATGTCAAATATTTTAATATAAAAACCACAAAATATTCCAGAAATACAGCATTAAACTGCCTTAACAAAACTGACAACCTTTAAGAGCATAATAATTTAGCAGAATATTTGTACAAATTGGGAATTAATAGGCACACAAATTGTCCTCTATGCAACAAAGAGTAAGAAATAAGTGAAAAATCTCAAAACTCTAAGCCACTGCATGCTAGTTCCAACAGAGCAAGATACTGGCACTGTTATTTGCCAAAGCCAAGGATTAAGACATAAAGGTAACAAATTTAAATATGACCTGAAATGATGCATAATAGTTTAATAATTATATATTGTAAAATGAGCTGTAAATAGAGTAAGAAGTTTTATGTTTAGTAAAGCATAACGATAAATATTTGAAATGTAATAAATGATATAAACCTTTTGTTGTAGATGCTTGAGTCTGTTAATATTTGCTTCCGTTACCTCTGGAATTATTGCAGACCTGAATATTTTCATGTTATACATGTCTTTTTCAACCTTTCACTCTATATATATTTTTAGAAAACTTTTGAATTCATTTCAGAATTTTGTTCTCAAAGTTTGATTCAATTTACTCTTATCCAGACAACAACTGAAGTTAGAGAGTAGCTACACTCACTGCAGGGAACATATGCTTCAAAGTGCTAAAATTCTGTTAATGATCAAAAAACTGTGTTCTTTTTTAACCTTTCTCTGGCCTGAGGGTTTAGGACTGCATATGTTCCTTCAGCTTTTCAATAAGATATATCGTTGTGAATAGCATCAGCTGCATACATTAGAATTATCATCAAAACTACTACAGTAACTGTTCTTAGCAAGAAATGAATGTAGTTTATTTTATAAGCTTATAAGCGCAAGTGCAACTTATATTATCAAGGGTAAAGATTTTCTCACTGAACTTAGAACCTTACTTTAATTTAGTAGGCAATTATGATTGGGTAAAAACGATAAAAAAATGTTTTGAATCTCCTTAAATCCAAAAAAACACCATGTTCAGAAGCAGATCCATGTGGTGTGTGTGTCTGTGTGCGTGTGCGTGTGTGTGTGTGCGTGTGTGTCTGTGTGTGTGTGTGTGTGTGTGTGTGTGTGTGTGTGTGTGTGTGTGTGTGTGTGTGTGTGTGTGTGTGTGTGTGTGTGTGTGTGTGTGTGTGTGTGTGTGTGTGTGTGTTTCCTGTAAACAATATTGCCCAAAACTGATGTTGGATAAATATCAAACTTGATTGTGGAAACGTAGAGTCAGACTGAAAAATTCAATGCCATAGCCGGGATTTGAACCACGGATCTTCTGGTTTCCGTCCAGCCGCACTACCATTGTAGTGCGGCTGGACGGAAACCAGAAGATCCGTGGTTCAAATCCCGGCTATGGCATTGAATTTTTCAGTCTGACTCTACGTTTCCACAATTTAGCCTACACACGGCCAGTGTGAAAGAACAATTAATCTCCATCAAACTTGATGTTTTAGTTCAGAATCTTTAGCAAAATCTCCCAGGCAAAAATGATCCTTTAAGAAAGAAGTTTAGAAATTTTGGATTTTCTAAAAACTGGTTGCAATAATTTTGATAAAAATGTCATATGTTTAAGATATTTGTATGAAAAATAAAATATAATTTGAATTTTTTTATGAAGAGCTTGTGAAATCCTCTTCATTTGGAAGACATTTTATATAATTTTGTATAACTGATAAATCATAAGATGTAGACCAAAGTGCAGCACAAAATATGCATACATATATGTTTAAAACAAACAATTAATTTCAAATACCTTTTTTATGAGATCAGCTATTTCTGAGATATCTGTTGTTATTGGCTTTAATTTTCAATACTTAGTCTGAGACTTTTTTCTTTAAACAAGCTGTTGCTTTAGTTGTTTTCCTGAATATCATGTACGCAATATAGAATTTATAGCCCAACATAAAGTTAGCTGATTTTTAAACATCTGACTAATGATTTAGTTTCCTATATCCCACTAATATCTTAAACGAATTTGGCTAAGGCCTCATTTAAGATGAACTAGAGAAAAACACCGGTTTATGAAAGAACAGTCTGTGGAAACTATGTAGAAATAAATAAGAGTAAATATAGAAAGTCCTATGAATGTAAGCAACCAATTTTTGTTTGTTATTTCCCATATGCTAATAGAGAAAGAATGCCATCATAGTTGGTGAGCCCATCATAGCACTCTCTCTATGCAACCGCAGCACTTTGTATGAGGTTGAATAACAATCAGCCTTCCTTCTCTTCCTCCCTTTTCCCCTCCCTTTGATTCAAAAGATCATAAATAATATTAAAGTATAAACTATTGTTGCATGTGTGCACAGTTTTAAACTCACATCATGAATAACAGCATCAAATTAATTATGACTCCTTCCACTACTTTAGTGCTGGTGCTAAACCTAGTCTCATTCATAGATGTATAATTCAACAATGAACTTCTGCTGCTAGAAGCACAATATTAAGCCTGTCTCATCATTGATGTCATTTCTTGCCTGGAAAATCATGGATGTATACATTGATACCGTCCCAGTTAGGCATAACATTAGCATAATAATCGCGAAAGTCATATTAAATGCATAATTACGGACAGTTAAATATGACACTTTGAATTAAGCTAAATTATAACAAATATAGAGGATAATGATTTAATATACAGGTGCAGAACAGGCAATACCAAGATATATATTTTATGGCATGCACTTGAACCCAACGTGTAAAGAGAGCCGGGAAAATGAACACTTACCCCCACAAGAATGTTCCTTGTGTTGAGCCGACAATGGGCATTGTTCGAGAATCGCCCAAGGCCAGAACTAAGCGACTACCTGTCTCCCGTCGATGCATTGGTCTACACATGATACGTGATGTAGAGAATAGGCACCGGGATTTAAGCTACGCTTTGAACGCGTGATGCCGCATTAATTACCTACACCGTGGGGAAGAGAAAGTTGCATGGAATACACACCCCAGAAACTCAAAATTGCGATGAAATTTAAGAGTAGGGAGAAAACACAACCTATAAGGAACGAGTAACAGGTCACATGACCCCTAAAATGTCCAAAATTTGGCGAAAGGAAGGGGAACTTTGTTCAATTGCGACGTTTGATATTTGCTTGGAAAAACACTCTGTTTTGGTGAGTGAAAGGAGCAACACGTACTCAAAGTTCATCAATGTCCGTATACGCCAATGGACGAGGCAACACATATTAGTTGCTTATCAAACACTCTGTGTTAGCGAGTGAGAGAAACACCACACGTTTTTCTTGAGAGGCAAGGTTCGATCCCATACATTTACAATGCTGATCCACCACTATGGGGTAAAATCTGGTAGTTGGCACTGGTCCCTGTTAATTGTCTTCAGGGGTTTGATCCAGTCGCATACTCGGTTTCTAAGTTTATCCTTATATGTATATTTTGCTCTTTTATGATCTGAAATGCCCTCTTTAAGTGCTGTTTTGTAGAAACTGATTAATTTATTCTCCCTTTGATAACTCTAAGTGACATGTAGATCTGGTTTGCGTAAAACGTGTTTAGACGTGTGTTTAACTTTTCAGCACAAGAGCTCATTTTTTACATTGGTTGTACGTTCTTCCCTAAATTGTTTTTGTAGTACCTGTAGTACAACATGTAATGTATATGTAATGAAAATATTGCACAACAATGAGCATGGATTTATATACCTCCCTCCAAAACGATAAATTTCACAATATGGCAGCCATTTCTAAAACAGTGCAGATCCCTACATATTTTATTTGTAGTTGTATTTATCCTTTTTGTGTTACTACAAGGAAAAGTTAAACTAACAGCGCAATGTTGATGACATGTTAATAGAGACACTTTAAATTTATAATCATCTATAATATTATGGATTAGTACCATTCCGCATTTTAAGCATGTTTAGGTATCAATTCCTCTATGTTGCATTATTTTTCGGCACTCATTGTTTATATTTTATGGCCACCTGAAGCAGTTCCTTGAGAATTCAATTACTTATTGATTTAACTGATTTATTGCCCATTATTAAAATTACAAGTGTCGTAAATGAATGCTACAATTATTTAGTGTCACTGGTAAAAACACATTGATTTATTTTAAAAAACAAAATAAGAATGTATGCACTTTTCAAATTCTTCACACTTTCATATCTGCCAGTCTGTGTTGCCAATGTTGGTTACATATATAAGGACACAAAAGAGAATATTTTACTTTTAAAGCCATGGTTATTTATTACACTTTTTAACGAAAACTAATTCCTTTTAATATATTTTTATATATTTTGGTAACGTTGGAACATGTGTATATTATGATATATATTTTTTTCGAATAATACTTAAGGTTTATAAATATAATCGATGTGATAAATGTATTTCTTTTCCCTAAGGCTTTCAGATAAGCTATGAACACTAATCTCACATTGTACTATTTTCATAATTTGGGATCTTTATTGGGGTTTCCATTATTGTCTTTGACAACTACTTCTTTTTGCAGTTTCCTAGTGCCTATTAAGTTCATATTTCTGAAATGAAGCTGTAGGTTGGATTAAATTTAGATTTAGAGTAAATTTTGTAAGGGATTTTATAATGCGTTGTGCTTTTGTTGAAAACATTTGGCATTAGTAACTAGTAGCATTTAATTAATAGACCTTAGATGAATGTATTTTTACACGCTTCAAACGTAAATGATACACATTTTATTCTACTGGTCTACTCACATTTAAGGCCGGGAACCTCATGAAGTTCGATTTTTATTTTGAAGCGCCTCGTTACGATTTTTCGCGGTGTGGTACCAGACAAGCAATTCTGTTACACTTCCCATGCTATTGTTTGCCAATACTGCAATTAGTTCTTTTGTGATAGTTGGCCTGGCATATTCAAAAGAAAAATGTTGAAATATTGGTGCTTTGATTATACAATTATCATTTCGTTATTTCCTACTTTGTTATTAAACACTCACTCAAAAGATAAATGTTTACCACTTCTGTTTCTATGTTCTGAGTACGCTAAGTAGTTTTAAATGCTGGGAGTATGAGGTTTTGTGCTTCCTACTATTACCCTCCCTGTTAAGACCTCCTTGCTATAACTTGCTTTTCTTATTCATATGATAACCAGATCTTTGCTTACTCACCGTCTTATGTGGTGCCTTAGGATAATCCTACATTTCACACTGAAGTTCTTCTGGATCCTGCGCTAATGTTTCTTCTTTTCCTTCACCAATTCACAAATTCTTTCACATTCCTAGAACATCTCATTTTCTTTTGTATTATGCGCGTTAGTCACACACCATGTTTCACCTTCAATTTAATTCTCGGACTGAATGATATATTGTTGCCAATCTGCATCGCCCACTTCCTGTTTCATGTATCATTTCTCTCATGTCCCGAAGTCCAACATTTGTGACCGAAATTTTTCTTCCTTCTGCTGTGCGTGCCATTCTAAACCCTCATGACTGCTTTCTCTGTATTCTGTTTCACGTACTTTATTTTTCTTTAAATGAGTTACTGTCAACGTTCCTCTTACTAATATGATTACAATGACTAAAAATCCTATATAATTCCTACCAGAATTGTGTTTTTCTCTGTTCCAGTATTATTGTTTTATATATTTTATCTTGCATTGTATGTAATATTCTTATACTGTATGTATGTAAGTACGTACTTTGATTTTATATCACCGCTTCACTCTTGTACTTCATAATGGAGTTTCCATTCCTGGGTTGATACTGCTTATATTTGTGGTGATTACATTGAAGTTACAGAATGCCTTCGTTTTCAGTAGCATTATTTTACTGTTACAATTTTTTAATACGACATATCACGCCTTTTAGACACTTATGGTACAAAAGAGACTATATAGGATACCTGCTCTCTATAGCTTATCGCGTGATCTTTGCATAATTAATACAGGACATAAAATATGCTATATGTTTTTATCGAAGTTTTACAGCTTTATTCAATACCTGGCTATTCCTAACCCTTGATGGACTAGACTTCTTGTGTGAATTAAACAAACGCTGTCTTCTCGCTGCTTATGTATTATTTCCAGAAATGAAAAAGAAGTTAAATTGTTACTTGACATTTAATTTTCTTTCGTGTTAGTTATACAAGGTTTACGAGTTGTGTTGCAGATCATTTGCTGCGTAGCCGCATGTAAGTTTCTTCTACAGCCATGAACACCTCCGCTTTGGTACATACAACGTCGACGCAACAGCTAAAGTATGTCAGCGCTGTGACAGCCTCCATTTTTCGCCGCCCCCGATGCTCTCTAGGATAACATTTACGGGAGTCCACCTTTCCATTTTTAGTTAATGATATCTCTGCCTCTTTCTCTCAGTCATAGGAAGACATATTTTCTATATTTGTTTTGTTTCCAATGGAGCAGCTGACACCCTTTGCTTTAAGTCAGAGTAAACAACTAAAATCGAAACAAGAAAGAAAAAGAAATCGAAATAGTGTTCCTTGCAATACATTATAATAATCAATTTGTTGTAAACCCTTTATTTACCTATGTTATAGTTTTAAGTTGTGATGTATCGGAAACACCATTATATGGTATGTTTTATGTATAAATCGACGTGAAAGCTTTATGCATATGATGATGATGATGATGATGATGATGATGATGATGATGAGGAGGAGGAGGAGGAGGAGGGGGAGGAGGAGGAGGAGGAGGAGGAGGAGGAGGAGGAGGATTATAGGTAAACTTCGGCCTCATACTACACGGCCTTATCCATCACTCGGCGCGTCCTAGAAATTTACAAGTTCACTCGCGACTGTGATTCAATCTAGCCGTCATGTCACGCGCACAGCAACGGTCAAATATAAAATCTCGCGCCTAATGTGCGAGTAACACTAACACAACAGTGACGAGTGGAGAGGGCAACATATATAAATAAACTTGCCATTCAACGGTCGTAGTGTCTTCTGTGTGATAATACCACTACACTGTCAGGACGCACCCACTCCCTGAAACCCAAAAGATATAGAATCCATGCAGATATACCCTGAGAAAAACCCCGACCTGTTGTAAACCTTCCATCCGTGGCCCGCACCCGTCACATATCCTATCATATGAGGTGTTGAGGGCGGGAGGGCTCAACGAGGTACTTCACGGGCAAGCACCGCCTTAACACACACACCACACCACACACACACACACACACACACACACACACACACACACACACACACACACACACACACACACACACACACACACACACGCACACGTTATAAAATTATTCTCTCTATCTCTCTTTCTCAATAGTGTATCAAACGTAATATATCAAAATTATGTTATATAATAAGGAGAAAAGTTCCTCTTTATATGCTTTTTAAGTTCCTAGCTGAATATTATATACAAAATTGCTTTTAGTGGACTAAGACTAACCTGTAACATCTCGTTCACATGGAATGGACATTCCCACAGAGTTGTTGGCTGAGCATACATATGTGCGAATATTTTCAACACGGTTTCCCAAGGTCAAAAAACTCTGCATTCCCTTTTTCTCAACATTTTCTTCTATAGTTTCATTTTCATTCTTAATTCTCCAAGTGAAGTCCACTTCAGTAGGATTGGCATGGGCTGTGCATATCAACACAAGTTTGCCATCCACTTCAGTCTGGCTTATTCCACACTCTGGTTTATCTGTAAGAAGCCAAAGTTTTACATACAAAATTATGTGAAAATCATGGTCATGAAGAAGAAAAAATAAGAATTTAGATATCAGATAAAATAAGTCCATATAAATTCATTTATATGCAAGTACTGAGCTTACCATTTGATAGCAGTTTCAAAAAAAATTTGCATACTCAGTGTCCACAGAGACAGAAAAGTAAGTCTAAATATAAGGCCTGTAAAACTGCTGAGGTTTATGTAAAGGAAGAAGAAGAAGAAGAAAAAACTTGGTGTAGACTTTCGCAATCCATTTCATTTCATTGGATGTTAAGACAGTGATGGGCATTCAGCAACTAAAAAAGGTGAAAATACCTGCAATAAGTGTGAGACTGAACGCAGGAACTTTTGTCTAAAGGCCAGCAAACGGAATTGATGTTAAGATTTATTGATAATCAAATATATTGCTGGAAAATATGACAACACCAAGCTGTGCTAAATTCACTTTATTTGGTACCAAAATGATTAGCATAATACTAACACTAAATTTTACTTTTATTAATGTTGAGAGCAAACATAGCTGGTTCTAAAGTGATTACTTTAGTGCTAATGTTCACTTCATTACATGCTAACTGCTTCATCATTTCTCACAGAATTACTTGCTCGACTGACTGACTTCATCACTAGCTCTTACTGCATCACTATCTGCCCCAACTTGTGAGACCACTTGCTTATATATTCCCAGGATCAGGGTAGAATGGTTCTAGAAGGATCTGGAAATTGACTGCTTCAGACTTGCAGAAATCAAAAGGTCTCTAAGCTTGACTAGCAGTAGAACAAAAGGTGATGCATTTCCCTGAATTTTGACAGCAGCTGTAGGATTACTGGGCTAGCTCCTTTCTCCTAACTGCCGACACGGCTTTGTGGCCAGCATGACAATACGCTTAGGATGAATACGTTATCATTTCGTTATTTAATAATATATAGGTAAATAATCATGATTTTTCCAAACATAAAGTACTAATAGTTTACATTACTAATATTTTCCAATGGTTTGAAGTTGTGTGCATGCTTTACTGTCTCAGAGAAAGCTAGCTTAGGATGGGAATTGGAGTGTCATAGTGAGTCACTCAAATTCAGTGAAATTAATAGTCAAGCATGGATTATTCAATGACCATTTACGATTAATAGCTACATTATCTGACAGCTTATTTTTACGGTTTGAAGAATCTGATGTCCTACAGAAACTACTGCATCGTGTACCACTTGTGATTTGGTGCACAATATCTGCAAACAACTTGCTGGGCCCTTATTTGCTTGAGGATAATGCACAGAACCTGAAAACAGTAAACCAGGGACAATACAGAGCGAACATTGTTGCCCCACTTTTGTGAGATTTGCACTGCTTTTTGCCACCCCAAAAACCTGCCACTGCAATGGCAGTGAATGCTGAAAAATGGAGCTACAGCTCATACAACAGGGTTCCCTTGCCCTTCTGCAACAAAACTTTCAAGATCACTTAATTTATTATGGAACAAAATATCCATTCTCTTCACACTCCCCTACCCTTGGCTCCAGACATCTACATATGGGGCATGCTTAAATCATACTTTTTCCAATCAGATGACATACTTGGAAATGTTTTTGAATTACGGAGCAAGATACAGACATTTTTGTGTACTTGCACAACCTGTGCTCATTGGCAGTCAAGTCTAAAGGGCTGCTATGAACAATTTGTGGGATGTGAGGCTGCACACTTTGAATACATGTTGTACTGACACATTTAGATGTACGTTATGTTAATTATTACGTTGCATAATTACATCTTGATTTTCTGAACATGTTTATAGATTATTGTAATTTTAGTTATATTTTTATCTATACTGCATTTTCATTTCATTACTTTTATCTATTTCTTTTTTAATTAACTTTTATTGAGTATTTTTTTAGATTGAACATAAAATATAAGCACAAAAAGAATAATATATTATACCTAAATAATATGTTCTTCCATTTACTCTGTCTTGTCACACATGTCAGTTTTCCTAATTCTTCTAGATCTAGTTCTTCCAATATTTGATCAATTTTCCCTTCTATATTTGCATATTTTTGATCAGTGATTCAATCTTCCACACAATTTTATCTATTATGTGTTTGAAATGGTAAGAATTCTGGCCTTTAGCGAATCAAATGCGTCAATACACTCAGCGTTGCCACCTCATTACCCCCACTCTTTTTATATCTTCCTCTCTCTCGCACATGTGCGAGTCTCCTTGGCGCTAGACGTAGGGGAACGCAGACTGATTTTCAAAATTTTTATAACAATGCGGTTGTTGAGATCACAACTGCAACATACATAATCACATATTTTTAACCCGTTTTAAATGGTATAATTGCATTTACAGTTTCTGAAGAACCTATTTTTTAATCTAACGAAACTGCCAGTGGCACATTCACAAAGCTGTGAATATAACTTACGTCAAGAGAGAATTCGTCTTCATCGTCTGAGTATTGTAAATTTATGATGATAGGCTGCAAAATCTCGTCACGTGCTATTTCTTTGCAAAAATCGTCTTCTTGTGGTTTATCTGCATGTCTAACGCAGTTTTCCCAGTCTTGTGCTGCCTTGTCAATTTCTTCGTGAATAAATCGTTCAACATCAGTCAGTTTAAAAGTATTATTTCTGCTTGCAACATAATTTGAGCCCACATTAACTGAGATTGTACCTACTTGCAGTGGTCATGGGCAAGGGGGATGACCTCGTGTCTCATTTCAATTTTAAGTTGAGTCAGCTGATGCATTTTTCCTGGTTTTAAACGGAAGAACAGCTGAACATCACAGCTTTGAACTATCTAAAGTAAATAGAGATTACGAACCATTCATACTCATAATGTGACGACTCATGTTCTGCCATGCTGCATTCTTACAGTCCAGCAGGAAGTGAACTGTTTGCTCTCTCTCTCTCTCTCTCTCTCTCTCTCTCTCTCTCTCTCTCTCTCTCTCTCTCTCTCTCTCTCTCTCTCTCTCTCTCTCTCTCTCTATCTCTCTCTCTCTCTCTCTCGCTCTCGAATTTAATAAACACATTGGCTTCAAGGTAATTCTTTTATCTCGACATGACAAAGGTTTACATTTCAGTAACGAGTAATTTCAAATATACGTACACATATTATATACCAACCGACAATGATATTCATTACGTGCTTACGTCATGATATATTGCTATAGCATATTGACACTTCATTTATTTGTATTAGGAAAACTATTTGAGCCAAATATATGGGTTTTATTATGTTATGTTGGACACATTACTCTCTACCTTCCTCGTGGATCACTTTTTGCAAAATCTGAGTATGTATCTTAGCGCAAGTAGTATTTATTAGAGATGGAGTCAGCTGGCGCTCGTCACATACCACGTACGGGAAATGCAACATTACAACAGCGCAGGACTACGATTGGTTGCTCACCTAGTAGCGTTCAAGGACAAACATCATCCCATTTGAAACACATAGCAGCTCCTTTCCACTCTCCATATTCCCCATTGCTACTTTCAGAATTGCCCCTCCAGATTTTTCACTCATGACACCGCTATAATATGCTTCCACGTCCATCGTCTTCCTCTTTTCTTTCTTGGAGAAGCCTTTACATGTCTCATTTGACTCTCCCTTTTTATCATCTCCTTTCTGTTCCCCTTGCCCTGTTTCAATGTGTGCAGCCGTTTCTTTATCCCTGGAGTCAATGTTTCTTCATCACTGCGAATTGCTGTTGCTACCTCCAATTGTGTTGCTACCTGATTATGCTGATTTCCACTGATTCTCCTTTGTTTGATTAATCTGTTCAATAAATCTCTATTTCTTTTAACTTCCTTGCTTACTTTAATACTTCAACAATTGTCTGAACAGTTACAAATTTCACCAAAATATTTCTTCCTCAACTGCTGCTTCCAATTCCAAATATTTGCTGTATTGCATACCTACTTGCTTCTTCCACTTCCAATCTTTTTTTTAGTAGTTCTTAAATCTCTTTACTCACCTCAATTCCTGGTCTCTCTTCATTTCCCAATATCACTAAGTTGTATCTTCCTTCTAAGTTACCGCCTGCGGAGCCTTACGTAGTAAAAGCGGGTGTTAAACACTACACATTTCATTTCATTTCTGTCTAAGTCCTCTAAATTCTCTAGTCTTATTTTTGTTTTGAATTTCTTCCTTGATTTCGTCTAATTTCTTGATCATGATACCGAAATTATGGTTTGACAGAAGCAGTCATGATAGATGTCGAAGGAATGTTGGTTCTTTGTGACGACCAAGGCCAAGGTCAGTTCACTTGGGGAAAGTCTGTAACAATGCCATGAATGCCATGAATCCTTAGAAGGTTTCTAAAGGAATTGTCACTTGACGTATATGAATAGGGAATTCTTTGGATCGTTTACAATGGCGACCAAAACAGCCACAAAAGGACTTTGTTTAAAAGAGTTTGAAAAGGGAAAGTTAGGAGATATATACACGCACGCAGTTGTGGTTAAGGCAGTCGTCGGTGTATAGCCGATATGGCTATATCGCGGCTAGGAAGCCATTATAAACATTCTTCGGCGTGAAGCCGCGGAGAGGAGTCTGAGACGTCAAGCCTATTAGAGCGGTCAACTTGTTCTGTCTTGAAAATTTGTCGGGTCATCAAAATTTATCGAGAAATATAATTAGCATTCAGTCACTATAAACCGAGATTGGTAACCCTCGGTCGGCAGCTTCCATTTTGAGGTAAGAAAAGAAGCAGTGAATAAATAATTTGGAGACGGGCATTCCAGTGTTGTAAAATTTCCTTCTCATACACACACACATCCACGCATACCCTGAGAGAAACCTCATTGCTCGCCGAATTCTGTGATCGCCACCACCATTAAATTAGTAACAAATTGGCGTTACAACGTGGACTTGTGTACTTCCATCTTATTTGCTTCAAACTGGCGCACAACGTGGAGCTGTGGTAACACTTGATCGCCACCATCTTCATTTTTGTAACAAATTGGCGCGCCAACGCGGGGCACGATAGGAGAAGGACGTTCGACAACAAGTGGAGCCCGATACGAGTAGGAGTTTCAACCCGACAACGAGGTTCAACAGGAGAAGGTGGTTCGACAGGAGGACGGTCGACCCATCAAGAAATTCGTCAACAGTTCGACTGTAAAGAAGAAAGGAGGCCGGCATCGTCATCAGTGAGATCATCAGGAGCCAGTAAAAACAATCAAAGGTACAGAGTGTAAAATTATATACTAGACTATGGTGAATTTATTTGAGAAGTGAAAAACAAGATTTTAAGTAAAAATTTGTAGAAATCATGGAAGTTAAAGAGGTTTATAGTAGCAGTAGGCAGGAAGTCGAAATACCAGAGTGTAGTGTAACTGTACCAAATAACGTAAAAGTGGAAATAAATATGTTAGAGGAAATTAGAAAAATGTTTGTAAGTTTCAGTAAAAATATAGAGAATGAGATTCAAGGTTTAAGAAAAGACCATGAAAGTTTAAGGAAAGAGATGAACGATAACAGTCAAAGTTTAAATGAAAGTTTAAGTAAAAAGGTAGATGTGATAGAGGATACTAAACAAGGTTTAAGAAAAGACAATGAAAGTTTTAGAAAAGAGATGAATGATAACAATCAAAGTTTAAGTAAAAAGATAGATGATAACAATCAAAGTTTAAAACAGATAGAAGAAAAGTTAGAAAGTAAGGTTCAGAAGTTAGAGGTAGGACAAATAGAACTAGGGAAGAAGTTGGAGAATCAACAACAGGCGTTAGAAAATTTCGGGAACGTTAATCAGGAAGTAGAGAACGTAAGAGAAGAAGTTGATCAGGTAACAGACAATGTAGGAAAAGATGTTAGTGAGGAGACGCAGAATGCTGAAAATGAAGTTATGAATTTGACTAATGTAAGGTCAGATAATGAAAACAGAAAACTGAGGGAAGAGATAGCACAGGAATTGGAGAAAGATAGAGAACTAGCTAGGAAAGAGTTAGAAGAAACTAGGAGTAGATTAGAAGTATCGGAATGGGAAAATAGAAAACAGACGAAGAATTTGGAGAGAACCAAGAGGGAAATTAGTGAGGTAACAATAGATATCACGGCGACGAAAGAAACATTGAAAAACATTCAAAATCGAGGGAGAAACGAAAGAGAAATATTAAAATATTTCGGGCAAGGGGCACAGTTCCAACAGAATATGTGTAAGAAAGATAGGAAAAGAGATCGATGTCTGATATCTAAGCTAGATATGGAAAAATCATGGGGATGTAGAATAAATAAGTCCTTTACACATGGAAAAGTCCGCAAAATTCTCTTGTATTTCGAAGTACGTTGTGGAATGATGAATTTTCTTGTAAAAGGTGGGAACTTAGGCTAAAGTATTTAAAATTGCTCTAACAAATTTTAAAAGGAGAAGAAACAAACTTGCAAATTGTATAGGTTAAGTATAAATAGTGTAGTGTAAAATGTATAGGTTAAGTATAAACAGTGTGGTGACAGTGCAGTGAAACTTAAAACTAAACAAGTGAAAGAAAAATATAGTAATGAAAATCAGAACACTTAAAGACTTTTGAAAATAATATTTATATAGAATCCTAAAGAAGTATTCGGAAATGTATAAAAAATTAACCAGTTAAAAAAATATCAGAACAATGAAAGACTTTTGAAAAGAGTATTTATATAGAATCAAGAAGAAGAACTCAGAAATGTTGTATACAAATATAATATTATTAATGTACCATTGATTTAAACATGGGAGTGTATATTTAGGAATTGTTTCAATTGTAACAACAATATGAATTAATTTTAAGTAGATCAGATGGAGAAAAAGAGAGATGAGGTAGATTGAAATATTTTCCGAGTAATATTTAAAAGTTGAAAATTGCAGAACAGAATGTTGGTAAATTTTAAATGAAATGTTGTTATGTAACCATGTGAATAATTTTTAGGAAATGTCATGTAAAAGAAATTAATGTTGTGAAAAGAAATTGTAAAATGAATTGGAAGTTGCTGACAAAGGTCTAATATTTTGCGTTATATTCGGGCAATACATATATTATTTCATTATGGGATAATCAAATAATATCTATGGGGGCACTTGATACCGAAATAATGGTTTGACAGAAGCAGTCATGATAGATGTTGAAGGAAGTTTGGTTCTTTGTGACGACCAAGGCCAAGGTCAGTTCACTTGGGGAAAGTCTGTAACAATGCCATGAATGCCATGAATCCTTAGAAGGTTTCTAAAGGAATTATCACTTGACGTATATGAATAGGGAATTCTTTGGATCGTTTACAATGGCGACCAAAACAGCCACAAAAGGACTTTGTTTAAAAGAGTTTGAAAAGGGAAAGTTAGGAGATATATACACGCACGCAGTTGTGGTTAAGGCAGTCGTCGGTGTATAGCCGATATGGCTATATCGCGGCTAGGAAGCCATTATAAACATTCTTCGGCGTGAAGCCGCGGAGAGGAGTCTGAGACGTCAAGCCTATTAGAGCGGTCAACTTGTTCTGTCTTGAAAATTTGTCGGGTCATCAAAATTTATCGAGAAATATAATTAGCATTCAGTCACTATAAACCGAGATTGGTAACCCTCGGTCGGCAGCTTCCATTTTGAGGTTAGAAAAGAAGCAGTGAATAAATAATTTGGAGACGGGCATTCCAGTGTTGTAAAATTTCCTTCTCAGACACACACATCCACGCATACCCTGAGAGAAACCTCATTGATCGCCGACTTCTGTGATCGCCACTACCATTAAATTAGTAACAAATTGGCGTTACAACGTGGACTTGTGTACTTCCATCTTATTTGCTTCAAACTGGCGCACAACGTGGAGCTGTGGTAACACTTGATCGCCACCATCTTCATTTTTGTAACAATCATTTCTACTTCTTAGCCATCCTTCTTCATCGCATGTTCATTTCTGTCTCTTTCCTTCATTACTTTCCTCTCCGACAAGAAATTTTTTTAGTTCCTGTTGTTGTTCTAATGCTATGTAAGTTGTGTCTCTGCTTGTCATGTTACCCTCTTCTCATTTGCGGGAGCTTCTTCCGCATACGTCTGACTTTCTATGTTGCTATAGCTCCCCAGATAATTACATTTGAACCCAGAGTTGAAACATAAGTATACAATAAAGCACTATAAACGTTATGGCTTACATGTAGATGGTAAGCATAAATTAATTCAACAGATACAGAACTAGACTACATACAAAACAAAATCTGCAGCATCAAACACATCATTACGTTATCTTTTATAGAAAAATTATGAGACAGCTTCTATGTTCAAGTGGGATAGCTTCTAAACCCAGAGGTCCCCAGTTTGATTCACAACTGGGGAAAATTTTGCTTTAGCCAAAATCAGTCCTAGTGTCTAGTGCAGTGTCAGGAAGTGTGAGTGTGAATAAGGGACGGTTCTTCCTTTATGCGATTGAATCGCCGAGTCACCTACTTGTTTTTGAATAACTTACATGATTATGTTTTATGTTATAGCATTTAATTTTGGTTTATAAAAGTTATCCAAATTATATTTTGTAATGGAGCCGCTCTCATGGCGCCCGCGGGTCGATAATGCAGCTAGCTTACTTACCGACTAGAGGTTCGTTATTAAAATGCGAAGGTGACTGTAACACTTGCGGTGAGTGAGGAGAGGTTGGAGGGGCAGAATGTGTTGCTGGTTACCACGGCTACGGATTCGATTCATAGAAACCATATATTCCGCACCAACTCCTGCTACCAACACAATACAGGACTTTCTTCCTACTTTTTCGTTTATTTGAAATCAAATTTGTTGGTAGAAGTGGTAACCCGCTGGAAGCCAGCCCCTCGTCATGTGCTACTGTTTATTATCAGTTTGTAGCCTGTGTAAAAACGTAATTTTTGTATGTAATACGTGATTACTGTCTGATATGTGAAGTGTTTAATTTGTCATGTTTAAGGGATTTACAATGAATCCAACACACGACTTAGCGCGTCTCCAAACACCCTTTCTTTATGGAAAAATGATGACAAACGCGAAGTGTTAAATGTCGGTAGGCCAACACCAGTGCTATGTTTAGACGAATTTCGTAGAGGAGCATCTTCAAAATACACCAGGACATTTAAGATTCGGTACGAGTAACATAATTATGTCGGATTGAAGGACTGGGGAGAAACACTAACAACATTGCAGACGCTCTTCGGGAAAGCTCTCGTCTATATATTGTAAAATACAATGAGAACGTTAAGCCTAACAGGATTTTAATGCAACATCCCATTAGGGAAGTAGACAAGAAATGACATTTCGTGGCCGCGCCGTGGCTCAGTGGTTAGACCGCTTGGCTCTTACCAAGGCGGCCCGGGTTCGATCCCAGGCGACCGCAAAGTGAGATTTGTGGTGGACAACATGGCGCTGGGGCGGGTTTTCTCCGGGACCTCCGGTTTCCCCTGCCATCTCAATCCACCGGTGCTCCATCTTCATCTCATGTATCATCAGTGTCACCGCCTGCGGTGCCGTATGTAGCAAAAGCGGGAGTTAAACACTACACATCTCTGACATTTCGTGGATATCATGAAACCAAGGACTTTCTAAATAATGGTAATTCTAAGGCATTTTGGATCTATATACAGAGGGAAGCCCATCGAAATTCAAAAGCACTATTCCAGTATAAAATTCATTTTTGCGTTACTGATTTTGCGAATTTAGGTTAGCAAATTTTCTGAGTCACCAAATCAATTCGCCCAGAGCCGTGCCTGGTGTGAGTTGGGAAAAAATTAAATAAAAAGAATATAAAGTTCAACTAATAAAACCACAATTGGCTGTTTGCTTGATATGTCCAAGGAAAATAAAATAAACCATTATAAATGGTTCCCATATTATCCAGCATCCATCATATGGCCCTAGAGAATAAACAGAAACTACTTATCCAGTACTAAGGAATAAATACAGCAAATGAAATGCAGCAAGAGATAGAACGGCAAGAAGTAACAGTAAATCTAGTTGCTTTTAAATACCTTAAAAACATTGTTTTGGGCCAGGTTAAAACCTGCACTCTTGGAATCAGTAGATTAGCACATGGCCAAAGAACCATCCAGACTGACAAGTAATGCGGGATGCACTGTCCCTTTCAAAACAAGATGGTCAGCACCAGTGGCGGCTCGTGCCGAAAAATAATAGCGTGCTGTGGTAAAAAGGTCCATGTAACTCACCTAGTTTCAAAAAATGAAGTCCATGTGCCGATGTTTCTTCATGCAGAATTTGTTGATCACTCTGCTCTTGAAGTCCTGCATTCCTGTGATAAGCTTCTTCTCTAAAGATAGCATGGCGAGAGAGGTGAGATATTCCTGAGTCATAGTGTTCCTCAAAAAGTTTTTTATCCTTTTCAGAGAGAAGAAACAGCGTCCTGGTTCTGCAGTAGACATGGGAATTGCCACAATAAATCTTAAAACCTTGGTCACTTCACTAAAGATGTTTTTCAGATTGTACTTCAATAATAACTGTAATAGCGGAAAGGCACCTGCTATCTTCCTGAGTTCCAACTATTCATACAAAATTCTGAGTTCGGTTCGAAGTTTGCTTTTGTCAAGTTCTTTATAACGAACACTGAAAATTCAAAGTTCTGTTTCAGGAATCACTCGAGAAAATAATTCAAGTTTTTCGGCATCTAGTAGTTTTGCAGCATTCAGATCTTTCGTAGACACGAAGCGGCTATGCACCTCTGATATTATTCGATCACATACTTCTTTGGCATCTGCCGCTAAGATCGTTTTTCTACGACGTATTTTTGCATATTGAACATTACATGATTCAATTTCTATATCTTCCGTTCTACTACGCACGATGTTGATTGTTTTGACGAAAGACTGAATCGTAGGTTTTGCCTTCACTGCATCTACCTGTCGTGCCTGAAGCTGATTATATATCAATATGGAGCATAACTTTGTGAAAAAAAGGTGAGCCAGGAATTAATTCCTCCGTCCTTCAAACTGTGACGCAAACCGCGAGCTTCTTGCACTGTCTTGTCCGATAAAGCCTTTTCTAGTTCATCAAAACAGTCTATCAAAGATTCTCTGTGCTCGTATATGGTGTTCACACATCTTGATTTGAAATTCCAACTCGCTGCAGAGCCTCGAGGCACTCTCCGAGCAACAGTTCCTTCCAACGCTGCCAAACGTGGGGAGATCTTGAAAAAATGTTGGAATAGTTGATAGACTGCAGAAGAATATCCTAGAAGAATCATTTTGTGAAGCTGATTTATTCATTATCAGAATTAATTCATGTGCGTAACAATGTACGTACTGCGCTAGAGCGTAGTGTTATTTCACTTTGATCTCCACGCCTCCTGTGTTGCCGCTCATTACAGGTGCACCATCGTAAGTCTGAGTGATTATTTTAAAGCGATCGGCCTTAAAAATTATGTCAACTTCTTTCAAAATATAACCTGCAATAGAATTGGCAGTTTGATCAGCAGGATTAAAAGAAACCCCAAAACCGTTGACATATAACACCGGTTTTTTCATATGTATAAACTAAAGCCAACAGGATTTTTTCACATGTGTCAGTAGTTTCATCTGCCATCTGCTATTTCTGCATGGCACACTTCCAACATGCATTTAGGTAATTCATTTTGAATGGTCTTAGATAACCCTTTGAATACTTTGTTGCTTTCAATATGCCCTTTTACCGCATTGTGCAGACTGCCAGTGAGATTTATAAGCGCTAAAAACACGCTGGACTGTCTGATGTTTCGGTCTCATCGTGTCCAAGCAAAGCAAGTTTAAATGCTCCACAAAATTGCATGCAATCTATTATCCTTGATAATATATATCTATTTTCTGGACTTGCTAATTTATGTTTTAGCGTTGCTTCCTGATATGCTCTGATTAGCTGAGCAGCTCCAAGCATTAAGTCAAATGAATTTTCCATTTAGAGCTCCACACATCGAGAAGTGAAATGAATTTTTCATGTGTTTCTTGCTATTTGAATGCTTTTTATGTACTCATTCATATGACCAAGATCTTTAACACCCGTCGTACTTCAGTACTTCAGAACAGGAGGCAAGGAAAGCAAAACAGGGCATTTCTAATTTCACATCCATAGATCCACTCATTGCTGTTATATATATATATATATATATATATATATATATATATATATATATATATATATATTTCCTTTCGCTTTTCGCTCAATTTTTAGATCTGGTGTTGGCCGCCCTGACATTTTTATACTAGCCCTTTCTTCGCCGTGTAAAGGAAGTGCTCAGAATTTCACTAACCGTGTTCATTATTTATTGATTAAAGTTTTCGTAATATTAAATTACTCACAGGCTGAATAAATTGAATTTATAACATGTATCACAGTCACAAAAGAATAAAATAACTGATATAGCCTCTAAATAACGTTAGTTACTAACACTCCCCACATGGCAACCTTGGCCTTCGGGGTAACCTCACCCCACCAAGTGATGACCGGACCCATTTCTCAGGTGGAGGCACCCAGAGGGCGGTGTCCATTACCTCCGATGATAGGGTGATAGTGACGATGGCGGTGAGGTGAGAGGACCTACAGTTTTTACCGTGGACTCCGAACCACGTTGGGCATAGGGGATACTTCACGTGTGCTAGACAGAGGTGAAGGCGTGGATAGGGCCGACTTAAAATCGCCAACCCCAGAGCCGGGAATCGAACTCGGGACCCTTAGAACGGGAGCCGCGCCTCTAAATAACGTTACACAAAGGAATACTTGGATACACTGCGAACATGGGAACCACATGCACTTGTTATGGTAGATTCCCGTTATGTCGCGGGAAAAGAGTAGCGTGTCAACACGATAGGTGCATCACAATCTGCCCAGCAATTTAATAACCATTACGTATTGGGTTTGTTTACGTAAGAGGGATGAAATTAGTTTCTAGAACTAAAGTATTAAGCAATGATAGATTGCCTAATTATTTTCAATGAATATTCAAGTTCTACAGCTATAGCTAGTGGTGTTGGTGGCCCTGCTTCACAGTGCAGCGAATGATCACCGCGCAACAACCAGATGCAGCACGCAGTTGTGCGAAAATTTTGCGACCTTCGGACATCAGGGAGGCAAGAGGGGAGCATTGTACGCATGAGCAATACTGATTACCAGCTTGCTGACTCTCAGCACGTTGACGTCACGGATGCGCTCCATTAGTTACGCAGGTGTCTTCCATGCAACAAGAGTTCATTATTGGTCGTACTCGAATTCTTATACTTATAATAATGTTATTTACATGGTCTTTCAAAATTTCTACAGCGTGCTATGTATAAAAAAGGCATGCTGCAGCCGCTGGTCAGAACATAAACAGGTTTCACTTTCACCATGTATTGTGGTTCATTTCTTGTCTGCTAATAATTAATTACATCTGCTTCTTCCAGTGACACACATTGTAACCTAAACTCAGAATCTATAGATAATCAGCCCATTCAGCAATACGCTTCAATATGTTTTGCAATTTATGCTGCTATTTTAAGGAGCTAAACTGGCTTTCTCATATGTAAACACAAAATGCTCACATAGGCTTTTACAAGGACTACTAGAGCTTTTATCATGGACAGCAAAATAATAAAGGATAAGCTAAATGACACAAAATCTGCAGGTAGTGTTCAAAATAGTGTTTACCATGTGGGCAGCTGCAAGTTTATAAACAATTTCATCACACTCTAGCAGACACTTTCAGTGTTGCATATTTCCTTTCTGCCAGATGAATATGTTATTTCAAAGTTTCAACATTGACAATTAATATTTTTAGAACAAGGTTTTCATACATCCCCAGAAGAAAAGTTCAGAATATTCAGGTGTGGCAATCCTGCAGGCCATTTGATGGGCTCATAGCATCCAATCTATCCATTAGGAAAGTTACCATCCAGATCATTATGAGCATTCCAAGTAATGTGCAAAGGAGCACCATCATGTAAGAACAATAGTCACTTATGGTTTCTAAAGAAACATTTTCCAATAAGCTAAATCAGAAATACTAGACAGTTAAGTATGTTCAATAAGTTACGGAGAATGTAACTGCCTATGAGTTAATAAAATATCCCTGGCCACATGTTCACAGCAAATCACTTTTGAAAATGATGCGCAATTGTGATAGGATGACTTAATTCTGCGTATATGTGGGTGTATGAGAACTGACAATGCCTTTTTCATAAAGGTAGCTCTATTTGTAGGCATAATTAATTGTGGCATATCAGCACCTTGTTCTAAGAACCAACTGACAAAAACCAGATTAAGCACATAATCTGCTGCTGAGAGACATCTTAAGCTTTAGATATAATATGGTATAATAAATTTTCAGAATCCTGTAAACAAATTAATGAGACAAGTTAACATATGAACTATTCCTTGATTACTGCTATACGATTTCTATCAACAAGATTTAAAATAGCATTCTTAGCTGTGATGGTGTTCCTTGGTCACCCTCCTTTGGTTGCTGGTTGCATGCTTCTTAGGATCCTGTGCACAGTCAGCACAAATGTTCTTGGGTTTGGAATCCTTGGGTCTAGGTACCTTTCCTGGTATCATCTGGCAGTAGCTACAGCATTCTGACTAGTTTCATAAACCTTGTGCTGTATACAAGATTATACAGTAAAAACATCTTGGGTTCTTTTATGAATAAACCTGTGTGTTTCAGAGCATGATACTACTCTGAATAATGACTTAATTTGTGGTGGAGCTGGCATAAACATGGGGTGCTTTTTCAGTCATAGACCAAGAAAGGCTTACTGGATGATGAAAACATTTCTTTCATAGTGGTAGTGCAGGTCAATAACTACCATGTTATAATTTTCATTTTATTAAAAATTTATATAACCCTTTCATTGTGTTTCTTTGGATTAAGTGTCATGTGAAACAAAATCACTAATCCCCTCAACTCCAATTCAGGTATGCTGTTTTGTATACATCCAGGTTCTTACACAGATCTACACTGACCTAGCAACATTGCAACAAAGCCATTTGCTCCCCACTTCACAGTTCACAGTTCAGAAGTTGACCTTTATACTTAGTAATGTTGCCTATGCCTCCAACCACATTATATCTTCGGAGTTTGGAAATGCTCTATTTTTCAAAACCTTGTATGACATCACATGGTTGTTACTGAAACTAGGTCAGATATAGGTCAGTCTATTAATCTTACCTAGTAACAAACTATTATCTTCTTACATTTTTGGGAAATAAGCCACTTAATTTGGAAAAAACAACTGTTCTTTTTTTCCCAAAAGATGGTTGATTAATAAACAAAACATTAATATACCATATTGTTTGAAGTACCAGTACCTCTATGAAGTGCATATTAGAAGGAATGTAATAAGTTTCCTTCCAACTTGTATATGTAGAATGGTTATTTTAAATAGCTCTCCACTAATGAACTGATTGGTTTTACTAATTTATGATTCATATGTGATGATTCAACATCTTAAGAAATGATAACAAATACCCCTTTCACTGCAAATTAGCATCACCTCTCATAGTTAACTGAAGTACTTACAAAGAACATTGATGAAGGTCTTTTCTGTTACATTCCCATGACGATTATGCGCCTGGCATACATAATTTCCTCCTTCTTGTCGAGTAACTGGAGTGGTTAGTATGAGAGCTGGATTTCCTTTTATAATGGGTGTTTCATAACCTTCACGATGCCACTGATATGATGCCTCAGGATAAGCTGTAGCACTACAGAGCACTTTCTCTGGTATATGGCCCTCTACAACATTTACCTTCCTATTAGAAAGTGTTATGTTTTCTGGAGGGTCTAGAAAGAAGAACAATCCATTGTTAGGTATCAATCTGTTGAGAAAAACTAGAGTATAACAACTATGTATGAAGAGAGCTGAACACATGCTCGTAAATACTATACAATTATGTGCATAATTATTTTAATGCTGTTTTACATTTGAATCCTTCAAGATGACCTAAATGTATTGAATAAGTAGTTTAAGTTTAATAAATTAAGATTAATGCCTCTAAAACAAAATATATGTTTTCTCATAAAAGATAATATGTACCAGTATTAGATAAGAATGTGCATGTTGATAATGCAGTAACTGAAAGAGTAACAAAAATCATGTATTTTGGATTGATTCCATACATTACTCTTACATGGAAGGACCACATTTTGAATGTAAAAGAAACATTCTACCTGTATTAGCTGTAATTCACAGGTTGAAATTCAAAGGATTCAGGGTAAATCATTTATGAATGCTTTACCTCAATCCTATTTTGACTGGATAATTTTGTTAAACATTTAATTCATGACCTTGAAACACTCCAAAATCATGCCTTGAAATCTGCTTTTTAGGTAAAACACAAAAACTTTGATATATATCTGCATAAAATAATCTTCTAAAGTCTAATCTAACTCTTGAAAGCTTCTTATATATATATAACTGCAATAGGCAAGAGAGAGAAGGGTTAGCTTGTATGAGAACAGGAACAATATTTCTAAGAGGGATAAGAGGTAGGAAAAGGGAATTTGTGAATTGTGTGGGGGAAAACAAAGCAGAACACTATGTAACAGAATGCGAGGAGGTTGTAATATGGAGAAAAAAGTTTGGGCGGATAAATGGGAGAGAGTAGAGAAGAGGATAGTAGCCATAAAAATGTTAACGGGCAGGGAGGAAAAGAAGGTAAGAAGTATTGGTGAGTTCCTGCAGAAAGTAAAAGAAAAACGGGCTAGAATTATAAAGAATATAAGAAACGAAGATGAGGGGGAAGAATAGGACTAATTAAGTAACAAGAGGGTATCAAGATTAAGCGCTACCTGGAGGAGCAGAAGACCACGATGTCATGTAATCCAAGGTAGCAACAAGGTAAAGGCAAATAAATGTAGCCAAAAGTTGAAAATTGTAAAATTTTGAAATATGCACAATAAAATATAA
>CM060950.1:263765445-263870445 GCA_030765055.1 Mantis religiosa | reverse complement strand
CTTTTAATTTCACTAGAATCAGTAGCTCAGTGTTTATGAACTTGAGTCTTTTACTGTGCCAGACGTCATCTGTTCGCGCGGATTCCAAGGTAATGCAGAGACAGTAGTAATCGTACATGCGTAGTTCCAAAAATTGACTCTGAGTTATGCTCGAAGCTACTAGAAATCGCTGTGTCTGCAGTTCCAACAGTCTGGTAATTGTCGCGGTGTTATATTATAAGAGTGTGGACAGCAAGTGAATGAGTTGTGTAACAGTCACATTGAATTAGCAAGTGAAATGGTGTTAGACTTTTGTTACATTACTAAATCAGTGAATGACTAGATTTTACCATGCCAAAGGTGTCCGGGCGCTGATAACCTCTGCAGTTGAGCGCCTTTATACTCATCATCATCACCACCTAAAGGTGTCCAGTGCTCGACTTATTATTTTGGCTCAGGAATTCAAACAAGATTTCAGAGACACACTTAGAATTGTTATTAGATGTAGTATTTGCGACTCAAGAATTTCCTTAGACGAAAAAAACCAGCGAGATCGCATCAAAGAGCACATTTCCAGCTCTAAGCATCAAATGAACAAGACTCTTCAGGCAAACAAATTGCGGCAGCCTCTATTACAAAATGCGCATCGACAGAGTTTTCCAAAAAGCCAACAGTTTAAGGAAATTAACACTGAATTGAATTGTGCAGGAATTCCTCTCGATAAGGTGAGCCAGCCAGCCTTCAAGGGATTTCTTGAAAAAATACACAAAGAAGTCAATACCGAATGAGCGTACTTTAAGAAAAAACTACATGGAGCCTCTTTACCAAGAAACCATACAAAGAATTCAGAAGAAAGTGTCTGATGAAACCACAGACTCAATGGGACGATACGTTTTGAACATTTTAGTTTTTCCCTTAGCAGGAGAGAAGGTTAAGCACACATGGTTAAAAATGTATGAAGTGCAGAAGGCCAATGCCAGTACAGTAATGCAATCAATTACGCACTTTTGTCAGAAACTCTGGCCTGCCGGTATCGAGTTTGGAAAACTGCTTCTTATGGTTGCAGACCAGGCTCCATACATGGTTTCCCCTGTTGACTAATGGAAGCCTTTATTATTCTAAGTTGAAGCATGTGGCATGCTTGGTTCATGCTATTCACATAGTTTGTGAATCCATAAGGAACGAATACGACTTCGCAAATCAATTCATCTCTGCCCTAAAGAAGATTCTGCTGAAAGCTTCGAATTGTGTTGTAGTCTACAAGGAAAGCACCTGCCTGTCCATTCCAAATTTCCCGGTCATTACTCTCTGGGGATCTTAGAACAAGTGTGCTGTTATGTTGTGTGATAATTTTAACAAAATTAAAGAGTTCGTACTCTCTTTGGATCCAGCCGGCGTAGGTGCAATTTCCGAGGCACAGCAACTTCTCTCACCGGAGAAAATACACAATTTGCAGACATTACTATATGGTGTCCATAGTTACAAGTACCTGACTGCAGCTATTAAACTATTAGAAGAAAAGGCTTAGAAAAGGAGAAACAGCGGAATATTTTTACTTCCGTGAGAGAGCAGTTAGATGGCTTTGCCAAATACAAACTTTAGTTTAGTCTTCGAAGAATCCGGACATTAAAGGTTTCGCCACATCTGTAGAATTGCCATTCCGAGTGAATTTAATATTTTCCCCACTGGTTTCTCTCGATGTCGAAAGAAGCTTTAGCATCTACAAAGACATATCTCATAATAGAAACAGACTTACTTTTAAAAATGTAAAGAGGCTTAATGTCTTGAAGTATATCAGCTTCATGTGTTTCTCTTCTTCTGATGAGTAATAATTTGATGTAGTTGTTTTAATTCCATAAATTATAATCGAGGAAAGAGAAATTGTTGAATTAGTTGAATAAACCAACACACTTTGTCCCTCTTTTAGTTATTTGATCACCTTTTCCCTTCTTTTCTTCATCTGAAATTTGCACCCAAAAATCCTAGCCCTGTTGATTACACACTACTGGGGAAGGAGCTGCGTAGGAGTTCCTCGAAAAATGATAGACAGCCGAAACTATCATGATGAACAATAGGAAACTAAATTAGTGTGTGCTGAAGTATGTGTAGCGGAAGTTTTACGTAGATATTTATCTGTTGCGGAGGGTGAAAATGATTTTGAAAATCTGAATGACTTGAAAGACAAATAGAATATATAAAATTAAAAGGTCCAAACAGAAAAGCATTTTCGATTATTTTGGTATAAAGCAGTAATTGGTTTTATTCCAGAATTCCTATGCTGCAAAACTTAGCCAGCAGGCGCACGGCCCGTCGTTCGGTCAAATGCGTGGATGTCAAATTAAATCTGAAACCCGATTAACAATTATCAGATTAAACATGAAACATACCTTCTCGCAGGAGATGTTGGAAATACCATCCAAGCATCAATTCATCTGCAGCATCCTCTGAGGAAATTTCAATTCACACACAAAAGTTCAGCCTCCAAAATATCGTTTATTTCTGTCCTTATATCTTGTTTTAATTGTTGCAATGCGTGGGGATTAGTTTTGCTCACTTTATTTTTCAAGTCGCCCCATGAATAAAAATTGCATGCTGTAAGATTACGAGACTGAGCGGCCCATACCTTTTTTTAACGATTCTATTCTAAAAAATTTCTGCAGTAAACTGCAATTACTCATCAGCTGTATGTGCGAACCTGAGTTCTGTTAGAAATATGCAAACCAACATTCAATATCTGCAGCTGTTCGAAACATGACACCATTATATTATTTCTGTACATTTCTGTATTTGTGCTACACTAATAAAAATAGGCCCTATTATTCTGTATCCATTTATTACACACCCAAGGTTTTGATTATGTAAGAGAATTTTATGAACAAAATTGGGCTTGTCTGTAGTGTAATATCAGTTGCGTTGTGATGACACATGACCATGTAAATGAGACCATGCTTCGTCATTGAACAGTATTGATCATAAATCAATTGTTCCATCATTAAACATTCCTCAAAATCCAGTTACAAAAATTTACTGGACTCTGGTGGTCATGTGGTGGCAATTCCTGGACCAAAATAACATTGTATGCTTTGAGTTTTAAAAGTTTTGTTGCTTTCCATGAAGGTTTGAAGGTTTTGAGGTGACTGTTCCAACCTTTCGGCAAATTCATTAATTTCTTCTCCATAACCATCTTCCTTGTTAACTTACTCTTCCTATCACGAATTGATTCCGTCACCCTGAATTTATTTAAAAATTCATAATAATAAAACATCTGGTATTTATCAGTTTAATTGTTTCGATTGGGATAAAGTTTATATTGGAAAGACAAAATGTAATTTAGAAACCATAACGAAAGAACAATTTCGTAACTATAGTATAAACAAAATGATAAATCGGTCGTAGCAGATCATTTTTGGTCATTTAACCATGATATAAATCCAGAAGTTAAATTATTAAAACAGTTAAATCGTCCGATAGCTTTAATGGTCTGGGAAAAGACATTTATTTTAAAAAACCAACATCGCGTAATGAATTTTGAAATACCGGCAGTCGATTCTGTTTTTAAATTTGTTTTATTTTCAGATTTTGGTAGTACTAACAAGAACATATATACATCTAGTGTTTAGTAACGATGGCGACAGCTTTGTTTCCAACCGAAAATGTGTATAAAGTATACATGAAATCGCGATCCTGGAGAATTTATAAGAACTATCATCATTTCTTATAAGATAAGTGAAGTTTTACGTTACAAATTATTATATTTGTATAGATTTGTTTGCTTCACTGTTAATAGCTTCATATTTTACGTACTTCTAATGTTATTTACTTGTGAACTAGACTAAAACAAGTAAGACTGATGCACATGTGAGGACTGGAACAGATGTAGCACACGTGCACAGGCAAATGCAGTGAAAATCACATGGGCATATGTCTGCCTGCCAAGTTATATATATATATTGTATTATAAACTTTCATGCATTCTGTTATTTCTATAGCTCATAATTATTACCGTTGAAATGTTTCATGAAGAGAAAGAGATTTATTACTTCTTAGGTAATTTCATGACCATACTATGAAAATAAGGAATTAAAAGAATTTAAGTATTGACGCAAACTCCTTCTGATAGCCATTGAGTAAGTTGAATTAGAAAACCAGAGTAGTTTCAACAGTTAGTTTACACTCCAGATATTTGAGATAAGTACCAAAATCTATAACATTAGCAAATCTGGGAAATGTAAATCTCTTTCCCTAGGTATTTTTACCTATGTCAGTGGTTACCCATGATTTATACTTTCCCCCCATTTACAATACTTTTCCCACGTGTCTTGAAAAGTATAAAATGGAGATAATACCGAATAATACACTTTTCAAATGTATTGAAGTATACATACCTACAAAATATAGCCAACAATATCTAACTCTTAAAGTGAAGAAATCTGTATCTGGTAATTTCAGAAAATAGTTTCAGAAGAAGAAAACTGAAATCCCTTTGAGCTCTTGCCTAAATCTATATATGTCCCTAGCTATCACATAAGGTTCTATTCATATATCTTATATAAATGTATATATAAAATATAAATTACATGCTTCAGTACTTACACTCTACTCTGAAAGTTGTAGTGCTTCGAACACCTGGACCTACTACATTGCTGGAGCTTCTGCATGTATAATTGGCTATGTCATGTATCCGATCCAATTGTCCACCTGGCCATGCTGACATATTCCAGAGCAATGTAGATCTTACAGATTCAAAATCATTAGTGCGTGTATCAGGAGGTATCACAATATTCTGCACAGTGTACAGTGATGATGAATTGAAGTCCAAGAGCTTTCCATTTTTCAGCCATTGCACAGAACACAGTGGTGAGCACTCCACGCGACAAGATATATTGATATGTTCTGCGTTGACAAGTGCTCCATGATAAGGAGGCAGACGTTCGATAAATGTTGGTGGTGCTAAACAGCAAAACATAATACAATATTAAAGATCGTAGAAAGCATAAACGGAAGATTTTTCAGCCTTTTGACAGTTTCTAGATCATTAATTTACCCAAAATGGAGTAACCAGTCATAAAAAATCATATAAAATGGGTTTCATGAAAAAACAAAGTTATTTATCAGAAAAAAAAACTTATAAGGAATGCCAATAACTTTCATAACATTCCTACTAAAAATGTTACTTGCGTTGAAAATAACAAAGTCTCATACAGTGCTAAAGTTATCATTAACTTTCAAGTACGTAAAAGGTGGGTTCTTTAATATATAGCTGCATGATACCATATTCACAACTGGATACCTGTGTATTTTCCTGTTAAATCAAAATGCTACTGCATCTATTAATGATGGAGGTAATAGTGTATCTAATGCACATTTTCATATTCTACACCACCACTACTGCCACCAGCACTGACACCTCTACTACTGTCATCATCACCAGGAGAAATAGGAAATAGGCTCACACAACTGAACTATGGTATGGCCCAAGGCCACTTCTATCTATTACTTGATTTCATGTGATCTTTTTCTCAACTCAGTAGCCAAAAAGGACCTCAAGTAATGGTTTCATGAAAGCGAGACAGTGAAAACTTTAGAAGCAACCCTGAAGAGTCAAGGATTGACTTTGCTCACAACTTCCAGGAATAGAAAAGGAAATGGGATTAGTATATTGCATTGGGACAGCATTATGAAGGGAAGAAAGGTCTGTGTGAGTAATCTCTGACAATTTTCATTTTAATGCCAATCTTTTCTGAACACACATTTGGGCCAGGAGATCATATAAAATGCTTTGTAATTTTATCATCACTTTTGGAGCCTCATCGTCATCACAGTAGCATGGAACAGGAATGTCAATGAGGCAGTTGATAATTTAAAGTGGAAGAGAATTAATAGTTCAGTGACTTGCACAATATAAAAAGCACTTTAAAAAAATGAAGGCTTCGCGGGTGATCAGCCGTGTCAAATTAATAAACGTCAAGCTTTTGGCCATTGCAAACTCCATGGCCTTCTTCAGGATCTGATGAGCAACCCTAGCAGCAACCCTAGTCACCCCGGCCAGAGAACGGACCTCTGGGAAAACTTTTTTTTCGAGTGGAGGAAAAAAATCCATTTATGGATTTCCACTGTGTTGGAGGGCACAATGGGTTATGTGGGCTTCACCTCAAGGACACTACTCCACTAAAACACCTCCACCGGATTGGGAAGGAGAAATTTGCTGCGGTACCGCCTAAAGCATACGTGCTATCCAGGAGGTAATCGTAGCTGTCTCGCAGTGCGATTCAGATGAGTGGGTTTCTCATGCAGGGATACAGGCTTGATAAGAAGCCCGGCCAAATCTATTGCCTATTTTGGGTGGTTTTTGGTAGGATTCCAAGAGTTATTTGTCGGGAAGTTTAGCGTAAAGTATCACGCCGTAGGGCTGTGTCCTAAGTTTAGGTGTTTTATTGTCGCTGCAAGTAATACTAAACCTTAGCAAACAGTAAACACAGCAACTCTAGTCACACAGGACAAAAGACCAACCTCAGAGAAAACACAATAGCGGACAGAAAACATAGCTCAAACCAACCGGCCCAATCACAGATCATCACCCGCTCCTTGGCTAGGGCAGCACAAGCCCCACCCACCATTTGATCGTATATAGTGAGAAGAATTCAGGTCATGGACCCTTACATCATTAAACTCACTACATTCTGATCATAATCCGGGTTAACGGAAATCAACACCAGAGTTGCCAGTCATGACATCTCGCTTCAAACGCGTGAAGTCGATTGGGAAGGCGTTAGGAACTGCCTCCGCACTTCCATTCCGCCAAACTACAAAATCACCAACATACCTACCCTGGAGAATGCAATCTCATTCTTCACTTCCATCGTGACACGAACTGTCAAAAACCTGACAATCCATACTGCAGCCTCACTACATCCTGATGTCCTCCCAGTGGACATAATACTACTCATCCGCCGATCCTGGGCAACACGGAGACTATACCAGCGTCACCGCACGCCACATAATCGAGCGCTCCTGCGACGTTTACGTCGCGAGGTCAGTGTCCAACTGCGCGAGCACAAGGTGCAAGCGTGGGAGGATAAAATGGCCAGGCTGCGCGTCGAGGATGGCGACGTGTGGAGGATAGCCAGAGCCCTCCGAAAACACAAAGGTACATACACCTCGCCTATCCACGGCACCCCCAAGGCCTGGCCTATGAACCTCACGTCAAAGCAAATACATTCGCTGACTACCTTGAACGTACCTTGTGTCCAAGAGACGACCCCCAGGACGACATCTTTTCCGAATGTGTCCGTCGAGAGGTGCGACGTTTCTTACGTCGTCCTCCTGAGGATGCGGAAAGACTTCCTACCATCTGACCCAGTGAAGTCCAAGGTGCACTCCAGCGTCTCAAACCGAAAAAGGCGGGGAGGGGGGGCCCTGACGTGCTGACACCCCTCATGCTCTGCCATCTTCCTTTCAACGCGGTTCTCTTCCTAACTAGGGTCTTCCATATGTGCCTCACCTTTGGGTACTTTCCACGTGAGTGGAGGGAGGCCCGGGTGATATGCATATTGAAACCTGGGAAGAATGCGGTACACCACTCCAGCTACCGTTCCATCAGTCTCCTTTCCACCCTCTCGAAAGTGCTCGAGAGATTGATTCTTTCCCGCTTGTCCCGCATTCTGGGAGACGTTCAAGCCATTCCCGACCATCAGTTTGGATTTCGTCCGGGGCACTCGACAGTCCAGCAGTTACTGCGTGTGGTGTAGACCGCCGCCCTGGGTTTCCAGGAAGGCGCCTTCATGGCTGCGGTTTCACTGGATGTCGAGAAGGCCTTCTCTACGGTATGACATGCCGGGCCACTGTATAAGTTGATCCAAATGGGGCTCCCAACACAAATGATCAACATGTTACACAGCTTCCTACGACACCGCACCTTTAAAGTCAAAGTCGCGGGGAAAACATCAACACTCACACCAGTGAGAGGCGGAGTCCCCGAAGGCTCTGTACTATCTCCCCACAGAACTACAAGCCATAATGGCACAATACGCTGACCACGTGCTTCTGTTCTGCAAAGACAGACACATACTCAGAGCCTTCAACCCCATACAGAGACACCTCCGTCTCACACAGCAGTGGTGTCGCCGTTGGCGGATGTCCGTAAATCCGGACAAAAGCCACGCCATACTTTTCGTAAAGCGCCACACCCCCACAGACTGCCCCAACTTCAGCTTCCGAGGTCGACGGATAGAGTGGACTAACTCTGTCCGATACCTTGGAGTAACATTGGATAGAGGCCTAACCTTTCGCCAACACATCAGAGACCTAGCGGCAAGGGTACAGGGAGCTATCGCTTCCCTGTATCCTATGCTGGGGTCAAGCTCGATGCCGCTTGCCCTGAGGTTATACCTCTTCCGAGCGCTGGTAATCCCCGTGATGCTATATGCCTGCGAGATCTGGGGCATGGCCGCAGACAGCTGGTTGACATGGCTTCAACGTGCATAGAATAGAGGGCTACGGTCTATCTATTCTGTGGGTTGCTATTTTCCTACCAGGTTGCTTCACGAAGCCTCGGGACTTCCATATATGGAGGACTAAGTTAGGCGCCGGGCATCAAAATTCTACGCAACTTTACCAACTCACAGAAGCGCCCTTGTTAGATCACTGGGAGATTATGACCCCACTAGACGCCGTTCTAGACAACATGGGGTCCCCCGCATGGCATGCGGGCGCCCAAGATAACCCAGGAGCTAATCCTAACAGCAGCAAAAGCTGAGCTCCACATAATCTCCTAAGTTGTTTGGCAACAAAATTCTCCCCAACCCAAAATTAAATTAAAAACACCAGGGTGCAGGGAATTGCAGGGAATGTATATATATATATATACATAAGTTCCAGTACCATTTTCCTGTATAGTGCATGGTTACATAAATACAAAATAAATTAATCAAAGATTTTATTGTGGATATGTCACCGCTCCTTTATCCTTTGCTTCTGCAATTAGAATAGTGAGGTAGAGCTACAAAAGGTGAGTTATTTGTGTATTTATGTTGCTAAAATAATTTGTTTAGACACAAAATGATATAAAAGGACTAGTTTCCAGCATGTTTATTGGAATAAAGTCATGGAAACATGCCTGGCAACCCTACAACTTTGGCATGTGTGTAGTGTGGGAAGTCAGGAATGTTATCGGTAAAACTACCTGCCATGTAATCTGCACAACAGCAGATTCTGTAAGTGTTTCAGATACATTAAATGCATTAAATGCATTCATGGCAATCTTTACAAATGAAGAGATCTAAATATGCTTATTGCTTATGGCAAAGCTGACTGCAATACTTGTTAAGTACAAAGCTTGTATAGGAATAAGTTTCGCAATACAAAAATTCCAAACCCAAGATCATTTGCTTCAGTAGCCCAGCAAGTACAAGAATTGGGAAGTGCGATTCCCCAACCTGAAAACCGAGGACCACAGTTCTCATATGTGGTACTGCAGGCACAGAAAGCAATTTTGCGCTTGGTGGAAGAGGATCCCAATGCAAGTACACAAGGTATAGAAGGAGCTGTTTTTGTGTTAAATTGGATGGTTCATAGAGCATTAAGAGAACAGTTACTGTACTCATTCAAAGAGCGTAGCACCTCAGAGTGAACAATTTCACATCTAGAGTAGTATTCTGTCAATAGCAGAAAGAAAAGTGTCTAGGCAATCCTAATTTTTCATCTCAGATAACAGTGACTTGTGAAGTGTGAAGCATAATGGCGTTTTCAGATTTCATAATCACCATCAGTGGTCTTTGAAAACCCTCACACAAAGCAGTGAGCTCATTTCCAATATCAGTTTTCACTGAACATATGGGCTGGAATAATTGGAGAAAAGTTGATAGGGCCTTTTGTAT
This sequence comes from Mantis religiosa, assembly GCA_030765055.1. Taxonomy (NCBI): domain Eukaryota; kingdom Metazoa; phylum Arthropoda; class Insecta; order Mantodea; family Mantidae; genus Mantis; species Mantis religiosa. The sequence continues at coordinate 263,860,591 of CM060950.1, read as the reverse complement.
TAACCCCACAAGATTGATTGGTACAACTTATCAGCAGTTCCTAAAAACAATCTGATCTTATGTTTTATGATGAAGTTGCTATCATTGATGATCTTCACATAAGTGGGTTTGAAGCAGCCTTTGAGATTCGACAGTATGCAGAAGATCTAATTAGGGCAGGGAAAACTGACTAAGAAGATGCAATTACGCAAAGATTCTAATGGAGCACATCTTGAGCACCTACTGTAAATAGAATTGTTGATATTGCAGTTACTGACTATTAATAAATTTGCTTTTAACAAATATGTGGCTTTGATTTAATTATACATGATATACCTCAATGAGCTATTTACACAATTAACATTTGAATTTGGTACCTTTGATCATCAGAGTTATTAAACACAGACTTTAACAAAGCTTTTAGTTTAGGTCTTGTGAATATGATTGGACAGCTTAAAAGAAAACCAGCCCACTCTTTGTTATTGGCAGTACCTGACAGACACATGGTAAACCAGATTTCAAGCACTGGCCTAGTTTAGACTTTCAATCTTTGCAGGTGTAAATGCATGCCTGCCTGCAAGCCAAAATAAAACATGCAGTTCTCTATATAACTTGTTTTAAACTAAATTATTTTCAATAATTAAAGTGTTCTTGTTGTTCTTCCCATTGCTGTGGTAATTGTACACAGTATTCATGGTGTCCCTTTGCCCTGTTTGGGTTGTTGTGTCTTCATTGACCATTTTATTGATGAAGTCATTGTAGATAAGCCTGTATTTGCCTTTCCTCTTCTTTCTTTGCTTCCTCATATACTCTAAATGTTGAGAATATGGGTGGGTGCTGGCCATCTTAATCTTTGGTGTTTAGGATTTTTATAGTCTTTTAATTTGTCAGTTGGTGCCTAGGGCAGGAACTGGCATTGTGAATATACTTGAAAGTTATTGCTCCTTATAATTTGTTATATTGGTGGATTCTTGGATATTTCGTACATCTCTTTGCTTCTTGCCTATGGGGATAGCTTCTTAACTCTACATAGGAATTTCCTTTCATATTTGGTTATTCTGTTCAGTGTGGAGTTCTGCATTATTTGTGGTAGTGCTGTTGGGTATATGTGAAAATTGATCTAGTTATTGCCTGATTTAGCTGTGTTAGTACAGATGGTGACTGACTTTCCTTTCGCTTTTATGATAGAAAGCTTAGGGACTGGTTGCAACTTTAGCATCTTGGATTTTCAGTTTGTAGTATGCAGTTGTGTCAGTTTTGTTGTCAGAGTTACTCCTAGGTATTTAATTTACACCCCCCCCCAATGGGGATGACATGTTTTTCATATATAATGGTGGTGTTTCTATACTTCTTCTTATTTTGCCTTTTGAATGTTATGTTCTGAGCTTCTGTGGATTTATTGCTATTCTCCATTTGTTTGCCCATAGATTAAAAAATATATCATGTATATAAATAATTACATCATTTACACGATAGTTTACATGCTGTTTGTTTAGAGTAATGGCATGTAAACTTCAGCATATAAGAATGACATTCAGGCTCTATCAACAGGGGTGGATTATGTCAGTCTTCAAAAGAAGATTTTCATTGGCAATATGATAGCATACTTTGAGATATGTATTTAATAAGAGAAATGCGTAAATAAGAGAAATAAGTTATCTTACCAAAAACTTCAATGTAAACTGTAGCTGGTTCTCCTTCCCCTCCTTCATTAAATGCCAAGCAAGTGAAGTTAGATTCTGTTTCAAGTGTTACAGGATCAATAGTCCAATTTGCACTTATAACATCCTGAATGAGGTGTGTTCCACGCAACCAGCGAAAAGTAGTTGTCTCTGGTCTGCCAGCATCATCTACACTACATCTTAATGTAACAGAACTTTTTTTCACCACTTTGGATGGTTCATATACAAGAGATGCAGTTCCTGGTGGATCTGTAAATAAAATTGTATTATTAAAAAAAGAAACTGAAATCAAGGACTATTACAACATTGGAATCATATTATTATATTCTTTATTATTATCATATTATTATATTATCATATTATTATATTACAGTTGTGAGAAGTATAACTTTACACCCAATAAATACAAGAAGAATAGAATAGAATAGAATGGAGTCAATTTAACTTTATAACGTACAGTTAATTTGTGTTTTACCAGTATATGCTAATATAAGTTAACTAATTATTTGAGATGATTAGTTAATATTATTTGCACTAGCAGTGCAAAAGCATGTTTATTTGCAAATATGCTGATGCATAATGCCAAGATTCATTTTTACATTCTCTATTTCCTATATATCTATACCTATATAAGAAGTATGATAACTAAGGTATCGTAACGTACAAGAGGTAGGCAAGTATCTCAAGTTTTCCTCAGTTGTCCATCTTTGGTCAAAAAAGGAACAACTTTAAATTCTTGTGCTACTGTAGAAACTCACTATGATGCATTTTGTAAATGTAACAAAAATTATGATAATTTAAATGAGTAACTTGGAGATGTGTTAAGTGTCACTAATACTGTAGACAGGCAGCTAAACTGTTCTTACACTTTGATTAAAGTTGCATCACTGTTCAAAGATGTTATTGCGAATCACTTCTCTAAATATACTAAATTAATTATTGGGTAATATAAATGTATGGACATATTAAAATGCTTTAATCTGTGAAATGTCATAAATGATAGACCTGAATAATTCATCTTGCAATAACAAATCTAACTGGAGAAGAATATTCTTTTGTAGAGGAATTTCACATCTCAAGTCACAGAGCCGAAATAATTAATACTTATATCTGTGATACTGTAACCAAAGAACTGAACTGAAGTCTAGGTAGATGCATAAGAGATCACAAAAGGAAAAAAATTTACATGTAAATTGGACACCAGTATACATGACTCAAGAGTACTAGCAGGAATTCATATATTTTTATGAAATATTTCTGTACTATTTTAACATTATATTCCAAAATATCTGTTTAAATACATTAAATGTCACTATAAAATCAATATTATTATAAGGTAAAATTATTAAGGGATAAAATGTAAAGCATATATAAATTTTATAAAGTTACAAGGTTTATGTTATATCAGGAAAGGTTTAAGGCCTATTAAAAACAGCTTAGGTATATATTACTAACTTTAAAAACATAAAAATATGAGGAAAGAATTACTGAATCTGTTAGTATGATAAAAACAACTTCGAGAATAATAAAGCAATATAAGGGGAAAGGTAAACAACTGAAGAATATGGCACTTAACGATCAATAACAAATTATAAGTAATAAATTAGAGATATACATTATTTGCAATGTTATTTTATGAACAGTGGGAAAGCAAAATGTGTAATTACATAATAGTACTGATACTATCCATAATTCAATATCAAACCCAACATACTGATGGTATAAAAGGTTATCAACCATTAAAAAAAGAGACAGGTTATGTACTCGGGACTCACCCTTGTGGAAGGCTTTTAGGGTCTGTTTAAATTCTAAATAACTATTTCCATAAGTGAAAGACTGAGTGGATTGCTGACATTTTAGTTTCGCTTATTAAGATTTACACGAGTAAAACATGCGAACGGGTATGAAATGAACATCTTAGAAACAGGTTCCAAGTATATCTTAGTATGGCAGTTTTTATAAAACGGTTTTTTATAAATGGTTTTTATAAAACTGTAATGGCTACTTCAGAAAATTTTTCTCAATACACAGCTATTGTTACCATGGTGACTTTATTAACTTTCCAATTTTGTTTACTAGCTATTAATGTAGGCCAAGTAACCTCTCCATATTTTGTAATACTTTGAGGTTATGCATATTCTGAGGTTATTTCTCTGGATGTGTGTATCGTTATTAAAATACCTAACCAGTAAATAAATAATAATTAATATATTTGAAATAATTTCTACATCATTAATCCAAGCAAAGCATACAAACACATTTTTAAGGTCTTATATATATACTCTTATACCACAAGGGAAACTAAATTTTATGTATAGCTTATCTCAAGTATAATATTTTAAGGATTGTTCACAGTAGGTTCTACAACAGCATGTAAATGGCATTCAATTCAGTTTTCATAATCAAACGTTTCTTTTCTCACTGTTCTTTGATTTCATTGTTTGTTTTCTTCATTTCTTGTTGTTTTTTTTTTTTTTTCCTCACAGTTTTTAGAATGGTATGACATGAAATAAGGACCTTTAGATGCTACATAATTCTTGGTTTCTTACTCTATTTTGTGAGACAAAATATGTTTAATCGCAGACCTTTTAAAACAAGTTTTAGATTCTAATACCAATATAATAATTTAGTTCTGCATAAAATTCAACCATTTTCACATTTAAATCCCTATTATAAAATAGAATACCCTAATGTACACTTACAATAAACAATCAACTCCTCATCTGGAGAAAGTGGCCCCCATCCAGCTTCATTCATTCCTTCACAAGAATAGTTACCATGGAAGCTTCTTCCTACATCTTCCAGCAACAGCTTGCTTGGGTCAATATCACAGAACATATAATCAGTTGCATTACCTCCACAATCAGGAAGTTCTTTTAGTAGTTCTCCATCAAGGTACCAACGTACTGCTTGCAAAATATCTGGGTTTCCTGAGTCTACCTTGCACATTAGTGTGATATTTAGTCTTTCCAATTCACTTACTGGTGTAGGTGGTTCCATTGTCAGTTGTACAATTGGCTTGACTGTGAAATAAGAGCAATACGACACATTAAGAAAGCTTTGATCACAACAGGTGCATAACGAGCCCAAGAAAAGAGCATATTTAAACTTTAAATGAAATGGTGAAGAAGATGAGAAGGGAACATTACATTTAAGCAGAGAGAGTAAGTACATCTTGCCTACTGCACTCTTGGGTATGTTTAGATTCCACCCCCAAAAATTGCTTTAAAGTCAAAATATAGAAACAAACTTCAAATGGAAAATAAGCTTAGAGTGCCTATGTTGAATATAAAGCCCAATTTACACAAGCTGCATACTTCAAAGGAGCTCCATATTATCTTTGAAATGTTCTATTTTAATCATTTATTTTTATTATATCTTAAGTTAATTTTTTAAATCTGATTTACATTTTAAATTCAAGACTCACATTTGAAATAACTGTAATATAGTATTACATATTAATGGTTTATTACTTCCATGTTATATGCATAAATATATAGGGTAATATAAATTAAAAGTACTTCATCTGCTATATGCTTAAAAGCTAAAAGACTTGAAGGCTTGTGGAAATATTGCACAGAATTTACCCTTATTGTTTTACATGTCACTGGGTTCAAGTCCTGAACGAGCTCAGTGATCAATTACATTCAAATTTACTTTCTCGTTTCTACATATAATTTATTTTTATCGTAGAACTTAAAGTTTTGGGGAACATATGCTATATACCTAGAACTTTAGTAACAACTTGACGTTATCATTAGTTGTGCATAGTGAGTAGTGTTTCTTTTTATTTTTTTTTTAATTTACGTTCTCCAACGTTAAGTTTTATCGGACGATGAATGAAATGGGTTAAATGACGCTCAAGTGAGCCCAGGGTCTGTACAGCTTAAGGGCACTGGGAGGTTATTTTTACCCACACAAGGCTAATTTTTACCAATATTAAAATTTGAATATATAGAAAACTAAATATTATCAGAAATTAAAATTCGGTATTATTACTGTATAAGGACGTGTGCATTTAACTACTGCGTAATATTTAAATTACATTCACATAGGTCCATGCGAAAGGGGCATAAATCACACCGCGTGTCCTGAAAAAAAGATTGCACCCTATATTTCAGGTGCACTTTACTTGGAGCAATTTAAAGTTACAAGCACCAAGTCTTATCCTAAATAACCTAAGGTACATTTTTATAATATCGGCTAAATGAAAATCACATATAGTTTATACTATGCACATGAAAAATTAATTAGTTTTGAGTAAAAAAAAAAAAAAAAAAAGATAATATTTTCAAGAACTGAATATCTGTTTTCATCCATTTTATAAATCACATGAATATAAATGTTAGCCGAATGTGTTCAAGAAACATTGACAAATAACCACTACAAATCTTGTGTCAATATCCTTTATAGTTTTTGAGAAACATGCACCTAAATTATGAAAAATCAAGGATCTGGGAAATCACGATCAAAGATTAAGTACCATTCTCAGGAAGTGGGCGTATCATTACGCCGCCATGTTTAAATTGACGAATTAAAGGATTTTAATACCAGCTGACAACCTATGTTATATATATCATTTGAAAACTAAAGAATTATATAATTTTTTAACATTAAAGGCAAAAAATGAATTTTTTGAAACCTATCGACCTCCAAGTACCCTTAAGAGTTGCCCGAAATTTGTCTTTCAGGATAAGGGAAAACTCCGCAAAAAACCCTTATTCAGGTCCTTATTCAGGTCACTGACCGAGATTCGAACTCGTGACCTCTTGAACGTGAAGCAGGTAGGCTACCATCTGCGCTACCGAGGCGGGCGTTAGGTGCGTGCGTGTATATGTGGGTGTGTATTTAGTGTGATGTGCATTGATATTCAGCTTCTGACTCATTTAATGCATGCCTCATATATCATTACTTTTATGATCTTGTTTCTGTTTCACAAGCCGCAACAAGAGAGACTCATTACAATCTTTCATTCTGCATGCCAGTGGCCCTATCTAAGGGGAGTGTTATCTGAAGCGCTCAGTCTCTTCTGCTCCTGTTTTCATCACAGTTGCTGGAAGACAATCATCTTCTTATCTTGCAAGCGTACATACAGGCATCTCGGTAGGCGTATTCGGGGGGAGGCGTTATCTGCAGACTGCAGTTCGTCTTTGCTCCAGCTCTCTTGGCACAATTTTTGGTTGAGGCGGTTCTGTGGGTGGTTGTATTCGGTAGTGCTAGTTATTTTAATATAAAACAGGTACCTTTGTTCAAGCTCTCTATTTTTGCTTCTACTTACGTCACATGTTTCCTTCTCCTCACACCCCTTCGGCTGAAAGCAGTCCGCTAAACTCATCCTAGGGCATGTCTCCTATTAATTCATCCTTCATACCGAAGCGGGATGCCTCTTGCGGTAAATCTGTGACCGGTATTCGGGAGGTCGTAGGTTAGATTTCTGCGGTGGGCCTTCCTAATGTTGGGCTTTATCGGGGTCTTTCTCGGGAGACCAATGCGAATGCTCTAATGGACATTTATCTTACAGCCCCCTTTTCACTTTCTTTCATTTCAATCTCTCTATCTGGTCTTTCCAGGTAGCAAGCGTCAGCGAAGTCGCCGGTGGCGGTGGCGCTTGCGCTCTAGAAATACGGTTTTCGGATGAGGGGAGGCGCTGTGGTCGGCCGACCGGGTGCTGTTTCACTAGCAGCAACTGGCTGGCTATTGGGGGTTCTCTAAGGTGACCTGGAACTCTGTTGGGCCCAGGAATCTGCCTATACCTGTCAGGGATCCACCGCGACTGTAGTGCCGTCTTTCATGGCACTCTTCCTCCTAGGATCTGACTCACAATAAGCACATAGCTGCAGTGCCAAAATTCCTGCCGTGATAGACCGACAAACAGATCCTTCTCTGTGGTACCAGTGGCGGATACATTCTTACCACTGGCATTCATATCTCCTCGTTCATTATGTCCCTCTTCTATCCTTCGATAGTCTCTGTAGCTCTCTCTTTTGAGGTATCTAGTCCTTCCTCTTAAATTTCTTCCCTCGTCTCCTCTCATCAATTTAGTTTCTATTACTATACTTAGATGTTCATCAATTATCTATTCCCTTAAAATCACTTCTATTTTCAATTTCAAATTCTATTTTTGCGTTTCAATCTTCTTATCTATCTCTATTTCTTCTCTCGGCAGGTCTTGTCTTAAGGCATACAAAATGTCCTTTTCCAAGCAATTTATGTTACTTGGGCCGAGTTTACAGATGGTGGTTAATGTTGCATCTCCTTCATAGACTATTTTCTCATTACTAGTCTTCTGTCTTCTAATAAATGCTGAGCATGCATTCCAAAACGGCGAATTCTTTGTCTTGTCTTGTTTATTCTCTTTCAGTAGCGTTTATCTATATCCATTTATAAAATTAATTAATATTTGTCGGTTAAAGACGGTTTAACCTCTTGAACGTTTTGCAAATAGTTGATAAACTCTTCTACCTTGTTCCATTTAATTCCATTCTTATTGTCATTTCTGTTTTAGTCTTATCTTTATTGTCCAATACACTATTATAGTTTGCACCAACTATTTCTTCAATCATACTGTCGCCGATGGCATTGTCGTGCGGCCGCGACAAGCGGGAGCCGGGCGCGTGTACAGGAGAGCTGGACGCTTGCCAAGAGAATGAAAGAGACAGAGAGAAGCTCTAGAAACAATGACTGGTATAAATACCGTCAAAGTGTTAGAAGCGCCAGTTGTGTGATGATTATTGCGGCAGTGGAAGTTTGAAGTGTACCACAGTGCTTTTTACATGCGGCGGAGCACCAAGTCGACCTTGAAGACAACTGATTGTCAATTTCTCGTAGTTTTACTGCAATAAAGGGTGTTCTAAATTTCTACAAAGCAGACTTTTGATTATATGTAGCCCTAGCAGTCACAATATGATAATTCTCTTTTTTTCAGCCAGTATATTTTTTCACTTTCAATCTGCTTATGTGATCTAATATAGATCATATAGATATAACTAGCAGCACCACCGATGGTGTACTCACAAAGGGGAGAGGGGGTGACTTCTGTTAATTGCATGACAAGTCTCTCCGATATCCTCTAATATTTTCCATATAACTTTAGAAGCTTAGCTTCTCGTTTAAAATATCCACTCAGCATTTAATATCCTTCTTTCTCCGAATATTTGCATTATCGAATTTAATTGCAGAGTCCCTTTTAATGTTCGTTTAAATATTGTGGAAAATGTCTTAGAATTTTATATGCATTATTTTAAATTTTTATTATTTAGTTGCTGAATTTTTTTGACAAAGCTGAACTTAAATTCCAATTCTGAAATTTAATCAATTTTTCCTGTTTGTCATGCAGTTCATATACACGCTAGAGCGACCGACAGAAGCGCGAGCGCATGCGCGCACACACACCCACACGCACATACACACACACGCACATACACACGTAGGACCAGTTTTTTCTAAAACTGATTTTTTATAATTTTATTCAGGGAGTCTCAAAATGTGTATTTCCAGTGAAATGTTGATAAGAAATTTTTGACCGATGTGTACGTGGTTACAGAAAGTAAAACAGATGAGAGCAGGGTGAGGGAATATGGAGACAGATGTTTTGAAGCTTGGTTATGTTACGAAAAACACATCGCTAACTCCATTTGTCTAATAATGTTCATTTCTATTTTTGTTTCTTGTTTTTTCATATTGCTCCAAGCAGTGACAAAAGCTATAATACATGTAAGTCCTAAATGTCTGAAGGACTTAAATTAATTAATATTTCACCAGTTATGTTAAGTAACATGTTAGTAAAGTAATTCTAAAATATTAAATATCTCAGACAAATTGTTTAGCACATAAGTGTATCTAGCACAGAAAATATGGGAAAAAGTTTCACTCGAAGAAGTGATTATTACAGTAACAAAATTAGCAACAATTAAGTTTCAGAAAGGAATTTAAATATTGTTTCTAAATTAAAATACGTTTCATAAAGGGTAAACGTTTCACCAGGAGCTTCAAGAAACATCAAGTTTAATTACATTGAGGCTCAGCATGTAAACTGGCATCCCTTGCACCAAGTGTCCTTGAACCAGTTATGAGCAACTCGATGTGCAATGTAGGGCCAGATGAGGACTGAAATTCTTCCCGAGCACAAGCTGAGGCTCATATACCAACAATTACACAGCTTCAAAAGATTCACAGGTGAAGGAACATAACTTCTGTATTACATAATAAGTAGTAGAAAATCGGGATGCAACAAGCAGTCGAAGGGACATTTTAAAGCACTTTGCAAGAAAAACCAATATGGTAGGACTTCATTAATAAACAAATACATTCTTTCTTTAAGCAAATAAATGAAAGCGATAACGGGATGAACACATTTCGACAGTCAAATGTAAAACAATTCGCTTTATATTTAGGCGCGGACAATTACGAATCCTTAGCTGCAGTCAGACTGTAGCTTTGAAACCTGAAATATGCAAACAAATATTGTTGCACAAATGACGAGGTCAGAGTAAAGTATTACAGACTAGGAAAAATGAATAGTAATTTCGAGCAAAAGATTACTTCTTGCAACCACACCAAACTCTAGTTGATTCTTGGCAGCGTTCAACATGACGGCCAAGTCAGTTTTCGCGCATTCTAAAAATTGCGCTACAAAGTCGGAGAGTTGGAAAACAAAGTTTTCTCGGTAAAAACTGGTGTTGTCATCGAGAACATAATATCTGCGCAAATGTTAAGATTTCGCAAGAAGTAAAATATTATCTACTTTTAAGAAATTGCGGTTAAGTAATTAATTCTCGCACTATAATTTACGCATTTATTTATACCATGGAAAACGCATTTGAATACGACATGACTTTTGCCCACCTTTTGCATCATTAATGAAACTTATTTTGCATTTCATATGTTATATAGGTTATGAAGGAATATACCTATTATATTATGTATTTTATGAAGCAATGTTAAATAAATTGGGAAAATTTGATCACGTCCTGTTATAGAAGCCTTCGAATTCTTGATGAAAGATTTATGATTTAAGAATTCCCAATATCAGCAATACAATATCCATTTATGCTTACGGACTGAGTCAACATTAGTATTTTAAGCACTATGTTACTATTGTCTCATAGCTTAGGTAAAGGCAAATCGATAATGAGCTTTATGCTATCACGACGTTATCAAAACGAATTATTCTACTGGCTTCATGTTATTAGAATATTAAGTCAGTAGAATAATTGTTAATCACATTGATCGCGTAATGCATATCATATCTTGCATACAAAGAAGACTACGTTAAATTCTCATGCAGAAACTTTTGTTTTCCTATTGTGTTTTTGTATGTGCAGTACGGACTAGTCTCAGTTTCAGATTTTACAATTAATTATAACTGTTTCTGTTTCTAAAATTATTTATATGCCCTCATTTTCAGAAATAAGCACTACAATTTATTAAAATAACAGGTTTGATTCTGGAGAGTAACTGCTACTTACAGTTTCTTTGATACTTACAATAAACAGCAACATAGACTGCGTTATTAGACCTTTGTACGCCAACTTCATTTTCCAATTCACAAGTGTAGATTCCTTGATCAAATCGTGTGGAGTTTTTGATGAAGAGCGATGTCTGATCAATCGTACCGCCTTCATAATGTTCTGGAGTCAGTATTACTAACTCATCATCTCGGTACCTGAAACAGATTGTGATAGTACACTTTTTAAGCAGTGGTCAACCAGAAGTAAATGAAGTGATGGCTTTTCTACGCAGAAGAACTGGCTGTGTTTTCTGATTTAAATTAAGCAATGGAAGAAGGCATTTGTATCATAACAGAAGCGTGAATGTTACAGTAGGTACCATCTTGTTTTTCTCAATATTTCTTCAAATATTTTCTTTAAAGTTCACTGCTATAAAAGAAGCGGATAATTTCACTTTCTGGCCTCTGAATACAGAAGTAGCGGTTGGATTCTGAGCTGAAATTTACCCATTTTTCTTCAGCCGAGATTACTCCTTACCTATTCTTTCCAATACTACAAGAACATGAATAGCAAGAAGTTCAGCGATAATTCACTGTCAAAGTCAATTACTTTACCAAAATCAAAGCTGCATATAAGAACCTCAGATGTTAAAGAAATCATTTAAATGAAAAAAAAGTTAGTAGAGTAACAAGATGTAAGAGTCCGCAGTTTTCGGATAAACGTCTATTACTCTCGTCATAAGCGATAGATACTTCTGGTTTTTACCCTGTGATATGCGATATATTTATTCTCCAAGATAGCAAAACAAAATATATGTACTACATAGTTTAACCGGTGATAATTAACTGATGAAATTGTGTTACATTCGGACTTTTACCCCTAGCATGGGACAAGAGCCCTCTTCATGTGGAGTGAAAGTCCCAGTACATCATATAATATAAAATAAAATAGTGATTAAGAAAAAATTTCAGTACATGGAGAAATCACAACAGGGATACAAAATAGGACAGCATTTTGACAAATACCAAAATTTTTAACAGAAATAATGGCCAGTCTTAGTTGCAGAAAAAGGTATGTCAACGAAATGTGACCTTTTGGAATTAATGGGCCCTAATAAACTGCCACCTAAAATGTTTTTGTTTAGTGCTTTAATCTTTAAACAAATAAGATAGATTTTTTGAACAATTTCGTCCCTGTAGAAACAATACAAAACACACACACTAACACACACACACACACACACACACACACACACACACACACACACACACACACACACACACAGGGAGAGAGAGAGAAAAAGAAGAAAACATAAACCTTTCAGATTATGTAGTCCACTGAACTGCTGCAAACCTTTTGTCATTGAAGGATGAAAATTAACACATATCACAAACAAAGCACCCTCCTTCAAACGCTGTACAGCTTTCATGCCACCACTCTTTACAGGAGTGACAATGTATCCAGTCTTCAGTAGGGCAATCTTCATATGCAAGTTCACAATCAGGACACGTTGCAGTTTCACTAGAAGCTGATTCAATTATCTTACCCGTTCTGGCAGCAATCCGTTTCTGGCTGTTTAAAGGGAAATAAAGTTTTCTACTTGCTGCTGGGACAGGCGTGGCTCTGAGCGAATTTATTAGGTGACTCAGAAAATTGGCTAACCTAAATTCGCACATTACATTGCAAAAACGTAATTTATACTGGAATAGTGGTTTTGAATTTAGATGGGGCTTCCCTCTCTATGTGAATTCAAAGGTTACTTAAAATTACATTTATTTAAACAGTCCTCACCTTCATTATGTCCACGAAATGTCATTTACTGCGTACTTCCCTAATGGGATATTACGTGAATTAACGTTCTCATCGTATTTTACAATATATAGATGTGAGGTTTCCCGAAGAGCGTTTGCAATTTTGTTAGTGTTTTTTTTCCCAGCTCCTTCAATCCGACACAATTATGTTCCTCATACCAACGAGACTTAAATGACCTGGTGTATTCTGAAGAAGCTCCGCTGCAAAATGTTTCTAAACATAGCACTGCTGTTGGTCTATCGACATTTACCACGTCGCGTTTGTCATCAGTTTTCCATAAAGAAAAGGGTGTTTGGAGAATGGAACACGCCAAGTCATGTGTTGGATTCATTGTAAATCCCTTAAATGTGAAAAATTAAACACTTCACATATCAGACAATAATCGCTGATCACAAAAAAATTACGTTTTTATTCAGGATGCAAAATGATAATAAACAGAAGCACATGACACACTGGGCTCGCTTCAAGCGGGCTGCCACTTCTACCAATAAATTGATTTTCAAATAAACGAAAAAGTAGGAATAAGCTCCTTTATAGTGTTGGCAAAACGAGTTGATGCGGAATATACGACTTCTGTGAATCGAATCCGTAGTCATGATAACCAGCAATGGATTCTGCCCCTCCAGCCTCTCCTCACCAACTGCATGCGTTACGGTCACCTCAGCCTTTTAATGACGATTCACTAGTCGGGAAGTAAGCTAGCTGCCTTATTGACACGCGAGCGCCAAGAGAACGATTCCATTACAAAATATAATTTGGTGAACTTTTATAAAGGAAAATTAAATTCTAGAACATAAAACAACCATGGATGTTATTCCAAACAAGTAGGTGACTCGGCGATTCAAACGCATCAAGGAAGAACCGCCCCTGTGCTGGGATTTTTCTTGCTCTTTCAAGAGACCCCTTTTTGCCGCTGGACATTCTTTACTTCTGCACAGGTACTGGGGGTGATAAAAAGTTTTGGTTTCTGCATTCATATTATGCTGTGCAGAGTGATCTATCAAATTACTGTGCCCAGAAGTTGATGTTACTGCTATCTGCTCTTCCTGACATTAGTCGTTTGGTTCCTGTGGCTCATTCTCAGAAGCTGGAATCTGGTCTGTTAACCATGAATGCATAGATAATATCCTCATCACTGAACTTGAATCTGTTGAGGGGCACTATTCCATACGTATCAAAGCAACGTACGGCTTTCTTAATAGTGCAATTTTTCAAATAATTCTACCCAAACACTCTTGCCCCCAGCTGCAGACGGACTTTCACCCCAACTGCTCGTATTTCATGTTCTGAATTGTGTTGTCATCATGCGGTCCACTAGCAAATTAACAACCAAAGCAATGCAAAGCTTATATTTATTACTTTAAATCCACAAAAATAATTTCTCTCACATCACGTATGAGGTAGTAAGCACGTTTCCCGAATGCCAAAAAATTAACTGAAAGGGCTCAAAAACACTACATATCTCACTGTTAAATCCGTTTTATTACAGGAGCAACGAAACTACACAAGCAGATCAGCTGCCATTAGATGCCTTCACTAAATCCAAAACGTTGTCAACATAAAATCCCAAGAAAAAATTTCAGTTTTAGGACTTTTGCCCCGCTAGATTCTTACCCCTTGTTACTCTATCTGCGAATCTAAACAAAACCAAAGTTGTTACATTTAGAACTACTCGTACGACACACACTCCGATAGAAATTGCGATTAATGATATGTTATATGTTTATAGTGTTATAAACTCAAGTAGATACATATTCAGATTGGAAAGCTCACTTACAGTATATTGTGACTTGTGGGTACGTAAAATAAAAAGTCAAGCTTGCATAAATTCAAAGTGTTCTTTATTTTCGCAGAAATACACATTTGTATACCCCTCACAGGTTGTAAAAGTGACGTGTTATACACACGGTAGTCTCTGGTTGCTTCACCACACGTAAACAAACGAACAAAATCGCTCGCAGTACACTTCACAGGTCCACAATTAACCGTTCTGTACTTTCAACTCACTACACAAGTCCAATTACAACTGTCCCCTGCGTTGACAGCAGTAGCACTTTTATATCTCCACTCATTGTTCTAGAAATAAGTGGAACGTTCTGTAACAATCAACACGGCACCAGAAAAGCTATACTATCTCCGCGCTACACTATCTGTCTCTATGTCCTCTGTTATACCATCCGAGCACTGGCTAATATAAATTGTACTGATACACTTAAATTAGTATATTGTGCAGAGTTTAATTTTATTTTGGGGCAACCCATAGAAAGTAAACGAATATTTCGTATGAAAAAGGTTATAAAATCATTTCTAAAACCCTTAACCAATGTTCTTGCAAAGATCTTTTTAGAAGATTGAAGATAATAACCCTAGATTCTTTTTTAATTTTGTGATAGATAAGGTCATCTTCACCTACAGGTGCTTGTTTCGCGAATTTGTGGGCTAGCTCGTTTCTAACAATACCAATATGTGATTTGACCCAACCGAAATGGATTTCCTATTTGGTTTGGTACAGAGTTCTGATCGCTTTCTGGATGTCTTCTATTACAGAACAATGCTGGCTGTTGTATTTTATAAGGGATACTACTTTGTTATCAGTGTAAACTGTGGCAATTTTCCATTCCTTTGTTGTATCTTGTAGTTGCTCATTCTTATGTCTTGATTCGCTAAGTTTTGTACCTCCAATTTGTCATTCCCTTTCGCCATGATGAGATCATTGGCAAAGGCGATAACTTCTGATTTTTGTGTAAAGTTCAAATTGATCGCAGACTTTGTGTAAAACGTTCCAAAAGCCCGGGCTACATTTTCTTTCTCTAAAATATCTTTTCTGTATCCACTTAGCTTCAAATAGTGGGTGTTCGATATCGTCCTTAGGATGAGTACAGGTTAAAAAACAATCGGTAGAACGATATCACTGAATTATGACGCAGTAAGTAGAATCACTTGTGGTGAGAACAGTTTTATCCATTCTCGAAGCTTATTACTTTATTCACGTTTTTAACTATTATGACATTGTAGGCAGTTATTTTTGGATTCACTTGTCATATGAAAAAAATTAAATGTTTTATTGGAATAAATAACATCACAAAAAACACATCTGGTGAGTGATCCTTGGAGCCGTCAAGACGCCTAAATTTTTAAATAAACTTAGCGATGAAAAACAACCTAAATATTTTGGGAACACGTTCTCAAATGTAAAATTTATGAAATAACAATTTTAGACAGCATTTATTCTTCCGTTGACAAAATTTGCCTGAATCTCCCCTTAATTTACGTAATCATTGATTAAATACCCACAGTCGTGGTTGCTTTTGACCGCCTCGGTAACGTAGTTGGTAACGTGTCTGCCTCACGCAATTAATCGTCCAATATGACTTCATGTTGAATGACGTAAATTAAAAAAGAAGTCTACCATATTTATCCCTGTACATCCTTTTAGATATGGCTCTTCGGAGAGTATTTTATTACCATACATTTAGGACGATATAGATAAAAATATATAACTACAAACAATTAAGTATAATTCCCAAAGTTTTTAAGGGTTTCATTTCAGAATAATATATCATTTTACAAAATTTCATTGTGAATCGGAAAATGGAAGATAACCATAATTTTTTAATTCAAGGAATGTTCTTATCGAATTTAAACCATTTTAGTGAGTATTAATCAATTCTAATACGAATTATTTAACAATTATGTGCTTATAAGTAATTTTCAGAACGACAGGCAAATACCTACACCATAACACACAAGAAATACGAAACTGTAAACTTATTTGATTTTCTATGCTTTTTGAATATTTTTTTTTATTTCTAACAACATAGTGCACAATATCTTTCCAGCGCCTGTTTTAACATCTCAAAACATGGTAAAGTAAATAATATAGTAGGGCAAGAATATTCATAAAATCAAAATGTCTTACGTATTCTCAGATAAAAAAGGACATAAGAGGAACACAAATAAAGTTCTGAGGTTTGCTTAGAGCAATACAGAGAACCTTTATTGCTGCCGGTCTTTTGATGCTGGATAACTGGCCTCTCCAGGGTCAGCAAAAGCACTGAAAAAGTACCTATAGTGTGTTTAGTTTGTTCCTTTATAATACTATATTATCAGCTTTTATGTTTCATTACTTTTAAATTTAATTTAAAAAAAAAACATTATTTTTAATGAAACAATTATTACGAAAAAGCTACTTTCACCAGAGAAGTCCTTTTAAATCCTTGATGAAGCCATTACTGAGGAACTATTCTTTCATCAGAGCTTAATTTAAAACCCTTGTCTTTCAAATCTTTTCAGCCATGTAAATTTCACAGAAAAATTACTTGAGCGAAAATATAAAGTTAGGCCAATCTGTCCGAGCGTAGATATACAGTAGCCAGTCTAAACTCAACTCAGCAGTTCCTCGTCATTTCGTAGCAGTTCATGTATATATCCACTGCAGCTTGCCCTTTTCGTAAAATTTGGCCAATTCCCATCGACCTCACGGAATCCCTAGAGGGAGGAGCACGGAGTGACTGAGAGTAAGGTTTCTCACAATGAATATGTGCGTGCGTTGTCAACTGTTTCCTCTCTTCTGCAAATGGCATTTGTTTCCCTTCACCTATACCGTAGTTCTACATGTACAGGTGAATCATATGTCTCTTTTTTCTCGAATTTATATAATACCCTAAATGACAGATGCGCCTTAAGCTCATCTTCAATGTTGACTGTACACTGCATCTCAAATATATAAGGCAGCTTCAAAATTCGTGAGTAGTTTAGCGATTTCAGGGACAGAAGGTACTCACGTTATAGCCTCATTGCAAAAGTATTCTAAATTCATACTGACAACTCCTCCAGTTTCTAAGCAATTTATACAATTTTATTCCATAGCATGCAAATTCACTCACCCAGGGAAATTCCTATTAAAGCCACACATTTCATATGGATCAAACATCAGAATTAGTTAAAACACAACGGGGGCTGGTGTAAGCAAAATGGAAATAAAATACTACAACACCTTTAAGACCGCTTACATCCACTGTCCTATGAAGTACATGTTAAAGCCAATAATTCAATTCCATAAATTGTGGCTGCTAACTTCTGTATAGCAGGCGTGATAGATTATGGTAAGTTTCTATTGATATTAAATGTAAAAAGTAGGCTTAAAATAAGAATCCAAGTAAAACTTTGAGGACATAGCAGATTTCTCGAAATATCCAATAATACGGTTTAATGCTAAGCGGGAGTGGGATTATTATAATGGCGATGTGATGTGTAGTGTGACGTAATGTGACCGGTATTATTACGTTTTGCTTAGTATTCTACCCAGAAAATTCCAGTTTGAATCTTTCAAAATAAGGAAAGCTCTTCTTTACTTTATTGTATTTTCTTCAGCTAATAACGTGAAATTAGAAAATTAAAATTATGTAAGCATTATTAATAAATTACTGAAATAGACGAGAGTGATTCATGCCCTTTGCTGATACGTACACATGTAAACGATTGGCCATGTATTAAAAGTCAAACGTCGCGAGTTCAAAACCTAATCACTGCAGTTAAATTTGTCTGTGGGAAATGATGCAGAGGATCAAAGTAAAATAACCGCTGTGCTGGCCATCTCGGATGCTGGCGGGGTTACTTATTCCTGTAGTTACACTGCTTTTGCTTCAAATTCTTTTTTTTAAAAAACTGTAGTTCTATTGAAAATTTTAAATATCATCAACTTTAGGTACTTGTTGTTGAACGTTAGTATATATGAAATTAACAACAAATCCATTAAAGAGTTCAAAAATTTCAACAAAACACCTTGTGTAAAATAAGATACCTACACAGAACCAAGTTATTATAACATTAAAGGATTATAGTATCAAAGTAAAACTTGACTGAGAGAGCAGTTCCTATACTACTCAACTACCATTGTTGTTTTCAAGTCTAAGGCAGAAACAGATTAAACACTCTATATGTACATGGCAAAGCGTGGAGACGAATCGGAAGGAATGTGAACCTATAGAGTCTTAGAGAGAAGCTTAAATCGAGCCTGTCATACATATACGGTGAGACACAATGTACTCTGTTCAAATGCAATCTTGTCTTCCGGACAGCAACGTGTCATACGTCGGCAGGTGCGAGAAGTTATATATCACGTGATTGAATATTGTGAGAAGAAGAAAGAAGAGGGAATCAGTCTCCTTGTGTCAAGCGACAAAACGAGTGGCTGCAATAGCAAATTTTATTAGTGTATATAATAATTAATAGGCTAACTTTTCATGTCAGACATACAGCTTCCAAGTGCTCTATTTGTGCTCGTCACTTACTGTACTCCAGGTTACTAATATTTCACTCTTCTATAAACAAGATAACAAACGAATGCAGCGCTGTGTCACAGAAGGCCAATAAACCTCAATCCTCCCATGTAGAACATTCGTTCAATGGTGTGCCATAGCAGGACTGCTCTCTGTCATTTTAATTATTTTGGTCAATGTCAAGAAATTACGTTGCAAAAACCACGCAAACATTAATTGTGTTAAATGGAAGAGTGTTTCATATTTTTTGTTGACACATATTATAACGAACCTGGTATCATACTTTGGTCCACAGGTACGTTTAAATGTCAATAGTATTAAAATCATTAAAAGGAGAGTTGTCCAGGTTAGTTCTTGCACCGAATCCTGACACCCATCAATCAATCTTCTTTGTTGCACGCAGTACGAGTGTCATCAGCACCCCCACCCACCGCCTTGTCAAAGCTCCACAGTGCAAAATGCAGCAAATCGGTAGCGTGGGCTTAATGTCTTTTATTTCTTTATCTTAAACAACATAATTTATTTTGTTTTTCTCTTTTTCCTTCCTTCCTTCT
The DNA here is from genome assembly GCA_030765055.1 of Mantis religiosa. Lineage (NCBI taxonomy): Eukaryota > Metazoa > Arthropoda > Insecta > Mantodea > Mantidae > Mantis > Mantis religiosa. The sequence continues at coordinate 263,840,834 of CM060950.1, read as the reverse complement.
TTCCTTCCTTCCTTCCCTCCTTCCCTCATTCCCTCCTTCCCTCCTTCCCTCCTTCCCTCCTTCCCTCCCTCCCTCCCTACTCCCCTCCCTCCTTCCCTCCTTCCTTCCTCCCTTCCTTCTTTCCTCCCTTCCTCCCATCCTCCCTTCCTCCCTTCCTCCCTTCCTTCCTCCCTTCCTCCCTTCCTCCCTTCCTCCCTTCCTCCCTTCCTTCCTTCCTCCCTTCCTTCCTTCCTCCCTTCCTTCCTGCCTCCCTGCCTCCCTCCCTGCCTCCCTCCCTCCCTTCCTCCCTTCCTCCCTTCCTCCCTTCCTCCCTTCCTTCCTTCCTCCCTTCCTTCCTTCCTCCCTTCCTTCCTTCCTTTCTTTCTTTTAAGGAGAAGTTGGTGAATATAAATATTACATTCACACTTAAAATTCGATATCGAGATTACGCCGGAAATATAGGTTTTGGGACTGCGTGAATCTAAAAAAATAATGTGCGCGTGCACGTGTATGTGAACAGCATAACTAAAAACTGAAAGTCTTAGAAATATGAAGTTTCTAAACAGTCATCCAGCTATGCGACATTAATATTTAGAGGAGAATTCTCCCACCAAAAAGTGGATAGAAGATTTTGAAAATTTATGTTTTCAAAAAAGATAACAATTAAGATAAAAGAGCTGTAAAGAATTTCTAATAAGAAATATAAGAAATATTTTGAATTCATTGGGAATTGTCAGTGAAGTTCTTTTCATTCTGAGGAAATTTATTATAATCTTTAATAACGTTAGATGTTAAGCGGTAAAACAAAGTGCACTGCACAAAAAAGTAGATCTCTTTAAACTACACCCCATTTTTTTCAAATAACTTCGTTGTGGCATAAACCATTTCAGAGATATTTATTATTAATGGTTCGAATTGTTCAGTACTTCGTCACTACTTTGAAGTACGTCGATATTTATTTGTTTCTGGCGAGTGCATGGATTAAATACGAAATTTTAAGGCAGACATATGCGGCCCAGTTCTTAACATTTGGCTAAAACTGTTCCCTGCGTATCTATAGCGAACTGCATCATATACTACATATTTCTGTGATGGGCTTTCTCAATTAAAATCAACTAGATAGGAAAAAAACATTATATTACATTCACATGAACTTCTCTAAGCGCTTATTTATACCAGTCTACTAACAATTGGAAATAATCATTTCTTCCACACTAGCCATGTGTAGGCTAAGGTTTGAATGAGTAGAGTCAGACTAAAAACTTCAATGAAAAAAATAAATAAAAGCATAGTGATTTAACTATGAAGCCTGGGACTTCAGTATGTACAGTATAGTAAGTCGCCACAAAAAGGTGCGTGTCTCATAGCATATGGGAACCTCTGTAGTGGTCTACCGGGAAACATACCAGTCAGTTGGAAAATTTAATGTTATATCGGCACGTTGGCCATAGTAGCTCAGTTGGTTAGAGCAACCGCATGGAGAGCGGGAGATCCGTGGTTCAAATCCCGGCTATGGCATTGAATTTTTCAGTCGGACTATACTAATCCTACTAACAATTAATGCAAAATCTATTCTTCCAGCTACTTTAGGTTAATGTAGCCCCTGTGCATAAATTCTTTATTAAACACGGGAAAAAATGAACAGTAACAGAATTAAAAATGACAATATATTGAAAAATACAAACCAATAATGACGCATATCTCGAAATGGATGCTGATATAAGACATTTATTTACTGTTTATACGTTTTAACTTTTTGTGCAGTCCGTTTTGTCTATTTCATATCTAGTTCGACAGTTGTAGAAATTCACTTGTGAGCGTAGAGAACTCCATAGATGATTCCCAGAAAATACAAGATGTATATTTTATTTGTCATACTACTCTCTGGAATGTAATGAGAGCCATTTTTTAGAAAGTAGGGAATATAAAAAGTTTTGCATATAAAAGAAAGTATGGGGTGGGGATATGCATGCCACATATTTGGAAATACTAACGCTAAATAGAAAGTATTTAACAAAGAAACAAACAAACGCGCACAGGAAAGTTTTCTAAAAATGGTTTTACTTTATCTAGTAGATTTAAGATGATGCATTTTTCAATGAAAACTGGATATGCAATGTTTGGCAGGAATGCTACTAGATACGCGATAAATACAGTAATTAACTTTTGTGAGACTACTATGTATAGCTACAATAAATGACAGAGGGTACAGAAAATCATGTGAATCCAAAAGCAGATTTAACTCCAAACTTTTACACGAATTGCTCGTGCAACATTACATAGTTTCCATTAAGTAGGATAAAACATAAACAAAAACATAACAAACATAATTTCCGTGTATTAAATGCCCCAACATACTACGATAGAAGTATTCTGTAGCATTATATTGACTAACGGCTTCAAGTAGGCTCTTTCGAATTTATCGGAAGTGAATAAGAGTGGTTACACTAAAAACCTTTTTGTACTCAAATACAATGAGGCAAGATGTAAAGCCCTGCCACGCATTATACCCAGTCGGATAGTTAGGATAAGGGCCTCATTTCGAGGAAACTTTTCTTTTTGGCTGGTTCAGAGGACACAGAAGGAAACTTTAGTACGCCTGTAGGTACCTACAAAGGTGAGAGATTTGCGGAAACTGTATATACAGCAATTTCTGGAAAGAAAGAGCAACAAAGCCACCAGGTTTACGTAAGAAAAGAAGTTTAGGTAAGGTGTACAAAATGCTTAAACTTTGTAGCTGGATATTATCTCGTCTTTTTATATCCTTTACATCTATCTCCATTTTAGTAAGAGTTGTCTCTTGCTTCTCTGACACTTCAGTTAGAAAGTTAAAGTGAATTTTGGAACAAGTCGCTTCGTCTGTCTCAAATAGGTTCCATTTTGTTAGGAAGCGGTTCGGTTCTTCGACACTCGATTTCTTTATCAAGTATTGTTTTAAAACCTTAAAGCAACGCATGGCGGTGTATTCTGCACCTAGATCCAACGCCACGAGGTATGATGTGGAAGCTTCCTCCACCTGGAAGAGTGGATGCTTGGGATCTTTCTTGACCTCACCAGACGAAACATCGCCATAATGAGTGACATCAGGTTAGTTAAATCTACAGTTTGATACTGAATTCGATAGCTTATTTCACTTAAATACAGACATTATAATATTTCCCATTAGAACATCATCTGCTCTGTTTCCTAAATTCTAAATTCAAAGTTTTAAAACCTAACGTGTGGGTGAAATGGCGATTCTTATAACTTCTTCTTTTTCTATTTTAATGAAGGTTCAATGTGCTTTAAACAGTTTAGGTCATATCGGATAATGAATGAATGAAATGTGTGACATGATGCTCAAATGGGCCCAGGTTTCATAGAGCTTATAAGTTATCTCCGTTCATCTTTCAGGATAAGGGAAAACCACAAAAAAGAATCTTAGCTACATAGATAACTCATCCTGACCGAGATTCGAAGTTACGATCTCTTGATTGTGCGCAGACGTGCTACCAGCACACTACAGAGGGGGAATAACTTCTTTATCTGAGCTGTGTGAACAACCTTAGTTAATTAGCGCTGATTTCAGATAATGTGAATTGAACTTCATATTGGTTCTTTTAATTGAGTTGAATTTTACGTGACCAAAATTTTTGTGATAACATTGCTCACTAAATAGCAGTGGCGTATATCATGGGCTATCAAAGCTATCACCGAAGCCCATATCTAAAGTAAACTAGAAATTTATAAGCAATATTAACAATAATTGCAATACCAGCCAGTTTTCCCCATAAAGAATTAGTGCATAGGGTGGAATATCTCTCTTTACCTACCACTGAACAGAGGGGCAAGCAGAGCTTCAGAAGCTACTATTGCAGCCTTCTCTACGGTAAGGGGCAGTGAGGGACGAGGGGGAGAAATGCAGGATTCAACGCGCCAAGGCTTCGGAACCTTACATCGCTACACTCATACGAGGTTCTCCGAAATGTACCGCAAGGACACGACTGGCTTTGGAATTCCGCATAGCACGTGGAGTTGAGGGCAAGAAAGAGCGTGTTTTCAATTATTGTGTGATTGTTACGGTCCTCAATATCCGCATTAGTATAGTGTACAGTGTACTAAGACAGCTGCTAGCGCTAATTCTTCGAAATGCGTGAAGAATGTATACAATATTTTCAAACAAATAACATTATTCATGAACATTATACTAGGAATAATACTAAATTACATATACTGGGATCAAGATCAAATAAAAAACTTAACTCTGTATTTCATAAAGGGGTTCACATGTATAACTTAATCTTAAAGAAAATCAAAAACAATGACAAGAAAACATTCAGAAGAGATGTGAAATCATTTTTAATAAATCAGTGCTTCTATAGTACTCAAGAGTTCTTTGAATATTTTAGACTCCAGATTAAGTAGAGTAAATGATAACATGAGAATAATTTTATGATACTAATGGTTGACAATTCATGTAAGTTTTCTGTATTTGTTGACATTTATACAATTTAATATGACTATTGCATTTAGAATTAATTCTGTATTTTCTGAATTTCTAGTTTGTATTGATTGTACTGTATCTTGAAAAAGCAAATATTTCTGTACAGAAATTAAATGCTAAATAAATAAAATAATTAAACAATTAGTGCAAAGACCATTCTCGCAGTTTAAATACGAGGATAAATTAGTGATAGTAAAACAGGCAAGGCCTTCTCCAGCTCTTCGCACTTGCAGTGTGAACATAAGGAAAACAATAAGAACCCTTATAGAAGGTATTTTAGTATAAGTAATTATGATAAGTGTGAGTGGCTGTCTGGCTCATTAGAACTAAATAAACTTTATCGCTGGCCATGCTTGTTGTTTGCAACTGAGAAAATACCCTGGAATACTACGGGTATCGAAAATTTAGCTTATTTAATCACAACTTTGGATAAACATAAAAGATATAGAATCTTTCACGGCATTAAAAGCTTTCGGCACTCAATGTGTAGAACATGTATTGAAGTACCAAAAGAAACTTGCAGAGTTTACACAATGAAGAGGTTAAGGAAAATAGAAATGTATTTAAAATATTGATTTATGCAGTGGTTTTCCTTGCAAAACAGTAATGTTCGTTTAGAGGCCGTGATGAAAGTGAGGAGTCATTAAATAAAGGTAATGATATAGAATTGCTACAATTTCTGGCTAATTATGATACGGCACTGTCTCAGCATCTAAAGACAGCTACCATTTTCAGAGGCACCTCGGCTCTTATACGGAATGACGGAAATCGATGCCGTGGTAAGTGTTGTTAGAGATACGATTAAATGAGGTATTGATAAGACTAGTTTTGTTGGTCTCATGCTCGATGAAACGACTTATGTCACCAATAAAAGTCAAATGTCTACTATTCTACGGAATGTTTACGATGAAGGCAGTTGCAAAGAACGATTTCTACATTTCACTGATGTAAGTTCCGTTCGAACAGCCAGTGGTTTATTTGAATATGTAAAAAAGACCATAAATGATTTAGGATGTTCAAAAAAATTTGTTGCTCAAACCCTCGATGGTGCTGCAGTAATGGCCGAACATGTTTCTAGACTTCAGACTTGAATTAAAACCGAGTATCCAGCTGCTACCTGCATCTACTGCTATAGCCACAGATTAAACCCAATACTTTCCCAATCTGTGAATTTTATTAATGAAACCAGAGAGTCCTTTGTTTCTCTTAATGGTTTACCCGCTCTTTTCTCAAATTCCACTTCACGTACAGATAGATACTCTTAAAGCGTTTACTGAAAGGAAAATGCCAAGTGTCGCACCTACACGATGGAATTTTGCCTCCAGACTTATAAGCACAGTTCACCACTATAGAAGTAATCTTATCAGTTTCTTTACTTCAATGGAAGAGGAACCCGGAGACTGGTCTAGCGAAGAAGTTAACACGTCTTCAGGCTTTGTGTGATTTCTCTCAAGGACTCGAACCAACTTTTTCTTGATTATGTTCAGTAAAGTTTTTTTGCATTTTCAGATATTCTTTCTGGCATTTTACAAAATAAGAGCATAATTATATGTTACTGTAGGGAAAAAGTTCACAAATTTATTACCACACTGAAAAATATTAGAAATACAGTATTTGAAGAAGTATGGTCAGAAACTATGAGCGTTGCTGATGAAGAGAAAGAAGAAAAGCCTAGAAAGAGAAATTGTAGTCAAGATGAAACCCATTCTTTGTACTTAAGGGTTTTCTGTGAAGTTTTGGATACATTCATAACTCCAGATAATTTAAGATTTGATTCACAGAAACAGTTGAAATTTCTGGCGTTACTGGATTATAAACATTTTGCGAGTTACGATAGAATGTTTCCAACAAATGTACTTCGTGAACTGAGAGAACCATATGTTTCCTATTTCGATATACCCTTTGAAAAATGAAATGAAGGTGTCATGTTCACTTCAAGAATTTTTTAACAAGTCCGTTCAAACCATTGCAAATTATATGAAATCAAATGGATTTGACGTTGTGTACAGTAAAGTTTATAAACTATGTGACCTGGTTTTAACATTTCCTTCCACCACAGCAATTGCAGAAAGGAGTTTTTTCAGCCTTGAAACGAGTAAAATCTTATTTACGTGCACCACAAGGACAAATTCGTCTGAGCATCTTCGCTCTTCTATCGGAGAAAAAAGACATTCCTGTTTCATTGAGAAGACATAAGGAGGAACTGTTTTTGATAGTGTCAACGCATTTTGCCCACAAAGAAAGACGACTGGAATTCATGTATATATTAACAGGTATGGTGAAATAGTTTGTTTTCCTTTTTAATTATTTCAACAGCTTGTTTCAAGAAAATATGATTTAAATGCACTGTTTTTGAAGCTAATATTTAATCAGCAATCCCTTACTGTCCCGATCTGGTAGGCCTAGTGACTGGGGCAGTCACAATTCCAGCATGCGCCACTGTTAAATGGAGCTTTACATCAGTTGCTATTTAAACTGTTAATGTCCACATTCGCTTTTCAATGACTGCAGATCACTTAATGGTATTTAAAGACCCATAACTTTATATTGGAGTATATGTATAATTTGAAACTGGATAGCTTAATGTGAGGTGACTTGGAATGAAAGCGGTGTGGTTAAGAACTTACCCATTTATTTCGTCTCAATATTTACATTTTTTTTTTGTAATTAGCTCACAGCTTATGTTATTTTAATGCAGTTGTGTGCAAAGATCCAACAGTGTATATCTTATTGTTAAATGGCAGGTATCTTGTGAGTAATCATTGCGCACAGAAATTCTGTTCCTGTTATTAATTATCTCCTTTTGATCCTGGACTATAACTCTTCCTCTTTCCCAGCATAACTCCAATGCAAACTTCGACACTTAGGAACTTAGCAGACTTCCAACCGAACTTGGCTAGTAGTTTACATAATTGACAAGCAGATGGTGCAGAGGATTGGATTGAATTGTTTGGAGGGGATTCGGCATCTAGGCCAGACTGGTTGGTTGTACCTAGGCCCCAAGGGGGTCACCCTCAGAAGGGAGGATGAATCGAGAGCAGACAGAGGGTGGCCGACCCCAAGGAGTCACTACAGTACAGAGGGCAAAGTTCCTTCACTTTACCAAATAAAAACTCCCCGGCGGTGGGTTTAGGATAATCGTCATCTCCCTGCCGTGGCCCCGAAACAGTAACGAGGGCGGTTCGGGGACCGGTGGCTGCCTCCCCAGAGCAGAGTACTCCAGGCAGACTGGCACAACCGGCATCCCGACTGCCATTCTTCTGAGTCGGCCCACTAGGGCGGCTCGGAGACCAATCCGTCCCGCCATATCAAAGGGGACCAAAGCATATCATCCCGCCATACACCCCCGAGACTTCCTCCGACACTTCTACCCTGAAAGAGACCACCAGATGAGAGATGATGTTAAATGATAATGGACATTATCAATGTACATTTAGTTAGCTAGCGTTGTTAAGACGCACAAGTATCGCTCAATGTGTCTGTGGCACGCTTTAGCTCGAGTGGTTGAATAGAGAGTAATACGTGTATGAACTTGTAATAGAAGTTGTACATATGACGTCATCTAAGTTGTGCTGTCCAATAACATTAGCTACTTCCATGGTCAAGCTTGGTGATCAGCAGGAATAGGAATTTTATGTACAAATTTCAGATGAAGGAGAGAAGGAAATGGTACTCAGGATAAAAAAGTGACAAAAAGCTACTGGTTTATTCAATTAATTTAACAATTATTCTTTACCTATATAGTTTATTGGATTACAAACAAGTACATCAAATTATTACTTTTCAGAACAAGGAAAAAACATGAAGCGGCTGTACTTCAAGACTCTATATTTTTAAAAGTAATTCCGTTTCTTTTAGGAGATATACTCTCTTTGTAGATGCGGGCAAACCTTGTATTCACTCAGAATGGCATCTCTATAGTTGGGGAATTCGTGAATGCCCTGATACTTCTGAAGACTAGACTCAAGTTTATCTTTGGGAAAGCCATTTAATCGGTCCCTATCATAAGAAAAATATCCTATTTCGCATTGTCGTATTGGGACAACATTGAGAAACAACATTGGGAAACTTACTGTGGAGAGGAGAAGTCGAATCGGTAGAGAGGACAAGTCGAGTGGGGCAAAACGGCTGCCATTGCTATTGCCAGCGGGAGGGGCCGGAGAGACACAGCCTTCCATGGAGGCGGCCACTAGCTGACGTCACGAAGCCAGAATCGAGTAGTTTTCTTATTGCGGAGATACCGTTCGAGATTGTTTTGGAATGCAATTGGGAGCATTCTATTGCTGAAACGATATCCCACACCGGCAGGACAATATAAGAACTACTGCGAGGTCTGTTGGAGAAGAGTAGTGTATAGATTTAAAGTTGATTGTGTGTATGTCGAGCTTCGAGTGTCAGTCGATGAATGGGGAGTGATGGGGAGTGAGTCAGTGAGGGGAAGCAGTCGCGAGTCAGTCGGTCTGTCGAGCTGTGTGACTAGACATACCACTGCAGAGAAGTGTGGTCTGTTCCTAGCTCCGTGGTGAGGAGTAAGCAGACCGTGGAACAGTACAAGAAAGTAGTTCATGAGCCAGTAAGCGCAGCTTCTGATGAGGAATCGGTGGACAGTGGAACAGGTAGTTTACAAGCAAATAAATATTGGAGGTGTTGCTATTATAGAGTCGGCGTGCAGCTCCTGGTGAGGGGTAAAGCGTTGTGTAAGGCAGAGAGACTACAAGCAGCACAAGTTGGTGCATGCAAAAAAGACAAGAAGAAACATTAAAGTGACGTGTAGAAGTTGTGTATTTGTGTTAAAATAAGGTGATCTTACTTTAACATTGTGTTAACTATTTTGGTGACAGTAATGTAGTTTAAGGTTAACTTCGTCTCGAACTTCATCTTGTGTTCTACGTTTTTGTCGCACTATAGATAGAATATAGTTCTGTCTGCGAATTATAATTTTTCTCTGGCAACAGACATTGCTGTGACTTGGACTGGGTCTAAAGAAAACAAAAATGTTTTAAATGTGTCAAAATTCACACACAGCAGAGCAGAACATTTAACCCAGGATCCCCAGCGAATAATGACTGGAAAGTTTAGAAGGGACAGGTCAATGGTGCAGCAAAATGATTCGAAACTTTCAGTAGAATCTCCTTCAGGGCAGAGATGAACTGATTTGCGATATGGTATTCGTTTCTTTTGTATTCACTGGCCTACAAAGGTTATGAAGCAAGCATATCACGTGTTTCAACTTAGGAAATCTGAGTTTCAACTGGTATAAGCTGAATCCATTTATGGAGCCTAATCCATAAACACAGGTAAACGTTTTTTAAACTGACATCAGTAGACCAGAATTTTTTATAGAATTTCTTAACTGATTGCATTACCTTACCGATATTGGCTTCTTGTAGGTCATACATTTTGACAACATAGGCCTAACTTTATCCCCTGCTAAGGGTAACACTAAAATTTTCAAATGCTGAGGCTATGGTTTCATTCAGAATGATTCCCACGCAGCAAATAGATACTTTTTACTTGATTTTATATGTTTTCTTGGTAAACAGGCTCCATGTAGTTTCTTCTCGACATCTTTGAGTATTTCTGAAGAAATCCTTTGGAAGCGGGATGGTTCACCTTACGAGTGGAATTCCTGCTTGTGTAAAATTTGTACAAAAATTAATTTTCAATTTCTTGAAAATTTTTGCTTTTTGAAGAACACATCAAAATTTCCTTTGAGTTCGCCACCATTTTTAACAACACTTGATTTCTCGACGTTCTTTCTAGGATGCTTGGAGTTACGGAAAGGAAGCATTGTATATACGAACTAGATACGTTGGCAGTTTTATATGTTACGAAAAAATAGTTTTTAACTTGAGAAAGTAGAATTTCTCTTAGAAACTGAAAACGAGATTATTTCTTGGATTCTGGTGAGGTCATGATAATCTGGAAAGATCACTAGATAGGCAGTTCGAATTTCAGCCTACAAAGTAAAGCATGTCAGACGTTCCATAAACTGTCTATCGGATGCTCTGTCTTGGATGTTTGGCGAAAGGATTCCAGAAGCAACGAGACCAAGTAGAAGCACCAGTTTTGTCAATGTTAAATGGTTCTTCGTTGGTATTTCGGACTCAGGAATATCACAGTTCGCACCTTCCTATTTGGGCATTATCATAAACGTAATTGGGTAATGCACCATTTTGCCCTTGTTCTTTTGTTCTTTTTCTTTGTTTGTATTTGTTTTGCTGTTTCAAGGATTTTGCATTTGAATTCCTGCTGGGTGAGTAATACGTTTACTGAACATTACATGGCAAATAATTAATAAGTATATTAGAATCCTTTACTCTTGCCATTCTCGCGAAAAATTGTATTACCGCTCTCAACAAAAGAATGGCCAGTTATACAAATATGTCTTATTCATCTCAAACTACTCTTTACATGGCAAATGTTTAACAAATTTTGATTTTTTAGAAAATGGCTCTAATTATTTTGATTAAATTGTCAAATGCTTAAGTTACTTTATTGACAAATGAAATATGTGTCTTTAGCTTTTCTGGTGATACACTGCGCAGTCGTCTTCTCATTTTGAATGACTTCTGCACAACAGGTGAACCGGAAGATATAGAAAAAATCTTAATGTACAAGAAAATACCAATTGTTAAATCACACACTATTTGCCTTATATATTAAATTTATTTTTAAATTTAACTATACAGTTGCGGATGGTAATGCTAGAAATAGAGTAAGGGGCACAATGCTGAGGTTTGCCTTCCTCTGTAGCGTGTAGCGTAGGCTGTAGTGTGTCTGCCTCACGTTCAAGAGCTCATGAATTCGAAACTCGGTTAGGGTGAGTTATCTGGATAAGCTTTCTTGGAGTTTTCTCTTATTCTGATAAATTAATGTCAGAAAACTCTAAGCTCTAGGTACCCTTGGATCATTTGAGCACCATTTTAACCAATTCATTGGTCGTCCTATATGCCAGCGTTGGAGGGCGTTAATTAAAAATTGGACATGTTTAACCATCCCTGTGCGTTGCATGTGCTAAAATAAATCTCCCCGTTGTACTCAAGCAAGGGGGAGAGACAAAGACAAGCCGAACACTTTCTTCTTTAATCTGCGAATCTTCACGTGTCGTGAAATATGAGATAATTTATCGGCGTTTCTTCTCTTCACACGACTTGCCTTCCGTTTTCTACAAGATTATCACCTCCCCCAGCGAAACTGGCAAAAGGAATGAAAACAAAGGTTTCTGCAGAAGAAACAAAATTTGAAGTAGGAGTGTTTGTCACCATGGCGATTCTTTGCTTTTGAACCTCCTGCTGTAGAACCTACTGGATATGTAACCAATGTGAGCTCCGTCCTATAGCACGAATGGATAGACCAAGATAAGAAAGACAACCAAATTTCAATGAACTAATGGTTTCAATTACATATTATTACATATGAAGTGGACTTCATATAACTGTCTGATATCGTAATTATTGACGAACAAGTATATGATAACTTTATAAAGAAGTGTTAAGGAGATGGATGGATAATTGCAATAAGTAATTTATTTGTTAAAATCAATGTATATTTTGAAGAAGTCTGATTTGCAATCATTAGTGAGCTTCATGTTAAGGAAAGGCAATTAGTACGTATAAGGCAGCATAGAAAAGGCAGTTGCAAGATACCTGGAATTCAGTTATGTTAAAAGAGTAAAGCATTTGCTATGCTCCTGAAAACTTAGATTGAAATGAAGATTCTTAGAGTTGAGCAAAGTCACATTGAAATTGTGTTGCAAATACGAATTAGCAGAATTGAAGTTTGGCAACACCATGTAGGAACGTTGGTAGGAGTAATATTTGTAGTTAATACTTAAGTTAATGAAAGAAAGTTTATTTCTAACACCAAACTTGGGATGTAAGTTCGGCGACTTCCAAGGATTAGGCACAAAGAGTATATTATACATACCCGGCCTGGCTTACGGAAGCTGTCCTCTTTAGTTTTATGTTTCCCGCATACGTTAGTGCAAGAAGGGCTGCCTCGTCACTGTCGTTCAAGGGGAAGTGCACGTACAAGCGAAGCTTCACTGAGTGTTGCTTCTTTCTGCGTGGACGTCTGTTTGTAGTTAGAATCAGGTCTTACAGTCACACAGGTAGCAACTGCAATGTACTCAAGTGAGTACACAGAAGTGATAATGATCTATGGAGAGAAGAATCGCAATGCAGCTGAGACTTGAAGGCTATGTTGACAACGTTTTCCAACGAGACGTTTATCTTTTGCACATGTTTTTAGACGTACCGAGATGCATTTGAGAACCGTGTCGAGTTAGACCAATCTGCGACGTGTCTGTTGTTTCCAGGAACGTTATCGAGTATTTTGCAGCAAATCCCATAGATATGTACTTATAATAATATTACTATTATCATTATTATTAATATTATGAATGCCATTAGTTTAAGAACATTATTACCTGCCTATTTTTCATCGTAATTAGAACTAAGAAAATTTGTAGCAGACATGGGTGTATGGAGGTCTTTGGTACAAAGAATTTTGAAGGAAAGAAAATGGCATCCCTTTAAGCTTCACCTACACTAACAGCTATATGGAAATGATCCAAAACAGGGCATTGTTCCGCAGATGTGTCTTAAATAAGTGACACAAATCCATATTTCATCAGGGAGAATTCATGGGGAGATGAATTTTATTTGGCAAATGACTCCACGTAATTATGATGATGATTTGTATATAAGGGCGCTCAACTGCTTGGTCATCAGCGCCCTTACAAAAACTCATTCATGGCAATGGCCAGATATAAATTACTCAAAATTTAAAAAACAAATCGAAACAAAATAACAGTAAAATAAATAAGCCCAAATGGGTAAAAACAATAAAAAGCTATAATTTCCAATAAAATACCAAAAGACATTAAAATTACTACTTTCAATATCAACTTGCTATGACAAAATCTACCTGTCCATTGGTGGTTGAATCAGATTGTTCCTTTTCTTTGGGGCTGGTCTAGCACTTTCAGCCGATTTTTTCTGCCTTTTCCTCACTATTGTTTGGGCAGTGAGGACAGGATCTACCCGCTCCACATCCTCAGTGGAGGAGGACGGCTTTCGTACTGGTAATTTCGAATCGAGCCTCTCGAAACAATCGGAAACGACGACTGGCGAAGACGAAAGCCGCCGATCGGAGTCCTCTCCAGATGATTCCTCAGATGTTGACGAAGATGTTTGCGGGCTTTGTGCTGGCTATTCTGTTATACGAGGTCTTAAATTTTCTTGGCGATACATTAAATATTACCGGCTCACATGTTCTTGAAGTAGATGCTTTTGGCGGTGACTTGGCTGAATCCTTCTTCTTAGGACTGGACTTGGTCGGCGCGCTCACTGTTGTTTGTGCTGGTGTTTGTTGCTTTGGCTGTGATCTTGGTGTAATTGATCTTTCGGATACTACTGCCCCGTTTATGTCGCTGGTTTGTATTGCGATTTCACGTCTAGGTACCGGCTTAGCTGCAACTGCACTATAAGTAACGGCCCTAGGTACAGGAGGCTGACGAATACGCAAGAGTTTCCGGGCTTAAATGGATACTCTCTCTTACCCGGATCTCTTGGATCGCCTTTTCCTCCATAAAACGCGGGAATTCTCTGCAGTTAGGTGAATGATTGACACTGCAGTTAACACATGTTGCAGGTGAAGTACAAGCATTATCATGTTTGACTTCTCCGCAGTCAACGCAAGTAGCAACTCCATTAGAAGAATCACTTGTGTGGCCAAGGCGCTGGCATTTATAACACCTCAGTAGATTGGGTACATACTGCCTCACTTCAATAGCTTCATACCCTGCCTTAATCCTTTGCGGGAGATCTACCCGATCAAAGGTAAGAAACAGGGTACGAGTGAGCACTAGTTCAACTCGTTCTTTGCGGTGAACTCGATATACATTAGTCACACCTTGTTCCGCCAAGTTTTCCTGAATCTCCTCACTGGAAATCCCATCAATGTGCTGGTGTTTACAACACCACGCGAGGAGTTCAGAATCCTATGCAATTCAACGCGCACCGGATAGCTCGCAGGCATATTGCGTTTCAAGATTTTTGCAGCCTGCGTCGGAGAAACTGCTTCGACCAGGAGCGTGCCATTGCGAGATCGAGTACATGACTTTACAGGGCCAGCAATATTATCTAAACCCTTCAGAATAATGAACGGGTTCACGGTAGTAAATTTTCGACCTTCCTTAGTTCTACAAATAACTAAATAGCGAGAACCACAAGACTCAGCTACTTCCTTTCTACGTTTTTTGTTAAGGTGTGCCATAAGAAATAGAATGAGTTTCATCCACCAGTGCTTCCCACCCACCACGGAGCCCAAAAAGGGGTCATTCCGCTGGGATGACAGGACTACACAGGCGATATAGCGGGCTCGCCGTCCCACTCACCCTGGAGTTCGGTACAGTACCTAGTCCAGGCCGATTGATTAGGAGCGGGTTGGTCCCTAACGTCCCGTTTAGGTGGAGCAGAAACCAAAGTAGTGTACTGGAAATGTGCACCCTCCCCGAATTCAGAAGACTGGAACGAGCTCAGATGCGCATCCCTCAACCACCAGGACAAACCTTTCCACCGCCACGGGTCTCCACGCAAGGCCTACACGTGTGTGGTTGTTTTGTCTGAACCCTCACCACTAAGAGGAACCCCGATCGAGGGTGTCAGGGTGGCTGTGGACCCCGGGATCGCCAATTCCCGTACCTACATCAGTAGGCCCTGGGGGATGACTGCACGTAAAAGACATAATCTACATTACTGGGCTCCTGAAATTCCTTACTAGTTACGACCACAACCGAGCAAACACACGAGGGTGTTAAGGTATGATGGGCTATTGTAGGAGAGCATATTATTAGGCCAGTTTTTCTGGCTCCCAGGCTAACTGGTCAACTGCATTTGCAATGAATCTTGAGCATCTTCCAGAAGACACCCCACTTCAATTAGTGCGGTACTGGTTTCACCACGATGGTGCACCACCCCATTATTATAGAGGGGATAGAGGATATATCAACGATGTGTACGCCGAACGTGTTATTTGATGGCCAGTGAGAGTACCTGCTATAACTGCAATTGAATTTTTTCTTATGGGGATATATCACAGCCAGGATCTATGATACGGAACCAGAAAATTTAGATGTGTTAAAAGAACGAACAGGTAATGCTTGCCTTTCAGTATCTGCAGAAATCTTAAGAGGTGTCCATGCTGATACGGAGAGGCGCTTACATCAATACACCCACAAGATGACCTTGCATTTGAACATTTGTATTATGAATAATGCAATAATAAGTATTTTTTCGATCTACAACATAGGTTTAAAGCAGTATTAATTATATTCATTTTATTTATTATTATTTACTGCACTTAAATGCATAGTAGCATTTATTTAATATTGCTAATTGTGAAGCACAGATTGTTGCATTATTTGTCGTTTATAAATTAGCTGTAATATGTTGATACGTCTTAAAACAGATAATTAATATGCTTTGGCCCTTGTGCGTATTCTTTTGGTGAGTGACAATCATTCTCATACATAGGAACCGTTCTCGAGCCCAGTAATCGAACCCAGTACTTCACCACAGTGGTCTACTGACGAGCTATGCGAGCAGTTAAATTAGTTAGGTGTTGATTTTCAAGCTCTGGTCTTACGTTTAGCAACACCTCATCTCTGTTGTTAACGCATACCCTTTACTGACATGCTTAGGCACACCTTTTGGCTTCGGCGTTATCCGGGAGTAACCAAATTCAGTGAGGGGGGGCTAGCGTCCTGTGTGGGCCACCTGGTATATGAGGGTGGTCTGAAAAGTTTCCGACCTCAACATGAAGATGGCAGCACTCGTAAATAAAAGCTAGAAAATTGAGTTGTTCATCTGTTGACAATTACTCACCAAAGTTTCAGCCATTTTGGACGCTCAGTTGTTATGTAACAGTCGTTTGGGTAAGTTGATATCAGTCTTTTATGAAAATGGACAAAATAGAGTATCGAGCTTTCATTAAATATTTGTTTATGAAAGGTAATACGCCTACCTAAATCAAAGATGACTTGCATTCTGTGTATGGTGACCCTGCACCATTATTTACCACAGTGAAATTTTGTACAGCTGAATTTAAACGTGGCTGTAAGAACTTGGGAGACGATGAACGTTCGGGACGTCCAAAAGCTGCAACTACCGACGAAAATATTGCCAAAGTTAACCAAATGGTGCTAGACGACCGCCGAATTAAAGAGAGAGAGATAGGAGAGGCTATTAACATGTCAAAAGAACGGGTTTGTCACATTTTAAATCAACATTTAGACATGAGAAAGCTGTCCGTACGTATGGTGCCACCTTTGCTCACGTTAGACCAAACACGTATTCTAATGAATATTTCCAACGCTCTGTTGGCGCAGTTTAGGTGCAATAAATCCGAGTTTTGGTGCCGATTAATTACTGTGGATGGAACTTGGACAGCATTATACGCCCGAAGCAAAAATAGAATCCAAACAGTGGAATGCAAAGGGGAAACCGACTGCAAAAAAAGAAAAAAAAAAAAAAAAAGAAAACCGTTTTTTTTTCGACTGGGAAAGCCATAGCGACTGCTTTTAGGATGGTTATGGAGCTGCTTTAATCAATTATCTTCAAAAAGGAAAAAACACCTTTACAGGAGCATACTATGCATCATTACTTGACAAGCTGAAGGCAGAGCTTGCGGAAAAACAGCCACAGTTGTAGAAAAAGAAAATTATGTTTCACCAAGACAACGCACCGTCTCACATCTCAGCGGTTGCAATGGCGAATATCCACGAATTACGGTTTGAGCTGCTTGACCATCCACCTCACTCACCAGATCTAGCCCCAAGCGACTTCTTTATGTTCCCTCATCTGAAAATTGCTCATGGAGGACAGAGATTTTCGTAAATGAAGAGGCAATCGCCTTCGTGAATAATTATTTTGCAGAGAAAAACGCCGAGTACTATTTGGACGGGTCACAGAGATGGGAGAATCGCTGGAAAAAGTGTATAGAGTTACAAGGAAACTATGTTAAAAATACAAACTAAAATTCTGAAAAAATGTCTTGTAACTTCATTAGGTCGGTAACTTTTCAGACCACCTATGTACATATACATACAAAGTGTCATGTCTTGGCCATGGATGGATTTCGATATAGGATTGCTAACAGGTGGCCAGAACGGACGGGGGAAACTTACAATCGGATGATAATCGGAAACACGTGCTTGGCAGGAAATGTCGCGACTCTTAGGTATTTCCCTATAAATGATTACACTTATACTCTAAACCATAATTAACACAAAAGAAATCTACTTATAAGACATAATTACAAAAACATGGCCCAGTGGATCTCATAACTTGCAAGCCTGGGGCCAGACATGTAGCTAAGCCCAATGCTGGCTTGCAAAGGAGACATGAGCAACCGTCACACACTGCCACAATGGCCCGAGGGTGACGTCACAAGTACAACATGAGTCAAAGATATACACATAGATATATTGTTTAAGCGCATAATGTGTGCAATTAGTGATAGCTAGTTTTTAAATTTATTTTTAGATTCTGAGATATCCCTTCTTATTGATTGATTTTTAAATACTTATACTTTCCCAAATGAGAGGTCATTGCTTCTCTCGACTCCCCCATGTTATGTTAAGAGAATGGAATTTGAAAGACATCATATAGCGATCAGGTCTTAAGATGTGACTATCGCTTAAGCCTATTGTATTCCGCCATTCTCGTTGTTCCACAAAGGAAGATTACACTTTCTGCAAATGTCCATCTCGAATGCTTTGAAGTAAATGGAGGAATAGGGGCTTGCAGGAATAACCTGTACAAGAGGGAGTAGAGAAACATATGTGAGTGCAGTAGAATTTTTTAAATTTTATAAATGAATAATTAATACACAGTGTAAGTCGTGTACTTTGATTTTTATTAGGGAATAAGATTTAACCATATCCTGGAATGCATAGAATGCCTATTTTGATGGGTAAAATTACATAATCTGCAAAACCTTATTCTAGAAATTTTTAATTACAGAAAGAAAATTTAATATGTCAACGCCAGCAAATCGAGCTGTGTACCCAGCTGTACCCAAGTATTCATGATCGCAAATTAGAAATTGACAAAATCATTATTTATTCAACATTAAATACCTAGTAGTAAACTTAATTAGACATCGGGTTGGATTAAATGACATAAGAGATCAAGGTTCATAAACCTCCAGACTATTAGGTTACCTAAAAATTGTCACATGGATCAACTTAACAGCGAATGTAAAACAATGAATGTAAGTTACTTTTGAAGCAGGGTGTAAAACTTTTGAGCGAAAGCAATAAACAACGGAACGCTATCTCAGGTTCACTATGATCACAGGTCATAGGTAAACTCCTGAGTGATTACAGTAGCGACAAGGAAAGCATGGAAGGCGAAGGTAACATGACATCCATATACTACATGTTCGTATGAGGGTCATTGGGATATTTCCTTACACATTTTAAATAAATTGTTCATTTGTTCCTTTAACACCAACCATGTGTTCATAACTTCTTTTAATTACAACATACCTATCTCTCCCGCATGTGCATCTACGCCTGTCTCTGTAGCGTAAGTGGTAGCGTGCCTGGCTCACTTACAAGAAGTCCAGAGTTCACGTTTCCTGGATAAGGCTTTTCCGTGGTTTTCCATTATGCTGAAAGGTATATGTCACATAACTCAGAACTCCTTGGACTTTAGGCTCATTTGAGCATCACATCACCAATATGACTTAATGTTGGAGGAACTATAATAAAAAATGCGCATTTACCAGTTAGCTACTTTCCCATTTCCCAACTCTGTCCTATCTAATGGCTTATATAATTGGGACTTATAAATTCCTGCCATCCACGGTAGGATATGACAATATTAGCAAAATGTAAGTTCAAAAGTCCTTAATGTCCTGGTGTATGATTGTAGACTGCACCTTATGACGACATACCTACACTTTTGTATCAGAGGGATGAAATATAATAGTACTGATCACTTTCTTGCTGAATACTAGAAGGGCTCACTTCATACACCTAAGTTTATATTCCATTTATATCCCGCCTTTAACTGCAGTGGTCATATTGGCGGCCGGTCTCCTTTGGAACATATCGATGGTGTTAACTCGTAAACGTTGGGCTGTATCATTAGATCACACACACATTCACACTTTCACACTTTCATTCGTACTTCCACACTCTGGGGAAGAAGGGGAACCATATTGGTTGGAGAAAAATCCCCACCCTCAGCCGGGTATCGAACCCGGGACCCCTAGCACGGCAGGCAACCTAATTTTGTAATGCTCATCAGGGCACTGAGAGAGTGGTGCCATTCCATTTCTATACATTTTTCAGGTAGAAAATTCGGATGTGTTTTGATTGATTGGTTTTATAATACACACTTTCCTGGAAGCAAGAAAGTTTAGTGCATGGATGACGAATGTTTACACTTTTCTTTTATGAATATCAATGTCTCTTATAAATAAGGCCCGATTGCACACAGATAATTCTAGGATCGCTAGTATACATGCCAGGAAGAGTTAATGTCCTCAATCTTCAAAAAAACTATTTGTAAAAGTGTCTGCTGTGGGTGTTGGTAATTATTTTTATAATTTTCTTTTGCATAAGAAATATTCGTTTATTTTTTAATGGGTTGCCCCAAAATAATAGAATTAAAATTTGCATAGTACTCTAATTTAAGTGTAATAATACACTTATATTAACAAGTGCTTGGATAGCATAACAAGCAGAGTGAGTTTAGGTAAGATATAGTTTATGTGAACTTTCCAGTCTAAATATGTTTCCATTTTTACGACCCAGAAATTCTGTAGAATATATAAGCATATAACATCATTAATCCCAGTTTATATCAGGGTGTTTGTCATACCATTATTTATGAATTTATAAAAGGTTTGTTTTGTTTAGCCTCACAGAAAATTTGTTAGCTTAAAATCAATGTGATATACAACACGACAAAACATAATTCAATTACGTACTCACTTAAATTTTTACTGATCACCAGGACACTAGTGTCATCAAAGAACAGAAATTCACTTGCAATATCTTTTATATAAAATAAGAGGTCATTTATATAGATCAGAAAGTGTAAAAACCCTAATACTAAATATTGGGGTACTCCATGTGTTACTACTTTCTAAGTGAGATTTGTGGTGGACAGCAGGGTGTTGGGGCGGGTTTCCTCCGGGACCTCCGGTTTCCCCCGCCATCTAATTCCACCGGTGCTCCATCTTCATCTCATGTATCACCAGTGTCACCGCCTGCGGTGCCGCATGTAGTAAAAGCGGGCGTTAAACACTACACATTTTACTACTTTCTAATTTCACGTGTGGCTTTTACAATCAATATCACTGGTTACTTCAACACACTGTTTTATTTCATTTACGTAAGATACATACTAAATTAAATGTTACATTTTTAGTCCATATAATTTCGATTGCGCTAAGAGAATGTCATGATTAACACAATCTAAAATCTTTGCTAAGTCAAAGAAAATTCCACCTATGTAGATATTCTGTTTGTTGTTTTTTGTTTAAAGCAGTCAACACTTCATGTGAATATTTATAAGGTGCATTACTTGACATTCGTTTTCTGAATTCAAACGGATAACCGACAGGAATGTTTTCATATTTAAGGTATTTATACAGTCTGTTGAACATTACTTCTTCAAGAGCGTTAGAAAAAATTGGTAAGAGAGATATTGGTCTATAGCTCGAAACAGTATTGTATTCGCCTGTTTTGAAAGGTGGTTTAACAGTTGAAAATCTCATTCTTTCAGGGAAACTCCAGCCTTTAGGGTCTCATTGCATAAATAACTGAGGGGAATGCAAATTCCAGAGGACAATGGTTTTAAGATTTGTATTGTTATTTTATTATAACCAGAACAGTGATTTCTTTTAACAGAGTTGGGAATTTTACTTATTTAAGAAGGCGTGTCGAAAGGACTTTAAATTAAGGCACTACATTTGAGAAACTTTATCTGAAAAATTCAAATGCCATATTGTTTCTTCCATAATTAATGCTAAGATTATTTTTACATTAAAAATAATTTGTTAAACATTTCCGAAATTTCATGAGTTTTTCTACTTTCTTGGCTCTCCACTCTGAACTTTATTGAGTCATTTTGTAATGAGGTTATCTGCATTCCAAGTGGTTTTAATTGTATTGTTAAAGTGCTGAATCAGTTTATTATAATCATGCTCTCTAGCTGCCTTTATTGGCATTTTTAAAGTTTACAGTATTTATTTTAATAGTGTTTTTCGTGCTTTAAATCTAATTTGTAACTTATTATTACTTGCCGATATAATTCTCTTGTACGCATACACGAGGTCCTAACTCCTAAAGCAATCCAGATATTTCTTGTCTCTTTTGAAGACTTTAATGGGAACCAAAATTTAAAGGAGTTTTGAAGCATTGAAGAAAGCTGTTATACGTATTGTTGGTCCCATTAATTGCACAACTTTGGTTCCATAATTCCAGCATACGATTTTGCTAAACTTGCTTTGTTATAAATTTTCCAAACCACTGAAATAAAAAAATCGACTTTACTTATGAGATCACCTAATAGAACCAATAAGTATAACGCATAAATGTAAAATATCAACTCGTTAAAATCAATAATGCCTTTTAAGGAAAACACAGTGTTAGAACAAAGGTAGTTTAAAAGTTTCCTCGATAGAGTTACAATCTGTGAGCTTAAGCTACATATAAAGGTACAAGTGAAATTGCAAATAGACTAATAACCTTTCGACATATACCTATGTGCTAGAATAAATAGAATAATGGACAGAAAGTGAGAGGTTTTATTCGGCAATGGCTGTAGAGTAGTAGAGGTATGAAAATCTTCTTCTTCTTTTTACTGTTTGAACATTCCACCACAATCAGTCCTATTGGTTTTTCCGCTAAACACTCTTTTTTAATTTTCATAACTAGTAAACTTTAAGAAAAAGAAGTATTAGTACACAAAAGACGTAGATTTCGCTAAAATACACAAATTTATGTCAAATAGTTTTGTGCAAATTGCCACTTCTTTACGGGAACAGGTACAGGGTAAGGCATTTATAGAATTTCTGGTTTTATGTTCTGGCACTGTGGGACAATGGGAAGGGTGTTATTTGGTTTAATGGGTTTTATATGGGCAGTTGGTCCAAGTGAAAAATGTATGGCTCCAGAAAACGCAAGGTTTTCTTTTATATTTATGTCCATCTTTGTTCCCTTAAAAATGTAAGTGCTTTCGTAGGACAGCCTCTCTTGCCGTACTTCCAGCAGCCACCGTAATGTACCAGCAACCAACCACACTGTAAAATTACTATGAAAATTCGTGTCCTGCAAGCGAAACTCCAGCTGTACCAACTGTGGTACCGAAAGTAAGCGTTCTTCCAGACGAGGTTGATGTAGTGCGTTGTGAAGTCAGGCCCAAATCAAGTCAGACCGGTGACAGTTGTACAAGCGATGCTCAAGGGTATCCTCTCACATATACCACAGAACTTCGAAGTTATCCTACCGTGACGCCACAGCTTCTCTGCAGTTGGAGCCATCCGATTAAGAACTTTATAAACAGTTTCTCTCCAGATCGACGTAAGGTTACAATTGGTTGTATTGGCCCAAATACAATTCCAATCCCTACAATGTTTTGTTTCCACATTAGGCCGTTGAATACCCGGTGCCATCAAGTGACGATAGAGGTTCTTGATGGTCAAAAACCTCTCCAGTGTCTCCCCGGAATTTGCAAGAGCGCGAAACTTGGCGACCAAACGTTGAAATTCCCGTGCCGGTCTCACCACTGGTCATACCAAAACTTCTTGTCAATCGCAGACTCACTGCTAAGTAACAAGGACAATCCCGTCTTTCACAAAAACACCAGATACTTGTTGTTAACATTTACTAAGACACAGCCACTTTTCTTTAAAGGAAGAGGCAATTGCGGTCGAGCTACTCGATATGTTTTCCGCGTTCACAGGAAGTATCCTAGCAGGGTGTCAAAAGCTTGGGCG
Source organism: Mantis religiosa (assembly GCA_030765055.1). Lineage (NCBI taxonomy): Eukaryota > Metazoa > Arthropoda > Insecta > Mantodea > Mantidae > Mantis > Mantis religiosa. Next base: position 263,817,349 of record CM060950.1, on the reverse strand, counting down.
AACTGCTTAAGGAGCGGCAAAATCTGCGCCAGATACCACAGTTTACTCAAAGTATAGGTATGAATTTACCAGAGGCGTTACAACAATGTCAGATTTCGAGAGCGAAGCGTAGCGCGTTTAGCTTCTGTGTCCAATTAAAGTAGATCATCTCTGTTTTGGTAGAGGTTAATTTAACACCAGGTATAGTGGCCTGTACAGCTATCTTCATATGCAGCAGTACTGGCAAATGTTCCCAGGTGACAAGCGGAAGGATATGCCATTTGTGGGCGTTAAGCTGAGCTCCCTAATTACGACTGTAAGTCACAATTGTCATAGATATCCCCTCCATATCCTGGTGATATTTGGCTTATGCTGTCACGTCATCCGCGTAAGCGTTACTTTGAGGCATTCCCTAGCTATAAGGAAGCCCTGCAGTCTATCTTGTAGCATCTGGAGTAATGGATTGAGTGTCAAAGTGAACAGTCCCATAGATAAGGAGCACCCCTACCTGCCTGATTGTCGTATTGGAATAGATTTCAACAAAAAGCCATTAGAAAATATTCTAGACGACGCTAGACGATAAAGACCTTGAATCGCATCTACCATCTGTTGAGGCCTAGCTGCACACAAACACGGCCATATATACCAGTGCTGAACTCCATCAAAAGCTCCAAGGAAATCCAGATTAACTAACACCAAGGAGCTATGGTGCTCCTCGAGATGGATGACCGTATCTCGCAATTCCGCAACGGCACCAACAATATTCTGGCGATGAAGAGCTGTTTGATTAATATATAACATCTTCTCATATGCCTGTTTTAGTCTGCTGGCCAAAAACTTCGCAAAGATTTTGTAATCGGAATTCAGCAGGTTTATTTGGGGAAAGTACTTAGCTGCCTGTGGGCATTTTTTGGTGCGAGAGTAAAATTAGAGTTCCATCCGTGAAATTGTCCGAAATCCAGCCTCCGTCCCACAATTCCTATAGTACTGCAACAAACGCAGCCTAAATGGCCAGAATGCAAGATAAAATTCATAAGAAGTTGGGCCAGGCCTATACGAGCCAGTCGCCGTGTGAAGTTTCAATTGTTGCACAACTTGATGCACCACTCGTTTCGTTACGGGACCCTGTAAAATCTACTCCAGGGAATGACTGATGTTAGCCACGGGACTACTCAGAGCCGCCGAGCTAGCCATGGGTTCCGCTTGAGCCTCGTCGAATAAGTGCTGGTATTGCTCCTGAAGATAAGGCAGAACTGGCGAGTCCCATGCAGCACCGCGCGAGTAGTAGCGCCAGGAGTGATAAACTGTAGTTGGCCTGTCCATGGGAGCGTGCTTTGGCCAATGAATAAAAGGAGGCCTGTTTATCAGAAATAGCGTGCGTCAAAGGGTACCGAATGGCGCAATCCTGCAGCAATTGATCTGTTTGCCTTTAATTATTTCCTTTACTTTGCTGATTGCCGCAGTGACCCCAGTAACTTGATTCTGCTATCCATGTGGATTCCAAAGCACCTCATTGTAAAGCTACAACAGCCCGCTTCTTTTATTAGCCTCTCAAAACTAATTGTTTTAAAGAATTGCTTTGATGGCCGGTTTTGCCATCCGGAAGAAAGCACCACTCGCAGTTGTCCCGGCCTTACAGTTGAGTCCAGTGTCAAAGGCGCGGATTGCAATGAAGTTCCTGCTATCGTCTCGGACACCACTTCCGTTGCAGTTTACCGCCGTCCTCCAGTGTCGACTCGTCAGTTCTGGACATCGCAGAAAGTTCGTCATGGGGGACTGAAGCACTCTGTTCAACAGCAGATTGGGCGGTTTTCGAACTCTTGGCATTTTTTGTGAATTGGCACCAACATATGTATGGGTAGACTGGAGGGCGGTCCCTGCACCAATTTTATGCTTCTCCGTCACGAAAGCTCCCACCTCAGTGCGAACGGACGCCATCAGCAACTCACGGCATTTCTAGGTCACCGTTGGTTTCGGATCCGTTTGTCGATGACTGTCTTTTGTACCGACGGACAGAGACACCTGTGTTGCTTCTTGCACCTCCTGCGACTGGTTCACACACTCCTGAACCGAGATTTCTTGCTGTGGATCCGGTGGCTCCCTTCGTGGAAGTGGTGGTACAGGTAAAACCGTCTTCCTGTTGGGAAAGTCTTACTATGCGTGGGCTCCCCACATACGTAGCAGGTTTTCAGCTGACCAGCGTAATTCACTGTGAGACGATGACCCACAACCATAATGGTGTTAAGAATTGTGGTTTTCAGAGCCATTTTCACAACTGAACACCGGCATTTACTGGTATTTTATACCCATTGCTCCATTGTTGTCTCCGAGCTTCATACAATTTGCCATAGAGCTCTAACTTTTGTTGTTTTATGTAAAAAGCTGTAGCTGCTGAGAGTGAAGTAAACTAAGTATTAAGAATAACTAAACACTATAGCAACACAACTTCATCATTACTTATCTTATTTATAATCCTCAACTTTATCCGCAACAGTATACTTAAGGGTCACCTTGGAATGACATTTCGTCGTGGTAGTTGTGGTAGATGTGGGGAGGAATGCAGAGTGCTCAACGGTTCTACCCCATCTCCTACTAGGCGCCAGTAAAGTGATCAATGGAAGTGTTCTCGGACCTAAAAGCCTCATGCCTGTGAGAGAAATAGAACGTTAAGACTCTGTGGCAGGGAACTACCCAGAATTGCTACACTCTAGTCCCCTGCACTGAGACATTTCATAACCAGTATTCTTGTACTTCGCCACTTTCGGAAATAGATAGTAGGAACTTTCCACAACGCATGTCTCCATGAATGCTTACAATTTAATTAAAAATGTAACTAACATAGTCACAAACATTTAAAAACACACTTTGATCAAACGTATTCCTTGCGTTATTCTTGTTTGTTTTTAATTCGTAGAACGTCCAGCCTCTCAGCCAACGTTAACCGATGACTTCTTAGTTCATACATTTCCAGTATACGAAAATGTTGCGTTGGGTTTTATGTAACATAGGAATAAACTACGATGTCGTTATTCGCACAAGTTTGTGTAAAAGTTGTTCGGGCTTTCTTTTCAAGTAACATATTCCTCCTATAGAAAATGTACCATTTTACACAGCACTACAAGAAGCGTAACAAAGTACAGTACCGATATTCCTAGTGGATGCCAGAGATGTCTCACTGACACTGAATAAGAAGGAATAACAGCAAAATCAAGAACTGTATCTCCCATGAAGCCATGCTTGTTAGATTTGGTAGTACTGTCCTATTAAAGGAACATTATTGCTCTGCTGCCAGCCGCTGACAAGGGGAATTTTGTGTGGTTCACGACATGATATCGCCAGTAATCACCGTTGTAGGGCAAAGGAAGGCTTGGCGGGGCACCCTGCTTGCAATCAACTTGTAATGAAGTTTCCCAAAGTCAATTAGAACTAACTAGCTGAGAGCCAAGTACTGGATCACTATCATCATGTTCGCGCGCACACATGCAAAATGTGAAGCGCTGTTTCTTCCTTCATTATTTTATACCGTCCTTCATTAAGTTCTGTGGCTACTATTAAGTCCACCATTTGCTACAAAAAACATTGAGTGAAGTAGCACAATTGACAAAATGATGTATTGAGCAGCAAAATACAGGAAAAGTATTTTAGCGCCTATAAATCATACCATAATACCTACATAGACTTATTCCATACATGTTTCGCAAATTAGGGTTATCTATTTATAATGGGTCTTTATCACATTGATGTCGCATTTGAGCTACAATTCTCATAGCGCAAAAATCCACCGAAAACAAACATGTCCGTGTTTCGACATCCTTTCCCACGGCATCAATATTCGCCAGGAAAAGGTTCCAAGGTGTAGGAATATAATGACTCCGTTCATTTTTTTTTCCTTTTTTGGAATTTACGTCCTCCAACATTAAGTCATATCGGACAATGACTGGAATGGGTGAAATGATGCTCAAATGAGCCCAGGGTCCTACATTCGTCTTGAAGGATAAGGGAAAACCCCGGAAAAACCGTATCCAGGTAACTCACCCTGACCGAGGTTCGAACTCGGGACCTCTTGAACGTGAGGCAGTCATGCTACCACCACGCTACCGAGGCGTGCGCTCGTTCAATGATCAGATGCCCGAGAAAGAATAATAAACTTTACTGCACTAAGAGAGGCATCTGCATACAGACAGACTGCATACAGCGAAGAAAAAGTCGGTCACAATTACGTTTCATTATTTCCCAATCAGTGTACGTCCAAAAAAAGAAAACAAAAAGAAAGGTGAAACGGACATCTTAAGAGATAAAACTTGCCCGCTTTTTAAGTTGTCTTGTTTGACGCATTTTAAACGCTGATATATGCAAGGAATTGGTTATAATCAGTAAACAATTTTAATTTGCAGTTTTCTTCCTTACTAAACTTTAAGAGAGAAAGGCGAGACACGGATATTTTTGTTTCCAATCTATTGTACATTTGCCAAAGGAAATTAGCTAGTTCTGTAACATTAATGGGTCAATGGAGCCTTGTCACACAAAACCATACATAGCTCAGCAGCAATGCAGCAAAGTGTTACGCGAGATGTCTTGTTTCTCTCACTAGGTCACATGTGATCTAGTCGAACCCAAATGACCTACCTGTCGACAGGCCCTTAAACTCCACACATTCACTCATCCCATATGGCCTACTGCTTCTTTCTTACAGCTTTAGCTATTAAGGTGCAAAGGCTGAAATTTTCACAAATAAATTGTTTTGGATAAGTGTTTAAAAATAAGTACCTCGTCAGCAAAGTCGGTAAACAAGTAATATTAAAATAATGTATGGAGCTCTTTAAGCCAGAAATGTCACAATAACCACTATGATAGTTTGTGGAAACGAACATTTTGCTCTAGTATAAAATGCACAATTCGGATTAGAGATGATTTTAAACTAGATATATCACGCTGTATAATCTGGAAATTTTATCGTTTTCATGTTAGAGTTGTACGTGTAATTAAAAACTTTTATTTTTGGTGTCTGTAACCTCTGGTACCGTAATTCACGTTAACTTAAAAATTTATCACTTCGACTAATAATGTAAATTAAAATACAGGTCAGGGCATTCATAATTGTCGAAAAATGTTTGATAACAACATTTTAAAGTATATTTTATAAACATATTTGACCTTTAGAGCGTTATTCCACAAACGCAGAAGCACGCAGGAACACAATTGAACTTACATTTTTTCACAATATATACTTACACCTCAAGTGCTGTGTATAGTTCGAGAACTTTAAATCATATGAATCTATTAGAACGAATTATTTGTTCAAAATAGAAGATAAATATTTTTCTACTATATTGCATGTATGGCATAGGTTATGTAGCTCCTATTCGGACGGTACAGGCAGCGAACTTTGGTTACGACCAGGAAAGCAAGAAACTTGTTACAATAATTTGAAAGAGATTTGACAGGTCTATGTATAAAATATCAAACGGACTTTATAGAACAAATATTTAAAATAGGTTATTGGATTACACTGAATTCCAGAGAAAGCTGTAGTAGGAACAATGTCAAACTTTCGACAAGTCAAATCCTTCACAGCATCAATTGGAAGCCATGGAGGTATGTAACGCTAACATTTAAGAGTAGATTCGAGCAGTCATATTAAGGTTATGTATAGAATTTCACTGCTATTGTTTCAGGCTGACAGACAGAAGCACTCACTCACTCACTCACTCACTCACTCACTCACTCACTCACTCACTCACTCACTCACTCACTCACTCACTCACTCACTCACTCACTCACTCACTCACTCACTCACTCACTCACTCACTCACTCACTCACTCACTCACTCACTCACTCACTCGCTCTCAATCACTCAATCACTCACTCACTAACTCACTCACTCGCTCTCAATCACTCAAACACTCACTCACTCACTCACTCGCTCGCTCTCAATCACTCAAACACTCAAACACTCACTCACTCACTCACTCGCTCGCTCGCTCGCTCGCTCTCAATCACTCAATCACTCACTCACTCACTCACTCACTAACTCACTCACTCACTCGCTCTCAATCACTTAATCACTCCTCACGCACTCAATCAATCAACCACTCACCCACAAAAGAAAAATAACAGTAATATTTTGTAGCTAATTATTAATATACTTTAAACTACAGATATCTAAAGCAAAATTTTAAACATCATATTGAGCAACAAATTATCTAGCTAGAATTATCTTACCGCAACAGATATTTGTGTTATTGTGTAATTAAAGTCCACAGTTTCTTCTCTTATTCTTATTTCTGAGAGAATTATGTCCGGTCTGTTAATTCTTACGACGCAGTGTTCTATATTTATTGTTCTTTTAAACCTTCTAGTACTTAAGCTACAGAACTTTAGAAAATCTTTCAGTCACGTTTGCCGAGTAAAACACTGAAAGTAGTTTATTCTATGACGCACTGTTATCTCTTTTCTTCTGAATTTGAATGCTGAATAATAATTACTGGACTCCCTAGGCTTTTAACATTCAACGCAGTCATTACTCTGTTGTATTTCACATCTTCGTGAACACTTGCCCAATCTGCCTGTCAAATTTTCCGCCTCTTACTGCCTATTCTGAAGCAACAGTGGAGACGCTATGTTATAGCAAAGGGGCTGGGAAGTAAACGACTAGGGAAGGGGACGCCCAAGGGGAGGAGGTAGAATAATTGTAGTAATTTTACAAATTGAAGAGTTAGCTGATTGTTGGGACGTTGGGGTGGGGAAGGCAGACAGAAATTGCCAACCAAATAAAGAGTTCCAGAATAAAAGAACAACTCGGAGCAAGCAAAGAATACAGCGAAAACCAACTGTTCTCAAAGGTGAGATCGTAAAAAGAATAACGTCCTTGTCTGTTACTACAAGAATACAAAATAAAAATAGGTACCAGTTTTAACTGAAAACGTTACAAAACACTGTTTCTTATAACCTTGCCCTTTTGACACGTATTTTAGAGCGTTGCGTTTCTTTCCACTTTCCTATGATTGGCTATGTATGGCTTCGAATAATGTCAAACAAGCTGTGTGGAATGCAAACGTACAGGATGAAAGCTATACATATAAACACTCTTATCACGATAGGTGCACGTGCTTTCGTCATCCTGAGAAGCTGGTGTAAACCGAAGGATCCTTTTATCTTTTTGTTGATAAGAATGTGCATTGCATTCTAGACGTATTAGCTCCGTTACATAAAATATTTAATTCATTCTGTTATTATAATTAAATATAACAATTATCTTCGAATATATTAAGATAATATCGCATAAGAAACTATTTTATAACGCCGAACAACCAGTTTCATAGCAGCCAATAAGTATATGGATCCAATAAGCATTGAACTATCTGATGAGAGAATAAGTTTTAAAATTCAAACCAACAACAACAAAAAATGTCTGGGAAATGGTCCACTCCATAAAAGTATGTATTTGACATAAACCATTAATGAGAACTACATCTTTATAGGTAGCAAGGTTTGTTCTATTTCCTGCAGTTTAACAGGTAAACCAGAATGAAGAGCACTTTAAAGGGTATTCCTAGAAACTTCGAGGTTTACTCTTCATTTCTCCCAAAAATATGTTAAACATGCGGTACTTTAATCAACATTATTAGCCACGTTCAAGAAATCAAAATTTTCGAAAAAGTGTGCATGTAAAGAGTAGTTTGTATTAGGAGAAAGTATTTGTGTCGGATCTTTAGAAAATACTGATGTTAAATACCAGCTAATCGTTATGGAGTTCTGCTGTTCATCTGTTCAGATAAACTTGTGGAATGGTTTTCAAAGGTTCTTTTTCAGGTAATCTCAAAATGTGTATTTCTATTGAAAACTGAATATCAAATACTTTTTTGGAATACAATACCTATTATGTGCATGGGAGAGAAAGTAAAACTGTATATGAAACACTTTTCATTGAGATACAAAGTGGCAGATTAACTTTTCTTTTTCTTTTCCCTTTTCATTTCCCCTCTAAAACAGTAAGTCTCTCATTAATGGTCAATTATGTAAATGCAGATATTGCTCATGTCGAAGAGACCCATGTGATACGAGAGCAGAATAAATAAAGAGCAACTACACATAGCATTTTCACAGCCCTGTTCGCGCCGCACGTAATACTTCTTTAAACTTGTTAATTTAAGAATGTCATTATATATCACGGAACATCTTGAGTTTACAAAACCAATAAAGCACACTATAACAAGCTACGAGTTTTAATGCATTGAAAAGCGCTCACTGTTTTAAGAAATAGCGGGTATTCAAACTCGCAAATATGAATAGACACCAAATTCACATTTTGGAAGATGTGAGATAGAGACAGGTTGTTTCTGGTTGTTTTAATTTGATGAAAACGCATCTTCCATTATCTAGATTTATAAATGCAACTTAGGGGAGGAATAAGGGAGCATTTGCGTCACCCAATATTTCCATTCACTATTTTAATAATCTTAAAAAGCATGTCTTTAACTTTACATCAAAATTAGTGGTTTTCAGTTAAGCTTTTCTGTGCATTATAACTTTAACCGCATTATCTTGTAATGGCAAAGTATTAAAGCGTATCGATCTGGGCAGTTTATCATTAGCGTATGTATCATCTAGTGAGAAACTCGATGAAACATCTCGAACGCGTGAGGTCCCGGGTTCGATCACTGATATCAACGCTCTTCATAGATTGATTGCCGAGGTCGTGATCCATTGGTTTCCGAGGTTTCGAATTCAAATTCCGAGGAGAGATGTATATTATTTGGGCGTAAAGATTCTTAACATTGATCTCTTCGGAAGGGAAGTGAAGCTGGTGGTCCCTTGTTGATGTAGAGCACGAAAGAAAACTTCAAGTCCGATAAAGAGGTCTCTGAATACAATTTAGTGGTCTTTCATGCCCAGTATCGAACGAGAAGCTGAGAACCACATCAGTTAAGAAGCATCCATATATTAAAAGTACTGAACCATTCCGTGTGTTTTCCCTGGTCGTTAAGGGGTATAATAGAGTGGTGTCTTATACCCATCTTTCATCTCTGTCATTTACTGTCTCCTATTTCCTCTGTTCTGTCACTCTCTTTCGTGTTACAGATCGACTCAGAGGCTGTGTCGGGCAGGTAGCGCCAAAGCTTGCGCGTGGGTACTTCTCAGCACTGCCAGAGGTAATCATCTGATCCTCCACCACCGAGTCGGGCTTTCCTCGATCGCCGTTGAAGGGGAGTCTCAGAACCACCCTCAAGCAGCTTGGGCAGGTTGCTGGGTGGTCAAATCAGTGCATGTTAGAGAACTCTGCTGCGCGTCTCTTTCGCTTGCAAGGTCCGTTCCTACAACCCATATGTCTCCTACGGTTTATTCGTCTTATCCGTTCTTTCCGGTGGTGTGTGCAGAAAAGATCCATTACTGGGCTAAGAGAGTAGCTGTCCCCTTCACTAACTAATCTTCCTCTACCTAAAGTAAAAATTACTTATATTTTCTTATCGTGATAAGATTATCCACTTATTGTTGTTTTGTAATGTAACAACCTATATCCTGAAGATGGTGTTCTTTGATGGACTTCCTGTTTATACTACCATGGTGAAAAGTTCTATTTCCTAGATTCAGTGCAGATAACCTAACCTACCTCTCCGTTTTGTTTACTTCATTTTCTTTATGTTTGTGTGTGCATGAACTACATTAAATAGGTTAACATTTTATACGTTTATTGGTATGCTATGCATTCATGGTATGCTGTGTATGTTAGCTGAAATTTGTCATTTAAAACTAACCTAACTAACCTAAATACTAAATACTTGTAAATATTTACTTATGTTTAACTGCTAAGTATAAGTAGCAAGTTGTCAACTATTTTAAGATTAAACCCCAAGCGCGTTGTTCGCAGTTGGCCTCCAATTGTTATTTTGGTTACCTTGCTCCTGGCACTAGTGCCCGAGGTTAGTACTAATTAATTTTATTTTTATTTAAGATTTATTCATATGGTCGAGTACACAATAATTTGTGCTCAACATGCATCGGAGAAACTGGGACATATTAAAATACTCTACTTCCTCTTACGTCATCAAACTCTTTCTTGTGCTTTAATGATGCACTTACAATATTTCTATAGCAACATACTATTAACAATGTCATCGCCTATATGACCAGAACTGTGGGCCAACTCGTTATCTCAATAAAGGGTTGCAATATTATGAGTGACGTAATTAGACTGGATTTTCAGTAATCTTGTCGGACAAAGCATGGCATTAACTATGAGGAGCAACTTGTTGCGAATATTAATGCCGTGATAAATGAAGTATAGAGCAAAATAAACGCCCAGTTTTGTACGAACAGATGTAGATTGTGAAAATTAACCTAAAGAAAGCCGTGCGACTGTTAAACATTATTTCATTAAGAATGCTAATGGACAGAATCAAGAAAATAAACCAGGTTAGTAGTCGAAATGAATTTTAATATATTATAATGTTTACTGTTACTATTATTAACTGACGCACTGCAAACGCAGGAATTCAGTTATGTTGGTTGTGGTTATTACGAAAGTAAATACATAAGTCAATCATACTTCACGGGAGAAGGCATGTTAACTATATTAAGATCATCGAACTCGTCCAAATAGCCATTCGGACAAACGAACATTTACGAGGAGTAGTTGCTATCCTTCTATAGGGAAGCATAGAAACATGAACACACACACAGTAGCGAGTGTAGGGGGGGGGGGGGAAGCTTACACGGTATAACATTCTTTAATGGTCCGTGAGTATAGTTTCACTTACAGATAGCAGAAGATACAAGTTGTATCCACATCCTGAACTATCGGACCACAACGTCACAATCGGCAACATAAGATCACGACAGATTACAAGCTTCCCACTTGCCGGATCTCTGTGTCGCCTACGGCATCACAAGCGCAAAGCGTTGAGTACTACCACAGTGACGCTTAACTAGCACGGACAACCACGGTTTAGAAGCTAACAACGCTAACCACTAGGGTCTAGTGACTTGGAATACAGATACAGTATAGTGCAATAAGTGGATATAACGCAATTGTGAAAGGCCTATTTAGAAAAATGTGAAATGCTGTAATCCGAAACGAGAGACTGAAATCCGCCTACCAGATGAAGATGGTCGATCATGCATGCATCAGAGATCCATGTTAATCAGCTGGAACCAGACATCGAGGCGTTTTCGACACAAAGAGAAATGACGGGTTGCACTTCAACAGTTTCACTTTCATTCAGCGGATAAAATCCTTGCATTCATATCGTACAGACAAAAATCAACACAGAATTTTGCTGGCTCTCATAACAGAGATATTTTCTGTGCAAGTTAGTGTGTAAAATTAAGCATTAACTGGTCATCGATTGTTTCAAATAATTGGGCATACCGTCATACATTATATAAGCACAGTATCCAGAAAACTACAGAAACGTATAATTTCGTTTCACGCATTTCCAATGTAACACCAGTAGTTTACAAAAGCTTCTTTACAAGTAGTGAGGCACGATAGAGGCAAAACCCAGAAGCGTTTCTCATGTGCTAATTTATCAATCCAGATATCCTCCTAAAATAATCATTTAATTCTAAGTGAACCATATGTCCAGGGGAGCTCTTGGTAGAGCTCAACGTGGTTATGTGTATATTCGAATCTGAAATAACTGATTTCTGTTTCATTTTTTTTCTTTATTTTCCAGAGTACAAACTCTCAACATAGAAATGTTTAGCGATCTATGACTACATTTCCAAGAAAATCCATGCAAAAGCAATGAAAAAGGATAAATAATTTTCCTTTTATTTGCAAATAGTATTAAGATTATCCATAACTGAAAAATTAACAATGTTAAAAAATTTGTCTTCCTTTTGTTAGATAAAGGAAAATCTAAAGTTGGATATCTATTAGATATAAATAGAGCTACTAACTGGTGGGAGAATTTTTAATGGCAAATACTCCTCATTGTTTGGAAGTATGAAAAGGAATATGAGTGTGTTTGAGAAAACAAATTTAAACACTAAAATTAATAAGCAGCACCTATTAAAATCAATAATAAAAAGTTAATGTCTTGCAGTTTTTTTTCAATTCAGAATCCTAGAAGCGACACATAAACAGAATATTATGACTTATCAAAACAACTTGTGCCACGGCAACTGTAGAAACCTTACCGTCATTATTTGATGCAATAGGAAAGCATCATTGCATGTTCTCGAAGTTCTCAGATTATGTGAGGAATGCAGGAAAGGAGGTTCGCAAAATTGCATTAGCAACAACTTCCTGATACCGAGAGGACAGTTACATTTTAGGACCTTAATGCACCAAACGATGTTCTTCCCTCAAATACTATGACAATTACTCACATATATTGGTAAGATTGCCCACTGATTAGCAGAGAAATTCACAGCTAGCATTCTCTTACTACTTGGGCATATCACCATGTAAAGTAAGAAGTGCTTTACTTTCAACCTTAAGGGTTTTACGGCCAAGATTGATATATGTTAATGGGGTAGACGTGCACAAGAACCAAATCGAAGCATTACGGAGAGATACGTAGCTCATACGTAAGTATGAAAGATTGGCGATTTTATGTTTAACAGGTGACAATATTACTGTGCTACTTTCCCCATGAATAAATTGCTTTTATACTTTGTACTTCATAATATTAAATCCAATTTTCTAAGCGAACGACAAAATAATACTTAGGTGGGTGGAGTTACTCCAGCGTAGCAAAGTGTAACAAGTATGGTCCATTGTAAGCAGACAGTAATACTGTAGAAACACTTCTCTACTAAGCAAATGGTAAACGGTACGCTAAGACAAATCTTAGATAATTAAAGTAACAACAAATCCCAAGGCCGAATAGTGAAGAAAGCTGTTTAAATATAAAACTTCCTGCACGCCAAACTGTATGTTGCGTGTTCTAGTCACACAGAACTTGAGAGAGAACTTGCCAGAACAGAACGTGTGTATGTTATATACAATTTACGCACATGTTTAATTGTATTCTCTTAGTCATCAGAAACGGATACATTTTTTTAAAATGTTTTGGTGCTACACATACTTCTTAATTCATCATATTTAAAATAATGTGACTTTGTGTGTTCGTAAAATTAAAAGTCCAACTTGCAGAAATTCTAAATGTTCTTTATTTCCGTAGAAATACACTTTGTTCACCTCTGACAACAGCAGAATGACATAACACACACATACGCAATCTTCAAGTCCGTCTGTCACACTGCTCACTAGCAACTTCGTTCACTACGACTTCCTGCCGGACTGACTGCTTCCCTGCACTCTGTAGTGGCATCCCGCCGATACTAGCTCGACTCGTCCAGTGTAGTCGCTTTCATCCACTAATCGCTGGTTCTGGAAGTAAGGCTATCTGTCTCTACCTCTTCTTGCCAGCTGGCTTCTACTAGTCGTAGATGATGACTCGCGACACTGCTACCTCGTCAAGGCTGGTCGTCCCAAACAGCACCATCGTAGCGGCCCAGACGATCCAGGTGTACAACTACCATTTTTCCTCGGGGAACTTTCTGTATGTGGTAGATCAAGTCGTTGATCCCCTTTAGCACCCGGTACGGTCCTTGCCATGGTTGTTGAAGTTTCGGGAGGCATCCGTTGGTCCGGGTGGGCGGTACAATCAGACAAGGTCACTTTGCTGGAACGCTTGGTTGTTGACTTGCCTGTCGTATCGGGTCTTCATGCGGTCGCTCGCCTTCTGGATGTCCCAGTCTCGCTGATGGCTGGCCACGGCCTACTTCAGGTATTCTTCCAAGGTCTTGATGTACCTATCGACCATGCCGTCCGACTACGGATGTAGGGGTGTTATGCGGGTCTTGTTAACCCCAAGTCTTTCCAGTGCCTCCTTCATCAGGTGAGACAGAAAATTGGTGCCCTGATCGCTGTGGAGTTCTAACGGCACCCCAAAACCGCAGAATAGTTGCTCCACGATGCAGTCTGTGACTGTCTTCGCCTCCTGGTTCGAGATGGCAGACACTTCCGTGAAGTAGTCTACGGCCACCATCAGGTACTTGTTACCTCGGTCGGACACTGTAATGGTCCAGCTATGTCGACAGCGATGCGTTCGATTGGCGCTCCGACGTTGTACTGCTGCATGCGACCCCAGCTCCTAGTCTGGGGGCCACGACTCGCCGCGTACCTGTGACACTGACGGCACCATCTCTCAGCGTCTGCTCGGAGCCTCAGCCAATAGTAACGCTGTCGGAGTTCGTCGATCGTTCGGTATGCTTCCAGGCGTCCTCCTGAAGCACCGGCGTGCACTTCCTCCAAAACTTCTGGGACCTTATTCCGGGGAAGTACCAACTGCTCTCTCTCTCTCTCTCTCTCTCTCTCTCTCTCTCTCTCTCTCTCTGCTTCTTCCCATCCGGTGATTCCCATAATGTTCTATATTCCATACACAGTATACTTAGATCTTTGTATCTTATATTTGAAAAAGAGAAAGAACAAAATGAGTACGTATCATACTGGACAAACAAGGGGTTTTATAAAACATTGGAAATATGTCCTCTGTTCTCCTGTTTTACACCAATCTTTTTTCTGCGACTCTATTAATTTTATGGGTGATATCTTGGAATATTAGCAACTTATGTGAGATGGCATCTTTCAGTTGCTGTCAAGTTGTGGGATGTGACAGAACAACAGATACTTAGAGGTAATCCCACAACCAGAAATCTGTCGGAATGAGATTTGGAGATCGCGGCGACCATGTCGTTGGAAAATATCTCCTAAAGATACCATCATCAAAGATCTGGGTAATTAATTACTTTGCGGATGTGTATGTGGTGGAGCGATATCTTACATGAAGATAATGTTTTCCATGTCGTGATTCTTAAGTCTGGGGATGACGAAGTTTCGTAGCATGGCATGGTAGCGCTTGCCTTGTAGACGCCAGTCTGTCTTTTGCCACTGCTTTGTTCTTCGAAGAAATAAGAACTAATGATGAATTGCGAATTGAAACCACACCATACTAACTCGGAAACCACAAAGGCCTTCTTGAATTAAAATTTGAGCTATATTTCGAACAAATTCTGCAATTGTGTGTGTTGGTTCCACCATTAAGAGAAAAGTATGTTTCGTTAATCAAAAACGAAAAAAAAGTTGTCAAATCAATAGTTATTAAATTGAGTGTCTGCTAGCACAAATAACGAGAAATTACACCTGTCCAGCTTGTTACTTTCTTCGAGTGCAAATTATTGTTTTTGTCTACGTGGATAGGACTATTTTCTTAGAATTCTCCACACGGTGGTATTGCTCATCTGAGGTTGCCTCGATATCTGTGCAACACTAATAATAATTGGTAATAAGTGTGTCATATTTGAGCCAACGTCATTTAACTTTATTATTTTAACTTCTATTGTTCGATGATACAATTATGTCTCTTTCTTTCTCCATTTACTAATTAATATTTAGGTAATACGAGCTTTTGAAATAGCTTTCCGTGCTACAAAACTTAGAAAGGAATGAGCTGTAACCAAATCTGGTGCGCCGCATTTATTACTCTCCACTCTTTTTTTTTTAAAAAATTCTACTAAAGATTATTTATCTTTCTATTATATTGGAAAAGTGCGCGCAAACTTCTGGAATTGTGGTCTTGGCTACCTACCCAGTTGCTGAGCCTAAGAATCGTTTGTTGAGTTTACTGGAAATAAGTGATGTGTCTTTACTTACTCATAGCAACCTATACATACAATCTGCATCGAAAGCGTGTTTTAAAAAGGAACGGTAAATAGTGCTCTTTTGTATTTGTGATATAATAATCACTTCTACGTTTTCGAAATTAACTGGCATGGTATTAAACAGAGCAGCACAGACGGATAAATGGACGGACGGACGGACGGACGGATGGATAGATGGATGGATGGATGGACGGATGGACAGCATAACCCATGTAGGAATATTTGACACTTAACGTTTCCCACACTTTCCCCTTGCAATCGCCCGGTCACTTCCTGATCAGGTAACTCACTTAGTAGCTTGCATGTGCCCTATTCCATTGGTGACTACATTCAGTAGTAGAAAGTCTCTCATGAATAAACTTATATTATTTTTATCAATTTAAATTTTTTTTAATTGAGGGATCTCACTATGTGTATTTCGAGTGAAATCTCAAATTGAATAGGTGGAATACAGTACTTTCCCGCTTACTGTACTTATGAGGTAGAGAAAGTAAAAATTGCTATAGATATATCTGGATAGGTAAAAAAAAAAAAACCTTACCAATCATTTGCCAATCTAAAATGGGCTAAGAAACGTAATATTCAGTAACACAATGTGGGTTTCACATCCTTCCCTTAAAAGTATGAGAACTAAACAATCTCTGTAAAAAGTCGATATCTCTCCAGCCATATAAAGAATTTCGGGAAAGTAGGAAAACTAGTTATTTAAGATATATTAAATTTGAATCCTTAAAATTTCCAACAGTTAAAATGTCTCTGTAGATGTTACAAATGTATCAGTAAATCTGGCTGGAAACATATCGAATAGTGTCGCGTATTTTTGTAAGTTAGGTATATTGTACTCGCTTTAAAGATTCTCCTCTTCGTCAGAATCTACCACCAAAATAAAGAACTACATTTCATTACACAATAATCAGCCTAGAGAACTCTAGCTCTACATGCTTTAAGTTTTGTTAACGATGCTCCTGGTAAGCAATACTGTAGCAACATTTCCCTATATTTTTTAAGACCAACTCTCTTTGCCAATATTGAATGCAGTCTATTTAGTTTTGCCTTTATTAGGACTACTTAGCTGAACACCCTTTCAAAATCTGTATCCAAATGTGGAACATATAGGATGGAAACGGCAAATTTCACTATTTCAGCAAGTAGACTATTTTTCCACTAGCATCTCCATATGATCCAAATTCACTACAACATCTTAACTGTGTGTTATTTCTGTCCATTTTAAGTGGTATAAATTTATCCGTTAATTATCTACTGGAACTGGAATTAGATTACTTCGGTGGGAGGACTCGGCACGGAGATTCAAACGTGGTCGATTGTACCTATAGCCCAAGTGGGGCATTCTCAGGGCTGAAGGATGAGGCGAGAGCAGATAGAGGGCGGCCGGCCCAACGGGCTAAGACAGTGCAGGGATCAGGGTTTTTACATCTTACTTAGATGGAAACTTCACCCGGCAGGCCAGGACAAGGGGCACCCCACCCTACTGTGGTTCGGCAACTGTCTCACCACGAGGCCTGCGTTCGGAGACCGGCAACCGCCCTACCGGAGGAATTGGTTTACACAGAGCATATCATCCTACCATGCACCGCCAAGGCACCCACCGACACTTCTACCCTGAATGAGACCATCAGATGAATGATGATATGAAATGGTAAGGGAAATTAAATGGAGGGACGGCAACCTACCCAACATTAACCTGGCAACTGGGGAAAACGCCGAAAAAGTGCATGGGCAATTGAACCCAGGCCTCCTAGTTATCTATTGTAATGTAATAGATGTCATAGATAATATTAATGCTGCGATCCTGTACAAAGAGCATTGCCGACGAATGTCGGGTAACTCTAAGCTCTATGGACTCTGGGTTCATTTGAGCATCATTTCACCCATTCCATTCATCGTCCGATATGACAACGTTGAAGGACCTAAATTAAAAGAAAGAGCATTGCCATTCACTAATTGGGCATATTACTGGCTTTATGCACTCTTCTGTAGAAGAATGACATGTCCTGAAGATCTTTATTGTTCTCAGAACGTCGTTACCATGCTGTTTTATAAGTTTTAGAAGGAATTGCACATATGTATGACATAACCATTTTATCTTCATTAGCAGAAAGTTTGCTTGAAGAAAGGCTTGCCTTGCATTCAGATTCATGATAGAGATATAACTGTAAGTGATCTTCAGTTTTGGAATTCAAAATATCCAACAGGAGTCCAGAATTTTAATTTTTGATAAGGAGTACGATAACTCAATAACGAATACTTCACTCAATAGCTTTATGGAATCCTAGCTTCTAATTTTAAATTTTTAATTAGAACTGGCACTTTCTGTAGTACAGATTTAAGAAAAATAATACTCAAGTGGTTGCACTCGTCGCTGTACAGGCAAAATAAAAGGTCAGCCATATAGTAGCGTTCTCATGCCCTCCTCGGTAGCGTAGATGGTAGCATGTCTGCCTCACGTTCAAGAGGTCCCGAGTTCGAATCTCGGTCAGGGTGAGTTACCTCGATAAGGCTTTTTCCGGAGTTTTCTCTTATCCTTCAAGACGAATGTCGGGCAACTCTAAGCTCCATGGACCATGGACTCATTTGAGCACCAGTTCACCCAATTCATTCACCGTCCAATATAACTTAACGTAGGGGCGGACGTAAATTAAAAAAAATGTAGCGCTCTCATTCCCTCAGTTATCTCAATTAAGAGATTTTAAAATGAGTTTTGAGCTCCAACCACTGCTGAAATATTCCGGTAACGCATCCTCAATGCATAAATACCTCGTTTGGCTCATGCGTTCTAGTTTCAGAGGCAAGCAACCGTCATTTACAGACCACTCGACAGAGGTGCTGGCAGGCTATGTATAATAAGTGTTTTTGCAGCGTCCCCAGCCTCAATAAGGTTTAACCGCAGTTAAATATTCGATTCGGGACTTTAGAGTTTGGAATGCCTGATTTTTACATCCTCCAATGTTAAGTCATATTGGACAATAATTGAAATGGGTGAAAAAATCATAAAATTAGCCCAGTGTCCATAGAGCCCAGAGTTATCCGAAATTTGTCTTTCAGAATAAGGGAAAATCCCGGAAAAGTCCTTATCCGGATAACTAAGACTCGCCGAATTTCAAACTCGGGATTTCTTGATGAAGCAGACATCTACGCTATAGAATCGGGCTTTTAAAGTTAGGAAGAGGTTTGTGAAGTAGCATGATGTTTATTAGAGTCTATTTACAGGATATAAATTCCATTGGTTGTTAATCTAAATTTTCATTGGCTGGATTCGATGTGGATCTGATCGTTTTGCTGCGGCTAGAATTTGCTTCGACGTTAACTGGGTACTCGAATGTCATGGGGGGCCAGATATTCCCTAAACCAGCATCTTCTGGAAGAATCATATTCCCCAAGAGACCTACCCAGGGCACTTAGATGAAGTGGTAGTGTTCGCAGATTTTGCAGCCTACCGCCTAATTTCACTCTCATAGTGGAGTTCAGTCCGCCAGAACGCACCGCCTTTTTAGATTTGAGGCGCTGGAGTCGCCCTGTAGTTCACTTGGATGAGTCACAGGAAATCGTTCCAAGTCGACTGGTAGGACGTCGAAAAATCGACGCACCTACTGAAAAACGCATTCCGCAAAGATTCGTCCTGGGGGTCTTCTCTTGGACACACGACAATTAGCGAACACATCTGGTTTGGCTTGGGTGTTATAGGCCAGTGCCTGGCTGCCATTGTTAATATTTAAAATTAACTATTGCTAGTAATAATGTTACCTTTGTAGCAGCACAGCAGGCGACTAAAGGAGATATCTGCTTCTGTTGGCAAGACTACAAGCTATTGAGTGCACGAGTATTGCTATGTGATATTTTCTTTATTTAACTCACAGGAATAAAGTAATTTTTCTACTTTAGTGGCCCATTTTCTACATATCATTAGAAGACAAGTTGAAACAGAAATAAATGAAAAGACGTAATCCTGATTTGCAAATAAATATGGAACAAAAAGTAACGGTTAACTGCGTTGGAATTAAATAAGACATTTAGAGAAAAATGAATCGTCCTATGAATATTAAGTCAAACATGCCTCATTCTGCTGCCCATGCGTTTTATTTTTAGCGCTAATGATCTGCCAAGAAAAAAAAGGTGTGGTGAAGTTAGTTCACGTGCTTGGACATACTAAGACACCCACTTAAGTTACTTACTTTCAATATGTTGCTCGGTAATCTGTTTATAAGGTTTACTGTAGCTCAATATTTGCTTGAGGAGAAAAAGTCTGCTAACTTCAGTGTCGACGAACATGACTGGTTACCGTTGGTATTGTAGGTGGCGCCTAGTGACAGTCGATATGCAATGAAAAAATATTTAACAATGGCGATGGTGTATATATTGCATTATATAACTGAACATCACTTGAACCATTTCTCTCATTCATCGTCGGATATGTCCTACCCGACTGCTACAGGACGTCAAAAATAGTGATGCAATGCTAGCACTGCTTCAGCCGCCACTGAATTTGGTTATAACCATAAGAAGTGCATGTCTACGTGCAGGTATTTGTTTTTTACCCTTCCGCAAATGTCCACTTCACTGCTTTAGAGTATATTAGAGACAAACAGCAACAAAAACTGCCTGTAATTCACTGTCCATAACATGCAGATAACAAATAGCACTCTCTTATGGGTCACAGTAATCACCGCTCAACACATATAACGCATCATGTGGATCATTAGCACAAGAGGAAGTAGCAACAGCTGAGATACCTCTTACTCACCACAAACCACACATTGATACCAGATTGTTAACCCAATATTCCCTTAGGTTTGAATGGCGCTTAGCGCAACTGCCGCTGCAGACGGTAGTTTAGATAGGTGCCTTGTGGGCACCGCCCTCTGTTTTTCTAAAGTTCGGAAGAAAATTGAAAGTAGAGTAAGATTTTAACTAAAATGATCGGCGTTTTTAATGGTTTTAATGGTGTTCTTAAACTGAGGGGAACGCCATTAAACACACAGGCAACTTTAATTAAAACTTGTACTCGTTTAGTTTACTTTATGCTTTGAAAATGGAGATTATCATCTTCAATTGTCTTAAATTGACAATTCATTTATTCATTTGTAATAAGGTAGAAAGAGTAGAGCTGAGATTTTATATTATTTAATATTATTCTTTGCGTGGAGCAGCTCACAGTTTCTTAATTTAAAGACTACTAACCTATAGGTAATGACAGAATGACATTGATTTACATTCTGTGATAAAATTCAAGTTATAACAAAAATGATGTTGTGCCACGCATAGAGAATGTTTGTAGTTTTATGTAGACCACCTATAACAAATTGACTCATTTACGAGTCAGTTGGAGAATTTAATGTCATGACGACACGTAGCCCACCTTGGTAGCGTGATGGTAGCATGTCTGCCTCACGTTCAAGAGGTCCCGAGTTCGAATCTCGGTCAGGGTGAGTTATCTGGATAACGTTTTCCCGGGGTTTTCCCTTA
This sequence comes from Mantis religiosa, assembly GCA_030765055.1. NCBI lineage: Eukaryota > Metazoa > Arthropoda > Insecta > Mantodea > Mantidae > Mantis > Mantis religiosa. Next base: position 263,796,216 of record CM060950.1, on the reverse strand, counting down.
TCCTGCAAGACAAATGTCGGGTAACTCTAAGCTCCATGGATCCCGGACTTATTTGAGCATCATTTCATCCATTCCACTCATCGTCCGATATGACTTAACGTCGGAGGACGTAAATTACAAAAAAAAAAAAAAAAAAAATGACGACACGTTGGCCATGGTAACTCAATGGCTAAGAGTCACCGGACGGAGACCGGGGGATCCGTGTTTCAAATCCTGGTCAAGGCATTCAATTTTTCAGTCTGACTGTATCAACTCAAAAAGCTATCATTGCAGTAAAAAGCATTAACTTCCATATCACAAACTTGAGCCACGTATTTTAGTGTGGTCGCCTGTTGAAACTGTAATAAACTCTGATACCTTTAATTGCTGCTTTTGCATTATATAGAGCATAAATTTCTTAGTTAACTTGTGATTATTTGTTACTCATTGTTTGGTTTGCATTTGAAATATTCACCGCAGTTTCCTTCCAAAGCACTTGAAATAAACGACACATGACTTTCTAGCTCTTAAAAGAAGGTTCTAGATGTTCTAAAGCTGTTTACTATGATCATACATATTTCAGACTATGTACGGTATTTTAAACAAGTTTAAATTGGCCCATAGTATTAAGAACGAAGTAAAGTAAAAAAAATGATTCTATTTTAGACTTTGGAATCATAATGTTCAAGAAATTTGAGCTTAAAATTTACTCAAACCAAATAACTGATTTTAGTAGTCGGTAATATGAACACAATCTTTTCTGAGCATAACACTAACATGACGCTGGGGCGGGTTTTCTCCGGGATCTCCGGTTTCCCCCGCCATCTCATTCCACCGGTGCTCCATCTTCACCTCATGTATCATGAGTGTCATCGCATGCAGTTCCATATGTAGTAAAAGCGGGCGTTAAACACTACACATTTCATTTGAGCATAACATTACACATTACTTCTAATTTCCTTTTAATGTTAAGGTATAAATTGTTTAAGTGCATAACTGTTGTTTTCTTCAACAACAGCAGATTAAACTATTTTACCAATGAGCTGCAGAAAGGTTACTCAACTATGAAAGAACTAGTAAACTTCAATAAATGATGACTTTAACTACCATAGTAGACAAATATGTTCCATAAGTCTCTACCCGTCATGAAGTTAAACTAATTATCGCTTCTTTTATTAATCATATTAACATAAAATATTACTTAGAATAAAATAAATGATACAAAAATTCACTAGCATTATTCATAACAATTTTAAAGTAAAAGAATTATTTTCACATTATATATACACGAGCATTAGGTATGCGCACTTCTTCATAGAAAATGCTAAACACTGCGGAACATAGGTATATCGCACTTACGAAATTAAACATTTCAAAAAGAAAGTTCAGGAAATTTTTCCAAATCCTTACAAATTTACCTAGTTAGAATTTTCTAGTAATGGTACATTAGAACTCTTGACACACAGTACACATATTAATCTTTATTCTTTTCTTTTAAGACGTGGAAGCATTATATTCCACACAAGATTTCTCTGGAAATACATAATTTGAAACCTCCAGAATTAAAAAAGTGATTTTAGAGAAACGTCTCTCTGTGTATGTATGGTGGGTGTAATTTTGTATGTACACGCGTATGTGTAATTGTGCGTGCGCGTGTGTGTGTATATGTGTTTGAGAGTGTACGAATACACTAACTCAAAAACGGAAAGTTATTTAAATACGAAACTTCGTATTTAAGGTCAGTATCGTCCAAGTATTCGACCTGAATATATTTTCAAAAGTTTATAATTATATTTAAAATATATTTTCAAATCCAGATTGCGCTTTACTAATAACACTTTTTTGAAAAGTTCAGAAGTTCTCTTAAATGGTTCTAATGATTTTGGTTAAAATACCATACCTATTATAAGATACTTTTATGCAAATGAAATGTAAATCTTGAATTTTATGAGATAGTCACTGATGCCCTCTTCATTCTGGATGATTTTAACTGGTAAACTGTAAAAGATGGACAAATAGATAAAGCTGTACTACATAAAGGTGTGTATCTCGTTAAAACAGACAATTTAAGCCATACACAACTTTTGTTGAGATTTCCCCTTCAGATGCTCTTTGCGATTTGTTTGAATTTTCCGATAGTTATACTATTTTCAAATGGAAAATGGTTATTTATTTTTTATGCTCTGAAAATATCAAATACATCAAATTGTGACCAGCTTTTAAAATATGTTTGTCCCTTAAAGTCTACCGTACTCCTAAATTTTCCTTGAACCTATAAAATTGAGTAATGAGGTCTATCTCGATTAATATGCAGCAGATAGGGGAAAAACATATGTAAAACAGTTGGTGTAAGAGCAGAGAAGATTATCTGTGTACAGCACATCAGACTTTTTGTTTTAATTTGACTTAATATAGTTCTGTATAAAGGCGATGAAACTAAATGACAATAACAGAACACTGCAATTTTGTTGCAATGATTCAACTGAACTGTTAAGTGTCATTATATGAACAGTTAATGGTGAGATTTCCTATAGCATGAGGAGTACTATTTCATAGTACAGAAAGGTAGCTATAACTCAATCATTTGACCTTTAAAGCTACTAAAAGAACAGCACTAAAACCAACTAATATACTAAACTAGATACCTAACCCAAATTCACTTTCCCACTTTTCCTAAAAATTCAGAACAAGGTTCCCGGAATAGACTTCAAAGTTTGATACTTTTTTCACTTTTTCTGAAGAACCTAGAACTCCAAATTGCAGGGAGTATTTCATCATAAGTCACAATAAATTACTGAACAGATGAGAGAGAAAGCTACAAATTTCATTACGATAGAAGAATAATTTGTTTGGAAGTCACTTTAGTAAAATTTTCCAATTTGAGTGTCAAAAGTTCTTGTTCATCGAAATTATTATTGAATTGATGTAGTAATTTTAAGCTTCGTTCTATTAATTTTGTTTTTGTTTGCTTACAGCGATGGCCAATTTTAAAAGTCTTGCGGTAGCAGTTAATTTGTAGTTACTTAAATTTCCTTTGTCCGTTTTAAACTCAATCGGTGCGCGAAATTTTTACCTCAGAGTCATGGTCTCGGCTATAATGTGATATTCCATGATGGATTATTTAAAATAACAATTAATAAGATTCGTTATCCAGTATATTTTGATTTGTGATCACTTAATACAAAAGAAACTAATTTACATAAAACTCTTCCTTCGCATTCTTAGAGAAAACACAATTAATTCTCATGCGTGTCGCATATAGAAGGAAGATTATTGATTTTCCGTCGTTCTGGATACCGTTAGTTTCCTCACACCTTTGAACATTCTCGGCCTACTCTGTAATTTCGCTTCTCTTTCGCTCATTATTTTCCACATTCACAATATAAAAATTTTAATAGCTTTCAAATTTTTAAATTTTTAAAGTAACATAAATAACATCACAAAATATGGAAATTAATTGTTCCTTCACACTTGCCGTGTGTAGGCTAAATTGTGGAAACGTAGAGTCAGAATGAAAAATTCAATGCCATAGCCGACATTTGAACCACGGATCTTCTGGTTTCCGTCCAGCCGCTCTACCATTGAGCTACTACGGAAACCAGAAGATCCGTGGTTCCAATCCGGGCAATGGCATTGAATTTTTCTTTCTGACTCCACGTTTCCACAATTTAGCCTACACACGGCCAGTGTGAAGGAACAATTAATTTCCATCAATTCACCTAATAGTGGTTAACTATAAAGCCCGGGCCTTAAAGTACATACAATAAGTAAGTCACAATTAAGGTAGTTGTCTCATGTGTTTATGAGAACTCCTAAGAGGTTTACCGGGAAAATACGAGTCAGTTGGAGAATTTAATGTCATATCGGCACGTTGGCCATAGTAGCTCAATGGTAGGGGGGCTGGACGGAAACCAGAAGATCCGTGGTTCAAATCCCGGCTATGGCGTTGAATTTTTCATTCTGACTCTACTTTTCCACATCACAAAATATGTAAACAATAATTATGATCGGGTCCGAACAAACTGTTTCAATTAATAACGCTGCTGGAGTTCATCACTGCAAATCACCAAAATAAGAAACATAAGCAAATTACTCTGACTATTGCACTTTGGATTTCTGCCAACAAATTTCTGATAACTTGAGTTATCTGAGCATAAAAAGAGAAAGAAAGGAGAAGAAAAGAAAGAAAGAAGGAAAGAAGGAAACAAAAAAGGAAGCAAAGAAAGAAAGAAGTAACGAACGAAAGAAAAAAGAAAAGAAAGATAGAAAGAAAGAGAAATAAGGAAGGAAGGGAAGAAGGAAAAACTATAGAACGAAAGAAAGAAAAAGAAAGAAAGGAAGAAAGAAAGAAAGAAAGAAAGAAAGGAGTAGAAACCTCATTACTGTAACAGCAATTAAGTAATAAAGCAAAAAGGAATACTTGGAAGGTGATGCGCTTTGCATCTAGAATACCTTCGCTGACATTTCATCTCTCTTTCTCTCTTTCTCTCTTTCTCTCTTTCTCTCTTTCTCTCTTTCTCTCTTTCTCTCTTTCTTTCTTTTACGACCTCGAACGTTAAGTCATATTGGACGTTGAATGGAATGGGTGAAATGATGCTCAAATGAGCTCAGACTCCAGACAGTTACCCGACATTCGTCTTTCAGGATGACGGAAAACCCTGGAGAAACCCTTATCCAAGTAACTCACCCTGACCGAGATTCGAACGCGGGACCTCTTGAACGCGAGGCAGACACGCTACCATCTGCGCTACCTAAAGCGGGAATTATACGTAATGGAAACTAATATAATACGAGTATCGAATTTCGTACTAAATATTTGCTATATTTTAAAACTGTACAGTAGGCAACGCAGAGATCTGAAATAATAATGTTTGGGGCCTTGAATGTTTCACGTTCCAGCTGTTCATTGTCATCTGGTGTATGCATTTGAAAATAATGGGCACATTCAGCGCTCCAAATTTATGTTTTGGGTGGGATATGCAGGAACATGTATGTGACACCAGAAGTTCCCATTGCACTGGCCAGGACCTGCCAAGCTGACCAAACAATCTCGGGGAGTCCCAGCGAGTTCAGGAAGGGCAGTTCCACATCAATAACGGACTATATCATATGACATAAATGCCGGTAATTTGATCTCTTCTTGGCTACAATCATCGAGCAGAACCGTCGAAGTATGCAAGTTTTATTATAAATACTCGTGGGTTTAGGGGCGACCATTAAGTGCTTTTATAAAAGCTGGTTAAGCACTATTTTCACTTCTTGCGGTGTCGACGACGTGAGTATTCGCTTGATCTACGTGCATTCCAAACCAGAGTTCTCACTGATGTAAACAAAAGCATGTGTCTCTGCTTGTCACGACCTAAGCAAACACTTTTAAGCTAATTTAAATAATTCCTTAATAAATAGTTCCCGTTTCATGAAATATTGGGTTGGGCAAGACATGGAAACAGTGTAAGTATTGCGGATGCGAAATTACCTATGAAGAAGATAAAACATATAGGAAACAAAATATACACGGTGTTCAATTTTATCTGTGATTTTACCGCGCCAAATTTGACGCCATCAATAGCACCACTGACAGAGCGAATTTACATATGATTCCCCTAGTGGCTTGCAATCACATTTGTTGTGCTGACAGCAGCGTCGAGGCCTTCCTCTACCGGCAGATAAGTATACCATTTCAGAGGTGCTTCCTGCCCACGTAATATAAAGGTATGTAATTTTGTCTGGCACGAAGATACGATATTTGTTGTAGTTTGATTTAATGAATGAGAATACTATAAATGACCGATAAATACAAACAATATCTTGCAATTTGGTGTTTCTCTGTGAAGATATATAATTAATATAATTTAATAAGGGAATACCAAATTAATAACAGTTTTAGTTTCAAAATATTTTAGTAAAGAAGTAGATTATTATTATATTTTTGTGCTTTCAAAAAAAAAAAAAGAAAAGAAAACAGTGCACGTCATAACGAACGAAGAATGAATAAATTAATCAATAAATGAATGAATGCGTAAATTAATGAATGAAACGGGTGATATAATGCTCAAATGAGTCCAGGGTGCCTAGAGCTCAGAGTTACCCGACATTCGTCTTCGTAGGATAAAGGAAAGCCCTAGGAAAAAACCCGATCCCGGTAACTCATCCTTAGCGAGATTCGAACTCGCGACCTCTTGAGTGTGAGAACCACACGCTACCTCGAACCATGGAGGTGGGCAAGAGACATATTATTTTTATTATGTATTTATAATATTTATTTATTATATTTATTACTGCTAGTTTGGGACCAGTCATTTTATAGCGTGCAGTATCTCTCTTTTTGCAACTAACTGATCCTGTATCTTGGAAATTTTTGTGTCACCTATTGGTTTTTAAAGACATAAGGTTAACTACATTAATGAAGACATTTTAACTAAGCGTGAGAATGACAAAGCTTTATATCATATACCGATAAAACGTAAGACGTTTATGTTGCAAACAAAAGTATGTTAATTTGACGGTACCTGGACACTTTTGACAACATTGCGCTCCGAGGGACTTGTCTGATTGCCGGATAGCGTTGCATAAACTGCTCTATGCAGCGTTTTAAATTAGATTTATATGTCGCACCAATTTTAATGCCGGTGCGAATATAGCATTCAACCATGAAGACGCAGTGCTCTGTCTTTATAGCATGGTGCTAACCTTAGAGTAGGAACGTGCTACTTATGTACTAGAATAATAATTACGATTACCGTAAGAGGGGTAAAAGGGAAGGCTGGTTGTATTAGTTAACAGGGCAACCACACTCAGAGCGCTGTAATTTGCTTACTGTTCCGCAAAGGTTACCGCTTATTCTCCGTAAAGGGCACTATGATTTCAAGATACACCAGTCAACTATGACATCATTCTTGCTCCATTGGAGGGCGGGAAATAACGAATAAAAATGAACACCATGTATAAATCTCAGGCTATATGTGGAACCATTAAAAGAACTTTAGGTCGGAAAAAAGGTAAGACTCTAAACTTGCATTATATAAAACATTGGTTGTTCCTTATTTACTTTATGGAAGCGAAAGTTGAGTAATTAAATCAAAGGATAGCAGTACAATAAAACAGCAGAAATGCTATTTTTGCGGAATGTGGAAGTTTGCACATGAACAGATAGAATACGAAATGAGCAAATAAGAGAAAAATTAAACATATACAAATCAGTTGATAAAATAAAAACAAACAGTAAGAAATGGACAGAACACTTAACGAGGTTGAGTGAAGAAAGGGTATCTAGGGGAACCTTTCTAAGAGGCACACAGCCCGCCTCGGTAGCGTGGTGGTAGCATGTCTGCCTCACGTTCAAGAGGTCCCGAGTTCGCCTCTCGGTCAGAGTGAATTACTTGGATAAAGTTTTTCTGGGCTTTTCCCTTATCCTGAAAGAGGAATGTCGGGTAACTCTAAGCTCTATGGACCCTGCGCTCATTTGAGCATCATTTCACCCATTCCATTCATCGTCCGATATGACTTAACGTTGGAGAACGTAAATTACAAAAAAGAAAAAGAAAAATAGGAACACGAGATGTTGGCCCACTTAGCAAAAGATGGACTCCACTGATGACTTCGCCGGAACGGGCTGCATAGCCTAAATAAACATGTGGACAAGAAGAAAGGCATAGAAATCCAGATTTTATTGCAGTTACCTAAGAACTCATTGATGAAGGTAATAGGTACACTGCATCTCTTAAGGTAGTAAAGATACAATTTTTAATGGTGTCCGCTATTTGCGTTAACACTGAGAGAATCTCGCTTGCGAATTAAAATATGTATGCATAACTGCTGTTATCTTGCATAAAATGCATTCCCCAGTGAATTCCCCAAGGTGCTCTCTAAGCACCAAATAAACAATCTGCGTAACACAGGAAATATGATAAGCAACCAATCATTCAAAATACGCTAGGATACGTAAGGGAAGCCAACGGTTCAAACACAAAAACAGGAAACCGTTAATAAGTGGTAGAAAACGAATACTATGTAATATGTTCAACTCACTATTTGAACAGTAGCCTTCGCTTACAGTGTGCGTATTACAAAAATAATATCCAAGTTTACAGGCGTTTCGGTGAAAGGTGGAATAAAAATTGTCAGGGAATATAATTAAACAGGTTCCAATATGGTAGTGTGTGTATGCAGTGTTTAACGCCCTCTTTTACTACATGCGGCACCGCAGGTGGTGACACTGATGATACATGAGATGAAGATGGAGCACCGGTGGAATAAGATGGCGGGAGAGAACGCAGATCCCCGAGAAAACCTGCCTTAGCGCCGTGTCGTCCACCACAAATCTCACTTTGCGGTCGCCTGTGATGCAACGCGGGCTGCCTTGGTGAGAGCCAAGCGGTCTAACCACTCAGCCACGGTACGGCCGCAACCAGTATGGCAGCTGAGTCATCTTTAGTGCATTTGGATGTTAAACTATTACTTGAGGATTACTATTAACGTATGTAAGGCTTATAACATCGATTGTTACTTCAGGTTACGTTCAGTCATGCTTTTCGCACAGGGCGCCTTTTTGTAGATGAAAGAATGTGTAACATTAAGTAGTAAGCACATGGTGCGAAAACAAACAGCTGTTAGGAGCGGGGTTTGCGAACTACTTTCTGCGGATAATAGAAACATTTTGTTTACAGTGATAGGCAATCTGGTTTGCAATGGACAGTATGTATGGCATGTTCCTCGAGAAATCGAAGGTCAAAAATCCTCGCATTTTTTGTTTCAAATGTAATGTTTACCTTTAATAGAGGATGTCAAGGAAAGCATACTTAACAAATGTTACCAATCTAAAACTGAATAGTTCTCCGAATACAGATGGATAAATTTATCGCATTAACTGATTTTGTGATAATTAAAGTGCCAATAGCTCCGCAAACCTTTATGGCAGAATATTGTACCAAATATCACTTTGTGGGTATTAATCCTTATTTTATTACATTTAATTATAGCACTGTATGTTATATTCATATCTTTTAAAATAACACCTATGTACATTTTTTACCTATTTGAAGCGTTTTTGGATTGTGATAACTCTAAAATATTAGTGCAAGAATGATCTACAACCCTTTCAAGGAAGTCGGGGTACTTGACAAATGCGTATTGTTAAGTTTCTCGTAGTCATAATACAATATGTGAATAAACGCAGTGATTATTTTTTATGCATGAAGATCGTAAAGCACTCAGCAGCAGGACAACACGTTTGTTACAAGAAAGGCGCGCTTATTCAGAAACCTTGCAGTATATACCTTGCCAGACTATTTCAATGCTGATATACTATCTGCCCCCCACTAGAAGGCAAGGCAGAGTAATGTGTAACGTAATCACCTCTTTGTGTTTATGCTCGCCCTCTGGGTATGATAAGGAAGTTAAGTTCATGTAAAGTCCACAGGGTTGTCATATAACTCACCCATGCATACTACAAATGTATTATTTTATTTTGACAGAAATCATACGCGGTAGGGATGAGTAGCAACTCTGGTGGGGATAGTGCACCTATCGTCATAATGCGTCGCACGCGTAAGATTACGAGAGGGGAGTGCGGTGCATAAGTTGCTACAAACAAATCTCACTCTCGAAGCCAGTATTACAGCTCTTATAAATTAAGTTGTAATTCTTACTATGGTAGTAATCGCTACGCTTTTAAATAGTAAATAGGTGTTTGGAACAAAACCCTGTTCTCCCCAAGCAGGCATGATAACCAACTGTCGGTCTTTTAACATCTCTGCAGAGTCCCTGTAACGAACTTCACTCCACGCATATGGTCTGGTATGTGCTGCATTGATTTAACTTGCATCCATATAAACTATATAAACTTCACTGTGATATCTCTGAATATTTCGTACCTACTTAAGCCTTTTTGCGCGTATAGTACGATGTTCGATTAAAATTTGTCTGTCACGCTTAGTGTTTTCATATAAATCCTAACTTCAAAAGAACTCTACTCAATGTCCAGACACTGCTTTGGAAGTCAGTAGAATTTTGAAGCTTCATAAGCACTTTCTTCAGAGTTGGTCTTTGTTGTTCTGTGTTTTAAAAACTATTTGCAGTTCACCTATCTATATCTGAATTAAAACATCCAAATTACATTTTGTGCATGTTCTTAATCTTTGTTTACTGGGCATAGAGAAGGACGTTGCTGCACTAGCACCAATGGATTTTCTTTCCTTAATAACTCACCTAAACTGCTTTAAGACACAACTGTTGCCTCAGATGCCCTTTCGCAGATTTTTGTAGCAGACCCAGACCATTGTTTCTATTTTATAAATCTATAGACATTGGTTATTACTTCTCATGTTCTTAAATGTAGCACTTTATTTCCTAATGTGCTGCTAGGAGGCGTCATTTCTAAATACTATCCTGGAACCAGGAGACACGCACATTTTGAAACAAGCTGTAGTATCACCGAGTAGCTCTGCACTTATTTACTTGCTCGCAACTGATATGCAACTGACCTGCCCTCCCCTCCATTTGCAACCGTTATGAAGTGGACTCGTGCGGATACCACTGCGCATCGCTCTCCATCTGTCAAGATATAAAAATACATCTGTACCTATCACCGCAGCTACTGAAACGAGTTTTAGATCTGGCAGAATGGGTGGCTCATGCACTCTCATACACTCATTTCGTAGTAAACAGATCCATTACTAGACCAGATAAACAGTTCAAACCCTTCTCCATCTTCATTCCCCGCTTGCCTTCTCGTGGTGGACAAATGTCCGGGAAGGAAGGAAGGAAAGAAGGAAGGAAGGGCGAAAGGAAGGAAGGAAGGAAGGAAGGGAGAGAAGGACGGCGAAAGTGAGACAGATGTCTGTTTTGCCGTTGAAAGGTAATATCCATTACCTTCACTGATCAATCAAAGCTCTAACGGTCATCAGTCTCTCTTCCATCCCTGACGTTTATACATTTCGAAAAACATTACAAATTTCGAAGATAACAGCTCCTCTTTGCCGCTGGGTTGTAACCATTAGCCAACAAAAGGTGACCCACAACTACAGGGCGAGAGGAGTTGTAACCAGTTTTCTGGTTCCTTTATTTCCTACCGTTACATATGTTGTAAACACAAAACTGAAAATAACGCCGTCCTTGACAGATGAGTGGGCAGAGGTGTAATTTTTTTTTAAAACGTTATACATCAAGATTGACATTACGTATATTACAGCAAACTAGCATTTCATATCTATTTGTGTTCCTTTCAGTCTTTCCGTGTGGTATCAAAGTTAACAGAAAAGATTGCTTTACCTTCAAAGGTGCTGGAGCGACTTTCAACAAGTGGGCAGTGGTGTAATTTTTTGGAAAACACTATACATAAAGATTGACATACGTATATTACAGCAAAATAGCATTTCATATTTATTTTTGTTCCTTTCAGTCTTTCCGTGTGCTAGCAAAGTTAACAAAAGTGGTTGCTTTACCTTCAAAGGTGCTGGAGCGACTTTCAACAAGTGGGCAGAGGTGTCATATTTTGGAAAACACTATACATAAAGATTGACATACGTATATTACAGCAAAATAGCATTTCATATTTATTTCTGTTCCTTTCAGTCTTTCCGTGTGGTATCAAAGTTAACAGAAAAGATTGCTTTACCTTCAAAGGTGCTGGAGCGACTTTCAACAAGTGGGCAGTGGTGTAATTTTTTGGAAAACACTATACATAAAGATTGACATACGTATATTACAGCAAAATAGCATTTCATATTTATTTTTGTTCCTTTCAGTCTTTCCGTGTGCTAGCAAAGTTAACAAAAGTGGTTGCTTTACCTTCAAAGGTGCTGGAGCGACTTTCAACAAGTGGGCAGAGGTGTCATATTTTGGAAAACACTATACATCAAGATTAACATACGTTTATTACAGAAAAATAGCTTTCATATTTATTTCTGTTCCTTTTAGTCTTTCCGTGTGGTATCAAAGTTAACAGAAGTGATTGCTTTACTTTCAAAGGTGCTGGAACGACTTTCAAAAAACTTACACACACGCAGACGTCCTCAATGGTCTAGGAGTAACATGCTGCTGGACCCCTAGTTCACGAGGTCGTGGTTTCAAACCAGTCGAAGGTCGATGGATTATTTTTGAGAGTAAAAATAATTAGCATGGCTTCCAACGAAAGGGAAGTAAAACTGATGGTACAGTGACATATATTTACAGACCATAAAATATCTTAAAACCTGATAGAGAAGCTTTGGAGCAAAATTAAGCAATCTTCGCGTACAAAGTAGAATGGGACGCTAAGAACCACAGAAGTTAAAGGGCGTCCACAAATAAAATAAAATAAATAAAAAATTATATTTAAGTATTTCACTATGTTGAATGCAATTTATTCATTCCTTAATTATTTTAGGCAAATCCTAATCGGCTACCATTACAGCAAAATATACTTCGATTGTGTTTAATTTACGAAATTTTGCCAATAACACAATTATTGCTCTTTATCCAAAAACGTATAAACGTGAAATAATCCATATTTATTCACTTATTCACTTATTCACTTAAAAATAAGAGCCTGTTTCCGTATAAATGTGTAAATGGAGTTTATGGAATTAGACTAAAACTAGATTTAAGGAATTTGATTTAAAGGTTTCAGAGTTATATGAGCTTGAAGTTGTATATTTTCGCATGGTACAATAAATTCGAGCAATTTAAATTGCAAATCTATGATGTCCTAAATTTTAAGCATTTGCATATAGCTTTGTGTTGTGCTTGTTTCCAAATAAAAACAGTTTCCCTACTTTGAAAGATGTAAGGTTGATTTTTCTTTTATTTAGGACGATTTGAGATGGAATGTCCCATATGCGCATATGTGCATGTGAACGTTTGTTTTCGTTCGTAGAATGGAGCAGGGGAGCTGATTTACATTTCCACCCCAGCATTTCTATCTCACTTAGCGATGCCCAACATGGTCCCAAATTACATGAATGCTAAATTATGGACCCATATCGTTTTCCGATAATGGAATGGGTAACCCCGGGGCAAAGCTGAAAAGCGCACCGGCTCTTTAGCCCCATCGCCTTTAAAGTAGTTACAGCCTTCACCACCCAAGGTAGGTACTACATTGGAACAGGAGGGAAATATAATACTATACCTACTAATTGTAAGTACAAACGAATAAAAGACAAACAATCAATACTTTAAAGCAGAAGTTTCAAGAATGGGAGTGATAACGTTCTTAAGCTGCAGCAGATACTTTAAAGCTACTAGAAAAGCTAACAATTGAAGGAATGTATCACAGAAAAACGTAAAGCAGTCTGAAAAAAAGGTAGACTGTGCGATGCGGTGAAACCAGAAGTACTCTTACCTTATCATTACCAAATGATAATTTAAATAGAATTATGCAATATCAAAACGCTACTGATTGCTTCATATGCAGTCATAAGACCCATATATCTATACCAAGCTCCTCGGTTTTTTAGTCGTTCAATGGCAGAAGGCAAAAAAGGTAGAAAGTCCTCTCTATTGGTGTTTTCATATTGATCTACTTTTATTTGCTCCTCAAATTTTTTTCTCTTTCTTTATACTCATTTAAAAATAACCTGACAATTTTATTTTCAGCTTCAGTATGTCTAGATACTACAATTTAACTTTAATAAATGTAGTTCTATGTTAATTTCTTCTGCAACACGCTGTTTGAGGCTTTTATGCAATTTAACCTGTAAAATAATAATAATTATTATTAGACCATTGCATGTTTGCTTGTTCTACCTGAAGAAAAGGCCTCAAATTAAGAACCAAGGAACTCAGTTACACCCAAAATAATGTCAAGTACGTTACGTTACTCAAAAAAGTTGATGATACAGGGAATGCACCTGATCCTCTCTATCCATCTGAGTGTGGCAATTGAGTTCTTTCTCGGAGATGTCACTTATAGGAGATCCCTTAAGATGAACGTCATTTTCTGATGTATACAGAAATATTTGGGACTTGTACGGTTTTCCAAGATCAGAAGTTCATCTTAATTCAGCAAACCACAATATTGGTATCTTTGGGGATCATCGGTCCCATGAATTCGAATTGTATTCATCTTACGGCTGACTTCCATCAAACGAGATGTGCTGGCGAAGGTCACCTTAACATACGTGGGTGATTCAAATATAAACAGTAATTGTTGTGTATCTCGGAGTAACCAGTTCTGAGTATGATAGCAAAGGCGGAGGGGCGTCGAAGGTCAGTCTGTCAGGAAGAGGGAACTACTAGCTAGGGCTTGGCTAGGTACCCCGCTAGATTCTGGCTCAGTACAGCCATGAGTGCGCAGGAGGTCCATTCGTCTGATGCGCAGTGCGTTATAATGTAATTTTTAACCAATGAAGGGGTTAAACCTTCAGAAATTTCAACTCGTTTAAGAGCACAGTTTGGGGACGCTACATAGTCCCAGAATCGAGTGTTTACTTGGGCCAGACTATCTATTGGCGGCCGAGGATTTGTGGAAAATCAAAGTCATGCTCGACGCCCAAGGCAAGTCTCACAAGTGACAAAATCCGTGCTGTTCGAGAGTTTATTGAAGACGATCGCCACTCCACTGTTCAAGAAATCGCATGAGAAGTATGTGTTAGCAATGCTAGTGCTCATACCATTATTAGAAATAATTATTGCTCGATGGATTCTAAAGCTATTAGCCGAACAGCAAAACCAGTCCAGGTTGGATGTCAGTGAGAGACCTCTGAGTCATTTCCGGCCAGAAGGGGAGGAATTTTTGAGGCGCGTCGTTGCATGTGATGAGTAGGAAGCGGATTTATAGGTACTAAACATGTGTGAAATAGACAGGCAAAAAGGGCACTAAAATGGGAAAAATAGGCACGTATTATAGGCACTAAAATTTGCTGGTTGACACTTAGAAATTACACAATTTTTTTAAAATGGCTCTTAAAATGCACTTCAAATGGACTATAACAAAATGACAATCATCGCAAAATATGCTGCAACAAATTCGCTAAATACATGCTATTTTGCGGTTCCCTAGGTGAAATAGTTCTATATTTATTCCAAATTTAATAAATGGCTCCACAACAAGTTAAAATAACAGATATTGTCGTATAATTGAAATACACATAAATCCACATAACTAGGAACCATAATCTGCAGAAAGGTGAGAAGTAGTTAACTATGTCAAAAAACAAAACATGGGTTGTGAGGGGGGGGGGGGCTTAAGGGGAAAATTTAAATATATGAAGCTTTTGTTAGATTTGTTTCAAGTTTACATAATTTATTTTTGTGATTGATCAAGAATGGAATAATACCAAGTTTCAGCTTTCTAGTTATAATAGTTTCTGAGGTATTAACAGTTTATGTCTAAATTGCAGGCGATTTTTAAAATAACTAATAATTTAAATTTAAATAGTAATGTGACTTTTCTGTAGTGCCGATAGAAAAAATCTTTGTATTATTGTAGTATGTCTATATTAATTTTAAGAACACAAATACTAAATTTGGGATTATTGTAAGTTTTGGGCCAATTTGCACAGATGTGTCTCCTTAATAGAAACGATTGTTGGAAATATAATACATTCAGAGGTTCATCATAGCAATCTTAATATCACTTAAAATGGCCACGATGTATCGGAAAGATGCAAAGCACAGAACAAAAATTAATTATAAGCTAAAGATTGAAGCTAAAAAGCATTGCTAGCGCAGGGTAGAGCAATGAGTTCCGTTAAAGGGTATGCGTGGATATGTAGGTGAGTAAGGATGATTCTAATCACACTGGAATGCAAGTTTCAAACTTGTTTAATGACTGCTTCTTTTTATCATCACATCAAACTCGAAGTTGGCGACCAAGGGTTGAAAATATATCACTGTTTAGAGTTACCGTATGTAGAATGCTTATTACTCGATAACACTTAGTTCGTTTTTCACGCATCAACCGACAGATCTTCTCTCCGGTTCTGGTCTGTCTTCGCCCAAGACAGAACCAGAGGACCGTCCTAATCGGCCGCCAGCTACGGACTGTCTTCACTACAGCTGCATGTATGTAACTTTCAGCTCTGGAAGCCCTGACTTTTCACACCTTTGTGACTATTCATTCCCTTTGTGACTATTTTCTCCATTGTGATTATTAGTCTTGGTCATGCCATTGTTAAGGGTCCGAAGAATACCTTTTCAAACGAAGTCAAGTGTTAACCATTTAGAATTCTGTTTCTCCCGAGTCTTTTGTTACACCTGCCCCTGCACTCATTGTAGAAAAGACACACTATCCCTTTGAAATCCATTACTATTCTTCACTCATTGCATCCCTTAATTTCGGTATCAGGATACAGAATCCTAGTTTTTGTAATAAAAACTCTAAATGCCCCATTGTCGACTAAGAACAAATAATAAAGAACAGTTTTTAGTAAGCGTTTCCCGTTCATTCAAACAGAATTACAGCAATTACGGCACCGTGAAAAGAATTCTCGTACCTACTTTTATAAAGGTATTTCTGTACAATTTTACACAAACCGTTAAGCACAATTCTTTCATATATATAACGTTGGTCTGTGTAGCCTAACTAATTAAGCGCTGGCCTTAAAAGTTTAAGTTGTAACCTGAAGAGTCCCAGAGTGGTGATTCAACAGCTTCGTGTCAGTAGATTTACACACATGTAAAATAAATCTTATGGGAGTAAATTGCTGCTTACCAGCGGTACTGATTTTGTTCTGATATGATTGTTAACAACCGACACCGTCAATAATTTAATTAATAATCCCTTCCCCAAGTATTATCATTAGCCCAAGAAATAAGCCTTTACAGCAGCACAAAAATACCATGCTACTACATTGAAACTGCCAGAAGATACTACTCGTAACAAAATAGTGAAATCTAGTACAATGAGTTTGCAAAGCTATACTTATAAGTTTCAAATAAATAATATTCTAATCAAGATTAAATGTTACGACATGTTTTAAGCTAAATCCCAATGTAAAGTCTTATCATGTGATGAAGAAAGTTTTCACATTAGGCAAATTTGTGCTTTACTTTGGAAAACTGAAAACCTTCAGTTTCTCTTCTTTCGGCTCTACTTAACATATTAATTTGTGGAAATTAATTGTTCTTTTACACTAGCCGTGTGTAGGACGCACTATGAAAGGGTAGAGCCAGACTGAAAAATTCAATGCCATAGCCGGGATTTGAAAAACGGATCTTCTGGTTTCCGTCCAGCCGTTCTAACCATTTGAGCTACTATGGCCAACGTGCCAACATGACACAAAATTCTCCAACTGACTCGTGTTTCTCCCGGTAAACCACTACGAGTTCTTATAAACACATGAGACAACTACCTTAATGGCGACTTAATAAGCTGTAAGTACTTTAAGGCCCGGGCTTTATAGTTCGGACCACTATTAGGTATAATTAATGGAAATTAATTGTTCTTTCACACTAGCCGTGTGTAGGATGCACTATTAAGGGGTAGAGCCAGACTGAAAAATTCAATGCCATAGCTGGGATTTGAATCACGGATCTTCTGGTTTCCGTCCAGCCGTTCTAACCATTTGAGCTACTATGGCCAACGTGCCAAAATGACATAAAATTCTCCAACTGACTCGTGTTTCTCCCAGTAAACCCCTAGGAGTTCTCATAAACACATGAGACAACTACCTTAATGGCGACTTACTATGCTGTAAGTACTTTAAAGCTCGGGCTTTATAGTTCGGACCATTATTAGGTACAATTAGTGGAAATTAATTAGTATTTTGCACTAGCCGTGTGTAGGACGCACTATTAAGGGGTAGTGCCAGACTGAAAAATTCAGTGCCACAGCCGGGATTTGAACAACGGATCTTCTGGTTTCCGTCCAGCCGCTCTAACAATTTGAGCTACTATGGCCAACGTGCCAAATTGACATTAAATTCTCCAACTTTACCGTAACGTAACAGTGATTGGTTCAAGAAATAAGCTAACCGAAGAGCTAACAATAAAACATCCTCGTAAAAGAACATTGTCATATGGAAATTATTCAATCCAGGTAGAATTATTAGATTCAACTGCACTTTTAAAGTATACAATATTTTGAATTGTTTAATATGAAACTAAATGACAAACCTCTAAAGTCAAATCTACAGTATATATATATATATATATATCCCTATATATGTAATAGGTATTTTTTATGGTAAATAGCATTTCCTCCAAATCGACTCGATGGAAGTCGTGATTTATCTTGGTGCAACATAATTTCTCCAACCTACAACATGAAAATAGTACAGAGCACAATAGTTACATATGATAGAACAAATTTCTAGCATTTAATTTGCAGATATTTTCTTGAATTTTCGCAGACAATCTTCAAGGGAAGAACAGCAGGACATGTAAGATTTATTTTGACAAATCTAAAATAAATTTTCCAAAATGTATTTGAAGAAAGCATGTAGTACAAGATAAAAGGTCGACAGTTTGATTTATGTTTTCATGGTCAATAATCTAATTCTGAATGATGGAGAATTCTATAAGTATTTATCATGTAAGCCTTCAATATTCAGGAATACAATCTCGGACAGTGTTTAACCAATAGTTCACTTTGATTTTAGTAATTTTCACACTCTGTAGTTCTAGGTTACACTTACACTCGTGACCTACATAGATCTGCTGTGGCTATCACAGTATAGGATGAATGGTGGAAGTCTGGACTGGCTGCGCCAAAAGACCATAACACTTTTTAGTTAGAAGACTTAAGTTGCTCAGAGAGAGAGAGAGAGAGAGAGAGAGAGAGAGAGAGAGAGAGAGAGAGAGAGAGAGAGAGAGAGAGAGAGAGAGAGACGGAGCATGATGAGCAAGCCTTACAAGGCAATGCTCTGGCGCCGACGGGGAATATGCTTTCCTCGGAGCAAGTAACCGTACCATCTGTCTTGTACCACCGCATACCGCAAAATGTTGAAGCGTGCCGGAAATGAAAAAACCAAACAAAAACAAATCGTAGAAGAGTAACCATACCAGCATCCAATTACTGACCAGAGCAACCACGAAAACCCAAGGTCAGAATAGACAGGAATTAAACCTGGGATCTCCTGAATACATGCTTAATGTGTTATCGGGGACCTTGGTATCATGCAATTCGCTCCAAATGTAATTCAATCCTCATTGGTCCATTCAGTATCAATAAGCTGGTTCATTGGCTGAGAAACGCTGGAGTTACATTATCGCTTCAACTACCTTAGTTACCTTCTATCTACAACGAAATCTCTAATAAAGACATTCTGAGAACGGGATAGAGAACGAGAAGTAGATATAAATATTAACTTTGGAAATAAAAGTAGAAGAATTAGCAGGGAAAGTTTTGTATAGCTTCTATAAACTATTCCTATAAAATCTTATTTCTCTAATTATCAATTGAAATTGATGTTTACTGATATAATTTAATTACACATTTCCCTGTAGGTACAAGAAGAATTGAGGAGGCTGATGGAAGGGTCAAATTCCATTAGTTTTACATGATAACGCGGTAAACAACTGTATGGTGACAGCATTTAAAAATGAAGGAAGTACTGAAAAATTGTTACTACCAGCAAACAATAAAATTATACAAAATATGTCCCGAAATGAGAAAACTTCTCTTTAATACAGTGTAACCAGAGGTATTTCTGAGAAGTTTGAAAACAACGAAGCATCAATTTTTTCGCACATAAAGGTTTAAATAGAGTAAGCAATTATCTTGAATCAGTAGCTTTTCCTAAAATGATACTTTTGCAATAAGGTTCTCAAAACCTTCATTTATGGTAAAATCTTAATATTAAATTATTTCCGTAATGTAATAATTGTTCTATGCACTAGGAGCGAGGCAGAGATATTAAATATGTATTTTTATGTTCAACCGCACCTACTGTCGCTGAACTAAGTTTAAAACTGGCAATGGACTGACATTAGTGCCCTCATGTGCATACAAGGGCTAGTAAAAATAGAAAACAAAGGTAAAATATTCTAAAATATGAAAATATTTCACTATACCGAGACCTGCAAGTACAAAAAGTAAAGCGGTGGGAGGTGGGAAGGTGAAAACAGAAAGATCCAAAGAAAGATGGCGGAGCTATTTACAACAGGAAAGAATAATCAACAAAGCTTAAGACTGGTTATT
Organism: Mantis religiosa; assembly: GCA_030765055.1. NCBI lineage: Eukaryota > Metazoa > Arthropoda > Insecta > Mantodea > Mantidae > Mantis > Mantis religiosa. The sequence continues at coordinate 263,776,178 of CM060950.1, read as the reverse complement.
GGCACATAAGTAGCAATAGTACACAAACTTCATTGTGCAAATTGTTCTAGCCTCGGGAAGGATAGCATGCCAAAAGGATCATGAGTACAGGATTCTAGTCCTTACACGGTTTTCCTCCAGTTATCTTACAATAATGTTTTAAAGTACATATTGCCTATATCAAAAGTTAATCAATCACGGCTATTCGAAAGGGTCCACAGAACACGATCCGTTTATTTCAAACAAAACTCATGTGGTTTAGATAGGCACTATTATAGTTAGCATTTTTGAAGCGGTGTTGCAATGAAATCTCAGGATTTTATGGTAACTATGGAATTTTAAGTAAAACGTATAGCAACAGTTTTAAAACCTAGTTATTTGTCTCATCTTTGGCTAAAAAAATATGCAATCAAACTGCTTCTGCAAACGTTTATAAGCTAGCTAGAAAAATAATATTTTGTAACATATTGCAACAGGAGCGTTGGAGCACCCTGTAACCAGCTGGGAACGGAAGGTAGGGGAGGACCGCGTTAGCCACACCTCTCCCTCGTTTGTCTTATAGTGGTGACAGCCAGTGGTCGGAAAGGAACATAATTGTGCGTCTGTTTTCCTTCCACCTGTTTCTCGATCTTTCGTTTACTGGAACAGTCTCCGGCGATATTCCGATATAAAGAGGGTTACAGACAGACAGAGTGAGTCAGTCAGTTGTTGTGCTGTGTTGAGTTGGTTTTGGTTTAGTCAGAGTTGGTCAATCAGTTGGTTAGTGAGTGTGAGCGAGAAGACAGTCGCAGTTCTTGGTGTAAGAGTTAGTCAGTGACGTGTTAATGAACGAAAGGATTGTGCAACGGAAGACTGTACGAACTGTGTATGAGTATCGGAGTTGATGTAATCGCGAGTACAAGGAAATTGTAACGGACGAACGGGTAAATTGTAATTGTGTGCAGCAAGTAATTTTGTGTAATTGGCAAGTGCTTAACTGTAAGTCGGTAGAAATAAAGAACATTGTTGAGTGGTGTAATTGGACTTTTTATTCCACGAACCCACAAAGTCACACTGGTGTCAGGAGTGGGATAACAACATCACCGAACATTACAACGATGGAGGCAGCATTAGAAAAGATTTTAGCGGAACTAACAGAGATACTGGAGACTAGAAATAACCTGGCCGCGGAACTGAAACTAATCAGGACGGCTAGGGACAACATCACCGAGAAGATGCAACAAATGAAGGCCGAGTTAACCACGGAAATGAGAGCAGCGAATGACGGTCCGGCTACCGAAATGAAGGTGGCGAACGAGGCTCTCGCCGCCGAGTTTGAAGAACAGTTGGCCGGCGTGAGGGATGACGTGACGGAGCTGGGCGAGCGGAAGGGTCAAGTAGACGACCGCCTTAATGATTTAGAGGAAAAGGCCGACAACATCGCAAAACCCCTCACCCGCCTGACGGAGGAAAACCGGCCTTATGAGTGGACGGAGGACGCCGAAGACGCTTTCCAGCACCCGAAGGGGACCCTGTGCAGTGCTCCAATTTTGGGTTTCCCACAACCGGGTGGCGCCTTCATTGTGGACACCGACGCTAGCGACCATTGCATTGGAGGTGTCCTATCGCAGATCCAGGACGGCCATGAGCGCACAAGAGTGGAAGAGAAGGAGCGTGCCGCAGCAGTCCGAGTAGTTGTGGCAGTGCCTGCTGAAGGCTGGGATAGCGCAGGCCTGAGGAGGGAGCAGCTGGCGGACGCAGACTTGGGGCCACTCTTGAGGGAAGTGGACGCAGGGACGAGGCCAACCTGGGAGGACATCGCACCGAGGAGCGCCACCTACAAGTCGCACTGGGCCCAATGGGACTCGTTGAAGACCAGAGAGGGCGTGCTGTTCCGGGTATGGGAGTCACCCGATGGGAAGGCGCGGAGAGGACAGTTGGTACTTCCCCGGAGCAAGGTCCCGGAAGTCTTGGAGGAAGTGCACGCCGGTACTTCAGGAGGACACCTGGGAGCGAACCGAATGATTCACAAACTACGGCAGCGCTACTTCTGGCTGAGACTCCGAGCAGATGCTGGTGGTACACCTGGACCGCCTCGCACGCTGCGATGGGGCTGTTCGGGGCGAACAGCTTTGAGAAGGGAGCAGTGTAACAGGAGCGTTGGAGCACCCTGTAACCAGCTGGGAACGGAAGGTAGGGGAGGACCGCGTTAGCCACACCTCTCCCTCGTTTGTCTTATAGTGGTGACAGCCAGTGGTCGGAAAGAAACATAATTGTGCGTCTGTTTTCCTTCCACCTGTTTCTCGATCTTTCGTTTACTGGAACAGTCTCCTGGTCACTAGAAACCGGCGATATTCCGATATAAAGAGGGTTACAGACAGACAGAGTGAGTCAGTCAGTTGTTGTGCTGTGTTGAGTTGGTTTTGGTTTAGTCAGAGTTGGTCAACCAGTTGGTTAGTGAGTGTGAGCGAGAAGACAGTCGCAGTTCTTGGTGTAAGAGTTAGTCAGTGACGTGTTAATGAACGAAAGGATTGTGCAACGGAAGACTGTACGAACTGTGTATGAGTATCGGAGTTGATGTAATCGCGAGTACAAGGAAATTGTAACGGACGAACGGGTAAATTGTAATTGTGTGCAGCAAGTAATTTTGTGTAATTGGCAAGTGCTTAACTGTAAGTCGGTAGAAATAAAGAACATTGTTGAGTGGTGTAATTGGACTTTTTATTCCACGAACCCACAAAGTCACAATATTACAGAAGAATGGGTAAATCACGTTAAAACTGATTTTGCCCACAAATACCTAAATCAAATTTTTATAATTTCATTATGTAGTACATTTTCTACTCACATATTTAAAATAGCGGAAGTATTTTGTTCCACCTAAATATTTCAGTATATTTTAGGGAAAATCTGGTTTTGGAGACTCTCTGAAGTCCCCTCCCCCAAAACGTTTTCAGAAACAGTTCCGTGTGTGTGTGTGTTTGTGCTTGTGTCTGCGAACAGCATAGTTAGAGGTTAATTACCAAAGCTGGTATTTAAGTTCGGTACCTTCCATTCATGCACAACGAAGATATTAAAAAAAAACAATCCCTTACCTTAACTAGCCGCTACGCGATAAGATTTTGGAAAATGCCGATTTTCTGAAAAAATGGTTTTAACGAGTTGGATCAAAATTCTGCACGTTTGAGATGTTTTCCTTAAAACGCTATCTTAAAATGTTTTAAAAATATCCTGAAGATTCTTCATTCTGAATAAATTTTCCACACTAGGGAAGTCGTAGGAGATAGACGAAAGTTTAGTAAATAAGAAATGTCCTTAGATGTCGATAAAGCGCACCATGTTTATCATCATCATCATCATCATCATCATCATCATCATCATCATCATCATCATCATCATCATCATCATCATCATCATCATCATCATCATCATCATCATCATCATCATCATCATCATCATCATCATCATCATCATCATCATCATCATCATCATCATCATCATCATCATCATCATCATCATCATCATCATCATCATCATCATCATCATCATCATCATCATCATCATCATCATCATCATCATCATCATCATCATCATCATCATCATCATCATCATCATCATCATCATCATCATCATCATCATCATCATCTACATCATCATCATCATCATCATCATCATCACCACCACCATCATCATCATCACCATCATCATCATCATCACCATCATCATCATCATCATCAATCATCATCATCATTATTATCATTATTATTATCATTATTATCATTATTATCATTATTATTATTATTATTATTATTATTATTATTATTATTATTATTATTATTATTATTATTATTATTATTATTATTATTATTATTATTATTATTATTATTATTATTATTATTATTATTATTATTATTATTATTATTATTATTATTATTATTATTATTATTATTATTATTATTATTATTATTATTATTATTATTATTATTATTATTATTATTATTATTATTATTATTATTATTATTATTATTATTATTATTATTATTATTATTATTATTATTATTATTATTATTATTATTATTATTATTATTATTATTATTATTATTATTATTATTCATAGAGTAGCCATTTTCAATACATTCCTTGTTGCTGATTAGAATTTTCAAATAACTTAAGCTTTTTAAAAGCAAAGTTTTTAATATTTCTCCCTCTGTCTCTCTCTCTCTCTATCCAATATGCCAACAGCATGGAGCATTAAACATTTTTTCATTACTTTGAGAAGCGACCTTTAAAAGTTTATTCTTTATCCACTGCATCGTATGCACAGCAAAATGATAAATGTGAATGAAACATCATCGGGAGTAAGAAGAAGCTTTTGTAAGAAAATTTTGTAGAATAGTGAGTAGACAAAGTCATGTGAATTTAATTCTCGCGCATGAGTGCATGTTGCTTCTTTTTTTAATTTGTCACGATTACTAAATGGCTCTAATGTTCAGAATCAAAGATGAAACCCGATCCATTGCTGCTGATTGACAACAATGTGCACACTTCTAATCAACGTTTGAATGCTACAGTGACAATGCTTAACGGTTAATTTAAATGTCACTGTTGTGACAATCCGTGTTATGTTTCGATGGTCATATGTCATATTCAGCTAAAATGTAGAGAGAAATATCGCAAAATGTAAATGTTCTTATATATACATTTATTACTATGACTGATGAACTATAAATAATTTAATTTCAAGTCCAGGCAATCTCTTTTGACAAAGAAGACAATTAAAATTATCACCATTCTATTAGCAACAATTTGCTAGGAGTATTAAAATACACCGGTATTAACCAATCGAGAGGGTAATTACCCAGTAAAAGGGAAAAAATTCCACATAGGCTTCTTCCAGATTTAGGCATTTAAATCTTATTTCAGATATCCTTTTGCCCCCTCGGATTGCTAACAGCTAATTGGTGCTTTAAAATCCAGATTCGTGGAGAAAAAGTTTAAAAGTGGACCTGAAAAATGTAAGATAAATTAAGCTTATACCTTCAACATCTCCGCCCTTTACAGGGGTTAAAGTAGTTTTAGCTGAGAGAAGAGAACCAACTATGAAGAAATTTCGAGTAATACACTGTGCTAATTCGAATAACATGCGTTTAAATTGGTCGTCTGCTAGGCCTGGTGGAACATGCTCCAGCATCTTTGGATCGCATTCAGGAAACGTGTGTTCCAGGTTCTGAGGCTCTGTGGAAGAGTTAGGAGGCACCTCTATTGTATCGAGCTCTTCCTCAGTGAGGTGGCTCGAGGCACAGACTGGGTTCGTCAACAGTGCAAACAGCGGCATTCGCTGGAGCAGTGATAAGCGGCTCCACTGATGTACGCGAGACCCACCAGCAGGCAGCCCTACCGAGCTCCGAACATACAACGGGATAGACACTCATCACCTACTTCTCTGATAGAGGAGAATGTAGTGCAGATGTACCGGTAATAAAGAAGAATTTTCTATCTTCTAAAGTAGTAGAGCCAGAGTCAGAGATACTCTCCAAACCTGCTTCACAACACAGAGGAGGAGGGGCCTTCAACCTACAGCCATCCCGGGACATTGACCCTTACTGACATACAGAGGGTGTATGAAAAACAGACAACCTGCTTCACCTGCGATTGGACCCTTGAAAGTCTGGGAGCCATACCTTCAGTCTCTAGGCAGATCAGGGCTGAGCCCTCTACTGGCCGCAGAATATTTTACAAGTTACGGCAAATGATGGTTGAGGATTTTTTTGTTTTTGTTTTCTATATATATATAGATCTATATATAAGATATATATATAAGTTGTGTACTGATACTGCAGTGTTTTCATGTGCCTAAAACAAGTCTTGGTCTTTTGTATTATTCGCCGGAGACGATGTCGCACTCGCCTAGACCGCGTATAAGGGAGTTGAAGTTATGGGAGAGGTTTTGATAGAGTGGGAGTGAGAGGGTGTGGATATAGTCTGTTAGGGTAGTAATGTGTAGGTCACGACGGATTACAAGGTTAGGGATGTACCATAGGGAATTCGTGGCAATACGGAGTAATCAAGACTGTAGGACTTCAAGGCGGTGTAGGTGAGTTTTAGCTGCTATACCCCAAATGGCACAGGCATAAGTGATGGCTGGTCAGAGCACTTGTTGATACAGGAACAGTTTTCTTGATATGGACATCACTGAGCGTCGATTATACAATGGGTATATCATACTCATACGTTTGCTGACCTTGTTGGCTGTGTAGTTGATGTGGTTATTCCACGTCAGTGTTACATCAAGCAAAATGCCTAGATATCGTACATATTATTGCCAATGTACTTCCACTCCGGCTAGACGAATAGGTGGTTGGTCCTCTAGCTGCCTTCTGGAGAATGTGATGGCTTGGCTCTTCTGAGGGTGGATGCTCAAACGCCATCATTTGAACCAAGTGGTGAGGACGTCAGCGTAGTGTTGGATTCTACGTGCAGCCATATAATGTCTAGTTGACGTGGAGGTTGCAGCTGTGTCGTCTGCAAAAATGTACAGTGAGGAGCGGAGCAAAGAAGGTAGGGTGTTGATATAGAGAAGGAAAAGAGTGGGTCCCAGGACACGACCTTGAGAAACACCAGCTCTAATAGGACGATGTGAGGATAATATGCCATCATGGAAGACAAAGAAGGATCTGTTGAGGAAATAGGAGTGTAGCAGATAGATCAAGTATGAAAGGATGTTGTAGTGGATTAGGCGGGAAAGTAAACCGTCATGCTACGCACTCTCAAAGGCTTTTGTGGTGTCCAATAATAGAACAGCAAAAAACGTACTGTTTACGGTTGAAGGCAGTAAAACCTGCTTGTTTCACTGGGCATCGGTTATTTCTCAGTCCGAAGCCTTCAGGTGCTGACTCTCTCTCTGATACCGTAGCGCTATCTGCTGTTTATTTCCTTAGTTAACATCAGCGCTACTGTGGCGCTTCTTACAATTATTTCTACATTGGCACTCTTGCGTTTTTTTTATAACTAGCTACACTTGACGCCGCTTGTGGCGTATGTCTAATTTGTAGTGCTGCACTATGGTCTTACTATATGTGGCGGTAACCGCTACATATGTAATAAAATATTTTGCACAATTTAGCTATCAGTACACATTTTATGCATTTTACAATATAGTATACCGAACTTTGTATTCCCTTTTATTGTGTGTGACAAAAAACATGTCTTTGTTTTTAAGAAGAGAAGCTGCTTATCCTGTAACTTTAGATGCTACAATATATACATAAACACATAACTCGCGGGAAAGACGTTTCAGATGTCACAGTATTGCATAATGTACCTGAGCTCAACACAATTACGTGTTCCAGTTATTCTTGTTCTTTCAGTTCATTACAATTCAGAAGTACAGGACAATGCTTAATATACGAGTTGAGTCATTGGTATATGTACCAAAATGCCGTAGGTAAACGGTAGTGTAACTTTTCGGTTACAGCCGTACGTTAAACAATTCTCATATACAGCTACTCCAAAAAGTATTCGTCTAATGCATTAGTTTATGTTTAAGGAGGTATGCATAGTGAAAAATAATCAGGATAAAGTACAGTAGGGACACAGTCTTATTTATTGATTAGTGAAAAACAGTATACAATAAAGAAACATATAGTATCTATTCACCTAAACGTAGTTAAACATTTAAAAGTAAAGATATACAATATAGGATCCAAAATAAGTATTGGTCTGCATACTGGAAATGGTGTAGAATGTTACGGTTAGTACTTAGTAGGCCCTCCATTCCTCTTTATAATCTCCTGCATTCTCCTTGGCATGGATTTCACCAAAGATTGTGTTGTTTTCACTGTAATTTTACGTCATTCCTCTAGTACGTTCTTTAGATCCTTTATATTAGATATCTCATGATTCCTATCCAATATACTCCACAAGTTCTCTTTTGGATCCATGTCTGGGGATTGCGATGGTGTTGGCATCCATCGTGGAGTATTATACAGCAACCATAGCCTTACATCTAGAGCTGTGTGTTTTGGATCATCAATTTGCGTGAAAATATAATCCTAAGAAAGACCCATATTATTCACACTTCTGGACAGATGTGTTTTTAGGATGTTTATATAAATCTTATGGTTCATAATTCCATGAATAAAACATAAATCCCCCACACCATTTGCACGTATGCAGCCCCAGACGGGTACTGAACCGCCTCCATGTTTAACTGAAGCTGTTATATTTTTCTCCTCAAGCTCACAATTCTGTTTTCTCCACATTATTACTCGCTCTTTTGGCTTAAAGAGCTCAAATTGACTCTTGTCAGTAAATACATCCTTCTTCCAGAAATCAAACCCATCGTATTTAGGTTCTTTTGCGAAAGCACCTCGCTTCTTTCTGTTGACTTTACTGATGCATGGTTTTCTATGGGCTGTTTGGCCTCCATACTCAGCTTTATAAAGAATGTTTCGTATAGTTTGAGCTGACACGGACTTTCCTGTGTGTGTTTGAACTGCAACAGCAAGTTTTCGAGCACATAGTTTAGGATTTTTCTTGACTTCTCTAAGTAACTGTCGTTTCTCCATCTCGGACAGAACTGCAGGACGACTGCTTCTTGATTGATTGATTTTCGTAAGTTTTGTTCTGATCAAAACTGTATATAACAGTCTTCACTGCACTTATAGGTCTTCCACTGGTTTTTCCAATTTTTGAAAATATTTTCCTGTTTTAAATAACCTGATGCAATTTTCTCTCTCTTCTTTTGTAGTTTCACGACTTTTTCGACACATATTACTAAAACATTTTTAAATGGCTTTTAAAACAGAGATGAAACTGTCAACGACAGTGGATGAAACACAAACACATAAGAAAAGGGAAGGGGTGTTTGTCAGCGAGGCACCATGCCTGGGATCTTGTTTATTAGACGAATACTTGTTTGACATCAAATGGGATATGACTTTAAATAACGTAGAGATGTTCAATAATTAAGTAATATATGAATCCAAATTGTGTTTTATTTTTAAATCTATATATCAACCGATGTAAGGAAATATTGCTCGTTTCTTATCTATATTTCTCTGATTGTGCTTGTTATATTCTATGTGCTAGGATTAGACGAATAGTTTTTGGAGTATCTGTACTTTCAAAACAGATCGAAAAAGTCTATATCGTTAGCCCTGTGGAAAGTCTATAACAGCCGATCAACGCTCCCAAGTAATGCTGCATTTATCCGGCAACAAACATATTTTAGCGGCTTTACGTTCTTCTATGAAGCAGGTGATTTTATGCGAAGTGGGGTCCTCCAGGTCATATTTCGTACTTCCAGGTGTAGTGAATTTTATTGAGGTTAATGTCAAATTTTGTTTCGGAGGATATTCCTCTATATAAAGTGAATAATCCAGAGATTAAAGACGACTTCGGTCCTCCAGTTGAATCTACTTTAAGGAAACGCTACCTTCCAAAATGCCACGAAGAATCATTACGAAAAATGGACTGAAATGGATTAAATAATGCTCAAATGAGCCCAGGACCATAAAGCTTAGAGGTACCTGACCTTCGTCTGTCAGAATAAGGGAACATCCTGGACAAAACCTTATCCAAGTAAGTCAACCTGACCGAGATTCGCACTCGGGACCTCTTGACACGCTGCCATCTACCATCTACGCTACCAAAATCACACTGTTGCTAGGCTCTTCAATTATATAGTGCCATCAATATAAACCTGAACCACTTAAATAGGCCATAACCTTTGAACCATTAATAGGAAGAAGCCTCGGTAGCGTAGAAGATAGCGTGTCTGCCGCACGTTCAAGAATCTCGGTCAGGGTGTGTTACCTGGATAAAGTTTTTTCCTTGGTTTTCCCTCATTCTTCTAGACGAATGTCGGGTAACTCTACGCTTTATGGCCCTGGACTTATTTGAGCGTCATTTCACCCAATTCACTCTCCGTCCGATATGACTTAACGTTGGCGGACGTAAATTACAAAAAGAAAAAGGACACACTTTCAACTTTAGGAGAATATAATACACAATTGGAGGAGTACATTATAGTATTAACATCTCAGAGATAATGTTGGAAGTGTCATCCACCAGCATCTAGCGATCGTTGCCCCACTTTCGTTGATACGACTGTACACACTGAAGTTTATTTCGGTATCTTCTAAACATTTGTGGAGCAGCTGGATGATGTCGAATTGACAGGAGGTTATTTCCAGCAAGATGTAGCAACGTGCCATACATTTAATGACACCATGGAACTTGGAACCGGTTTCTTTGATAATCGAATAATCTCAAAAGGTCTGTGGCCCCCCAGATCCCCCGACCTAACCCCACTGGAGTTTTTCTTGTATAGGTATCTAAAAATAGATTGTACAAGAGTAGGCCACGGACAATTGATGTTCTCATGGAATCCATTCGAACCGAATACGTAACATTGGCGAGGATACTCTCCATTAAACTTCACAGAATATACTGAGACGAGTGCAAACATGTATAGATGCTGGTGGAGGACACTTCCAGGAATCCATTCGAACCGAATAAGTAACATTGGCGAGGATACTCTCCGTTAAACTTCACAGAATATACTGAGACGAGTGCAAACATGTATAGATGCTGGTGGAGGACACTTCCAGGAATCCATTCGAACCGAATAAGTAACATTGGCGAGGATACTCTCCATTAAACTTCACAGAATATACTGAGACGAGTGCAAACATGTATAGATGCTGGTGGAGGACACTTCCAGGAATCCATTCGAACCGAATAAGTAACATTGGCGAGGATACTCTCCGTTA
>CM060950.1:263535445-263760445 GCA_030765055.1 Mantis religiosa | reverse complement strand
TCACGTAGTGATTTGGAAAAGCATATACATTTGGAATTATCATAAGACAAATTAAGACCAACAAAAGAAGTCCACGTTTGTAGATTTTCTAAAGTCTGTTCTAGAAGTAATAAAGAAGTAGAAGGATTTCTTCCTTTGCAAAATATTTTCAGTTCATCAGCAAAGAATAAACTCTTCATAGGGGGTGGAATGTTCTTCATAATGCTATTGCTGGCTATGTGAAATAGTGTGACATTGATAACAGATCCTTGTGGAACACCTCTTCCTATGGATTCTTCATGGGACATGACTCCTTCATATCGGACTCATGTTTTCCATTCCTGAAGAAAGTTTTTAATAAAGTGATATAAATTACCATTGATGATGTTTTGACAGCTCTGAATATAAAATAGCGTAAAATGCCATCATACGCTTTTTCTATGTCTAGATTTTATGCCATCTGGTGTTGTTTCTGAATAAACGCTGTTTTTATCTCCGAGTCAAGCATTACAATATGGTCAGTAGTGGATCGAAAGCGAGGGAAACCGTTTTCTAATTCGTTGAAAAACTGCAGTCCAATGCAGTCGGTTAGTAATTATCTTTTCTAGTGTTTTGCACATGGTGCAAGTAAGAGCTATAGGCCTGAAAATGTTAGCTGAAGTACAATCTTTGTTTGGTTTAAGAATGGGTACCATAACTGCCTTACGTCATTGGTCAGGGAAGGTCCTGAAAGTCCATAAGTAGTTGAAAATTTCGAGAAGGTACAGTAGTGCTTCTTGTGGTAGTGATTTTATCAGCATATAAGGTATATTATCCGGTCCCGGCTGGAGCATGTACTCTTTTTGAGAGTTTCCAAGAGTTCAGTAAAAGTAATGTTGTCATTGTAGTCTTCCTGATTGCTTTCGTCAGGTTCGTAATAGTGGTGGTTTTGAATCTTTAATGCTTATTCTTATGATGTAGCTGAAAACGTCTATACTAATATGTGGTTTAGGGGTTGGAAGTGGTAGTGCTTGATGTTTTATCATGAAGAGTTATATCAGGTACTTTTCCAGAAGATCCGCTAATTTTACGAATATTTTGCCATATTAATCCTGGGGGAGTTTGTTTGCTTAGGGTTGAGATAAATGCTAACCAGAATTCTCTTTTGCTACATTTAATTATTTGGCGTGCTTTAGCTCTTGCTTTTTGAAATTCAATTTTGTGTTCGAGGGTGAGTCACCTTTTGTATTTATTAAAGGCTTTATTCTTAGTGCTTATCGCTGTTTTGCAATCTTCGTTCCACTAGCTTACAGTTTTCTTATGGGAAGGATTAATCTTAAGCATACTGGCTTCGGCGTATTGGAGGATGATTTCTGAAAACGATTTAGTTAACACACTAATGTCTGATCTATAGAATTCCTTGGGGGGGGGGGTTTACATAGGATAGATCATTAGATATATGTGTTCTGAACATTTGCCAATTTGCATATTTTAGATTTCATGGTTCGGGGTTAGTGCAGTGAGAAACGTTTGTTGCATCTATTAATAAAATAGGAAAATGATCGCTGCCACACAATTCTTTAAAAGCTGTCCATTCAAATTTGTCCTGTATGTCGGGGGTGGTTATTGTCAAGTCGATGGCACTGGAGGTGCTATTAGCTAAGCTGGTGTGTGGGTGAGTATCATTGAGCACACTGACGTCTTCGTCGTGCAGGAGTTGTTCCACTATTTCCGCTCTTGAGTTGATGTTATTCCAGCCCCATAGACTACTATGGCTATTAAAATCACCCAGTACAATAAATGGTTTCATAAGTTAGTGTATTAGCTGCTGAAGCTTGTGTAAATCAAGTGGAATTTTGTTTGGAAGATACACGTTGCAAATCGAGATAGATGATGGTAGATATATTCTAGTGGCAACAGCTTCAATTTCCGTTGTGAGTGTAATTTATTGTTGCTTAATGTTGTTTTTAATATAGGTGGCCACGCCTCCACTAGCATGTTGGTAGTTCTCGCGGTTTTGTGAAAAGACGTGTAACCTCGCAAAGATGCGACAAATTCACCTTTGAAGTTTGTTTCGTGTATGCACAGGACGTCTGGGTTATATTGGTGTAAAATTAGCATAAGATATTTTAACTGGGTTCTAAAACCATTTATATTCCACTGCAGAATCGAATTAGCCAGGTTTGTTGATTGTGTTTATGTTACGGGTGCTGAGGATTGTTTACTACACTGTCAGTAGTACTATTTTTCTAACTAGGCATAGCAGTAACGAGTTTTGCTTCTAAACTAGAACCTATATTTTTAATGCTGCGGTTTTCATAAAAAGGATATAGCTTCCTCATGGAAAGAACTAGACCCTCAAGGTCATTTGTGTAGTCGTGTACAATGGGTAATACATCAGACTTTCCTATCGTGTTCCCAAATAGGCCTACAAATTGTGTGAAACTGAGAGCAAAATCCCTATGGTTTTGTTTTATCAGTTGTTTCACAGGTGACATTAGTTTACTAATATAGATATTTCCGTCACAGGATTTGGGTTTTTTGGATGAGTGTTTGTGACTGAAGGGCGGTTGCTCCCTTGTGTTACAGTCATCCTCATATTGTGGGTCTAGTTGTTCAGACGAGAAATCGGAGAGAGAATCTCTTTCGTCATTGTTTTGATTATTTTTACTGCTACTTGTGACTGAGAGGGGTCATTTAGCCCTAACTGGAGGTTGCTTTGCTACTGCAGTAGATGTATTGGGTGTGTTCGTAGGAGCTATTATGTCTTCCTCACTGTTCCTCTGAAGTATGTGTCCTTTGGTGTTAGTAGTTTGTTTACATTGCTCAGGGAAATTCCCTACAGAAATATCTGGAGGGTTGCTTAGGTCAGCTGTGCTTGTTGGTGTTTTGCACTCTTTAGCTAAGTGACCCTCCGTTTTACATATGAAGCACTTTGGGCAGTCAGATGATATATAAACCTAGTAATTTGTGCCTTCATTTAGATCTGCATATTCTCTGGGAGTTAATCTAGATCATTTGGTGACATAAAGTTGTCGTCTGAAGCTCAGCATATAGGAAAACCCTGGACCAGACATCCCAGCACGTATGTGTGTTATGGATGATAAGAATTTAACATCCATCTGAGTTATTGCATCTACAAGTATTTGGTTATGTATAACCGGACAAACATTGGAAAAAATTACGCGCTTATTTTCAGTGATAAGTGGTCGCAAATCAAGATTGAAATCCTCACTTTTGATTTTTATATGCTTGCTAGTTAGCTCCTAAGCTGCCTTCGTGCTACTTAGGAATATGCAGATTCTGTTATTGGAAATGCGTGATGAAAATTGTAGGTTATCTGGTAAGGTATGTTTGCCAACAGCAAGGCTGTAGTCTTTGAGTCATGCGCAACTATTACAATGGCCTGTTCTTTACTTGGAGCGGATTGAGCAACAGTGACTTAACTTACAATGTTATTAACGTTAGTCTTTGGGTTACCTGGTTTAGGAGCAGTCCTGTAGTCAGCAGCCTCCATCTTGTTACTATCGAAGTGCCGTGGAGCGGAGTTAAGAAGCCCTTATCAGGGCTCCTGTAGCTCCTTTTTGCTTGATAATAATCACTACGATGAAGAAAAAGTATATGTCTGGTGTTACTACAAAACTTGTGATTCTTCTAGAATTAGAAGAAACAAATAATACTTAGAGAGCTATAACACGCAGTCAACAAAGCTTGTCATGGATTACGCAATCTTTCTTGTCATGATCACTTTCTCCGTAATGCCCACAAACATGGTTCCTACTGAAATATTTTGCCACATGTCCATATGCCTGACACTTAGCACATTTGGAAACATAAATAAAATCTAACGTTTACGGCTTGAAAGCCTTAATAGAGCTTTGTTTCTCCTAAAATTAATTTTCTCACTTGAGGTGAAACCTCCACAACACGGTGAACAGATTCCTCTTTCCTTGGACCGGTTTAGAACTTAAAAGTTAAAACCCTCGTCAGAACCTTTTTATCCAATACTTCTTCAGAAATGTTGCTTATATTAAACAAGAGTTCTTGTTCATATTTCCCTGAAACAGAATATAGTTTTCTTTCTGCTAACGACGCGACCTGTGCATATGACACAGAAGATTACTTAACTTCTTTTCTTTCCTTTTCATACAATTCCTTATGCAGTTCCACTTCACTTAGAGCTTTCTATTTCTCCAAATTTACATTTTCTAATTCTCTTTTAAATTGTGCTAACAAGACAAAAATCTTGTTCTTATTTTGAGCGCCAACTTTCTGCATTCCAGTGATGCTGCTTATCTCTGAAAAATAATCATATAAATCCTCCATATTTCCTTTCTCAGAATACTTATTGGTAACACATTTTCTGCTTCTAACTGCGAATCTCAACGAACTTCTTCTAGGAGCAAAAACAACTTCCTCCCTCTCATGTTTACTCCTCCCTGCACCCTTACCAACCTCCGCCAGTGTTACTAAACTCAAAAAAATGTAAAAACAAACATCAGCGTATGACATATATACAACGCTCTCTCCTGATAGGAAGTAGCATGTCACCTCCAAAATTTAATAATCTAATTCACTATTCCTCTTATTATTAAACCATGCACCTTATTTAACTCAGATGGTTACCTATGTTACAACTGCAGCACCAGCACAAGAGAAACAACATAAAAATAAAACTATAAACTGTTAAAAACTCAAAACCACGCAGTCTCAACCACACACAACCTTCCTGCTCGGCAGTCAGAGCAAAATATCAAAATACAAAATACTCTGCCCAGCCCTATGTGCAAGTTCTTATGATGACATTGAACACGCCTCAGTAACTGGTCCTAATATTCTGACGCAGCTACGTGCCAAGTTGACAATTGGATGGCGCCAAGCGGGCGACCGGTAAGAGATACAGGCAAATAAATAGTGCTTTCGCCCAACGTCAGCATTACAAACACTATCGAGAGATAGATTCATCTGAAAATTGTCCCTTCTCCCCAGTTGTGTCAGGTAGTCTCTGGAAAATTCCATGGTTATGGAGATGATTATTTTCACCTCCGAGCCAGTTAGTGATTTGGAAAGCGCATTTGAGATGCCACAACAAGAGCGGTCCCTCAATGCAACTGTTCAGTGAGTACTGCGTGCGTAAAAAGTTACAGACATATTGTGTTCATTTTCCAGCTAGTTAATGTTCCGAAAAAGAGGCTGCTTCGCGCGTATTCCTCACGTGATGTCGCGAAGGAAAATAAAGTGACAGGAAAATTTTAACTCTCTTAGATTTAGTAAAATGAAAATAGGAACTCAGTGGGTGACAATGGAAACTGGAAATATCCACAGGTGGGATTTTCTTAGGTTGTAAGCGTTATTCATGAAGGTGACGAGGACATGATATTTATTGCATCTGGAGGATTAAAGAGAGGCGTAGCACAATTCTGCAGCTAAAACGAGATAAACTGATGCTACGGTGACGAGCGGGTGCCTCAATGGTGGAAGGTATGTTAAATTTGATGGAGTTAGAAAAGACACCCAGGTTAGAAGCGAATAGAAAAAGGTGAGCCTCATATGTGCGCATGTTCCTTATACAACAGTGACTCAGTAACTTCATCTCCGTTTAGTATGTCTGAAAGGGGTAGCGGCTGATAATCTGACCTTCGGAGCTGTGGTAAATGGTGTCCAACAAACTGTTGAGAAAATACTTGATGACTTTCAGCAGAGAGGACGGCGATTTTGGTATGCTCTTCTGCGCTATATAGCATCGACACCCTAAAATTTGGCGTATCACTAGCGAATGAAACGCAAGTTCAACAATAATAAAAGGGGAATCATTCTAGAATTAGGTAGCCCTTAATATCCGATCACAGTCCTGCGAACAGCAAGAGTTGTGCTTCTGCATAAACTCTCGAAAGATCAACGCACTCACTCAACATGTCTGTTTCTGACTGATGCTCCTCTATTTTGGACCATTTTTGGCTCACCAAATAGAACTCTAGTTGGGATACCGGTAAGTAGCAAGGTATATATCTACGATATATGTAAAGAACACATACTCCAAAAGAACAGCTCACAGTTATGCCCTTTGGCCCCTGTAACAGGTACCTTCCAGCTAAATATGGAATTTGTAACTAACGTTTTGCGCTGGCAAAACAATGCTTACTGGATCCTTGCACTTCACCAAATAACCAGCGATGTGGGCCATCCCCATTCAAGGCGGCAAAGCAATCGAAAATATTTTCTGGAAGACCTTGATATGCAGCCACGGAATGCCATGAAAGTTACAGATAACCAAGATCAGCTTCGAGTTAAACCTAGAGTAATTTGCTCAACGTAAGTTTAGCAGAAGGCGTCTACGCATGAAGCATGATAGTAAAATGGTTCTTTAAACCCCCGAAGAAGTAAGCAGTAGTACAATAATTAATTATGTAATAACAACAAACAGAGGTTTTGTAATGCGGGGGTTCAGACTTTGCTTTCTAACAGCAAAAGCTGAAGCCAGTTTTACACATTACAGACAACTTTTGTTTCAAAAGTTATGAAATATGGCTTCAACGTCAACATTTTGAGTCGTCGCAGGCTGAAGTCACGAGTTACATGTTTGTCCAGAATGAAATTCTTCGTCTATGTGGGGATTAAGGGGTGGAAAGATGAAAGTGATGAACAATTACGTAGCTTTATAATTTAAATCTTATTGCTAAACAGAACTCACCTTTACTTTATTAAGGAATGCAAACACATTCGTATTGCTTTAATTGCTTCGAAAGCTATTTCTACATTCATATGAATTTCTAAAATTTTATTAAAACAAGCGGTAAGTTATTAATCGTGCATTACAATTATATGTCTTCTGCTGTACTGCTGGTTTTAGTATATTCTTCCTTAATTGAGAACATGTCCGCTTTAATGTAACAGTCTCCCGGCCATATCGTATTGATTGGCACACAAGTGTGTATACGCCATAGCTAATAATTCATCTCCTACAACTGGTAACATCATGTGCACAAGAAAGCAGTCTTAGACAAAGAACACCCCATACTGAAGCTAGTCTGCTTATAGTTCAAGAAAGCATTAAAAATGGTAGGAATGAATATCTGTAGTATTATTGCAAAGAATATTAAAAATCCTTTGACTTTTGGCTTACCCAGGTAGAAATAACCATAGATATTAATCAATGTATACCTCTCAGCTTAGTACAATTGCTATAATATAACAGTATCTATCAACCTGTGGTCGAATTTTAAACAAATCTGGGAACCGAATAAGACGTTTCTCATCGTTTTGGAGGGGGCAAAATAACGATGTTAGAAAATATCTAACACAAATATCTTAATCTTAGATTATCTAACGCGTTTGGTACTATATGAGGTACTTTATTTCACTCAAAAATTCGATGTCGCAATATCACCATAAATATGTTTTGAGGTCACCTGAACGCTACAAAACACTTTTAGAAAAAAGTTTGTGTGTGTGTGTGTGTGTGTGTGTGTGTGTGTGTGTGTGTGTGTGTGTGTGTGTGGGGAGGGGTGTGTGTTAGTGTTAGGGTGGTTAAATCACTTACCCAAATTACATTTCCTGTAAATTGTTCCCCAAAATGGCTCTGAAATAGGCAAATTAAAAATTGATAGATTAAAATTGACAAATATCTAAGATATCTTCATAAAATTTAAAAATATGCGTATTTTGAATTTACTAGAAGTGGCATTTGAAGTCTTAATCTAAATAACATTTGTACAACTGGTAAACCAAAAGCATGCAAATCTCTTTAAACTACACCCAAAATATACGATACTGCATATTTTTTGAAAAAAGGTCAGTGTGCTTTTATGTAGGTAATATGTATGAGTGTTTTGTGTATTTCTGTGAACAGCACTACACAAAAACTAAATGTCAATACAAAATGTAAATATATAAGGGTATCTGTCTTCGTTAACAGATGCAGAGACAAACAATAAAATAATAATAAGAAAAGGTTTTCACAAAAATTCAAGATCAATAACGCTGCAACAAATCAATAAATCAGTCTCATGAAATGTATATTATCTTAAATTTCCACAAGTCTTGAAAACCACAATGAAAACTCTTCCATGTTTCTTATGAGTACAAGACAATTGTGCCCCTGTCGTATGTTGTTTGCTTGGACCTAAGAGTAACAAAATTGCCACCACTAATTAGAGTGCAGAGGGATTATGACTATGCCTCACGCCATATTTTCTAGGAGACACAACTTTCGATCAATGCAATGGTAAAGCTACCCTTAATTTGTATCAATTTAATGGCACGACACATACTAATAAGTACTAATTCATGTAATTCGCATTCCAGAAATTAAAGCAAGATAGAGACATTACATGTCCTGCCGTGTGGCGGCGTTGTGCTTTGGTACCCTGCGTCCGGAATGCGCCCGGAAGTGATCCCGCCCCTAAGGGTGCGAATTTTAAGTCCAGGATATAGGATCGGTACCCACTCAGCATCGTGAGCAAATTGAGGAGCTATGCTAGGTGGCAAACTTTGAACCAGGACACCAACTTTCCGGATGGCGGTGACGAGATCCTGAGCACATCTCCTCCCCGTATCGGTTGGATGGTCGCCCACCTCTGCCTTGCATATGTGGTCGTGAGGCTGGCAGTTGGAATGACTGAATCAGACCCACTTTGGGCTGTTATGCCATGGGTTACGTTTTTAGAGACCTTACATTGCTTACATTTGAAATTAGAAGTATTTTGTATTTATTGAATAACAGAAAAATGAATTTTAACGTATGTTCCATTGAACTTATGTGTGAATAAAATAATTATATTTTCAATCGTGATATCAGTGAGTTGAGTTCACATATTTTGCTTTCGAAGCACAGCATGCAGCACAAATCTGAATGTTGTGTGTAACTGACTAATTTTTTTAAGTGGTGCGGTGTACCTTTTCGTACTTTTGGGTACACCAAAAATGAATACAGTTAAGAATATAGGTCGTAAGAAATTAATACAGACTAGAAATAAGAAAGTTAGGACCACTTAGTTCTCATTTCTTAATTGAAGGCATATATCGCGCATAACAAAAAAATATAAAACATTTAACATTTCTATGCACGATAAATGTATTGTCACGCGAGCATCGGAACATCCTATAGAGTGGGTTACAGGAGACGGGTCGGCGTTCGCCCCGCCCCCTCGTTTGTCTTATAGCGTTAAGAAGGGATGGCTAGGAGAGGGATGTCGGGCCCCTGAGCCGTCTCTTTACCCTTCTCCTAGGTTCTGGAAACTCGGGACATTCAATCTAATCGAGAACCTTCTAGATCGGCAAGCGGACCCTATATAAGCAACACGTCGTGCAAGGGGAGTGAGTCAGTCAGTGTTTGACGTGCTAGCGAAAGAGCGCCGTGTTAATGAACGATAAGACTGTGCGTAATTGTGTACGTGCATCTGAACGGTAACGGACGAACTGGTGAATCGTATTTGTGTGCATTACGTAATTTTGTGTAATGGGCAAGAGTTTAACTGTAAGTCGGTGGAAATAAAGAACATTTTTGAGTGGTGTAATTGGACTTTTCATTTCACGAACCCACAAAGTCACAGTATTGTGTCTGTGAAGAAATCAATGCATTCTTCCCTGTTCCTGCTCTCTGTTAGGTGGTTCTGACGTCCAGGGTTCTGGCAATTCTGACTTGAAACATCTAGATGACAAAATAAGTTCATGGATTTGTAAGCCGCATTTGCAAAGTGAAATTAATTTTCTAATTTTGGGAAAAAGTGAAATAGATCTTTAATTACACGATGGATATAGACATATATCTTAATAAACAGCATCGACAGGTGAACAACTATACACTGCATAATGTTATCTAGAATTCATGAACTTGCACTAAGAGGTTATAAAGAGAGTCAAACACTCACACTTGGGGAGTTAGTGTAGATTGTTGCTTCTTTGGATACAACTGTACGGGAACATATTAATAAGTCTAAACGGTCCCGAAGAATTTATGATACATTGGATGCCATTCTTGAGCGGCAAATTTTGTTATTCAGGGAGGTAGAAATGAAGTGAGTAGTGTTTAACGCCGCTTGTACTACTTGCGGCACCGCAGGCGGTGACACTGATCTTACAGCAAATGAAGATGGAGCACCGGTGGAATAAGATTGCAGGGGAAACCGGAGATCCATGAGAATCTACCACAAATCTCATATGCCGTCTCCTGGGATCGAATCCAGACCGCTTTGGTGAGAGTCGCGTAGTCTAAGCACTGGGTCACGGCGCGGCCGCAAGGAGGTAGAAAAACGTGAGTGGATATCCATGAAAGTTACCGAGACAACAGATATTATATATAAGTATACATTATATATTATATTAATATGTTATACATATATATCTTAAATATAGGTGATAAGGATACTCAGGTATGAGAAAAAAGGAGAAGAGCCAAACATTTTGGAGGTTCCTTTGCTCTCAATGACAGAAGAGCCGAAAGCATATCAGCTGGCATAATGATGAAATTGGAGAACCTAGGCTTCGATACAGTTCCACATAAGCATTATTAACTACAAAGGTGTATGATGATTAATCAACGATGGTTTGATGAACTGTAGATGTACAAAAGAGCATGAAAGAGCATTTACTCTGTTGCAAATTTTATCCGCTGTTATGTACACTTGGGTAAACAGATAATGCAACAAGTCACTTCGTCTTCTAGGAAAATGATATATTTTTCCTGAAATTGGAGGTACAGTATCACCTTTCCATCAGTCACCAAACAGAAAAGATGTGAGAAACCCGAAGTCACTATCTGCATCTGCTAGGTGGTACTGCTAAAGTAGATTTGTGAACACAGTTCATCTAACTGAAAGTTTTAAAGAAAAACTGAAGTATCTCTCAAGCATCTGGATTCATTAGGATTCACAAATGTTACAACTTTTTGTAGCGGCTGGAGGTATTTCATAAATAGCTTTTGCGTTTTGCTATGATTTTCCGTGAATTTATCAAAAGAAACATTGACCCAGCTGATCTTCCCTTCGTCACAGTCATCTTTATAGTATGTCACCAAAATTGGAGAAATTATGTGTGAATCTCCGCTGTACCTAAAAGAAAATTTGTTATAATTCAGGTTCAACAAATATTTATCTGAATTAAGATGAAGTAATTAGAGAAATACACATTTGTAGGAACATAAATGTAATGCATGGTATTTTTCTGTAACTGGGATTTTTATTTACATTAATGGTCCAAAAACCGCGTGCATTTGAGTAAAATCTCAATGTCAGATTTCGAAACACGCAAAATAAGTACCTTTACCATAAGTAACCATACGCAAATATACCTAAGAGTAGACATGTGATATTCAGGGAGGCCTTGCTCATGATTAGTTCACATTATACAACATACAAGAATCTAACCGAGCGGGATTGTTCAAGCGGTTTCGTCTGTGGTTCACATTCGGGGGGTCTGAGTTCGATTACGGTGGCCGGCCAATCTGACCCATGGTTTTCTCGGGTCGTTAGGCGAATGCTGGGTAGGTTAATTACATCCCCCGAATTTTCTGTGCCTCCATTTCACCTTCATTATCATTTCATATCATTTCCCATCTGGTGGTTTCTTTCATTGTACAGGTGTTGGCGGGAGTCTCGGCGGTGCATGCTGGGATAATATGCTTTGAGGAAAACGCTTTTCCCCCCGGCGTGATGGACTTCGGTCACCGAAGCGGACTAGTGGGACGGCTTAGAAACGCGGCAGACGGGATGCCGGTTGTGCAAGCCGGCCTGGGGAGGCGGCCTCTGGTTTCCAGACCTGCCCTACTGACTGTTTCGGTGCCACGGCGGGTGGGAAGACCATTGTCCTCAACCCACCACTGGGAATTCCTATCTGGTAAAGTGAACGGACCTCGCCCTCTGCACTGTAGTGATTTCCTAGGGTAGGCCCTCTGTCTCCTCTCACCTCATCCTCTCTCCTGGAGGAGCCCAACCTGGGGCGTAGCTACAAAAAATCAGTCTGCTCGAGGTGTCGAATCTCCTCCGAAGCCATAGCCATAAGTACTCTAGCATTAGCTTCTGCTTCTCAATACATTCTGATTTTATTTGATGGTACTGTTTGTGACAGCTAAATGGGAGGAAATTCAACCAGTCGTGGCTACTTACTCTATTGCTATCTTTCTGTGTTTGTTATTGTTTGCTACCGTCAAGCTGGAGCACTGATGACGTAGGTGACGACACTGATGATACATGAGATGAAGATGGGGCACGAGTGGAGAGAAATAGTGACGGAAACCGGAGATCCCGGAGAAATCTCGCTCCAGTGCCGTGTTGCCCACCACAAATCTCACTTTGCGGTCGCCTGGGGTCGAACCTGGGCCGCTTTGGTGAGAGTCGAGCAGTCTAATCACTTAGCCACAACGCGGCCGCCATTCTCCACTGAAAATATAGTATACACACATAGGCACGCACAAATTTACGCATAAAACAACAATTTAAAGGATTTAGTTTTTGCTTCTGTAGATAGCCTATGATACCGTTAGTGTGGATTAATTATCTAAACTTGAAGTTCTAGAAAAAGTTGGTTATCTTATTATCACACATAAGAGAATTTGATTGCTTGAGATTTTGTTTTACTCTAGGGAAACATACTTTGTATTAAAGAAAGCTGTTCATTGCTTACACTATTTGTGTGTTGTGTGTTTCTCTATGCATAAATATCCTTTGAGATATTCATAACAGGCAGATATCTAAACAAGAAAACTTTGACCATTTTTCTGGCTGATACCGAAATTATGGTTTTCCAGAAGCAAAGAATAATGATAGACGTAATAGGAATGTTGGTTCTTTGTGACGACCAAGGCCAAGTTCAGTTGGGGAAAGTGTTTATAACAAAGCCATGAAAGACCCAGTGTCCTTAGAAGGTTTCTAAAGGAATGGTCACTTGACGTATATGAATAGGGAAATCTATGACCAAAACAGCCACAAAAGGACTTTGTTTGTTTAAAAGAGTTTTGAGAGGTAAAGCTAGAGATATATACACGCGCAGTTGTGGTCAGGAAGGCACTCTTCGGCGTTTAGCCGATGGAGACGGGTTGCGGCTAGGAAGCCATTATAAAGTCTTCGGCGTGCAGTCGATAAAGAGAGGAGTCTGAGATGTCAAGCCTATTAGAGCGGTTAACTTATTCTGTAATGAATATTTGTCGGGTCATCAAAATTTATCGAGAAATATAATTAGCATTCAGTCACTATAAACCGAGATTGGTAACCCTCGGTCGGCAGCTTCCATTTCGAGGTTAGAAAAGAAGAAGCAGTGAATAAATAATTTGGAGACGGGCATTCCAGTGTTGTTAAAATCTCCTTCTCACACTCATCCACGCATACCCTGAGAGAAACCTCATTGCTCACCATTATATTTGCATCAAATTGGCGTTCCAACGTGGACTTGTGTACACCCATATAATTGTTGCTTCAAACTGACGCACAACGTGGAGCTGTGGTAACCTGTGATCGCCACCATCATATTACTGTTTCATGGCGATACTCCATTTGAGGTATATTTCTCATATACTTGCGCAAACAAAACATACTGCAACCATAACAATGCGTAAAACACGAACTCCTAATTTTCATGATCTGTTTTAAATAACCTTCAAGTATTGGTGAATTAAATAGGACGTTGTGTCACCAAGAGTTTCCAGAATAATAGAAGAACATTTCACCTTACCAGCTGTAAGGCAGTAAGCTTCTCTATTCTTGATGGCAAGTCCAAACTGTATCTGTTCCTTAAACCCTTTGTCAGAACTTGTAAAAGAAGTTTACATACAGCTTATGATGGCAACTCTACTGTCTGTTTTACACAATCACTGTGAACTTTTCCCCTTGAATTAAATGAACCCTGAGTTTTTATGAGAGATAACTAAATTCTTCCTACATACTGTTTATATGACACAGAAAATTGCAGTTACAGGCATCGCCCGCCTCGGTGGCGTGGTGGTAGCATGTCTGCCTCACGCTCAAGAAGTCCCGAGTTCGAATTTCTGTGAGTTACCAGGATAAGGTTTTTCCGGGGTTTTCCCTTAGCCTAAAGGATGAATGTCGGGTAACTCTAAGCTCTATGGACCCCGGGCTCATTTGAGCATCAATTCACCCATTCCATTCATCGTGCGATGACTTAACCTTGGAGGACGTAAATTACAAAAAAAAAAAAAAAAAAAAAAAAAAAAAAAAGATACAGGCAATGTGTTATGTATTTATAACAGCTATGGAGAGAGTGTATAAAGCAAATAAAGTATTCGATATCAAACCTGTGTCAGGCTTCGTCAGCAACTGGTTGGTATTCGGTATTTGGAAAGGGGAACAAGTGAAAACAATCCCCAATCCACCCCCTGCTTGTCCACATTAATCTCTCCACGCTTGTACAAATTAATATAGACATACTTGCATACACGTACAGTGGTGCTGTACGAGGATGTACATAGGACACATGCACAGGCCAGCAGTAGAATTTTCGCATTCTCGCGCGGGGACCAATATTGTTGACACAATGCAGTTCGACAAACTCCTGATGCGGCAGGCGTTATTGTGCTGCATTGCGCTTGAAAATAAACAAAATCTACATACCACATACATTACACGCCGACATCATTGTGTCTAAATCCGTCTCTCCAATGAACTATGAGTATAAACCTATGTAAATGTTACTGCCTCAACGTAATTGCAGTTTTCTCGTTATTCCATATCCGCAGTGGTATTTAAGGCCGTAGAGTCATTTGATGAGAAAACCTGTGCGATGTATTCCTCATGATCATCTAATATCCACAACTATCTACATGAAGTACATCGTTCAAAGTCAGTGTCCAAGCATGTTTAGCACTAGACCGTGTGGTTTTAAGAGGTATAAGCCTCATGATACGATATGTTGCACTTCTATACTTAATCTTTCGCAGTTGAGTTGTGTTGATGTTCAACACAATCCTTAAAACCATATTCTCAGGAGAGGAATTTATTACTGGATACTTTGGTGAACTAGATTTTGATATTTTTCCAACGTTAAATAATGACAGGTAACAAAATATTTACTCCCTCCCTTCCCGAAAATACACATCTTCAGCCAGAATGTTATTTTTAAAACTACAGTGAAATAATATAGTCCTTTCTTGAAGCAGAAGTTACATCCTGGAAGCTAAATGCCAATCTTCCATTGACCTATAAACCTTAAGGAAATCAATCACTTCGGACACATTTTTAAATTCATAACCTAAATAAGGTTCAGTATTAAATTAACCCTCAATTTTAGTTCCTGCAGCCATAACATGCGTTCACTAGTAGGATTAATAAACACATTAATAACGATAACCTGGAAATGATTAAATCATTTAACAAACGTATAGCGTCATTATTTTCAGCTTCAGAAAATATATGTATGTACGCATTTTTACAGTACTGAATTTAAATGAACATTTAAACACTCAGTTCAGTTATATACTAAGGTATAATTTCATTGACTAAATTGTCCCAAAATTGATTCTAAAATCGTAAGAAAATCAGCTAGTCACTAAACGAGAGTGCAAATCTATAGCCAATGACACTCAGCAGGTGGATCGAAGCACTTTCGCAAGTGTAATATACGTCTGAAGTAATAAAAAACCAACCGACCTATTAAAACTAATAACATTGACCACTTTCTGTGAAGTATTCAGTAGGCCGTGCACAGTTCTATTGAAATGCTAATTCTACTCACTACCAAATGTTGATATAGATTAGATTGTTTTATACATACCTTCTTATAGGTATAATGGGTATTGGGCAATACACTAAGCTGAAACAGTGGTTAAACATGTAAACAGCTAGTCGCCGTTTTTGACGTTTAATTTCCCTTGAATGATATATATATATATATATATATGTATATATATCTATATATATTGTAATTTACGTCCTCCAACATTTAGTCATATCGGACGATGAATGAAAGGGGTGAAATGATGCTCAATGCGTCCGGGGTCCATGAATGATAAGAGTATCAAAAACTGAATGACTTTCTCTCTGAGAAACATTGTATTTGAAAACTCTAAGAAATAACTGGGAGTACCCCAAACGCAGCGATCTCCACAAAACGTTTCATTTGACATAAATTATGCATCTTAACGAGGCCTATATTTTTGTGCGGTAATATTTTGTTTATCTCTTATGCTTTACCAGTTATGCAAATGCCATTCCAAATGAAAAGTTTTGTCAAAGGCCATACTCAGAAATTTCAAAATACACATGTATTTCATTTGTATAAAATATGTAAAATATGTTATTTAAAAAAATTAAAATCGATAGTGAGAATATTAATATTTTCTAAAATTCTCTCCACGTAAAGAGTAATTTGGTACGAGGGTATTTTCTTGAAAATCTTCGTGTTGCATTAATGAAAGATGCTGCTCATCAATACAATGGCATTTAATCGACTTTTCGCTTAGGATTTACCCTATTTATGATAGATAACGCATACATACATTCCCACAGAGATACATACCCTAACGCAGGTTTAGTTATTCAAAATACTTCTTTTTATTCTCAGGATCTCAAAACCCGTTAGCCGAATGAAATCTATGTATTGAATTTCTAGATGGCTACTATACCTTTCCTGGCTAATATACCAGTGATAGAGAATTTAATTCGAGAGACCAAGTAGGTAAAGCAAACCTAGTGTTGGAAAATATTATTATACACGTAAAACATTCATGATTGCTGTACTATAAATCCCTCAGAGGATCTCTGTGTATTAGAGCTTATCGTACCATAATGTTTGCAATATTTCTAACTTGCATATTTACATGATTTGTAAGCCAGGTAATCAAATTTTGCAGAACCCACTTCTCAGCAAGAGGTGTGAAGATTTTCCTTTTCGATAACGACTTTGTTATTACACAGAATGCAGCATTGATTACATATACATTAACATGTGAATGTCGTAACAATGCCTTTACAGGCAACATTTAACATCCCTTTTCGAGGGAGTGAAAGTGGACTACATCATGGTAAATTGTGTTCACACCAACGAGCTGAAGTACCAATACAGAAATACCAACTATATGCTGGTCTATATTGTACGATGCATTCATGCGGCGTTAAAACAAGCCACATGTTTGAGCTGGTTATGGGGCAGAGAAAAATCTGTAACAGTTATTTAGTTACGTCACCCCCAGCATTGCAACCGTTTGAGTGGATAGTTGTAATGTTGTTGAAACACCAAAGCATATTTGTATTTACGATGCCATAATACACGCAGAATAATGAAATACAGGCTACAAAAAGTTTGCTGAAATAACGGTCACCTTTCAGAACAACGAATTCGCAATAAAATTTTGCAAAAGGCTTAAACCGGAAACATTGTAGTCAATATGCTCTGGCAAATGGTTATATTCCATTGAACACGCGATAAAGGTTTAAAATTCAGCTCTGCAGTGTGTTGTTGAAAAGTCAAATGCAACAAAACATCATAAAGAATGCTTTTCGCACGTAAACGGAGACCCGATTTTGTTTAAACGTCCTTTAACCGGTTAAGTAATATCGGACTATGAATGAAATGGACGAAATGATGCTAAATATGACTAGTATTCATAGAGCTTAAAGTAGCCCGATATTCATCTATAAGGATAAGGGTTATCTCCGGAATAATCCTATACATGTAACTCAAACGGATCGAGATTTGTACGCTGGACTTATTGAAGGAGAGACACACACGCTACCACTTACAATACAGAGGCGAGCGCTTTAGTTCTGATGACTTCTTATCTTTTTTCTGAGGAATCTATGAAAAAAATATACGTCGATCATAATATTTTGAGTGAAATTAAACCTGATGATAAGAAGGACCCAGATTTAATGATGTAATTTTTCCCTGATACAGTATGCATTGCTCTTAAGTATTGAAATCCTGAACGCTAAATTCTGGTTATAAAAATGTTAATTTTATTGGTCGCCTTTTCTTCATATTCTGGGTTTTTAGGTTTTTGGCCATTTATTCAATATTTACGTCAATTTGGGTTTCTTTTGCCTTTAAATTGCTTTCCTGATGTTCTTTCTTTCGTTTTTGAAGGAATTTAGATTAACTAAAATTGCTAATTACTTAATATTTGTTTTTCATCTTAGAAAGTAAATGAATATTTGAACAATGGGTTGACAATCTAAATAATGGAAGTCGGTTTCCTACCAATAATGTACATATTGCTGTTGCAGCAAGGCATTCTCCTATTTCCAATGTTCAAGTTCAAAGGCAAGCGTTTATCCGTTGTTTTCGTTGTTACAGTTTTAGTTATTCACAGATTTTCTGCAAGAAAAGTTTAGTATTCAGTTCAGTCTTCCTTGTATCTATCATTCAGCCATACCTAAAATATACTGAGTTCGATGGACCACATGCAGTGCTTCTGCTTATAGCGAGATATCACAAACTGTAGCTCACTCCATAATTTGAAGACTTCGAAAAATGTATGTTTTTGTTATAGTCTGAGCGTACCATTAATTTTGATGTTTTGCATTTTGTGACTGGCGCAGCTCCATACACTGTGAAAGCAGAAAAGCCAATACTAGCTTTCTGCGCGAATTTGGTGCACATTATTTGCTTAGCATATACTGTGCATAGGGTGGCAGAGTAAGTTAGAACATATATTACTCAAGTGAATTGGCTAGTGTCAAAGACGAAGAAAATGTTTGTCAAGGCTTCCTCTCGCAAAGTGCGGAAATCCATAGCTCCTGCTATTCTACTCCCATCAAGACCTGTCATCACCCGATGGGGTATCTGGACAGATTCAGAAATGTATTACTACGATCATTTCCAGATGGTGAAACGTTTGATTGAAACAGTGAATTCTGAAAATGCTGCTGCAGTTGATACGGCTAAAACGCTATTTTAAATTTGGAATTAAAAGGCATAAAGGAAGCCTTTGGATGCTCAACACAAGTAGTCGCACGTGTACAGGGGAAAAGTGCAGGTCTGAAAAGTTCTGTAACTCTACTTAAGAAAATTGTATCTGATTTGAAAAGTGCATGGCAAGTACAGGGGAAAATATTGGAAGAAGGGTATCTAAGCATGTGGAATGTGTACTAGACAAAAATTGTTGATTCAAATATTTGTTTCAAAGTTTTTAAGTGCGGACCTTTGAAAAATTGGATACTTTCTGCCTTGAAGAAGATTTCACTACCAGTGATTTAGTCTATTACAGGCAAGCTACAATTGTATCAGCAGTTATGTAAAGGAATTTCTCACACTACAAAAATCTGCTTGCCAGCAAAAGGAGTTCCTTAACTTCTAGAATATGCGCACGGTGCTGGTTACCTGCTCCAATAATTGTGAATAAATTTAAAATTATCTTTTATGCGTTCATCTTCTTAAAACACATCAGTTCGCTTGGTTAAATTATTATTAATTTTTAATTTCAGTCCTAACGTTGCAGAATAAGAACTATGCTGTACTCTAATACTTTGAAATTAAGATACAATTTTAAGTAATTTTTCAATAAGTTTTAGATAATTTTAGATTATCAAAATCCGGGTCCTGTTGATGACCTCAGAAATACTAAAAATGCCTTTAAAATGATTACTTTATGACCTTAAAAAGTTAAAGAATTACCCTCAGTTGTTATTACATATTTCATTATTCTCTTATCACTGATTACTGGATTACAATGCATGAAAAGATTTTAATAAGTTTTAAAATTTCAAAGACATGCTATTGCCAACTAATACGGACATACATACTAAGAAGCTTCCTTCAACATCAACAGAAAATACATGACGTGCTTCAAGTATTAGATAGTGTAGGTTACTAGCTCTTGTCCTGAGGAAATTAATCTTACCTGAGAACTCATAAGCAATCTTGTTATCATGTACACTCTTCATGTTCAATACAAGAAAAGTATCCCATTTGTAGCGATATTTCTGCCCAACTACAAATGTCCAAAAAGGGCGGGATTTGTCAATTATGATAAATGATTCATTTATTGGCATTCAATCTAAAAAAAATACCCTTCTGTTTTAGTGTGATCGGGTAGAGAACTATGTCGGTCAAGGGCCCTGCAAAACTGGAAGTGCGTTATCAGTTTCATGAACATTATTGAATAAGTAAGGGAATAATTGCGTTACAAAGTCTCCAAGGTTTAAACAAAATAGAGTAACTTCGCTTCAAAATATCAGCTGCATTTTCTGACCGTGGGGCCATAAAACAGTCGACTTCTTTTGGATTTTCTGATTCTAAAGAAAATACACGTAATGAGGTTCGTTTTTTTCCCTACCGTCCGTATTTCGAACTTTTCAACCGTATAACTAATAGATAGACTGTACAAATGACAGTCCCAATGAGGCACAGAGAAGCGTAGTGTCATATACTGAAACCTGAAAGAGATATGCGACAGTCAGTAGGAAATTTGCAGAGTTCATCAGGATGCTTTGCCGAGAGAACATGTAACGCTCGCGTTGAAATATGGACGCTAAGAAAAAATATTAGATTCTGCGCATTGGGGTAAAATAAGTAGACGGAAAATACTATATACAGATTAACGGCAATGTAAAATTCCAGTAATGCGTTAATTAACAATACGTGTATTTACATAAACATAAAATAATTGGAGTGACGGGAATCTTAGCCAGCGGAAGATATTTGTTAAAGGTATATCTAAAGAGTGGTGTCAAAGCATTACTTTTTTAGGAGAAACCGGGGCAAAATTAAATCTTGCAACTTTTTTTTAACGAGAATCGGCACCAGATTGAAACAAAGGGTAAGCCTTGTTTATATCCTACAGAGCCCAAGAAATTAACACATTTCCAAATCCTAGCAAAAGAAACGCATTACAGGAAATCAAAATTCGAATACCACCTCTAGACCCAGAGATAATGTCGAGTGCTTCCTTACCGACATCGGTGAGCACGAACCCGACAGCAATCATAGCCATGGCCGCGCCGTGGCTCAGTGGTTAGACTGCTTGGCTCTCACCAAGCTGGCCCGAGTTCGATCCCAGGTGACCGCAAAGTGAGATTTGTGGTGGACAACACGGCGCTGGGGCGGGTTTTCTCCAGGACCTCCGGTTTCCCCCGCCATCTTATTCCACCGGTGCTCCATCTTCATCTCATGTATCATCAGTGCTGCGGTGTCGTATGTAGAAAAGCGTGCGTTAAACACTACACATTTCACTTCATTTACACTCGTAGCCATGGTCCTTAGAGCGTTTATGTTTAGCGTACCACCGCGTAGAGGGTCGCGGGTTTGAGTCCCACCTTGCTCATGGGTGTTTATGGTTATAGTGTACATGTGTGAAACTATAGAAAATAGGCAGTAAAATAAACGGAAACAAAAAACGGCGAAATAAGAAAAAGAATATATATAAACAGGTTGTTTCAAAACGACACCAAATGAATATAGCGTTTCGTAGTCTATAACTTAACTAGTCCGAATTTCGGTGTCTGGGCTTCCAAATTCTCTTAGGTATAATTTTAAGCAGCATTAAATATTACATTATTTTGTAATTAGACGGTGCAGGAATCACTGGTGTACGAACCTCAGAAGTTCTTATTTGGACGCAGCGGTCTCGAAAACAAAAGCATTGCTCTTTGCTCGTTATCAGTGATCCTAGCCTCGCTTTCAGGTATTAGGGCAAGGGGCAGTTACTTGTAGAAAAGGCTTAATGACTCGGACCGTTCCAAAATCGCTCATTTTGCTACGGTCATAATTGTACAGCGCTTTCAACCAGTTTCTGTAAAATCAACAGCTGCCTTTTCAGTTGCAAATGCTTTATTTAGTATTATAAAACACAGTGAAATAAAATTCTTGTCTCATAGTATAATGAATTTAGTTTTGGTTAACTTCATTTACAATTCTTTAATGTTGTTCTTTTTATAATTTAATGCTTCCATCTTCTATCTCACGAACATTAACTTCTCTCTAAAAGGTTTAAGTTGCATATGTCCACCAGCTTATTTGTCGTCATCAACTGTTATAACGGAATGTTGGAGCACGTTAAACACCCATAAACAAATAACTAAAGAGTAGCTTCTTTATTGCGGTTTCACAAGCCAAAAAAATTCTTAATACCGTGGAGTATGTCAGCATCTTTGCGAACAGCTACAGCAGGCGACACGGTGTGGAACCTACCAGCGGACTTCGATAGTGTGAGGCACGCAGAATTGTTCCTGAAACTGTCTAATCCCTACTCATTCTGGAGCGTTTTATATAGCTGTTTTGAGGGTAAAACACTATCTATATGTGTCACATAGAAGCTTAGCAACTAGTTTTATATATTCGTCTGGTGTCGTTTCGAAACATCCTGTTTATATGAACTCAGATGACCACGTCGACACCCAGTAACATAGCGACAGACGTATCCCGACGCAGGTAGGCACCGAAGGCAAGAAACTCTAAGTAACCGGCGCTGCCAACTTATGGCTCGCAAGAGTTCCAGTTGTTGATCACAAAAAACACCGAAAGTGCACTGAGAAACTTCAACCCAGGAGCTTCACATCCACAAGAGCACACGATTCGAGCCTTAGACTACTAGAACTTAATTGACAGCGACGGTAATTATTACGCAATAAAAACTAAAGCAGTGTAACGTTTATAACTTTGCATGTTCATATGTCTGTGAAAACCGGAAAATCTCTATACGATATCACGCCCATGTAAAACCACTGGGATAATCTGGACACGTTAGAACTTAACAGCTGTGATGGAAGCAGGGCAACGACTGAATTCGTCTGAAAGCTCTTCAATTATGGAACAGGCGCCTTCTTCGAGGGTTTCCGGGGATTTGTTTACTGTCCGAGACCTGTCTCCACTTTTAATTTTAGCCTCTTGCGCGAAGAGTTTAGCTATTCATTACAGGGGAAACAACATGAATTTAGAAAGTTAAGTAAATGATTTTTCTGAAAGAATGTAGCTAAAAATGTAAGCCAATATTGTCAAACGCAACGGGGAAACTTGACAAGGGATTTTCTGCACATACTCAGGAAATGAGGAAACCATTAGCATGCAGCAGTATGGAGCTGCAACAGGGCATAGATAATGTTATTTCTGAAACAGAGCAGAGAAAACAAAATTGTCAGAAATCTTATAAGAAAACCAAGCAACGGATCTTAGGTGTAATTGAGGAGAACAACGAAAGTTTTTTAAGAGCCCAGGCTCAGCTGAGTAATGATATGGAGGTGGAAATATCCCCAACTAATAAAGAAATTGATGGTGTGAAGACTCTCACTTTATCGATAAGCATTCAGAAAGCTAACACTAAGCTTAGCCTGGAAGTATTAGAGAATGAAAATGAATCTCTTGAGAAGGATATCACTTTACTTAAAGAAACCTTCAATAGATGACTAGAAATGCGATCAATAATGTTATCCACAACGATACATATTAGTTCAACCCAGTAATCCTCTCCAACCTTCCAATACCACGATAGCATTAGCACAAGTAGAGTGTTCAATGGTGTGTTAACTCAGCATGTTAGCCTAAGTGCATGCAACAACAAGACCCAAAATAGCATTAGTACCTGTAGAGCTGTAAACAATATAAGCGCAGATTGTGGCATGAGTACCCTCTGAGGGTACTCATTAGTTCCTAATGAATGAACTAATTGCATCATTCTTATGGTACAAAAGATCATTGTTCCCTATGATTTGTTTGTGAGTTGGACGAATATTTTTAATTTAACCAGGTTCCTTTAACGAATAAACAGTTACTAGGGAAGACCTCAGAATGGGCCATGATGGTGTCTGACAGTAATACTAATTACTTTATATTCCAGTAGGATTTTCTCGCTCACTACTAGGGCATACATAGGCAAACGACCATAGTGCAGGAGGTTTTTACCAGAAAATACAATCCCTCTAATGTTTCATCTCTGTAGGATTACTTCCTCAAAATAATTACTCAGAGCCGATTTATAGAACCCCGGATCTCACCCCGGAAATAAATTCAAATTATTACGGACTACTTCCTTCCATAAACCTGTAACTTCATTCGTGTGGCCGGGATAAAAAGCTGCACACAATTTATTGAACTTCTAGCTTCTCTTGAGAATTACTCTTCCAGAACTAAACTGGTAAACAGAGGATCCCAAACTCACCGGATGAACTGCAGGTAACTCAGAGATGGGCACCCAGCTGAATTTTATATAAGTCAGGGGGCAGAAAATTCATCGTCTAGTGACCGCGCCAGGAACCGCTACCAGGAATATGAACTTCCACTCACATTTTCGAGGTAACCGCCAACCAACAACTCAATAAACGAATTTTCAGCGGAGTCTTAACCGTGGACCTCAAAAATACGATAACCGAGAGCTGTATAATAGGGGAGTGGGACCCTGATTCCAGAAACCTACAGAGATGAAATATCCTGCCCAAAATTTCACAGCCGTACTGTAAAAGTGCTGAAAATGCCGGAAAAGCGATACTTGCTGCCGTGACGTCACCGGCGGAAAACTGAGTCAGGATTTCTCTAATTGACTGGACCGAAATCCACAAATGGAATAGGGGTCGTGCCTCAGAAGAGAGTCGATACACTGCTGTATTAATTTGAATTTAAGTCTACGCACAATTGAGAATTTTGTAACTGAATAATCAGCGCTCTAAAATGAACATTATTTGTGCAAATCCCCCAAAGTTAGGTTAACTGTAAGTAGAAAATGTACCAATGCTTTGGTAGATAGCAGTGAAAATATTTCGGTTTTCTCCGAAAATTTTATAAAGATATTCTAGCGAATGCAAAATGTGCATGTCGTAAACGTTCATTGCAATCCAGCAGTCGGAAGACAAAAGCAGCTTAAGGAACAAGCATTATTTACAGTACAAATAAGACAGGAAAATATTGTGGTTGTGTTCTTAATTATGCCATGTCTAAACGTGGATTTCCAGATGTCCTGTAAAAATAGAAATGCGATACGAAGCTTTTCATCCAGAAATTTGATCAAGAACATTTTCCACCTTCTTAGATACCCTTCTTCCAAAATCCACCAACCTGCAGCACTTTTCAAATTAGCTGCAATTTTATTAACTAGAGTTAGAGAACTTTGCAAACTTGCACCTTTCGAGTGTACAGATGATATTCCTTCTATTAAGCAACTGAAATTTGACACTAAAAAGGCTAGCTGTGCAATTTCAGTATTTTAAATATTGTTTGACCCGTTTCAATTGCGGTAGCATCATCAAAATTCACTGTTTCGATAAAAGGTTTCAACTTGTGGAAGTGATCGTAATAATAAACTGCTGAATCTAACCAGGTGCTCCATTGTGTGATTACAGGTTTCACTATCAGTGGAATACTGGGAGACATGGACTTGAAGAACAATTTACAATAGGGAACCATGACAAGAATTGACTTGGTCTTTGATACTAGGCAATCCTCTTGAGAAAAACGTGCTCTATTTCCCTCCGCCAAACTATGCATAGTGTTTGCTAAGGAAGTAATGTGCTGGTATTGGTTTATTGCTTTCACAATATATGGAGCTGTATCACTCTCGTACAGCCAGGCCATTAAAGCAAACACTTATAATTTTCCAAGATTCCATAAATTGTGAAGTGATTAGCAGTTTTCTGATACCTCACTTGTAAGCAGAAAAACTTCGTCGATCTCCGATATGGCAGTGATTACGTTAGCCACGTAAGGATTTTCGGATTCTTTTTTTTTTTCGATCACTTTCGCCGAAATTTTTCACAGTCCAACATCGGACCAGCTGATATGAGTCGTGCCGAAGCTACCTTGAACAGCAATGCAGGTAACCTCGTTAGTTTCAGAGCTATCGTTGGCAACCTTGGCATCAGTGCTTCAGATATATTGTCACGTGTATGCTTGAAGAATACTTGAGAACATATGAAACTTTAAAACTTCATTATTTGATGCTTATTTCTTGTTTCTTGACTTTCTTGCACATTCCAAAGTCATTTTTGCCGACCCAGAGGGCAAGGCAGTACAGTATTTCAGATGGCATCAGCTTATGACATAAATTTTCTGTTTCCTCATGTCAACCATGAGCAGGATATTGAAATGGATGCTGAAACAGCATACTGTGTCAATCAAGGCCACGCCGTGGCTCAGTGGTTAGACCGCTTGGCTCTCACCAAGGCGGCCCGGGTTTGATCCCAGGCGACCGCAAAGTGAGATTTGTGGTGGACAACACGGCGTTGGGGCGGGTTTTCTCCGGGACC
The DNA here is from genome assembly GCA_030765055.1 of Mantis religiosa. Classification (NCBI taxonomy): domain Eukaryota; kingdom Metazoa; phylum Arthropoda; class Insecta; order Mantodea; family Mantidae; genus Mantis; species Mantis religiosa. The sequence goes on along the minus strand of CM060950.1, from coordinate 263,734,376 downwards.
TCCGGTTTCCCCCGCCATCTCATTCCACCGGTGCTCCATCTTCATCTCATGCATCATCAGTGTCACCGCCTGCGGTGCCGTATGTAGTAGAAGCGGGCGTTAAACACTACACATTTTTTGTGTCAACCAAAATGAGCTCGAGAAACGTTTATGTAGCTTTATTGCTCGGAATTGCCGATTTTGCACTAGGGACGCCATGTTGGTAGAATCAGTATTTAAGGACTGCTTATTTTGGCAGTTGCGGGTCTTCTAGTTTGGCTTCTTCTTGGCATCACGCTTGGACTTAAAAACCAAGGTTGTCATGCCACCTAGTAGCGGAGGCTGATCTATGTGCATCCTCGATCGCCACGACCCATATCTAAAGGTAGACCCCGTATGGGGATTTGTATAGCTAAGTAATTGTTGTTACGATTTTATCCCCATGTCTCTTCAAGACTTTGGGAGTATCTCGTACTTCAACATTAATACATACAGTCTAGTAAATTGTCATATAATGGAACTAAGTGCTGTCTCTACTTTGCTCAACCGTTTCGTCCTACAATCTGACACACTCATTCTTTCAGTGACGCGCCTAGTTACAAAGTACATTGTAAAAATATGGGTGGAAAACGGTAATGAAACTGCACACGTGACCACCGCATGTGACATTTTTAAAGCTAAGCTAGCTGTGTGTTTATTATGAAGACGAATAACATTTTCGTTTTCCGTCATTAAGAAAATAAACTCTGTAAGTGTAACTTATGTTTTTTGCTATGCCTAGATTTGTTGATATTGTTGATCTCGTACCCTTATATCACGATGAGGAACAATGCACCCACTTCCTACATGACGGAAGTTTACTAAGGACGTGTATGTTATGTCGGGAGTGTGCTGTCACCCTTCACCCGTTATAAAACGGGATCGGAGGCACGGGATAGTTTGGTGTAGATATTTTGATATTTTGGTAATGAACAGTTTTCGAAGTCGATGGCAAAGGTATTTCGTCCTAGGTTACTACCTGCTCCTGTAGTTACGCTCATAAATCAACGTATTCCTTTAAGAACAAACTGTTATCCAATATTCCATAGGAGACGTAATGATGATGAGGTATATGGTTAAGCGCGCGGCCATAAGCGCCCTATTGGAGACATAGGCGTAAGCCGCAGAACAATATCCGATTGGTCTGGTTATTGTTGGGAGGTATGTGCATCCTCAGTGGACATCAAATACAACTGCACGGGCAAAATAGGCGGTACCAGCCATGTCGCACAGATCGGTGAACGTGAGGTAGTATCATTGCAGTCACGTCTTGGAAGGAAACTTGATCCCCGAGCTGACTGAGGTGGTCGCTAACGAAATACGGATACAATATGCCCCAATAGCCGGAAAGACGGTGGCACCCTCTTTGCTTTGAGCACAAGCCACACCGACTGCTAGGATGGATAAAACGGCTTAATGGCTGGGGTTTTTTCAGCTCACCTAAATGTAATCACAGCCAGCATTTCGTGGACCCAAGAACAAATGTCCACAATAACAACATTGAATCGCGCTGGCAATATCTCCGACTTCGCCTCTCAAGGGGCGGTGTCCGACAGATTCAAATGGCTGTAAATTTAGTAGAGTACCTATAGCTAAAAAGTGCAAAAGCAGGAGAGCCGAGCCATTTGAAGAGCTGATTGGGGATATCTGAAAGATTTACCTTGTGGTTTAGTTAAAACACAACGTTAGTTCAGATAATAACTTAGTTGTACTTTTGATAAGTGAAAACCTTCTATAATTCAGTTATTGTCTAGTGTATTGACTTTTTTAACTTTGGCAACAAAGCAGGTTGACCGTGGTAGCACTGTTGGCAGCAATCGGCGGAGGCGCAAAAGTACATTTGGATTTTATTCTTTTTACTTCAAATGAATTGATGTATTTTTTAATTTTAGAGACTATTTAACATGATCTTTTTATGTTTAGATTATATTTATGACTGTTTAAAGGATGCGTTATCACAATTGAGTTGGGATATTAGAAACAATTTTTTTTTCGGGGATATAATGGTAAGAACAACCAGATTTGCTGCATCGTCAATGGATGTAAGAATCTTCTTCCCATGTACTTTTTCCCGTATCTTGCTAAAGGTGTTGTAACACTGTGACATGTAGCCCTTCCGACGAGTTGTGTTGTCTAGAATGGAACGTCCGAAACGTAGTTATAAAACACTCAACTTAGCATTGTTCAATGTCCAACATATGACATTTGCAGAAACTATAGCTTCACTAAAGTCTCTGTGAAAATATGAGGATTTATTCTTCTTCATGGATACAATTTGTTGCAGTGAATGTTACGTGGATTTCTTCTTACTTTCTACATGAAATGGAAATGAGCCAAATACGACCATGAAATAACCCACCGTAGCAATAATGATCTAACTCTTATTATTTTATGCGCAAAGGAAATTTAAAAACTTCTCGGAGTTGTGCATTCGAATATGCTTCTCTGCCTGTAAGTGTATACATATACACATACCAACAGGAATGAAATTTTAATCTTGTTTTTATTCGAGTATTAGTGAACATCATTAGAACATAGGTATATTAATGACACTTCAAATCAGCAGCACATATTGCATAAATATGTGTCCACCCTGCTGTATTTTAATGTTGACTAGAGGTCTACAGTAATTAAATTATTATATTTAATGAGACAATGCAAGCTAGCTCCACTCTCAAAACTGGATAGTACTATAATGTGAGGCATTAAGCGTACAGATGACAAATACACAAAAGCTATAGAAAACTTAGAAAAACCTCGGGGAAAAGCTAAGGTAATCATAAGCACGGCGTATATAAACAGTAAACGTCAAATTTCAAATTTGGGTTTGGAGATTAAAATGCCAAATAATGCCAAATGCCAAATAATTCACTAGTTTTGGCTTTTAATAGCAATGAGGAGGTCAAATAAATGTGAAGGAACTGCAAAAGTAAGCACTAAACTGCGTAAGAGGAAATACTCAGAATACTTTTTGGTCCATCTTGTAGAAAATAACTTACCTGTATACAATGCAATATGTAACAACATTGCATCACTGAATTACGTGCCGCAATAGAATGTCTCTGTAGAGAAGAATAGAGTGGGGGAGAAAACACCATATATATATGTTACATACATATTGCTATACATTTAATACATATTGAATTTCCAAATCCCATAGAAGGTATGAATTGAACAAAATATCATTCTGCAATAAGTTATTTTGATAAAGTTGAAAAGAAACGTCGAGTCCGAAAGGAACAAAAGAGGTAGAAATCTCTCTACCTAAATTATCATTACATTTCATCTCCATTAAAATTTCATCTAGTGGAATTCGAATGTTATTTATACTTCAAATTTATGGCATGGCAAATCCTAAAGTATACCGGATGGGGACAAATATGAAAAGAGAATGGGAATGTCCATTAAAGTGCTCCAGCACCAATGATTTTAAATATTAATAACTGGGATTTCTTACGAGAAAATCAATAATTTATAACTCTTATATATGAAGTCGATACAGGTGTAAAGAAACCGTATAATTTAAATGAAACTTTCTTTTAACATACATATATCAGCTTGTTCAACGGTTGGTATATTTTAAAACATATGTTTACCTAAATGTTATTTAATGGCTCTACTTTCCTAATGTGCTCTATATATGTATTACCACTGTCATTAACACAATGACTTTTCTATTACCCTCTGACTTTGACGAAGACAGCGGTCACCCCGAACGCATTAGCTACAATTTTGTGGTTGAGCATATGTGGGATTTTTACTACTTCCAGTGAAACATTTACGAGACACTTCAAAATGACTTTTAGAGCGGACAGTCGCAAACTTAGTGGAGAAAAGGAATCCGAGTAGCTTGAATAGAAGATAGTGGTAGTGAAAACAGTGAGTTGGATTTTGTATCACAAGCTGAAAATAGTATCAGAAACTAAGGACGGTGACAATGGCGAATTTTCTCTTAACGTAAGTGGCATTCACAGAAATATGGAGAACACACCGACAGTTCCATTGAGTTAAAAAATATATAACCCATAAACTATAATGATAGCATTGAAAATATATACATATTATGAAAACATCTGTGTTCCATTTTGATTTCAATAACTGTATTAGGATAATAGTACAGAAAATTCAATTTGGGTTCCATTACCATTAGCTAAGGAGACTTACATGCTATAGTGTAGCGTGCGAGAGAGAGAGAGCGAGAGAGAGAGACAGACAGACAGAAAAAGAGTAGGGGTAATGAGGTGGTAACGCTGAGCACGCAAACGCATCTGATTTGCCACAGTCAGAACTTCTTATTTGAAAAAAAAGTGGCGTGCTGAGCGGAGAGCGGTGCAGTCGTACTGAGGTGAGGAGTTTCATTTCTCTAGGTAAATAAGCTTGGAACATTGAAGGAAGTTAGAATAAAGTGGGTAGCTTCCTGTTCTTTTATCTCGTTAAGAGGAAAGAGTTTAGTTCGATTGAATATTGTTTACTGCAAGTTTACAGTAAGTCACCTCTTCAAGCGGGACCCTGCTCCAGTTCACTGCATGACAATGCTCACTCGATCTACAGTGAGTGTTTCCCTAGCACATCTTCAATAATATCTATTTCCGGCCAATCTTGCACAAAACAATACAGTCGGCAGGGATTTTTAACATTTTATTTAATTTAAACTTTAATTTTGCGAATTACTGATATATGCATTTAATAGCTGAGTGATTAGACCGCTTGGATCTCACCTAGGCGGCCCGGGTTCAATCCCAGGTGACCGTAAAGTGGGATTTGTGGTGGACAATATGGCGCTGGGGTGTGTTTTCTCTGGGTCCTTGGGTTTCTCCCACCATCATGCCACAAATTCCTCCACCATTCATTCATGTCTGGCATTGGGCCGACCCCTCAACCTTGATTTCATCTCTCAGGTCAGATAATTCGGCTCCCTCGCTCTGAGGGAACCCAAGAGCCTCGTAACGTCAGCATTGACGAGAAAGGGAGAATAAAAATATATGCGATATTTAATTGAAGCGATAATTCACAATATGCAAATATAATTGTTAATCATGAAACAATATGAAAATATATTACCTCTTGTAAAAGTAGTTAAAAACAACACTTAATATGCACCGAGGTTTTGCAAGATTTAGGCGCGAATTAAAATTGTATGAAGGTTGGGTCGCCATTGTGGGTAAGGAACCCAGGATTTCTGTGTTTGTAAAGTAAAACGCCAACGAACATTTTCAGATAGGTGACTTTCAAATGTTTTGAGGAAACCAATACAAAGGAAGATATGACTAACGGAAGAGAAGAGAGCCAATCTGGGAGACGTATGAAACTGACTCAAGTAAGTCAAAAAAGCCGCCAAGAAATATTTGGGGGGGGGGGGTAAAAAGACACTTACAGGGAATCAGTCGTGAGGAAGAGACATTGTTCCACCGAAGTGTAAAGTGAAGCGAACAGTTTAAGAACTACAATGAACAACTTAACACGTTTAGGTGAAAGGTCCCGGGTTCAGCGTTGCACGAGTGTAAAGTGCGTGAAAAACAAAGTGTAACATTTATAATCTTCAGGAAACTCGGTACTATTTACAGTGTGGAAAAGCGTAAGTGCTAAACATTATTTTAGTGTACCTATGACGTTCCTACGTGCCTCAGAGAGTTTTGAATCCTTCCACACCAACCACTTTAGCTAGCAATTAATTTTCTGGATCAACCCTGAAATGTGCAACCAGATCCACGTCGGAACAAGAACAAGGTTGTCTTGAACACCGGGCTGAGCAGCGTACTGATGCTGATCGCAACGTCGCAAGGAAGAGGTAAGAATACCGGTTCATAATGTACCATATATAATACAATTTCGTTCCCTTTTTTGTGTAAACTGGTATTTTGCTCAGAGTTTTTCCAATATTGTTTGTTAATATCGCTTTATTTTGTGACCTTTGCTAGAATTTTTATCAACATTTTGCTCTGGCTTTTGCTATGATTGGTTCTCTGCAACAATTCATCTTCTATAAGAATGCTGATGACCAAACATAAGCATCATCATCATCATCATCATCATCATCTCTCTGAAAACATAACTGAGGGTATACCGTAACAAAGTTCATAATTGTGCAAGATTCTGCTGTTAGGGAAACAATTTACAGTAAAATACGGCAGACTTTGCAAATACGGGGTCGCTTAGTTACGCCAGTATTGTATTACGTAATTCTCTAAATCCATTCTTGTATATAAAGATGATTTATATTTAAGCACCGGTCTCTCAGAGTGTTCGTTTTGGTGCTCTTTGACAACTCTCTTGTTGACATTATGTACATATATGTAAGTACGTTGGTCGTAATGGAAGTTATAGTAATCTCATATCATGCAAAATTTTCATTAAAATTATATACTCACCATCTCACTGCTTTAAGCGTGTTTGGATTGGCTTCATAGGCGCAAAACATGAGAATGTCCATAGTTTCGTTCACCGTGACGTTCTCAGGACTTACGGTTACGATGGGCGGATCTAAAACAAAAAGAGAAAATATGTGATTATATACCTGTGGACGAAAAACACCTCAGCTTCAGAACATAGGAGTTACTGACACTCAGTTAACACCAAATTACTTTATATCTTTTAATTATCTGTATCCACTTGTACTTTCCAGACCTTGGTTTAATTATCGCCGGTTAAAAGAACAATAATAGTAATAATAATTTTTCCAGCCATGCAGCACTCTATCCGAGATAAGGGCTACTGCTCGGCCATTACATCGATACCTCTACACATCACAGGAGTCAGGAGTTGGTGCAGTGCGTGAGGGTGGGACGTGGTCATCGCCTTACAGCCTTCCGCCAGTATCTCAGGTGTTCGCATTGAGGGGCCGCTACTTCTCAATTGGCTCCTTAGGGGCATAACAAGGCTGGGTGTATAGCAGACTTGGTCTCGCTGGAGGGAAAAAATCGCCACGCTGATAACAGGGATCGAAACTGGATCTCTCTTTCAATAAGCAGCAGCGCTACCACCGCACTGATTAGACGGCTCAACATAATAGTACTAGTAATGTATGAAATGCTAAACAGAATCTGGACGTGAAGTTAGTAATAGTGGTGTTGGTGATAATGACAGTGCTATAATAGTATATTATGCAACGAGAATACAAATGTTGTAATTAAAACGCGAGTATTATTATTAACCGGGTGAGCGAAGCAAAGCGAGGTTAATAATTATAATGCTCACGTTTTAATTACCATTACATTCAAGTTTCATACGACTGTTTATGCTCGATCTTTTATCTAAATTAAATGTTTCATTTCAAAATATTCATTTTTGGTTTGAGTGATATGTTACAATAGTTATTCCTTTATCTAAAGTAGGACGTTGTACGTAATACGCAGGCGGAGAAACACTGATTACTTCCCTATAAGCAGCTGTTAACGTGTGACACAGTTTAACCTAGAAACATTAAAACAAAACATTGGTAACATTACAAAAAACTTACTTTTATCATGAGGTATTTAATGTTGGGTGCTTCATTTATAAATATTTTAAGTCGTTATGTGTAAATATTTTGAATTTTTCCCCTTTATATGCTTCTGATTTGCGTTTTAGTAAGCTGTTCAGTTTTGAGTATTTAGAAAAGTCAATATGGTGGCTAATATTGAAAGTTGATTTCAAAATGGAATTGTGAGTCCACAAGGTCAATGATTTGATATTTTGAGGGAATTTTTCAAAGTACGCTAGGAATACATTTTCTGAGAACAAATTTATACCATTTGATATTCTCCAATGCACGAATTTGGAGTAGAATTTCTCGTACATCTTTCTTGATTTTTGTGGCAAAAAGTTATTGGTAACATTGAGTAATTTTGCCCTAATGTTCAATGTCACTGTTACTATTTTGAATTTTTTGTAAACTAGCGCTAGTACCGCTGTCGAAATAATCGATACTTGCGCTTTCACAATGTTACGTGGCCACTCCTGATTGGTGGAATACCAATACTTTAATGAATAGGTGTCCTTTAAAGAGGCCTATTAAAGCACTGCTACCAGTCGTATAAATACTTAAGTTTGGCATGGTGGAGCATAAATAGTAATTTAGTTTATTCAATGCCCCTATTAGTCATGCGTCGTAGGGTCATGAGGCGTTGCCTTTGGAAGTGCAAAGAAACCATTTCATTATTACCGTACTCCCAATTGCATTAGAATTTCTCACACAGAAATTTTTGTTCCATTCCACCGGAGTGTTTCCAAGAAGTTTACTAATAGCACTGTCGGAGTTACTTCCATATCTGCATTTCCCATTGAACTGGAGCTAATACAGGTAATCTGTGCTGCGTTATACATATTATTCTGTAAAGTTGGATATTCTTTCCATTACGACATTAGTTAGACCATTAACTCAGAAACAAATAGAGATGTAGTGGATGTAGTTAAACACTACCATCTTACCAGTGGCGTTAGTCTGCATCTGCTAACCTAGTTTCTTTCATTGAGAATAACATTGAGAACTGCTTATTAAACTGCCTAGAAGACAGTGTATTTTATCCCTTAGACTTCTGGCTGGGAAGGGTAAAAGATATAAAGGGGAGTCGGAATAAGCAATTTTTCTTCTTTTTTATGTTACAATTAATCATATTTATAATTAATATGTATATAGGCTGCTCAAAAGAACTATGAGAGTTTCTATTCAGCCGCAAAGTAATATTCTAAATTTCTGAAATCATATTTAATGGAAAACAGTTTAATTCCACATTACTCATAAGCTAACTCAGACCTGGGGAAGGGTACTCCGAAGATGTACACATATGAATCCCTCCCCTCATCTGCAGTAGCAACTACTAACACTTTTGCAATAGCTGGAACCGGCTGGTTTTCCACCCTATTGGTCACGAAAATAGGGAAAGAAGTGAAATGACTTGAATTCTTGTGAGTACTGAGTGAGTACATGTGAGTACTTGTGAGTACTATCGTCTCTTTAGCGTGGTGGTAAGCTTTAACCAGATGTTTAAAAAGCGGGATATCTGGATTCGATGCTTGTATCGGTGTGAATATTTTCCTCGCTGGGAAATATTAAAAGAGTTGTACTCAGCCGCGTTGGATCCCTGAGGAGTCAATTATGAAACAACGGTCCCTGGTTGCGAAGACCGCATATAACTGCAGGCAACGGTGAGCATGCTCTACTCTGAAGTGCTGCACCTCAGTTATAATGTCTTTTGGGGAGCAGAGGTGCGGAAGCAGCGGAACAGAATCTATTGGCTAGCAAAGGATTATTGCACCGCGTGGAAAAAAATTGTAAGCAGAAGACATAACTCCTGTTAGTTTTTGTTGCAAGCATTGGAGGTCAAAGTGACCGCACTGCTTATGGGGAGTGTCGAAGTTCACAAAAATTTTGCGGAAACGAAGAGGCCAGTATGCCTCCCCTCTATATGGAACTCAGAGCTTGGCATATGAACCCAAAGTCAAAGCAAATGTGCTCGTTTACTATGTTGAACGTATTATGCATTGAAGAGAAAACACCAAGGACCGAGGACCGTGCTAATCAGGTGTTCGTTTCTTTCGTCGTCGTCCCGTCAACGCGGAATAAGTTCCAGTGATTGGTAGACGTGAACTCCAGATAAGAGTACAGCCATCCAACTGCAGGTCCTGAAGCCTTCTTTTTAACGCGTCAAACGCGTTCGAAGGTTTGATTTCAAACAGCTTAGGTGGTTTGAAACTACGGGCACAATTCAAACCATTCTCGACAATCATCAATTCGTATTTCGTGCTGGACACACGAACATTCAGTAGATACTCCGGGTAGTTGAGGCAATCACATTGGAATTCCAGGGAGGTGCTTTCACTCTTGTGGTGTCCCTGAATGTCAAGAAGGCCTTCTTAATGATCCGGCACGCCGACCTCCTATTTAAAATGATCCAACTCGTACTACCTATGCAGCTTTTCAACAATCTACACAGATTTCTCAGACACCGCATCTTCAAAGTCACAGTCGGGAGAAAACATCTGCAGTAAGATTCATAAGCAGCGGAGTCTGTGAACGATCTCTGTTATCCCTCACGCTTCTCAACGTGTGCATGGCAAACTCCAAAACTCAGCCACACGTCTAAATGACGCAGTATGCCGACGACGGGATATGTTCTGCGAAGTATAAATACAATCTCAAGGCCTTCAGCCCAGTTCAGAGTCACCTCCGTCTCGTGGCTCAGTGGTTAGACCGATTGACTCTCATCAAGGCGGCCCGGGTTCGATCCCACGCGACCGCAAAATGAGATTTGTGGTGGACAACACGCCGCTGGGGCGGGCGTTCTCCGGGATCTCCGGTTTCTCCCGTCATCTCATTCCACCGGTGCTCCATCTTCATCTCATGTGTCATAGTGTCATCGCCTGCGGTGCCGTATGTGGTAAAAGCGGGCGCTAAACACTACACATTTCATTTCGTACAAGAGTGGCGCCGCTGTTACTTCTCTCTGTATCATAGACGAGGGCGTGTATGAGAGCCTATCTGTTTTATGTTTAAGAGGTCCCAAGTTAGAATCTCAGTCAGGGTGAGTTACCTAGGTAATGTTTTTTGCAGGTTATTGCCTTATTCTGAAAGATGAATGTTGGGAACTCTAAGCTCTATGGACCTGGGCTAATTCGAGTATCATTTCGTCCATTCCACTCATCGTCCGAAATGACTTAACGTTGCAGGACGTAAATTAAAAAAAAAAAATAGGAAAAAGATAAAAGACACATCGTACTACTAACCAAGCGTGACATCCCTGAAAACTGCCCCACCTTTCAGTTTTGAGGCCGAAAGAGCGAGTAGAGAAACTGCGTACATTATTTAGGAGTAAAGCTGGATAGAGTCTAACTTTTCGCGGTCACATCAGGAACCTCTCAGCACGGCAGCAAGGGTCACTTGCCTCACTGTACCCTATGCCGGGTTCGGTTCGATGCCGTTCGTCTAAAGTTGCACCTCTCCCGAGTGTTCGTAGTTCCACTTATGCTGTAAAAGTCGAGATCTGGGAAATGGCGGCTTACAGCTAGCTGCTATTGCTGTAATTTGCGTAAAATATAGGACTCTGGTGTATTTATTTTGTTGGACGCTCCTTTCCAGTGAGATTACTTTACTAAGCCCAATCTATACATAGGTGAAAGATGAAATTAGGCACCGGGCTGCAAACAGCCTGTGAAAAACTACCATAGAAACAAAGTGACCTAGTTAGGTCTCTTGGGGTTTATGACCGCAGAAGATTACGGTTAACGCAGTTTTGAGTCCAGCACATGGATGCTGGTACCCCAGTTAAGACCAGACTAAATTCTTACGACAGCAAAATCTGGGCTCTTCATTAAATCCAGGCAAGAGCTGATTGATGTCAAAACTGTGATCTCCACCATTGACATTTTAGATGGATTTTAAGGACGCCCACAAAGTTAAATTGGCTTATTGATCCTGTAGATTGACCCAGAAGGGCATCATGCATCTCATAAATCTCTTACAACTTAAAACCAACAACCTACTTAAAAGGTTCCGAGCCCAGAATCTATCTACAGTTGAACCCTAGTGAGTGAGGGCACGCAGCAAAATCTCTGGCTATACACAACCTGCCAGCATCTCGATAGGTCGGTTAGTTTTTGTTTGTGCTTTCTTCTCTTAGCTGATACGAACACTGGTTAAAGCGCAATGATAAAAGGCTTATATTGAGGCTATTTCTAAGCTTGGATCAATTTATTGATGGGCATAATGAATTCCTTTAATGCAGCCACTTCCATTCAGCAGGTGAAGTCAGATCTCCCCGAGGAAGAAATTCCACAAAAAATGGAACTAGTTCCATTGGAAGTACTTCACTTTTCCACTGCGGAGTATTGATGAAAGCATTTTCATTGTTTTACTCCAAAGTGTTGTTTCAGTGTCTTCTTGTAATCGTAAAGGGCATTGTAATGACACTGCATATGTCGAATGATGGAATTTAACTGGGTTCCAAGCTATATGTTAACAAATGCCTCATTTCGCATAAAAAGTGCCTGGGACGTATTTTCTCAGCAGTTCTAAACTAATATGTTATGTTTTATTTTCATAGCGTAATAAACTACAAGTTAATGTATGCAACATATTGTATAATGAAAACCCAATGTATTCACATCAGCTGAGTTTGATAACAAACAATAACCTACGGAACGTAGTACTACGAATTTAACACTCAAGGTTATATGTTCTTGGTAAAAGATTGTTTTTTTTGCGTGTTAAACGTCTAACTTAGACCTGCGGACAGACGGCCTAATGATAACGATATCAGAAATACTAAACTCATTTAGACGCCGGCTACAAAAGTGACAGTGCTATGAGTAGTAGTGCGATGGATATAGGTGTATATATGCGACTATTAGTGATGGGAACAACGAGCCGGAGTCATTTCAAAGGAATGCCTGTGGAAGTGGAATTCGCCATTCCACTAATCGAAATGCTATTTCTTTATTTTCAACTGCCTCGGAGTTGCTATCATAACAATTCTAATTCTACACCACTTGAGTACTTCCAAGACGTTTACTACCTCCATTGTCAGAGTTGCTTCAACCTTTACAGGTCTACATACATTGCTAATGTAAAGCGTAAGCTGCACAGAATTATGCGTATTATTTAAAAGTAGCCTCAACGCCCGGACATTATTTCCATTAAGAGAGTGAGATGGCATAAGTCAAACTACGCTACGTTGTGATTTGAGAAAACAATGATTAATTAGGACATTAATTTTGAACACAGCTGAATGTAATGAATGCGAGTTTGCATCACATATATAATGTTTATGTTAAATGTGACATGGAGAAAGCGACAAATGCAATGAAGCCTTGCTGAACAATGCCCAGCAGCGTGCTTCTTTACTCTGCGATGTAATCGTTTTAAGCCAATTATACTTCTATGAGAAAAACAAAACTTTCAGCTACACTTTTAACTGCACGTACTTCCCATCTCATGTAGCAGTGATGTTAATAAGGGAATGTGGCACTCAGAGGTCTGTATTTTGAATTTTTTGGGGAACAGCCTCAGATGTCCTCTTCATTCTAAATGACATTTGCATAGCTGGTATACCTGAAGAAATAGGCAAAATCTTACAAAAATGTAGGTGCGATTAAAGCACTACTGATACTTTCCTCAATAAGCCTGAGTTATATATATATATATATATATATATATATATATATATATATATATATATATAGTTGCTTCATATTTCACATGTGAGGGTTTACAAAAAATCTAACATACAGAAAATGTTGGCAATGTTTGGTAATGATTGTGCAGATATAAATGCTGCATATATTGTAACAAATGAAAAGATGAAAGTGAGCTAAACTCATTGTACTTGTAGAGGTAAGCAAAGCGTTAAGTCATTGTTGCACACACTCGGAACAAGCACAACCGATCCGTGGAATATATCGGTGCCGCATACTCACTGCTGTATAACTGCACTGCACGTAGCACTATTCATTCCTTTCAATTCATTGATTTTCACATTCTTAGCCCTTTAATTGTCGCACCGGCGACTGGACTAACTCACTCTCACTGTGGATTGTTCGCTCCTTATATGGTACTGAACGCGGGAGACCATTCTCGAAGGCAAACCTTCCTGACACTGTTAAAAGAAGTTCACCAGAATCAGCAATACCGAGAACAAGGAGAGATCATTACCACAAACAGCTCTTCCTGACCCAACGTAGCCAAGTGGTTAAACCAATCGACTCTCACGAAAGCGGCGTTGTGGCAGGTTTACTCCTGGTGCTTCGGTTTCCTCCGTCATCCATTCCACTGGTGCTCCATCTTCATTTCATGTTTCATCAATGTCACTGCCTCCGGTGCCGCATGTAGTAAAAGAGGGTATTAATCATTACAAAGAACTAGTCCTGGACCAGACGTCGTGAGAATATTAATTATGGCATTTGTTGGCTCCAGATTCAGTTTCTGCAGAATGCGCTCCATGTATATAAGACTATGTTTACAAACGGAGACCATCATGAGCCGTACCAAACTTGGAAAGCTGATAATGAGTCAGCCCTCCAATACTGTTGAGATACTAGATGACGCCGCTTACTAAAGTACCATCGCCATCCAAGCACACGGTTAAGTCCGAGTATTCGTTATAGTTGCATCAATAAGAAGTAAACTGAAGCTGAATTGTCACTGAGGATAGTCATTAACTGCTGTGGTTCCCAGCGACCCATTCTATATGATACCAAAAAACCACTTAATTTTGCCAAGGGGTCTGATTCTTGAGGTTCTTTTGCATGCTTTAAGTCCACGACAAAGAACAACAGGTTTTAATTTACTTCCTTCCAAAGCCAGGCATGCTAAGTGTTGCCTACTGGTGCAGCAACGGTGGGTACGACTCTAGTCCAGGAAGAGACGTTGGGAGTCGTTCTGGTACATGGAAGTGACGAGGTCAGGATCCTTTTGATATGGAATATAGGCTGGGGAAACAGATTATTTTCCGGACTCTAGCTGGTTATTCTCCGTCGTCGATAAAGGTGAGCAAGAACATTCTCTCTCTCTCTCTCTCTCTCTCTCTCTCTCTCTCTCTCTCTCTCTCTCTCTCTCTCTCTCTCTCTCTCTCTCTCTCTCTCTCTCTCTCTCAGGGTCCAGCGTCTGACTTGAAGTAAACAATGCTTATTTCTCTCCCAAATTTATTGATTTAAGGTTTAGACTGTAAGGTTGCTCTCTCCCTTATTTGCTCGCCATAACGATTATATCACGCCTTCCTTTACGCTACACGGTTTCGCGTTCCTACACCTATTCTTAAGTTTGATTGCACAGTCACCTAACGGTACAAATTCACACTCGAAGTATCGCGACTCTCGCGGTGACACGCGCGCGCGCACACACACACACACACACACACACACACACACACACACACACACACACACACACTCTCTCTCTCTCTCTCTCTCTCTCTCTCAAGGTACTGACAGCCTGTGTTCAGTCCGAAGATTTTGCTGCGTGCCCACCCAGAATTAGGTTTAACTGCAGGAAGGATTTTCTTTATTATGAAGGGAGACATGATGCTATGCCTAATGTACCCTGGCGATGAAGTAGAGTAAATTTAGAAACATTTTGAAGCCAAACAACTCTTGGTTTGCTTATATGGGGGCTCAGCTTTTGTTGCTGGTGGATTTGCTCCGTCGTTACCTCGGATGCTCGCTAGATTTGCTCCGTGGTTACCTCGGATGCTCGCAAACCATGTGGGCGACCCGTAAAAGTCGAAGTCGACGTCTAGCTGGATCATATCTCGCGGTGAAGTCCTGCCTAGCCGTTGAAATACCTCCGGCGAAGTCCCGCGACTTCCCTCGCTTTCTCGTGCCCTGGCCCTACGCTGGCTGATCTATCAAAGCCTCTTTTCTAGTTCATGTCTATTTCAGGTCTATCACGTGATATATACTCAATTTTATTGGAATTCTGTTTTCCTTACTTTCACCTGATTGGTCTTTCATCCCTTCTTTATCTACAGTAGCTTTATTCCACCTCCTCGGGATGTATGACCCTTGGCGTCCTAACGGTATACTTCCTGTGTTTTCCTCATGTAGCGCATTCCTAGTGGCGTCGGTCCGGCAAAAGTTTTACCTTCCTTTGTTTCTATGTTTCGACATTCTGTCAAACAACTCTTTCTACCTGAAGATATGTCTGCGTTGCTTTGCTTGTGTTAAACATTCTATTTTATGATTAAATATTTGTTCTTATATTACTTCCAATACGCTTGTTAATAATTTCTATAGATTTATCTTCCCTCTCATATTCTAAGGTCGGATATCTTTAGTTTCTGCTTCACTACGCTCGAAAAATCCATCTCCTTTCACCGGTTTGAACTCGAGGCCTCGGGAACCAGAGGTAGGACATAATACCCCTAGGCCACGGAGAGAGTGACATGGAGAAATGGAGTGTGAAATGCATATGAAAGAACAAATGCTCTATGAACTGGCACATTACTGGCGTAAAAACCTGCAAAAAAAAAAAACTTTTAAGCTAGATACCCTAAAAAAATATAACCACACGACATTTAGACTCCCTTCGTACATGTGTGAACTAAATCCTGTTAATCTGTAGTGTACTAAAGTTAAAAATTATGAGCGTATCAGGAGAGATGTCATCGGTGCGGCTTCTGGACTTAACGGCACAGAATATTTATGCTGTGACTTAGAAGAACGAGGAAACTACCGTCGTCATGGGGGGAAGCTAGGAAGCTAATGTTGGGAACGACATTGAATGGTGTATGCTGTTGATTGATTCCATCATTGAGGATACTGAGTGTGATGTTTTATTTTCTAATAGCGACATAAATAAATCTAAAGAAGCATTTTCTGACTCAGGTCATGCACATTCGTTATAAGGCAATGTGCGATCGAATCCCAAGTATTTTACAGGACCGGTTTAAGTTGCTTGTTCGTCCTCTGAAGATTTGTCTTGTTTAGTGCATTGCTAGTATTTATCTTAAGATGTATATGAGCTTTGTTATGCGGAAAGAAGTACGCAATTTTTCTCAAATAACGCTGGAGTTGATATCCGCAAATGCTTTATAGTCATGATCTTTTGAAAGGAATATACGCACAGACACACACGCATACACACACAAACACACACATACTCCACGCACGCGCTCGCACACAAAGAGGTACGCTTACGCTGACGCATACAGACACACAAATACAGTTCAAGCAGCTAGGCAACTCTGAAGTACTGCGTTCTACTCCATCGTTCTCGTTGAATATAAACCAATTATTAAATTCGAGTTGTCAACTTGCAGTTATAACACCTTCTTTCATCGCTTAGTTTTCTCATTCCCTCTACATTTGCTAATTACGATATTCGTTCAGCAAGCTTTAGCCGCAAAAGAAGGAATAACAAAAAGGAAAATACGCATGCAATATAACTTACATGTTCCTGAAAGAGCCAATAAGCAGACACTAAACGTATTCAGAAACGTATTCTATACCAGAATGTCCTTATATGCTGGGAAATCAACACCTGTGGTAGAGAGCAATGCTTCGAATTGGTGTCCACTGTACTGAAAGTAGTGGGAAACGACAGCTTTCTCTACAATACATACATTACCATTACCTGCCTCCCCTACATTTGAGATACACGGAAATTCTTGCACATGTCATTTAAAAACCACTAAATACATTTTCCGGGGTTACATTACAGAAACCTTAAAGTCCCTAGCTCTGCATACTTCTATCCATGCAAAACTTATTTAGATGTAATCCATCACTCCCTTATGGAAGCTAATTTTCTTCCACAATGCTCTCCCTTCTGCATTGCTACTGAGCGCTAGATATCCAATCTTTACGTTTTGACCTACTGGTTCCCGTAATAAACATCAAGCCTATCTATGACAACATGTATCTAGCATTAAAATTCCAGAAAACATAGGTTAGTTACGTCAGGTGCTCCCTTCGTGAAGCTATGCATTCTAATCATGTGAAATATCAAAAGTGCAGTTATTTTACACAATTGCAGCAACATAGTATATACATGCTGTTAGCGGTAACCACTCAGTGCACTTTCTAACAGCTTAAAATTCAGAGATTTTCTTACTAATGCACCACACTGAGCAGTAGAAGAAATTAGAAATTAGTTCCCTAAAGTAAACAAAGATTTTTTCTTAATCAACTATTGGAGTTTTTGCTTTAAAATATCTAGTGTATAGAAAGTTTATCAATGGTTTCTCTGAAAATAATTGGCGAAATGAAATTGAATATATCTGGCATACACTCGTGCTAAATTCACATTCTTGACAAGCACCTTAAAACGTTCAGTCATCTCACCGAATCATTTTTACAAGAGCAACTTTACAGCTGAGAAGTACTGCAGGCATTGCCACAGAAATAGTTTTAAGAAACTGCAGACAGCAGCAGATAATTTAAATTTGTGTAACTTAGGATTACCAGAGGGAAGTGACCTTACTAAGGTTTCACTACTCAAGTATATCGGTAACTTCGGTAGTAGCTGATGGAAGACATTCTCTGCATTCAAACTAATCCTATCCGGTAATAGATGTAAGCATTGACAATTTATAAGTGAACTGGATATTTGGGAAAATATATATCCAAAATGGTGATAAAGAAAAAGCTTCGAATTTTGATATATCAGCATTTAATAGTGTTCTACAGTTTATTAAACAACCCACATGTAAAGATTTCAATAATATCAACGTTGATGATTATTAAATCATCTACTACAGATAAGGTTAATGGTAATTCACAGTTCAACCAGCCTAAGATTCCAGTGAAGGAGATGGAAGAGAAAGTACATCGCATTCAGCAGACATTTGGCAACCAGTGTAGGATTCTATTGACGTGGATGGAAGGGAAAGTACATCGCCCTCAACAGACACACAACAGATTAATTTCTTCACGTCTAGAGACGACCCAACTTCAGCTTGTCAATACCACAGGTGATATCCAATCATCTGTGCCCAGTAAGATCATGTCTTCAGTCGAGAATGGTACCAGAGTTCCAGTTCCAAAGGTTGGTATTGAAAGTCAGGAGTTTTCAAAGGGGATGAGATATAAGTTTCTTGGAGAGGAAGAAGAAAGGCCACATTTAGTTGCTGCAGCACGTCACGCTGAAGAGGACCAGGACCTGGTAGAAAACATGTTTCGGAAGAATTTTGACCATCTAAATCTGAGTGAGTACTCTTATACAAAGTAAAGCATGCCAACTACTCATTATTAACAAAGATGTGCTGAAAACCTTCACAGCAGAATTGGAGGCCAGAAACTCATTTCCTGTATTATACCTGGAATATTATCTTTGTACTGATGTAGATCTTGACTGCGTTCAAGCGAAGGTCACTGAGTCCGGATGTCAGGCATACCTATTTAAAACATAGAAGTTGAGGAGTCATTTAGATTCCGACGTGTCCAACACCGTGGTTTAAGGAGGCAACAAATCTTGGGTTTGCCATGGGGGAATCACGACTCAACTTTTATCAGTGGGGCATTTCTGTATGAGAATTCCTGTGGCTCAAAGATGTTCGTCTATGTGACATCCAATAAAATACAGGCATTTATTTCCAGTGCAGTCTACTGATCTGAACACACCGTTGAAGTTTCCACCGAGGACTATATTAGTTGCTGAAGGCCTAAAACGAAAAGTAAAATACCATTTCAAAATAACGTACTTAGTTCCTGGGTTTCTTTCGTCCAAGATCGCGTCCCATGTTATACTTATGAAACAGACGACATATGCTTCGTCTTGAACGTAACTTTTCTATTGATGAAGCCACATCAGCAAAATTCTGTGTTTTATATACGAGCAGTGTATTTAGCGAGCATCAGTGTTTTCTCCTGAATTCTTTTCAGATGTCATAATTTCTACTGCGCAAATCGGCGTATGTTAAAAGGTAACAGAAGTCAAAGCAGTACCATCGAAGCTGCCTGCACCATTGACAATGTTTTCAGGAGTGTTCGTAATCGTTAGCGTATCGTTTGGCTCATGCCAGAAGGAGTAGCGACATTTGGGAACAGAGTCAGCAGTCTTCACTATTGAAGTTGAGGGGCAAAACACAGAAGCTACTACTGATAATACTGGCAAGTTGTGGTTCTTCAGTGTAACACACTGACGACCTATCTCGCGCATTGCGTGGGAAATATATTCTTAAGTGTTCAGGTGCACGGTAATAAACACATGTCTCAGGTTATCCTTGAGATACAATTAACAAACTGTACGCATCACAATCCACAAAGATATGAATTTGTTTACGCAAAGACACCTTAAAGTAGCAAACTCCAGCATACATGACAGGATATTATACCCTAGGATTCGAAATATTTTAATACATATCAATGATGTTCCCATACTGATTGAGCTACCCTTTTATTTTCCCGTGGTCAACTCGGTTGATCCATAGTGCGCCTTCTTAATGCTATATCCGATACAAGAATGAGCTTAAATTTTTCTTGTGTTTCCTTTAATAATTCCTAAGCTTGTATTTCTGTTAGGAGTTTCAAGTATAAATTGCAAATGCATTGAATAATATGACCTAAGTGCATCATTATCACTTATTCCTGGCTATTTAAATAAATTACCAATATAATCTTGAATTTCACAGGCAAGTTCTTTTGGTATATTGTATACAAAATCCACCATAAAAATGTTCTTCCGTTCCATTAACACAATGAGAAAGATTTATGTAATCTCTAATCTTACTGTTTTGTAAAGTTGATTCTCTGATTTTGGTTGTTTTGGAAAATTTATTTGGTTTCTTTGGTTTGGCAACGCTATTTACGGATTTCGTGGTTAGTGTTGCTTACATTGCGAGCATCTATCAGTCTTCACTTGTTAATAAACAATCACAAAATGGAGATAAAGATGTTTGAACTTAGAGTGCTTCTAAAACACTACTGGAAACAAGATTATAAAGCCACTGCCGCAGTCAAGGAAATGTGAAGTGGAAAAAAAGGGATCGTTAGTGAGTGTGTAACACAACGACGGTTCCAACGTTTCAACAATGGAGACAAAAGCACTAAAGATGTATCACGTTCTGGAAGACCTGAAGTATGCAATATCGACGATATACACCAAGTTTTGCCAGAAAATCTGCAAACAGGTACCCGTAGGCCTTCAGAAGCACTTTGTGCATCAAACGATACCATACATGGCTACATTAAGATATCTGGAAAATTATAAAGACGCTGTAGATCTGTACCTCATGAATTGACACTACAAATGGCTGAACGTAAAGGGGATATCTGTCGTCAGCTTATCCTTAATACCATGGTTGATCGATTTGTCAGGAAAATGGACACTTATGATGAAAAATGGTATATTACCGAAACTCTGATGCCTCGAAACAGTGGATTGATTCCCGCCAACATTCCAAGGTCATCATTAAAAAATCAATTCGGTCCCAAAGTAATGTTGTGTGTCTGGTCAAATTTTGAAGATCAGATTCACTGGGAGTTTGTTCCAAACGGGCGAGAGATTGATGCGGATCTACTTTCAACAATATTAAACAAGTTCAAGAAACTTTCAGGCGGAGATACTCAGCATCAGTTAACCGAAATAGAGTTTCCTTGCAACAGGACAATGCGACACTCCATACTGCATCAACAACCACAGAAAAATTCAATTATTGGGAGGAATCTGAACTGCTACCACACCCAGCATACACCCCCTGATCTCGCACAATCAGATAATCATCTTTTTCGATTCATGGCCCATTTTCTACCTGGAGGAAATTATGACGACATTGAAGAAGTCCAAGAGGGTGTCACCAAATTCATCGTATCAAAAACCAGAGACTGGTACCATCGAGGGATAAGCAAACTCGCTGAAAGTCAGCTCAATACCCTAGAATCTAATGATATATGCTTTGAAAGGTAGTAAATTGCTTATTGAAACATATTTCAAATAAATGTTTTTTCCTAAAAGAAAGACATTACTTATGAGACAGTATCTATGGACAGTACTCACAATATGACAGGCTGACTTCAAAGCCAGGCCTCCTTTAACGTTCAAACCTACTAAACATAAGGTTAATATTGTGACTTTGTGGGTTCGTGAAATTAAAAGTCCAACTTGCAGAATTTCGAATCAATCTTTATTTCCGTAGAAATAAGCTTTGTACACCTCTGATAACTCATACACGTACGCAATCTTCCAGTCTGTCTGCACACTGCTCACTAGCAACTGCACTCTTGCCATAACTGAGCCTTCTAGTCCAATGCATCACTTATATACACCAATTGCAGTATCTAGAAGTTTCCCGACTATTCACAAAGCATCACGGTCTTTCACGACGGCGACGGAGCTGACAAGAAATTTCCCCGGCTGTCTTTCTCTCCCCACCCCGTCATCCCTCGGCACGTCATTAACGCTCCACATGGGCATAGGCGTGGCTTCGACGCTATCTGTCTCTTTCTTTTCTGCCACCTGTTTTTATCGTGCCTTCGACGATCGGGTGACAATATTTTAAACGCCGTGTAATTTGTATCAATTTGAAGATGGACATAAAAAAATATATATCTTTATTATAGGAACAACTATCATTTTTTAAGGGAAGAAAAGCATATGTTGGAATTACACGGACGGTTCAATAAGTGCCAGTGTTAAGAATAAAGACGCCAGTGTTTACAAACACAAATTATCTATTTATCAACACAGTGCCCCGTTAGGAATATGTGCTTCTCATAACGCTCCTGCCATTTGTTAATCCCCTCAAAACATAAGAATTGTCTAGTTCTGAGAAAAACCTCTGACTTCATGATGATGTCATTTCATATAAATTATGTTCCTGCTAGCCATGAAATGAAAATGAAATGAAAGGTGAAGTGCTTAACGCCCGGTTTTACTACTTGCGACACCGCAGGCGGTGTCACTGATGGTGCATGAAATGGAGATGGAGCATCGGTGGAATGAAAAAGGCAGAGGGAACCGAAGATCACAGAGAAAAAGCGCCTAGCACCGTGTTTGCCGCCACAAATCTCACTTTGAGATCGGCTGGAATGGAACCTGGCCTTTGTGAGAGTCGAGCGGTCCAATCACTCAGCCACGGTGCGGTCGTGCTAGTTATTTCTTCACGTTTGGAAACAGAAGAATATGGGTGAGGGAGGTGCAGTAAATAAATAATGCAATTCATTGAGCTTGGCGGCGGCAACACCGAATGAATGTGCTGGAGTATTAACCTGGTGAAACAAACCTTTCTTCTTCGCCATATGGGGCCGTTTCTCCTTCTACTTCTTGTCGAATTCGGGCAATAAATCGTTGTAGTGTACTCCAGGAACTGTTTATCCTTTTTCCAAGAAATGAATAAGTAAATAATTTGTGAATAATTCACTTCAATAAGTGAATTTTTTGATCCCAAAAAATCGCTATCGCTTTTGGTGCTTAACATGTTTGCCTTCTTTGGAGCAGATTCTCCGAAAGCAGCCCATTGTTTTAATTGTCGCTTGGTTTCCGGAGTATAATGATGAATCCAGGTCTCATCGACAGTGACAACTCGACACAAAAAGTCCTTCGATTTCGACTAAACAGCTCCAAATACTGCTTCCAACTTGAAAGCCGCACGTTGTCCACTGTCAGCAAACGCGGCAACCATCGGGATGACATCTTTCTCATCTCCAATTTATCGTGCAAAATATGAATTGCCGTTCAAGTCGTAAACCTATGGCCTCTGCCACTCTGCGAACTTCCGTTTGACGGTAAACGAGAAACATATACTGGACCTTATCGTGGACTTCCTGGGTAAACACATCTGCAGATCCTGCTAAGCTCTCCTCTGTAAAAACGGATGTTCGCCCACATTTAAATTCGTTATAGTACTAACTGTTGTCATAGAAGGCGAAACGTCTCATCATCATCATCATCATCATCATCATCATCATCATCATCATCATCATCATCATCATCATCATCATCATCATCATCATCATCATCATCATCATCATCATCATCATCATCATCATCATCATCATCATCATCATCATCATCATCATCATCATCATCATCATCATCATCATCATCATCATCATCATCATCATCATCATCATCATCATCATCATCATCATCATCATCATCATCATCATCATCATCATCATCATCATCATCATCATCATCATCATCATCATCATCATCATCATCATCATCATCATCATCATCATCATCATCATCATCATCATCATCATCATCATCATCATCATCATCATCATCATCATCATCATCATCATCATCATCATCATCATCACTATTTCTATGATTATGATTATTATGATTATGATTATTATGAATATGATGATTATGATTATTATGAATATGATGATTATGATTATTATGAATATTATTATTATTATTATTATTATTATTATTATTATTATTATTATTATTATTATTATTATTATTATTATTATTATTATTATTATTATTATTATTATTATTATTATTATTATTATTATTATTATTATTATTATTATTATTATTATTATTATTATTATTATTATTATTATTATTATTATTATTATTATTATTATTATTATTATTATTATTATTATTATTATTATTATTATTATTATTATTATTATTATTATTATTATTATTATTATTATTATTATTATTATTATTATTATTATTATTATTATTATTATTATTATTATTATTATTATTATTATTATTATTATTATTATTATTATTATTATTATTATTATTTACATTTCCTACTACATAAGATCAGGAATGCTCATAAATCATATTTTAACTATATACATGGCATTCATCATGCGTTTAACAGACAGCTTGGAATATTGAAAGAGTGTTACCAGATTAATTCTCGCAAAATAAATCAGCAAAAAGACGAAAGCGAGCACAGGGGCAGTATAATCACTGCGGACCTTTGAACCAAGTTATTCTGTGCTGTATGGGAACGAAGTAAGCTACCAATTTCTCCATTCCAACTCTATTAGTTTTCCTTCTGCTACCTGCTGGGTCACATTAATCATGCGGAAGTTTCCGTTGCACGAGCGCGCATGTGGAAGGGAGCGTCATTGCTAGGGTCATATATGTAAAACAAAACTGAATTCAAATTTATTTTAGATTGCGCCATTTTAATCTCGCTGTATGGTCCACGACTCTGCAACCCATCAGAATGGTTTTCCCGGTCTCCTCTCCCTCCCTCTCTCTCCCTGCCTCTCTCTCACGCACGCACACACACACACACACACACACACACACACACACACACACACACACACACACACACACACACACACACACATACGCCTCGCGTTCTACTGTCCGGACATGGGGAAAGGGAGGAGCGGAAGAGACCCATATTATAGAGAACAAGCGCCCTTCCTTCCCAACCCCATTTTCCGTCGTGATTAAAAACTCCCGGCGACCTCTTTTCATTCTACACGTATGTACATACGCTTCGGTCCGACCACACACATACGTACACGTCGGTAAATGGTAGGGTAAAGGCGCAAAGCATTGTTAACATTTTGAAAATCTTCCGCTTCCGCTAATACGAAAATGCGAGACGTAAGTGATTGTTCACATTTTATACATTTTTTATAACCTCCAAGGTCTGTCATGAAAATATTTCATAATTTAAATTACATTCACAGAAGAATGAATAGGTTATTATTATTTTAACTGTAATTATTTATTTGCATTATGAATAGATGAGTGTATAACCTAAGGTGCAGGTTAACTTCCATACACAGTACTAAGTGCTAACCCCAAATAAAACCAAAGTCACAGACCGATTCAGTAAGTATTAGAAGGCGATCTGTAATTTGAGAGAAAATATGCCATGATGACTTATTTCTACCTTCTTTTCACCGGTTCAGTGTTTATTGTAACCTACCATCGACTCTCTTTATTGCAAGTATGTTTCGCTATAATCTGGTTATGCATATAATTTTATGCAGCACAATACGTGGTTTACCAAATCCAACAATAGTGATGTCTATATTACTTCAGTAGGCAACGACTTCGGTACTAACTTCATACTTGAAGATACCCTTATTTCCTCTGTTGCTGATTTTGGATTTGTAATCTTTTAGCAGTGCCTGAGCTGAAGACCTTCATAAAATACCCTTTTATAAGGCATTCCTAGTTCTAAAATCAACCTATCTTAGGTTTTATTTGTATTGTTAATTCTATGTTTTATGGAGGCAGCAGATTTATTTTCTGATTAATCGATTATAATTCAGAGAAGATTAATGGTATACAAATGTTTCCAGAAGTTCATTGTCAAGAATTGAAAAAATTATAACACGTTCTGTCTTAGGTTTAAAAGTCCAATATTGATAACAATAACCGTGAAGAATAGGGATATTTAATTTTTGGCGGAAACTATTTGTTCTAATGCTATCGACGTTGCTGCCTCACATAATGGCAAGAGAGCACGAAAAATAAAATAACGATGTCTCCTCTTATAACTTTGTTCATATTATTATGCTTTGCTAATCGGAACACGCAAGCACTCGTTGAGACCAAGTAATTTATTGACATTAATGTAACACTGGTTTATATATTTATGTATAAAATACCCCAAGGTAAGCAGTAAAATAGTTCTTATGTATTTAAAATTCGGTTTAGATATGGAGAGAGATTTAGAAGAGGTTCTAAGTGTCCTATGCTCCGCAGAGGCTAATCAAACTGTAACTGATACCTATAATATTTTGATATACGCTCGAAGCTTGAATGAATGCTTATTTCACCAAACGATGACGTGAACCGTGATAAAGAGGCAACTTGTGTTTCTGTATAACCCGCCACCGTTGCTGATTTAGGTGCGTAAAAATTTGCGGCATAAACTGTGGAGCTAAGATTATTATTAAATAATTAAGGTCTCATTGAAGACGATACATCTTTATCACAAGGAGCAAAATTCCAATCCGCAATCACAATCGGGATCTCGAGTTGGGAAAGGTAGACTCTGGATAAAGGAAAAACTAAACCTGACAAAAATTTGAGTTTTCTCAGTATTCTACATCAGATATAATAGAGTATCTCTGCAAATCAAATTAAAATCTAACTGGTATTTTCTTTAAAGCTTTTAATGATTTTTATTTAGGATTCTGAGAGGGAGACATTGAATGCGCCACTTAAAGGAAAACAACACACTCAGACATAAATAAAATATTTTGTTCTTTAATGGCGCTGTAAACTGATAGGCTCACAACACCGCAAGTGTGTCGGAATTTTGTCCCGCAAGAGTTTTTACATGTTATATATCTGCTGATAGGCGGCTGTCACTTTTAAAAAATGCATCACATTCATATCTACAACACCTTGCTATGTTGGTTTTATCTGAAAAATATAGGGGCATGCATAGGTGTATGTACCGTCTAGAAAACTAGACCTGACAAAAACAATGCCCTTGTTTCAAATTTTATCTCCAGAAGAGTTTTTGGCAAAATGCGCAGGTTCTTCCAAAGCCAGTGTTAATGACAACATTGAAACATAAGATAAGGATTAAGGCTGGTGCAATTCAATGTCAAGTTTTCTGTTGGTGTAAGTCAAGGGGATTACATAAAGCCACTGGGGCGTTCTATGGTAAAAACGCAGTCAGGTAACTAGAATGAATGAAGAGGATGTAGGCGTATTAATACAGCATGCCTGAGGTGCAACAGACTATAATCAAGAAGGAAACTTTCGGTACCAAAGCCTTCCCAAGTATAGGAAAGTAATCACCACATAGGAGGTGTAATAGGTTTTTATAATCTACGGGGTTTCTGCAGTAAGAAATGGTACTGGCCGCTGATCAGATTCTGCATAAAGGATGTGAATACGTGGATCTTATATCAAAGCTAAATAACACTATACGCCTATTGGAATTTACAAGATTTATTATACATTCAGTTTGTACCTCACCCAAGACTGAAAATCCAAAACGTATGAGGCCAAGATTTCTGTCATAGGTGAGAGACATGAATAAGTTGGACATATGATCGATGAGCAGAACACACAAAAACATCTGTAGAAAGTGTGGCAGATGCACAAAGTTTCAATATTTAAATCATAATGTGGAACTAAATTCGAGGCAGTGTCTCAGTTTGGACCAACAATGCTAAGGAAACTGTAACTCAGTGTATACGATAAACCATTATTTTTGTTGTCTGCCTACTATTGGTAGTTCTAATACTGGAATTCATCTAAAGCATGTTAATTATTTTGTTCCCTCAACTATTTTATTTTGTTTGATTTGATTGTCAACTCTGTATTTGTCACGTGTGCTTAAAGCATAAATGACATTTAACATCACAACACATTTAAACTAATACAGTTACTGTAATGTTCCTGTATTTCTTCATGCAGTTGATGATATTTACGAAAACTCAACATTTTACGTGCGATAAAAAATATGTCAAGAGTTTTATGCCATACTGCCTGCCAAATGTTATATCAGACGAAAAATATTTAACTCTAATTACTCCTTCTATGAATGATTAATGAAAATATAAAAATCTATATCATCCATATGAATGATTCTATATTATTATGGTAAGACTTCCTCAAAAAATTAAGATTTAGAATGTGATTGGTAACTCATCTGGATATTGGATCTCAGCTTTTATAAAAGGCTAAGACAATTTTAATTCTGTATAATGGATTAATTTTAAAGCCGTTTAGAATAATTTGTTTTCAGGTTTAAATATTCTGTAATTTAATGT
Source organism: Mantis religiosa (assembly GCA_030765055.1). Taxonomy (NCBI): domain Eukaryota; kingdom Metazoa; phylum Arthropoda; class Insecta; order Mantodea; family Mantidae; genus Mantis; species Mantis religiosa. Next base: position 263,706,254 of record CM060950.1, on the reverse strand, counting down.
TACTTGATACACCCTTCAGCAGGTTATCAAAAAAGTTTAAGTTTTTTTCTTTGTTTTTCTTTTTCTTTTAAAATCGAACAGTTCTATTATCATTACGGCAACAAGACAAATTTAAAGACATAATTTATTTTTGACTAATATTTAGCTTTCGTAAATAAAGAAAGAATTGCATTCCAATAAAAATGATACCCAAATTTTACTGGAAGTGCACGTAGCCCGCAATCATCCCAGCCCCTTAAAACACCAGAAAAAGAAAAGCCTCATTAAAAAGGAAAAGTCGGTTAAATACCAAACTTGACGTTTAAGTTCAGGTTGTTACGAGGATGCGACAGGAAAATTTTCTGCAGTAGACATATCGGTTCATATTACCCTTTATATGAGAACTTGATATGTATAATTTTCTAAACACTGGTTCTGTAGGTCCTGATTAAAATATACATTAGTGTGAAGTATTTACATGACAATTAAAACGTATATATTTAATTTATACGCTTAGCCTTCTAGTCTTCTTCATTCTGAATGACTTTTGTATAACCGGTAAACCGTAAGCATAGAAAAAAAGCTTACTACAGAAAAGATGTCAATAGAAAGTACTTGCCGCCAATATGACCACTGCAGTTAAAGGCGATGCAACAAAAATAGAAGTATTTGTGCTTTTTACCTTCTCGACCACGCACTAGCCGGCAGGTGAAGATGGTGATTGCATTACACCCAAAACTTAACACTAATATTTCATCAAATTGCATGTTTTCAGATCCCATCCAAAAAGGTATTTTAAAGAAACGATCCATTTTTAGTGTATCTGGTACAGCTTATTTCAAAATCGTAAACTCGTTTAAATACCAAACTTGATATTTAAGTACAGTATCTTCCTAGGATGAAAAGATAATTTCCCACCTCAAACTACAAACTGAAGTAAATAACCTATAATAGAAATATTGCTTAAACTCTAACGTCACAATGAAGTTTTGCGAGACTATTGGTAGCATTCTTAATATTTAATTTGTTAACAAGTAAGTAAGCTAAGTATACACACTTTGACATGACATTGTGATTTGGTGTATTTCTAAGTTCGACCGAAAAACAGCAGTAATGTGATGTACTATAAACAGCTGCGGCTCACAACATTATGTTAGTATTCATACCTGAAGACAAATCAATAATGAACAAAACGAAGCCAAGGTGATCGATCGTATGATGTTCTCTAAACTGATACGATTCAGATTAGGTTATGCTAGCGTTGCCACAGCAAAACATATTTAAGATTATTCTTTGAACAACTGAAAAGGATTTTGAACTGGTATTGGAAAACTGAGAATGTTGCCAAAGTTGAACAAAATGGAGACGTAGGTACAAAATCAGACCACCTATTTCACTCATTCGACCCAAAGTTGAGACTCACTGTACCATTTGTAATTTCAAAATGGCAGATCTGGGAAATCTTGCACAGATATTGATACGCTTTTGCGTATTGATACGCTTTTGCAGTCACTGCTGTAATGTACATTAGTTATGTGTACGTGAGACTGGGATTAGCAGAACCGGTGGACATACGTCCTATTGTTAATACAGCATTCATCCCAAAACTTTTGCATGCAGTAAATGAAGATAACCCTGATCAAACAATGCAGTACTATGAGTGGTTTCGGAACAGGGTACAAGAGGACGAGGCCTACGTAGGGAAATTTTTTTGGTCCGATGAGACACAATTTAAGTTGGGCATACACTGTTTGCTGGCATAAATTGTCCGCTGGTGTGTAACGAGTCCACATGTTTTTGTGGAAAGGGCTGTAATTTCTCTGAAAGTAGTGTTTGGTGTGGGTTGTCAATGAGGGATCTAACAACAGCATTCGTTTTTGAATGATTGCCCAAGTGTACCTGACCATGATACACACATCTGTCTCAGCGGCTATTTGTACACTCTATGGAAATAATAAATTTTACTTCCAGTAGGATTGTGCACCACCTCCTTATCTCCGAAATATAAGTGCATACTTTGATGATTCTTCGAGGGCATTGGAAATCACGAAGTGCTCCGATTGAGTTTCCACCACGTTCTACGAATCTAATTCGTTAAGATCATCATCATCATCATCATCATCATCATCATCATCATCATCATCATCATCATCATCATCATCATCATCATCATCATCATCATCATCATCATCATCATCATCATCATCATCATCATCATCATCATCATCATCATCATCATCATCATCATCATCATCATCATCATCATCATTATTATTATTGTTATTATTATTATTATTATTATTATTATTATTATTATTATTATTATTATTATTATTATTATTATTATTATTATTATTACTACTACTACTACTAAATATACTCCTATGTAAGTCATATCGGATTATGATGAAATAAGTGAAATGAGTTCAAATCAGCCCAGGTCCATAGAGCTTAGAGTTATTCGACATTCATCTTTGAGGATAAGGGAGAAGCCTGGAAGAAACCCTTATCCAGTTAACTCACCCAGAGCAAGAATCGAACTCCCGACCTTTTCAATGTGAGGCAGACACGCTACTCCCGCACTACAGAATGCTGCATAGCGTAGAAAGCCAGTTACACTGGTAGCACTTCAAACGGCATGTGCTGCAATCGCTGAGGAAGCGTTTTCAGAAGTGTATCGCTGGTGGTGAGGATTTTGAGCAACAGGTATGGCTTAGAAGTCTAAGATGATTAGTTTTCCAGTTAAACACAAAAGCTGCAGTCTTCGTATAATAGAAAAGCTATCTTTATTTGGTTCATTGCTAACTCTATCTCTTTTTGGCAGTCAAGTCAAATCTTATGAGTTAAATTCACATGGATTTCCCTAATCGTCTTTAACAAACTACTCTTACAAAATGTATTCGTTTTAGTAGCAGCCCATCATGATCCCAAAGCGGCATGGTCCTCCTACTTACAACGTGACTTGCTAAGGGTGCCTCAAGGCAGCTCTTCCGTGACATATTGTCCGTGGTTCTTTCCACTTATCACACTAGGACACTTCACTTTCCTCCCCATTTGGTGTCATTTGGGCCTTTCAATACTTACTCTACGTTTAAGGCATCCTTCCACTTTCGTTGTTCTGCACCAGAGGGTCACCATTTGGTTTTAGAAATATCACTCCAGCAAAATCTTTGTCTCCCTACGATTTTTTTTCCTGTCCTAGGCTCCCAAACAGTCGCGACATAAGTCCACCTTTTTGGATTTATTTTAAACACATGGTTCTCTCAGCTTCACTTAGGGACTGCTGCTGCTTCCGCTGCGCTATTCAACTTCGTTGTCCTTTGGACGTCAATGTTTCTTATCCGTTTTCTGTGCCTGATGTTGAATAGCTTCCACTCCCCTTACCTCTAGCAAACCTGTAGCGCGGTTATTTCTTTCTTGGTTAGTGCAAATTTCTAAATACTTCTCGTTAATTCAGATACATTTTGAGCTTACGGCTACATATTTCGTTCTATGCTACAGTAGGCAAAAGCAATAATTAGATTTTTCAGCAGCATGTCGCTGCATAAAGACATTAAAATTCCAGGCTGTTTCCATGGCCACGAGAGGAAAAAAATGACTTACCATATGAAAAACGTTTAAGTATTATTAAATATTTAAATGTTCATATTGTCGCGAGAACAATCCGGATAGTGAGTAATCTATAAAAAGGGAGCCGCCGCCTGCCATAGTTAGTCGGTAATTGGACGCGTGCGCATGAACAGCTGTGTGAGCTGTGTTGTGGTCGTTGTCCTTGCAAGTTGTAGTGTGTATGTAACGTAATTCAGCGACTGTAAAGGTTCGAAAAGTGTGTTTCTATGGAAATAAAGAGCAATTTTTTGTGTTTGAGGCCTGGACTTTTAATTTCACGAACCCACAAAGTCACAATATTTAAATATTTTAACCAATTATAAAGAAAATCTTGGAAATGAGCGCAAGAAAGGAGAAAACGAGAAACGTTTGCTTTAACAAAAGTTATATTCCTGTGTAGTCAGCTTTTGTCTGTTTATTAACAAACGTAGGCTTTCACGGACGGCGTCTTGTTCATTAGAGGTTCCGGGCTGCAAGGCTTGGGCTTCCCCAACTCTCTCAACAAGTACTGTCTGTTTATTACAGTTTTTAATACTGCTTTACAGTTTTATTACAGTTATAAAAACTGTATTCACAACGAAGGATTTCAGAAACTATAACTAAAACACTGAAGACGTGTATTAGTTGTTGTCAAAATATTTTAAACATCTGCCATATTTATCAGGCCTATAGAAGGTAGTTTGGGATCAAGATTGTTCTTTTTTGATCCTATCATGGAAAGACGGCCAACTAAAATGTTTCTTTATGCTCGACCATGCCAAACTTTAGTATTTACAGGACTAGAAGCAGTACTTTAATGGGCCTCATTAAAGTACACCTGTTCATTAAAATATAAGTATTTTACCAATCAGAAGTGGCCACTTAACATTGTGAAAGCGCAAGTAACGATTTACCTTGTACCGATCTACAACTGTACTAGCGTCAGTTTAGAAGAAACTCAACATTTTTGACATAGTAACAGTGACATTGAAGTTACAACCCCCAGAAATTACGGCAATAGCACTCAATGTTACCAAAAACTTGTTGCCACAAGGGTCAAGAATGGTGCCCGGGAATTTCTTCTTAAAACTCATGGATTGGAGAATATCATAAGGTATAAATTCGTTCTCAGAAAATGCATTCCTAATATATTCCGAAAAAAAATTCTCTCAAAATATGAAATCATTGACCTTGTGGACTCGTCATTTTATTTTGAAATCAACACTCTACATAAGGCAACCAAGTGAATTATCTAAGTACGCAAAACTGAACAGCTTACTACAAGGCAAATCAGAAGGTTATAAGGGAAAGAAGGACTAAAGCATTTACAGCTGATGAGTTGAAAACATTTCTTAAAACAAACTTATAACAAATGTCAAACACAATACTAAAATCAATAGGAAAAGAAAGCACAGAAATTAACATCAATTCACCTTCAACTAATCAACAAAGCTCATTCCCGCAAATTCATTTCGGTAATTGTAAAATAAATAAGCTATATATGAAATAAAGTAAATTCTGTTCATATTATGATTAGTATTATTTTCAAATGATATTTCACTAAATTCAAATTGTTCCAGTTTGTCTACACTTTCTTTCAGGTTAAACTGTGTCACATGTTAACAGCTGTTTATAGGGAAGTAATATCTCTGCGCCCGCGTACTACTTATTACGTCTCACTTTATATAAAGGCATAAAGATTCTAACATATCACTCAAACCAGAAATGAATGTACTTTGAAATGCAACTTTAATTTATATACATAATCGAGCAACAACAGTTGTATGAAGCTTGACTATAATAGCAATTAAAACGCTAGTATCATAAATATTAAAATTGCTTCGCTTCCTTCGCTCGGTTAGTAATAATATTCGCGTTTTAACTACTACCATTATAGTCTCGTTGCATAATATACTATTATAACCCACGTTCCTATCCACTATTTATTATACTGCTTACACACATACACACGCAAACAGAAGAAATCCACAATGGCACGCAGTCACGCTCTAAACACAAATACATAGATTTTCCCTAGAATGTACCCTTTAGATTCGGTGCGTCTCGAAACATTTAACTCAGTGTGGAAGTTTTAGGTGAAATAAAAGACTTCCTCTAGTTATAAAGACTTCCTCTAGTTATCATGTCCAGTAGGGGCGAATACAAAATGCCAGTTTCAGTAAGGTTTTTTTTTGTCATTTACGTCCTCCTACGTTAAGTCATATCGGACGATGAATGAATTGGGTGAAATAATGCTCAAATGAGTCCAGGGTCCATGGAGCATAGAGTTACCCGGCATTCATCTTGGATGATAAAGGAAACCCCGGAAAAAACCTTAACCAGGTAACTCACCCTGACCAAGATTCGAACTCGAGACCTCTTGAACGTGAGGCAGACATGCTACAATCTACGCTACCGAGGCGGGCCCAGTTTCAATAAGGTTCTATGTTTTTATTTTCACTTTTCTCAACACTATGTCGTTTTTTAATTCCCGCTTCATGACACACACGGGATAAAGGTATCAAGGAGCTTGGTACGGCACCTTGGGCAATTAACCAAGGCATTTATGACACACTGTATAAGATATTTCACTTTTTTCTTAGTGCAAATTCTTCGTAAATGGATTCTTGGAGTAAAAAGGACAAGTGGAAAGATACCAGAAAAGGCAAAGAGGGTGGATAGACATGTAAGTCCTTCTGCTTCTCAAAGAAAGGAAATAAAGAACAAGACATTTTGTATTCAGGGTTGCGAAATCCGTTTCCTGTCGCTTTTCTTTTTTCTTTTAGTTTTGCATTGCAAGGGTGAAATCTCTTCTCTTCCCTCTGTCCGCCTGTTCACCAGCTTTTTATGGGAGAGTCGGTACATTCCCTGAAATGGAGGGTAGGTGTTGCTCGTAACGGATGGACAGAAACTGCACGTGTTTGCATGTGAGCGCTCGTATATGCCCGTCAGTGTTCTTTTTCTCGTCAATTGGTCTGTTGCAATTCAAGTTTCCTTGGGAAGGAAGTAAACAACGCTGACGTGTTCCATTCACTGATAATTTATACTTAGGTATTTATCACTTATTGTGTCTCTGCTACTTACCTATAGGAAACGGAGGAATTCTAGTTTCACCCATAAATTCGATACTTAGAATTCACCGGAAATGCCTGTTTGAGTTCTTCCAATAAAAAATTATATATTAACGTAACTCAAAACTAAAACACTTCAAATTGAAATTCAGCACCAATTTAGGATAAACACGAAGATTTTCCACCACTCTTAACTACGGCTTATATGAAGAAACTTCCGGTGCCTTTTATTTCCTAAAATATGCCGCTGAAGAATTAAGAAAATTGCTTCACATATAAGTGTACGCCTTAAATTTTATGGTAAGAAATTGTAAAGTTCTGTTCAGTATAAATTCACTTTGGGTATCTGATAAATAGTGATAATTAAAAATGTATTGCTCAGATGTTAGATCTCACTAATACACAGAATTCCTATAAAATCAGGTATGCTTGTGACTCTAAAGATTTTTGGGAGGTCCAGGGTCCGATTCCCAGCAGTGAGGTTGGGGATTTTTCTCCGACCAAGATAATTCCTCATATTCCCAAGAGTCTGGAAATGTGAATGAGAGTGCGAATGTGTGCGTGATCTAATGATTAAAACCAAACGATTACGAGTTAACACCTTCGATATTTTCCAGAGGAGAACATCCGACGATATAACCATTGGAGTTACAAAGTTAAATGAAAAAAAAATCTGAGTGAGTGAGTGTGTGAATGAGTGAATGTGTGAGTGAGTGAGCGAGTGAGCAACTGACTGAACGTGGCTTAAGTGACTGGTGAGTGCGTCTTTTGGGCTCAAATATTTAAAATATAATAGTTGTTATTCGTTTGAATTTCCAAATACTTTTTATAATTTTCTATCTCTACCATTTATTCACCAGATGGCAGGGCCAGTAATAAATTCATAATCACAAGATTTGCGAAAAATACTTAAAATACTCAGGTTACCTGAAACTACTGATATTAAACAAAAGTGTGTGTGTGTGTGTGTGTGTGTGTGTGTGTGTGTGTGTGTGTGTGTGTGTGTGTGTGTGTGTGTGTGTGTGTGTGTGGAGGGTGGCGGTTAGTGTGAGTAGTCCAACTTAATTACGACAGGTTGGATGCATAGGTATAGATGTGTTATAGAAATATAATAAGAAATCTTAAAAAAAGATCTGCTACAAGGATTTTTTTCCGTTTTCGGTTTGTGTTATATATATGATTCTGAAGTTATTATAAAAGATAAGGTGTACAGTCCATTTTTCATCAACATATATGAAAGTTATTTTAATTAAACTCGTTAGAACTATTTTTGCTAAAATCAAGTAAATATATAAATATAAGTGTTATGTTTTAAGGTGTATAATTGTTTGTAAACTATTCCGAAAAGCTTCGTGCCACATATTTAACTAAACATTTTACTTTTTAAGAGCACTGTTAATTGCTACTTTTATATTAGTTACATCACTGTGCCAGAATTTTATTCCCCAGGAACTCTTTTACAAGCCAGTATATTTACAGGAGTATTGCTTTTACTCACACTTAAAAGCCATCGCTGAGGGTCGGGTTTGATCTTGCGATTTTAAGGTCAGTGGGCTATCACTTAACCACTCGAGCATCACCGACAATCTGTCGTATCCTTAAAAGACGAAAAGCATAAATACCAAGTTTGGTATTTAATCACATTTCTTCCAAGATCCTTTTTAGGGAACAGAGATAGTCTGAGTGCCTTATGACCAAGCTCCGGTTTAAGTTGCATTTTGTTGTTCGCAAACGAAGCTAATAATTTCCTACTGTTCTGCATACGAAATACGGTCTTTGGGCTTTCTGGTTTGCAGTATCAATATATTAAGTTTCCTCTATATAATAATGCAAAGGTTTGAAACAGTTATTTTATGTTGTCCCCAAAGAGTTTCAAATATTGTATTATGTGAGGTTAAGTAGAGTGAGTCATGCACAGAGAAGCTATGTAAGTGGAAATGACGTCACAAAAGTGTTGAATAACAAACTTATTTGTGATTGGTGTGACGCGTATATCGTAAAACGTGGACCAATCAGATATAAAAGATTTTACGTTGCCATGGAGGATATTCAATATTCCTCTAGGGGGGTCGAACTATTAGCGAAATGCTAATGTGTAAAAGAAGAGGAACTGGGGATTCTTCTCCTAACAGTCGCCGTGAACGGATGTAAAATTCTCTTCTTAAACGCCGTTGTGTGCGGGAGAATATAAGTCTATTCTCGTAACAATCATCGAGTATAACTAGATAATCTTTACATTAAATATCATCGCTAGAAGATACACAATTTAATTATTATACACGGTAGTGAACAAACGTATAAAACTTTTGATTCTTGCACGCATCCAGATATAAACGCGTCACATCAAGTGAATCTTGTGTAAGAATAGTGTTATAAATGTTGTATCATACATTTTGTTCGAACTGGTGTTAATTGAAGTAAGGAAATAAAAGTTTCTACATTATTTAATACAGAGGAAAATGATTACTCATTTTACGTAAAATTTCCTTCCGCCGTACCACTCCTGTAAAAGAAGATATCTTGCTCAACCGGCTGAAGCCACGCCGAGGTAAGCTGGGACTTCAAGAACCATCAATTTCGACCCTGTTCCAAATGGTCACCTCAACGAGGGGCATAATTCGTCATTCATCAATACGTAACGACAGAAATCCAGTTCCAGGTTGGTCAGTTCATTCACGCCTCGCCATAGCAAGGACTTCTCTGAATGTGATACCATATTTATTTCACAGTTTATTCTAGAAGTAATACACAGTGGCGAAGACACGAACTTGAAAAGCTACGCCGAAAGTTAAATACTCCCTTAAAACTTCCTCCTGGATGCTAATTATCATTGCGTTCCACAAAGAAATCCTATATCTGGTGTGCGGGATTACAGAAAAAGATAGCTAGTTTATGATTGTACAGAAATACGCTAAAATATGTAATCGATGTAACCTACAATCGTAGATAACGGAAAACTTCATTTATCGATTTTAGTCAATTATTTGCTGCACTATAAATTTATATCTTAACATAACAATACAAACCAGCAGTCATAATAACGGTTTATCACCACGTTATCGTCCATTATTGCCAATTTATTTCAAAAACCAACACGCATTTTTTTCCCTCGAAAACAGTTGTGTTTCGGAACATTACCATCAAAAGCACAAGTAATGGAGTATGCTATATAAGCCCAAAATGTAATCACAAATCAGGAGACCCAAAGAAAAATTAATATCATTATGCCATTAACCAAGTCGTATATTACGTTCGAAAAAGCAATAGATGTTCCTGCTGCAGATTACTGCACAGCAAAGTACTTATCCGAAACATATTATGACGCAATCAATATACAAGCAGCTCAACATAAGCTCAAATATGAGAGACCATTATGAGTCAACAAAGTTACGCTTATCCAAGTGACCATAATTACCAAAGAATGCTATGTCTAAAGCCCTCATTCTACTACCAAGTGAGTCATGATTTACTAATATGATAAGACCAGTTTATGCTAAACTCACTTTATTCGTCACCAAAGCTATGTACACTTACTTTCACTCTTACAGTGGCACTAATCGTGTACAAATGCACTTACTTCTTTTTCCACAGCGCTAAGTTTTTCTTGGCTCTACTGCACACACCAACTGATGGATTTCGTAGTTTCCTGACATTCACTATTCGCCGACTAACACAGACGTGAAAATCTCACTTCAACAGTATTCTCGCTGGCCTCACTACGGACACCTGACTACGACCGACTAACCGACCTACCGACTGACCGACCGACCGACAGACCGACCGACCGACCGACCGACTGACCGAACGACCGACCTATGGACCGACCGACGGACCTATGGACCGACCGATGTCCTGGCAGGCTGAGATGCAGTTGAATTGCAGTTTTATTTATGGACGCTCATTAGCTGTGACTTGGGATCACAAGGAAAGTCCTGGGGCCAATGGAGAGGAGAGATACTCTGATGTCGATGGTTGCGGAGGGCTTTGCAATCCACAGTAAGTCGTCAGCCTCGATGCGCTGCCTGGCGATTTTGTCCTACAAAGCATGCACCTGTTAAATGCGCAGGTGTATACTGACCTCGGCGTAATCACCGAAGGACAGCTAGACTGTGAGGCGTGTAATATCGCTGGTAGTGTCTCTGTCATCGAGCAGAATGATTTCCGGAGGTAGGACAACAGTATAAAGAGGTGCTGAAGCGTGGACCGTCAAGTTGTTGGTGTTTTGTGCCACTATCAACAAGAAGGAGCTGAAGGAGTAGACTGCAGTCACTAGGTTTGGGATGTCTCTGACTTTAGGATTTGGAAGAACGGAAGTGCGAAAGCAGTGCTGTACACCTTTCCAAAAAGCCATCGTGCATTCGAAGAGAGATGCTATGACTAGGCTCGCGTTGATCTCAGAAAACACTATTGCGGTCTTAATGGAGGGCATATAGTGGTGTAAGGGCGAGATGAAACGGGAAATACCTGATGACCGCTAAGTTGATTTGATGCAAGTACTACTCCATCTCGCGGTTGATGCATGGAATACCAATGACTTTGTACTTGAAGTTGAGGGTTGCCTCTGACGTCCGCCGGTCGGCTGCAATGCAAATGCTGGATTTTGTCATTGCAGCCGCCGGCCATGATAGCACTGGGAAACACGTCTAGCATGGAAAAGTGATCATTTGATACGCCACCATATGGATGTTATAAAGACACAGTCAAAAATTCCGCTTCACCAAGTTCCAGACATATTTCCACGGCCTCCTAGTTTGGAAGAGGAGGGTGCTGATTAGGACGGTGGACAACATTCTGCCTCACAAATTGACATTCTTCGATGGCAGATATGCTCAGGGATTCGGAAAGTGGTTTTTGGTCGGAAATGCATAAGAGTTGCTGATTATGGTATAGGCACGAAAAAAAATTATTTAGCTCACCCCGTGACCACTAATTCAAACGTATACCAGAACATAAATGGAAAACAGCTACGATATCTACTTCAAACCGCCATTCTGGTCCTGCGGGATGATAGAAATCGGAAGGGAAAGTCCCTCTATAACTAAATGGTTTTAATGGGCCGGATTTACCACGAATTCGTAGGTGGGGTGTCCTTAGATTTACAGTAATTTTTGCAGCTATTTCATTATCTCAGCGAAGTTGAGGCAGCGGGTTCGGGATGGAAAATCTCTAAGAATAACAAAGGAGGACCGAATGGGAGCAGGTCTTACGCACGCCATTTTGTCTCACAGGTGTTGTGGTGGCATCGGTAAACCACGCCCTCCCACCGCTTCTGTTTTCGTTTGAGGCTTTTTGGCAATCCTGCGTCTTTTTCCGGCGAAGGCTGGTTGCTGTTGATTCATGGATGGCAGCGGCCCGTGGAGGTTTGTGAGTTGTGTTTAGTGATGAGCTGTTGGTTTCACCACGTGAATTTTGCGGGTCACTAGGGGCCTTTGCACCATCTGGGTGAGCGTAGGTGTCTGCTGCTTGATCTGCATCTGTCGTAGCTCATTTGCAATCTGCCGAAGCTTTGGCCAATCAGAAGGTTTGGGTAAGCGAAGGGGACGTTGCCTCCTTCTTGGAGATTGTTGTGTCTAGTGTCATTTCCTTGGTTTATTTTGGGTCGCCTTGCGCCAATACCCCCCTCTCCTAAACCTACACCGTAACAGGTCAGGTGCTCGCCCTTCAATTTGTCGCACGCAGGCAAAGCCGTGGCTGCGCCCTGACATACCTCCATGTTATGGCTTTAACGGCACTGGAAGCAGCACAGGTTGCGGAGACAAGAGCTGCTTGCATGACTAAATCTCGAACACCGCTAACAATAAGAGAGGGCGCCCGTCGGAGTTGCTTGCGTGCTCTAACTTTATCTGAAGATAAAAGGCTATTTACACCAACTCCTGGTTTTTTGGTCCCCTCAACTGCAAAGAGATATAGCTGGGTGTATTCAGTCGTGTGGATCTAGCCCGATAAGTTGTTTTATTGGTAGGTTTTAATACCTGGGAGGCCGAGGTTGATATATACTTCACTTACCGGTGTGACCACTGGGGTAACCTCGAATAACCCGCCGGATGTGTCGCGTCTTATCGAGGCCGAAGGTGAAGAATGGGATCTTCCACCCGTTCTCTGTGTGCTTGCACTGTAAGGTGAAGCTGTTCTTTCGCTCTGCGAAAACGGCTCTACGGACAAACCAGAAATTTTCGACGTGAGCTGTTAGAGGAGTCCATCGAGCTCTGGAGGTAATCCGCGATGACGGGTAGAATATGGTGTAGAAAAAACGTGTGCTATACCAACAAAGCCTTTTTAAAGTTACAACTACAAATGCTGCTGTTAACGCTTAAGACTGCGAGGATGTTTCCTGTAAACCCAAATATATTCCATGTCAATTCTGACATTTCAGTTTCTTTCCCCTTTACATAAAACGTTTTCACATGTAAACTGTACTTATGTTGTTCACTTTAGAGAAACTTTTTTCCATATGAATGATCTAAAATTCTTTGTGTTCCACATCTTTTAACTGCGTAGATCAATTCGGAGGATGATTGAAATGATGCTCAACTGAGTACGGGTATATAGCGCTTAAGGTTCTCCGATGTTGTTATTTTCGGGATATGGAAACGCCCTTAGGTAAGTAAGTCACCATAACCGACGTTGAAACTCGGGACTACTTGAACGTAAGGTAGACACACTACCCCCACAGCACAAAACAGGGTGCTTTCTGTGAATAGTTGAAATTAAAAATGGCATATCGTTTTGTAAAACAGGTTTTAATGGGAGAAACATGCATTTAAAGAGGCATGTAGATGTTTGAGTGTATAATTATAGTAGGGGTGAATATTTTTGTAAGCATGTGATACGAACGATCATATTGTGACAAAAACACAAAATTCTCCCCAAAGATATTTATTTTCTCACCAAAATTATTAGCATAACAGTACCTTAAAGTCACATTCTCTTTTACACAAGTACACAGCTTTGACAAATCGCTTTAACGTTTCTTTATATACCTTTATCACTCACAGATTTGTGTTGCTGATAATCTTTCTGAAGTACACATACTTCACCCTCTACACGGAGCTGCATGACGACTCTGAACACTACTCACATATTCGACGTAAACTGCGACGCTGCATGTTCCACTGCCCTTCGTGCTAGTCACGAAGCCGAGCTTAATGTCTTGGGAACTGCTTCCTACACCGTTCCATGGCTGCCTGAACTTCTCACACAAACTTTGGAACAGAACGCACTTCTCTGCAGAGAAATGAAATGAAATGAAATGTGTAGTTTTAACCCCGCTTTTATTACATACGGCAACGCAGGTAGTTACACTGATGAGATGAGGGAAACCGGAGATCCCGGAGAAAGCCCGCCCCAGCGCTATGTTGCCCACCGCAAATCTCACTTTGCGGTGGCTTGGGGGCGAACCCGGGTCACTTTGGTGAGAGGCTAATGGTCTAACCAATCAGCCACGGCGCGCCCCTCTTTCTCTGCACAGGTCAACTCATCGACTGATTCGTGAACTACTTCACTGCGCCGACTCCTCATCACGGACCGCACTGACACCCGAAGCTCAAACACACACACACACACACACACACACACACACACACACACACACACACACACACACACATACTCACACACATATTGTATGTTCATACTGCTAGATATCCTTGCGATAAAGTATAAATAACATGACTCGTGAGCTTCAGTATTCATGACACAGGTTTCTCAAATCTGCTTTCCAAAACATTTAGCCTGATAAATGCTATTGGCATTCCCAGTCATTTAAATGGTTGATTTATTTGTTAACAGCGTTTAAGAGCGTTTCTGTCGTTATGTTTAGGGTGACTTGCGCGCGTGGGTGCATGAATTCTAACCCAGGTGCAAAAGTAATGCAGGCCTCTGATGAAAAACGTGTGCGGTTTGTTCAGCTCACTGGGACAGTAAGTGAAGATGGTATCACATAGCAGATGAGGATACGATAGTATATAAATGGATTCTGCTAAATAGGTTTGATACATTCCAGATAAATATTATCCCAGATCTACTAGCACAATAACATATGTTTATCAAGAAGCCTGGGACTTGTTGTAAGGCTATTCTTCTTCAAATGATGCTAAAGTTTTTGTTCAGAACACCTTTATGGCCATATTCTCATGAGAGGAATACCTACAGTACTGTCTCTCTGGGCTTAGAATGGTTGTCACAGAAACGTTGTTGGCTGCATCACTCCACCAATCAGCACGCTTTATTGAGTTCACTGCTCTCAGCTGTAAATGGCGAACTTAAAATATCGTGTGCCGTATTACGGAGACAAAAATGTTTGAACTGCTGAACGGAATAAGGTGCATGATTCTACCCCTTTGCACAGCTGTTTACTCTTAACGACTCGCTTGAGGCTGTTGCAACAGGGTGCTATCTTTCACAGCAGCAGGCCTTTCCAATTCAGGAAAGTGTGAAAAACATTTATGAAAAATACGTTTGTGAGTAAACATTTGCGTTAATCAGATGTCAGATGCAGGCGTGACACCCAGCTGAATTTCAGAAGTAATTAATCGTGTGGCTTGAAGACTCTCGAGGTTTATATTTTAAAGTAAAATATACACTTTGAAGTGAATGCAAAACAAATTCATCAACTAGCCCTAATCACGTTCAAGAAATCCTGAGTTTTAATCTTGGTCAGGATGAGTTATCTGGATAACGTATGTTTTGGGGTTTTTCGCTATGCTGAAAGGTGAATGTCTGGTAACTCTAAGCTCTATAGACCCTGGGCTCTTTTGAGGAACATTTCACCTATCTCATTCATTGTCTGACATGACTCCACCTTGGTGGACAATAATAATAACAAGATGTATAAACAGTCACCCTAAATACAGAAATATGTACCTCCCAAAACGTTGTCGTCTCACCAAATACATACTGAAATATTGTCACCTAATTATCAGAAGGCCCGAACAGCTAGCAGCCGGGTAGGCGACAAGAGGCATTTAGACCACGCCTACACATTTATCTTGTAGCACTAACGAGGGGGATGGTTGGAAAAACATCACTAGCCATCTCTTTCCCCCTCCCTGACGTCTGGAACACTCGGGAAGATTCACTGAACCGCTAGACTTCCAGAAACGGCGATCTTCCCTATATAAGGCCTGCAGTGGACGAGTCAGTCAGTTCTTGGGGAGCAGCCGGAGGAGCGCCGTGCTAGTGAACGGGCTGGAAGACTGTGTGCGTGCATCGGAGGAGTTGTACGCAATTGCGTGTGCAGAGTGGACCTGTGACAGACGAACTGGTGAATTGCAATTGCGTGCGCTACGTAATTCTATGTAATCGGCAAGTGTTACAACTGTTATTCGGTGGAAATAAAGAACATTTTGAATTTGTGCAATTGGACTTTTAATTTCACGAACCCACAAAGTCACAATATGAAATTTGTTTAAATTCTTTACATAAAATATGTAAAATCTCACTAATACCGTGTGTTAAAACAATCATACAATTTTGGCGCGTACTCCAGAAAATCGGCTGCGTGGAGTTTTGTAGCAGTGTAAGTGCATGAATTGCATTTTCCTTTGCGTCGACATTTTATAGCACCTCATTTGGAAGTGTAATCCCTGCAACAATTTTGTTCTTAACAAATCCCGCACATATGGCGAGGATTAAATAAAATATTTTATATTCATTTTATTTATGTTCAATCAATTCGTTTCACTAAAGAGTCATTCGGCTTCATAATTAGTCCACGGAACTGAATAAAGCTTAATAGCAACTTTAGATAATCAAGCAAAAAGCTTTAATCTTCTTTCGTATTTATATTTTGACACGTCATACCCCAACGAGACCTTACCGTGAATTACTTCGTGTTTTTCTCAAATCATTTTGTTATATCGCCATATTTGAATACAGCTATTCAGGTAATGTGCCGGTAACCATTCATTCTTATGGAATAGGTTAGTTACGTGTTTATTTATTACACTTAGCTACAGCATTTATAAAAGTATGCTATTTAGGCTACATTTTGGCCAGCAGGTTTGTTAAACATTATACGTAAGGACGATTTTATATGGCTAAACGCGTCTGTGGACGTGCTAGGTTTAGCCATAAAGTGACTAAATTTACAGCATTGAAGTTGGGCACCCGAAAATTCCTCTGTTAAAATAAACTACTTCATCGGAAAACTACGACTACCACATGATAATAATTAGAATTAAAGTTTTTAGGCTAATATTTAAATGGTTTGAAAGTAGAAGTATTGTGCATACTCACCTTGTTCATAATTTGGGTCTATCAAATAAGCGATAACACGCAATATAAGACAAACTGTTTTCGCTGTACCATTAAAGTTAACATCTGAACCCATTTTAAGATGGGATCAAATATGGAGTTCAACCAGTGAATGATGTATAAAAACCGTATATCCTCTTCAGTTTCTATGAATGACTATTTGCTCTAACTTGTTCGTCCTGAAAACATGTCGAAAGTTAAATGAAGTACAATCTTTAGCAATGTGTAGACATATTTAAAATATATTTATCGCAAAAAATAAAATTTTGTTTTGCCAACTTTTACTACTTTTGTCATGTATGATTCACAAGTTGTAGGAAAGAATAATTCAGTCAAATAGAGCGGTATGGAGGAAATGTGACTTTACGTATATATTGGCTCCTAAATTATGAATGTTGCAGTTCAACTGTATATTTGTGCGCTTTATGTACACCCATTATGTTCCATACAACAGAGATGAGACTACACAATGCTTCCCTGTCCATATCTGAAATCTTAGTCGTGAGCTTTTGATTTTGAAGACCATCAAAGATTCTTGCTTTAAATGTTTCAGAACTAAATCCAAAGATGAACCTACAAATATACTTGAAGAAATTAGAGTTTCTGCAAAAAGTCTTAACAAATTCTTTATGAGTTCTTGCTTCATATGTCACGGACAAGTATTTACTGTGTTTCAACCAAAAGCTTATGTAAGATGTTAACTGCACCAACTGTCATCTTTTGCCTTGAAGAACATGTCACCTTTTGGAATTATCTTACTTAGCTCCTACTATCTCAAATGCAGATGAAACATAGCCACTTTGTGTACCCGTTTATTATTCAAGAAAGATTTTGGTCACTTTCAAAACAATATAATTAAGCCAGCCGAGATTATGACAGCCAAGCTTCTGCAGAACCATATGGAATTTATAGACAAGCAAGTGATAGATGCATTTTGATTCCCATTTATAAAAGCATGCATTTCAGGCTTTTGGTGGATTTGTGAAAATATGTCACCAGTCTTTTGGTCCAAAATCTGACAGGTCCATTTCAAGAAGTAGTCCCGGAATGGCATTGCTGTTTACGATTTGATTTTTATTGACGTATTGAGGAAGCGGCGTGTTGATTATTAGGTAAGTTGTAGCACTACTTTTTGGTATTAACTCTTCGTTTCTATGAGCAAAAATGCCAACAGTTCAGTGATTGAGTTCTCGTATCAAGGCACTGTGTTGTTTCTGGGATAACTACTGCGGTTTTGAAATAGAGCCTTCTCAGCAGTCACTGTCACCGTAATACAATATATGTCCTGCAATTCTTTCACTACTTTCAATCAAATTTCGTGGATTATGGTAAAAACTGGCACTGGAGCTTCTATGACATAGATCACCTCACCCCCTCCAAATCGGGATGCTCCTACAACCATTTCTTGTATTTATTGAAGAGTTTTTCACACAAACAGTAATTAAGGGTTTACGTGTTTTCGCTTTTCTCTCCATATCATATTTACTTTAAAGGCGTAAAATTTTCTTGTTTCTTTTGTCCGTTTGGATGACCTTTCACTAAGTATTGGAACCGTATGAGAAACTCGAAAATTATATTCGACCACAAGAGGAATACCAAAATATATTAGATATGTTTGTGTTACAAAGTTAGTGATGTACTTTCTATTTTTCACTAATTATATAACGGAAGTTATGAGGACAGGTCTGGCGACTCGTCGTAAAAAGATCATATTGGATATTTCACTGCAGAAAGCGCAACTTTTAACATAGCAGAACACTATGCTACAGGATAACAAGCACTGAAACTAAAATTATAACAAGTAATATACTACATATTTATTTTAATTTCATTAGCACCCAAATTTTTAATTTTCAAGAAAGGAGTTGTGTTTCTAATATGCTGTTATTGCGTTAACTATGGGTTTATTGTGATTATTTTAAACTATTTAAATTACTTTAAAGCATGTTTTGTTACCCATTATTAATACAGAGAATAATAGAATATAGAGAGCCCCGAGAACATTCCATCAGGGTACTGTTGATGTAGCGCTTAACTTTGAGTGCTTCAGCTGATGAGGTTAATGTAGTGTACTTTGATGAGAAGTTGCTATGAACGAGTTTGTGTCGAGAAACTTATTGAAATGTTTCAGAGAAAGGGAAAAATGGCTCTACATTGAAGTGACGGCATACCCTCTAAGAGAGACAAGCTGTTTTAGAAAATACCATTTATTAAGAAGGATATATGAGGCAATGAAAGGCACCATTGCTGCACTTCAAAGCAAGATTAAGTCTTAATCGATTAAAGTTTCCCCTTTGCTTTGAATGGAGCGGCGCCTTGTAAACTTTATAAATCATAAACCTACAAGAATTCTCCTTAAAGTTAGTGAAATGACGATAAGAATATTACTATAAATCTCAGCCTTAAACTGCACTATATATAGTACTTAAAGGTGAACTTACGATTTATCGTCTTAAATAGAACACATAATGTTTCTGAGCTGCATTATTATACACATACAAAATTTATAGTTCTTCAGTACAGAACAAAGCTTATGCAGCTTCATTTTATTATTGATAAGATATTTCACCATTATCTGTAGCGGTGCAGCATTTAGGACTATTTGAATAGGAAAAGATCATGGTAATTTGTATTTAACTACTATAAAGCAATAGAAATGTAAATAAATATAAATTCAATGAACAAATTAAACGCATATAATTTCAAAATAGTTGCGTGTACTTTCGCCAGATAGTATAGTTATACTTAAGTTAGTGTTCAGACTGTGTAGGCTAATCTTGCACTCCTAAGGCATTTATTTGAAATATCTCCCAATACGACCTGACCATTTAAAGGACGTTACACCTAAAAGTCCAATCTGTTGCGTTCAAATTATTTTCTTTGTCCTATATCGTTTATTAGTTGCAATACAAATTACTTCCAAGAAATTTTACTTTTCTATGCACATTTCAATCGAGATACACATGTGTAGAAATGGGATAGTACATTACACGTTTAGTAATAGATACAAAGGAAACAGCGACAGAAAAACTTTTAAGAACTGGCCTTAATATTCCGTATTCTTTCCACATAGTTGTAAGAAACAGTTGAATATTGACTGGACCTGGAAACAGTGGCAAATTTTATCTTTAATAAGGTATATTTCGGAAGTGGCTGATGACACAAAAATGGTATAGTACGTATCGTTTACAGCTTACAAGATTAAATAAAATTTCATCAGAATGAAGTGGACTTCAAAGGCCACTCCCAGAAAGTACAAGATATAGATCTTATTCTCTATGTTTAACAGGTATTTTAATCAAATTTCTTTTATACGTTTTCCAGTAAATATAAAGGTGTCGAAAAATGTTTCATGTAATGGCTGGTTTGGAATGAGAAGGCTTTCTTGAAAACCATCCTGAAACATCTTTGGCGCATATACGGGATCCGGAAACCAGTATTTCCAATGAAATCTCGGTAACAAATTTTTAGACTGATTATCATATTTTATCTACCTAATATCTACGTGGTAGAGAAAGTGAAAAGAATAGAAAGCGTTGCAATAGCAAATTGTTTCCTAAAATATGTATAAATTGTATAATTTGCATAAAACATTACGTTATGTTCGATTATACCACACGAGTTCAGGAATGTTACAATAGGTATTTGACTACAAGTAATCTCAAATAAAGATTTATGGACACGGATGCATGTGCAACATGAAAGATGGCTAGCAGAGAGAGCTGTTGACATGAAAATAATCAATTTCTATTACTGACACGACCATGTAGGTAAAAGGAATAATTTGAGTAGGATGCTGTACATACGCCACATGGAAATTTGACTTGAGAAAACGAAAGGTGTTACCACGAATATTTCGAAATCGGCTATAGCTACAAGAAGTTATTTAACATAAGCTTTTTCTCTCTCTCTTAAGGCATTCTTCAGTTATCCCAAATTTTACAACATTTTCAAAATTAAGAGTATTCCATAAGGTATTCTCAGATCACGCAGTATGTTTAGTTTTTATACGTAAGTATTTTTGTTGCAACCCCTTCTGCAATCTATTATGGTGGAAATTTGATTGTTCGTTATTCAATCTTCAGGGACTTTACTTGTGTTTTGCCAAATTTACTGCACGTATGTGCATGAAGTATAACATCCCGTAACTTTTGATTAAAAGCTACTCCAAATAAATTTAATTAAATTTGATAATTGAATTTGACAATTTAAATCTAAGTGCATCTTTACTTCGCCTTTATTTAGTTAACATTTACTTTTATTTATTTAATGGAACAGATAGGTACGATAAAGGAGTTAATTGAATTTCTTAGTGCCTCCAACCAGATGCGGATTATTATAATGTATCACCATTCTTCCACCGAAGTTATATTGCTAACTCTGTTCTGAAACCGACATGTGGTAATAATAATGTGGTAATACATTATCAATTTCATTTCTGTGTAAATACTAGTTCTAGTACTCCTTAACATCGAGAAAAAACAGCATGCCTTACACGTATCTTCAGTGCTAGGAGAAAACCAGAATTAAAGAATACACCTCTTTGAAATTCGTTAGGAACAATTTTAATAACAAGGAAAATAATGAACATTAATTGTTCTTTCACACCAGCCGTGCGTAGGATGCACTACGGAAGGACAGAGTAAGACTGAAGATTCACTGCCATAGCCGGGATTTGTACCTCGGATCTTCTGATCTTCCGGCAGCTCTTAACCATATCTTTATGAGAGCTCCTAGTGGTTTACCAGGAAAAACACGAGTCAGTTGGATAATTTAGTATCATGTTGGCACGTTGGCCATTGGTGGCTGGACGAAGACCAGAAGATCCGTGGTTCAAATACTGGCTATGTCATTGAATTTTTCAGTCTCGCTCTACTCTTTCAATGAAAATATTTCTGATGTAAACCTTAAGGTGATAAGAAGGAGTTTCCATGGTAATTATCACCAGTATGGTGTAATAGTACTTGACTGCTGGCCCCGTGGCTCAGTCGGCAGAACATCTGCCTGCCGTGCGAGTTGTCCCGGTTTGGATTCCCGGCTAGGGGTATTTTTTTCCAAACAAGATGATTACTCATCTTCTCCAGAGTCTGGAAGTATGAATGAGAGTGCGAATGTGTGCGTTATCTACTGATTAAAACACCACGAATACGATTTAACACCTTCGATTTGTTCCCAAGGAGAACGGCCGCCGATATGACCATTGGATTTCAAGGCGGAGTATAAATTGAATAAATAAATAGATGGAAGAATGGATGGATGGGTGAATGAATGGATGGATGGACAGACGGACGGATGGACGGACGGACAGATTAAGTGGTCGGTAGGTCGGTCGGTCGGTAGGTCGGTCGGTACAAGGTTGAATTACGTATTATTTAAAAGAAAATTAATTAAAATACAGTTTTATAATTGTGATCAATAATATTGGCTTATAGTAATTGTTTTTCCTTAACACGGAAGTTTTCTAATTATCTCTTCACTGGATAACTTTTAACGTCTGTTATATTGTGGATTAAGTTTCACATACAGAAATTATTTATTGTAATTCTCAGTTGCCCTCTAGTGCGTTTCATAATTATTAATCTTATCCATCAATAACTTCGGTAACAAAATACATTAACAACTATTCTTTCGAAAGTTTGTGCTTATGTCTGCTTCATATGAGTTTAGATAAACGTATCCGGTAATGATTTCATCATATATTACAAGAAGGACACATGACACTGAATTCACAGTAATATCTTTTATTCAGAGTGGGTCGCTATATTCGGCATTTGAAAGTACACATTGCATGTTATCGAGGGAAACAATTCCTTGAAACTGTAGTTACCTGAATACTTTACAAAAAAATTAAAAATAGCATACCCACAACGGCGTAGATATATCTCAGAAATTTCGGATGACAGAAAAATGCGATTGACATAAATGTTGTGGTTTAACTTATCTTTGGTGTAAATTTTTGTCTATCACTTATGGCCTACCAGTTAAGAAATTATTCAGAGTTCATTCCAAAAGGAAGAGTTTGTTACATAAATATCATAAGCATAAGTATTTTCATTTAAATAGAATTAATTTGACAAAATAAAAATATGACAACATATTTCCATGCAAAGGATGTCACAAGTAACCTAACCAAAATAATCAGTTACTGACGCAGAAAAAGAGCGACCTGTACATTTTTAAAGACCTAGTTTCGAAAAGCGAATAACATTTGTTTTTTATTTGACAGCCGTTTCTTTCTCCTAATATTTTGTAAGGTAATTTCCATGCAGTTTGCTCGGTTTTTTATAATATTTTATGGTTAATCTCATTTAAAGCTTTTGTGTTCACCCCCCACCCAAAATGGATTTGACTACAGAATTATTCCAGGTGAAGATATTTTACAATTTTGAATAGTTTCTGACGCCTAAACAACATTGACTGTGAAATGCACTTAATAAAGATGGCCCATCCAAAGTAACTATTTATAATAGATACAGCGAATTCAAAATAAACAGGTTTTCTCTTACTCATGAATTTTGTGAAGGACGCCAACATTTTATTTCCTGATGAAAATATTGCCGCTGTGCGAGCAAGGTTTGAAGATGATCAACGTAATTTCTTGAATTTGTGTGGACGACATCGGGTACTCTTTCGAATAAAATTAAAAGCATTTTACATCAGCAGTTAGACATGAAAAAACATTGCAGTCGATGAATTCCATATCAACCGATTTCCGAAGAAAAATAACAACGCATTGTTTCATGCATACAAGCATTCTAAGATGGCACTTAAAATTTGGTTGGGAATATCGTTACTGGTAATGAAACTTAGATTTGTCTTAATGATGATGAACAAAAAACTAAGTTGGCTCAATGGTTCTTCGGCTCCAAAGAAGCTTAAGCCTATAGAATTTCGACCAATTTGCAGTGCTGGTAAGAAGACTGTTACCAGTTTTTTCCCTCTCAGATGCTTACAATAAAACTACAATAAAATAGCTACAATAAAATTAGAAGATAGACTCACCGTTACCGCGAATGGTACATAAATGTCCGATTACCGTAAATTTATGGAAAAGTTTGTTGAAAGTACCCAAAAAGGAAAACGAACATGACAAAATCACAAAGCATCATCCATACAGCAAAACCAATGACAGAGTATCTGGATGCCCTGAAGGTCACCATGGATCCTCTACAATACAACTCTGACTAGCAAGTTGTAACTTATTTTTGTTTCCAAAAATTAAACAAAAAAAATACATGGAATCAACTTTCGTTACCAGATGAAGCAGTGGAACAATATAAAAACCTAATTTCTGAACTGCCCCAAGAGAAGAGACATCATTGCTTCAAAGATTGATTTCATCGCATGCAAGTGAGTATTGATGTCAAAGGGGAATAAAAAGAGTTTTTAAACAATTCTGTTTGATTTGCTAAAAATTTTAGTGTCGCCGTTTATTTTTAGGAACTTACTTTATTACATAAGATCACACTTTATATTATCATACAAAATCACATTTTCTAATTATTAGCTCTGTATGTAAAGTAGTTCAAACTCAATTTCATAATTAATCGTATTTTAAAGTGTTACTTAGTTAACGAATGGGCGAGAAAATGGGAGTGAAGATAAGGTGCTAGGCATTTTAATTATTTACATTATCGGTTGCAACGGACAGAGGGTGTTCTAATGAAAAAGTTGCACTATTTTCGCTCCAACATGACGGGTATATAAATTGAACCTTAAAACGCAAAAAAATAATGTGCTGATATGTTTCTTTAAAGTAAAATGCTTCTAAATAAACAGAAATTCAAATAAAAATGTACGGGTAATAGTATATTACGCCCTAAATCATAAAAAAGTGCAGCGTAAACTTGTGATATTGATCGCAGGATAGAATGCATCTATTTGATTTGTCTATTGCCAGATGACAGTTCCATACTATCTTGAGCGTTGAAATGCTACACAAGCAAGTTAGGTTGGCTTATTCCAACTTTAATAAAAGGATTTGTTGCTTGAAAATCTAACCATAGGTATTATTAGGCTATATTATATAATTACTAATTGTGCATTTTGTTTATATAATGCACAAAATTGTTATACTACAATGCAAGTATAAAATGCAAGCAAGGGCCGTGTTAACTGTCTCCCATGTTCTCAAAATTTCTATATTTATCGCACACTGGAATATACGTCACCTAGGGACTTACTTATTTTAAACTAAATTAAACGTTTCCCCAGATAATTGCATTTTTACTTTTACTCGTCTGTATTTTCTATTACATGTGTCACACGTAAGGTAAACGTCTAATAGAAACTCACACATAGCTGGAGTAGAGATTTTGTAGGAAGTGTATCCAAAGACGTTGCTTCCAATCACTGTTTGTCGTCCAGATATTGCCGTGCTATGATACTATTGCTACCAGTTTCGTCTGGTTGTTAAACAACGATTTTATTGAACGCATTAATGTCTCTTTGTAAAAACTACATAATAGAATATCCAAATTCCTTGCGCAAAGTTGGACTATTGAGTTTTGGATTCATGGAGATTAACAGGAGCCATATACTGCGAGGGTTTTGACAGGTGCATGGAGGGAGTAGTGTTTGTGGTAGACTCTCTTACTGTTTTTTCAATACTATGATTGATGAGGCTTTACAGAGGACTTGGATTCCCTGCTGTAAAGCACGGTCTGTCAGTAGCACTCAGTGCTGTCTCTGTTAGTTAGCACATGAATAAAGCACATTTTAAACAGGTTTATGTACTGTGTGTGAGAACAGAAGGGCTTGCTGCAGGATGGTATCATTATTGTATTATCCTTCTGTTTCCCTATTCTAATATCCCTCACACTCTCGGAAAGGTAACATTGGTTTTAGTTGGCTGTAGCAGCAACTGCTGCTAATATAAAGTGAAGGCTCCCCAACACTACCACAAATTGTTGCCTAATTTTGTGCTGTAATCCATTGATGTTAAAGATCACTTACTGCATCGATGGGCTTAAACTAGATTTTTGCACTGTTTGCAAATTATACTATTTCACTTGTTTATATCAAGTGCAAAATGGAACTCAATTATGTCAATACAAACGATTGCAAAGCCTATGAACCTCACGCTGAAAATCATCAGCAAAATCGTTAAACCTTAGATTTAATGTCTTTTTTGCACTATGTAACTAATATTCCATACTTATCGTTATTGCTGCTATGAATCGAAAGTTAACATTCCCGCACTAGGGCGGTAATTTCTCCATAGCAACACACAGGATATGCAAAAAGCACTAGTCCGGTAGGTAAAACATTTACTTTAAAATATTGATTGCGATATTAAAATTTTTACAATTATATAAATATGGATAGTGAAAAAATAGTATGCAATACACGTGTGGTAAGCACATAGCGGAACCTCAGAAATTGAAATAACTCAACGTAAACGCCACGTTTTTTCAAACCTTCCTCTTTCCGAATAGAGTGCTTACCACATTAGTATCGGAACAGACTATAGTTAATACACTTATCATGGTGAAATCAATAAATAAGTAATAATAATAATAATAATAATAATAATAATAATAATAATAATAATAATAATAATAATAATAATAATAATAATAATAATAATAATAATAATAATAATAATAATAATAATAATAATAATAATAATAATAATAATAATAATAATAATAATAATAATAATAATAATAATAATAATAATAATAATAATAATAATAATAATAATAATAATAATAATAATAATAATAATAATAATAATAATAATAATAATAATAATAATAATAATAATAATAATAATAATAATAATAATAATAATAATAATAATAATAATAATAATAATAATAATAATAATAATAATAATAATAATAATAATAATAATAATAATAATAATAATAATAATAATAATAATAATAATAATAATAATAATAATAATAATAATAATAATAATAATAATAATAATAATAATAATAATAATAATAATAATAATAATAATAATAATAATAATAATAATAATAATAATAATAATAATAATAATAATAATAATAATAATAATAATAATAATAATAATAATAATAATAATAATAATAATAATAATAATAATAATAATAATAATAATAATAATAATAATAATAATAATAATAATAATAATAATAATAATAATAATAATAATAATAATAATAATAATAATAATAATAATAATAATAATAATAATAATAATAATAATAATAATAATAATAATAATAATAATAATAATAATAATAATAATAATAATAATAATAATAATAATAATAATAATAATAATAATAATAATAATAATAATAATAATAATAATAATAATAATAATAATAATAATAATAATAATAATAATAATAATAATAATAATAATAATAATAATAATAATAATAATAATAATAATAATAATAATAATAATAATAATAATAATAATAATAATAATAATAATAATAATAATAATAATAATAATAATAATAATAATAATAATAATAATAATAATAATAATAATAATAATAATAATAATAATAATAATAATAATAATAATAATAATAATAATAATAATAATAATAATAATAATAATAATAATAATAATAATAATAATAATAATAATAATAATAATGATAACGATATTGATAACGATAACGATATTGATAACGATAACGATAACAATAACGATAAAAAGAATAATAATAACAATAATATAATAATAAGGGGAAGAAGAAGGAGGAGGAGGAGAAGGAGGGGGAGGAGCAGGAGAAGGAGGAGAACTTCCCCGATGTGTCTAAAATATTCGCTGACTTTATGTACTAAAATTACCAGTTACTATCCAATAACTGATTGCAGCGTAAGAGCATTCTGATTCTTACAACTGCTAGATACTACAGTCCAAAATAACTCGATGACAGCAGCAGGAAAGTTGCATTCT
The DNA here is from genome assembly GCA_030765055.1 of Mantis religiosa. Classification (NCBI taxonomy): domain Eukaryota; kingdom Metazoa; phylum Arthropoda; class Insecta; order Mantodea; family Mantidae; genus Mantis; species Mantis religiosa. The sequence goes on along the minus strand of CM060950.1, from coordinate 263,678,444 downwards.
TCAAATCTATCCACGTAGAAATTTAGGGATGCAGGAATATAATTTGTATTTGTTATGTTTTCAGTATTGGAACCCCCACGGATGCTGTCTCAAGTGCTCATCGTTAGTCACTGTTAAGAGGAAATTGTTCTTGTCAAATTAACTTCTCCAGGGACCTCCAGGGGCTAAGTGTGTTTCAGTGAAGCCATCCAGCACAAACCTTTTCAAACCTTTTTACAAACTAGTTTCAAAGTTAACATACCAAACGTTACCACATCGCGAGATTAAAGACTTTGAGCTCTTACATAGCAACAATGAGAACTTTTCTGAGAAATTCAATGTCCTTCCATATGCCTAGGGATTTGCCTTGTTGAAAAACGTCTTGTACTTGGTCCTGCTTTTCGAATGGAAACGTCAGCTGAGCTTCTCTCTACCAGTAATGCATTACTTATACCTTAATTACTGAGCTCCCTGGTTCAGGAAAGGAAAGAAATGATCAGTAACTCATAAGCCTAAATCAACAAATAACAAACAAGTAAGCTAAGGGAAATTGCCTGATCATTCCAGAATATATTTTTAAAACACAATTAAAATAATGCTGCTTTATAGTTTAGGTTTTCAGGATGCCAAAGGAGAAGAGGAACCCATAGAAATTTAAAAAGGTGTAGATAAACGGGAATCCGAAGGCATATTTTACTTTATAAGGAACTGACTATGATCAGGCAACCGCCGACGGTGAAAGCTTACAAAGCACACAAACACACACACACAAACACAACACATATAACACACATACATACACACACAACACAACACAAACACAACACACATACATACACACCTTTTACAGGCTTCCTTCGCCTACTTTAAACATCAGCCAAAGAACCAGGCGGTGACACTTAATGCCTGAATCGAGATCCAGATCAGCTCCTAACAGATGGTCTACTCATGCCGAAAAATAGAAGATACGAAAAACATCCATAAACACGTATGTGCCCGCCTCGGTAGCGTAGAGGGTAGCATGTCTGCCTCACGTTCAAGAGGTCATGAGTTCGAATCTCGGTCAGGGTGAGTTACCTGGATAAGGTTTTTCCGAGGTTTTCCTTTATCCTTCAAGACGAATGTCGAGTAACTCTAAGCTCCAAGGACCCGGGATTCATATGAGCACCATTTCACCCAATTCATTCACCGTCCAATATGACTTAATGTTGGAGGATGTAAATTACAACAACAAAAAACACGTATGTGCGTTTATACATTTAAAAGGCATACAAAAATACTTGCAAACAACTAACAAAAAAAGGGTCCAGCTCAAAGATATACCGCGACATGCTTATTTCCTGATTGTGTATCATTAGTCATTAGCATTCGATTCACTTCTGGAAGCAGCAGTGCACTAACGCTTGCTTACAAACTGCTGAAGGAAGAAGAGCTATACGATAACACAGCAAAATAGCATTGAAGAGACTGGGGCAATATGTTAGGAAGAAGTTGCAATATACGCATTTTATCTCAGCGTTTTACAAGGATCTATGAAGTCTGGGAATGCCCAATGCCAAGCCCTTGCCTTTCTGTAAAGATCCTTTGCTTTCGATACTGAAGGCGATCCGAGCCGCACTGCTCCAATTAAATTTCAGCATTAGAAGGAACAAAAGACAGACCCACTCAATCTGAACTAATGTTTGCAATTACAGAGTCCTTCATTTGTAATTGATGTAATGTAATATTCTTACATTGCATTACATAAGTCCTGTAGTAGATCAAGTGTGTCATAAGAACAAACTCTAACACTATAGTTCACTGATGTCTTAAAATCTTAATAGGAAAATTGGACAAATGCGATAATTAAATCTTATTGTGTGTTTTGTCAAACAATTATCACGTCGCCCCCATCGTCGATCTGCCATGTAGGAGTGAGCGGGGTTAGGGAAATTGCTCCGCCCTTGCTGGCATTGCCATTGAGATGAGCCATAGAGGTGTGCTTTCTTGGGTGGCCAGTAGCTGACATCTCGGAGGCCCAAGCGAGTCTGCCATGAGAGATTAATGCCACTTCAAGGACAGCCACGAGCTGACGTAACGAAGCTGGAAGAGAATCCTATTATTACCACGCAAAAGACCATTCCAGACTCTAAGTCGAGAGCTTTTCATATCTAGAACAATCTCCGCATCCAGCAAGTTTACATAAAGGCCAATGCGAGGAGTATTAGGGTAGTTGAATAGCAGTGTTCGGTACTAAGTGTTTGTGTGTGTGTTTGTGTGTGTTTGAACTTCGAGTGTCAGTGCGGTCCGTGATGAGGAGTCGGCGCAGTGAAGTAGTTCACGAATCAGTCGATGAGTTGAGCTGTGCAGAGAAAGAGGGGCGCGCCATGGCTGACTGGTTAGACCGTTAGCCTCTCACCAAAGTGACCCGGGTTGGCTCCCAGGCCACCGCAAAGTGAGACTTGCGGTGGACAACATATCGCTGGGGCGGGCTTTCTCCGGGATCTCCGGTTTCCCTCATCTCATCAGTGTAACCACCTGCGGTGTCGTATGTAATAAAAGCTGGGTTAAAACTACACATTTCAAAACATTTCATTTCATTTCTCTGCACAGAAGTGCGTTCCGTTCCAAAGTTTGTGTGAGAAGTTCAGGCATCCATGGAACGGTGTAGGAAGCAGTTCTCAAGACATTAAGCTCGGCTTCGTGACTAGCACGAAGGGCAGTGAAATATGCAGCGTCGCAGCTTACGTTGAATATGTGAGTAGTGTTCAGAGTCGTCGTGCAGCTCCGTGTAGAGGGTGAAGTATGTGTACTTCAGAAAGATTATCAGCAACACAAATTTGTGTGTGATAAAGGAATATAAAGAAATGTTAAAGAGATTTATCAAAGTTGTGTACTTATGTAAAAGAGAATGTGATTTTAAGGTACTGTTATGCTAATAATTTTGATGACAAATAAACATCTTTGGGGAGAATTTTGTGTTTTTGTCACAATATGATCGTTCGTATCACATGCTTACAAAACATGATTCCAAATATTCACCCCTGCTATAATTATACACTCAAACATCTACATGCCTCTGTAAATGCATTTTTCTCCCATTAAAACCTGTTTTACAAAAGATATGCCGTTTTTAATTTCAACTATTCAGAGAAAGCACCCTGTTTTGTGCTGTGGGGGTAGTGTGTCTACATTACGTTCAAGATGTCTCGAGTTTGAACATCGGTTATGGTGAGTTACTTACCTAAGGGTTTTCCTTATCCCGAAAATAACAACATCGGAGAACCTTAAGAGCTATATACCCGTACTCAGTTGAGCATCATTTCAATCATCCTCCGAATTGATCTACGCAGTTAACAGATGTGGAACACAAAGAATTTTAGATCACTCATATGGAAAAAGGTTTCCCTAAACTAAACAACATAAGCACAGTTTGCATGTGAAAACGTTTTATGTAAAGGGGGAAGAAACTGGAATGTCAGAATTGACATGGAATATATTTGTGTTCACAGGAAATATCCTCGCAGTTTTAAAACTTAAACAGCAGCATTTATAGTTGTAACTTTAAATAGGCTTTGTTGGTATAGCACACGTTTTTTCTATACCATATTCTATTCGTCATCGCGGATTACCTCCAGAGCTCGATGGACTCCTCTAACAGCTCACGTCAAAAATTTCTGGTTTGTCCGTAGAGCCGTTTTCACAGAGCGAAAGAACAGCTTCATCTTACAGAGCAAGCACACAGAGAACGGGTAGAAGATCCCATCCTTCACCTTCGGCCTCGATCAGACGCGACACATCCAGCGGGTTATTGGAGGTTACCCCAGCGGTCACACTGGTAAGTGAAGTATATAGCAACCTCTGCCTCCCAGGTATAATACCCTGCCAATAAAACAACTTATCGGGCTAGATCCACAGGACTGAGTACACCCAGCTTTGCAGTTGAGGGGACCAAAATCCCAGGAGTTGGTGTAAATAGCCTTTTACCTTCAGATAAACTTAAAGCACGCAAGCAACTCCGACGGGCTCCCGCTCTTATTGTTAGCGGTGTTCGAGATTTAGTGACCCGCTAGTGACCTGCGAAATTCACGTGGTGAAACCAACAGCTCATCACTAAACACAACTCACAAACCTTCACGGTCTCCTGCCACCCAAGAATCAACAGCAAACAGCTTTCGCCGGAAAGAGACGCAGGATTGCCAAAAAGCCTCAAACGAAAACAGAAGCGGTGGGAGGGCGTGGTTTACCCATGCCTCCACATCACCTATGAGACAAAATGGCGTGCGGAAGACCTGCTCCCATTCGGTCCTCCTTTGTTATTCTTACAGATTTTCCATCCCGAACCCGCAGCCTCAACTTCGCTGAGATAATGAAATAGCTGCAAAAATTACTGTAAATCTAAGGACACCACACCTACGAATTCGTGGTAAATCCGGCCCATTAAAACCATTTAGTTATAGAGGGAATTGCCCTTCCGATTTCTATCATCCCGCAGGAACAGAATGGCGGTTTGAAGTAGGTATCTTAGCTCTTTTCCATTTCTGTTCTGGTAAACGTTTGAATTAGTGGTCACGGGGTGAGCTAAGTAATTTTTTTCGTGCCTATACCCTAACCAGCATCTCTTATGCATTTCCGACCAAAAGCCAGTTTCCGAATCCCTTAACACGTCTGCCATCGAAGAATGGCAATTTGTGAGGCAGAACGTTGTCCACCGTCCTAATCAGCATCTTCCTCTTCCAAACTAGGAAGCCGTGGAAATATGTCTGGACCTTGGTGAAGCGGATGTTTTGAATGTGGCTTAATAACATCCACATGGTGGCGTAGAAAATGGTCACTTTTCCACGCTAGACGTATTTCCTAGTGCTATCATAGCCGGCGGCTGCAATGACAAAGTCTAGCATTTGCATTGTGGCCGACCGGCGGACGTCAGAGGCAACCCAATCATTCGCCTTATACACGCGGACCCTCAACTTCAAGTACAAGGTCATTGGTATTCCATGCATCAACCGCTAGATGGAGTACTTGCATCAAATCAACTTAGCGGTCATGAAGCATTTCCCGTTTCATCTCACCCTCACACCACTATATGCACTCCATTCCGACCGCAATATTGTTGTCTGAGATCAACGCGAGCGTAGTCATGGCATCTCATTTAGAATGCATGATGGCAATTGGAAAGGTGTACAGCACTGCTTTCGCACTTCCATTCTTCCAAATCTTAAATTTAGAGACATCCCTCTGCAGTCTACTCCTTCAGCTTCTTCTTGCTGGTAGTGGCACGAAACACCAACAACTTGGCGGTCCACGCTTCAGCACCTCTCTATACAGTTGTCCCACCTCTGGAAATCATTCTGCTGGATGACGCAGAGACACTACCAGCGATATTACACGCCTCACAGTCTAGCTGTCCTTCGGTGATTACGCCGAGGTAGTTATACACCTGCGCATTTCAGGTGCACGCCTTGTAGAACAAAATCGCCAGGCAGCGCATCGAGGGTGACGCCATACTGTGGATATCAAAAGCCCTCCGCAACCATCGAAATCAGAACATCTCCTCTCTCCATTGCCCCCAGGACCTGCCTTGTGATCCCAAGTCAAAGCTAATGAGCGTCCATAAATAAAACTGCAATTCAACTGCATCCCAGCCTGCCAGGACATCGGTCGGTCGGTCGGTCAGTCGGTAAGTTGGTTAGTCGGTCGTAGTCAGGTGTCCGTTGTGAGGCCAGCGAGAATACTGTTGAAGTGAGAATTTCACATCTGTGTTTGTCGGCGAATAGTGAATGTCAGGAAACTACGAAATTCATCAGTTGGTGTGTGCAATAGAGACAAAAGAAACTTAGCGCTGCGGAAACAGAAATAAGTGCATTTGTACACGATCAAAAGAGATCTTTTGATCTGAACACGATCTACAAAAGAGCTCCTGGGGAATAAAATTCCGGCACAGTGATGGAACTAATATAATAGTAGCAATTAACAGTGCCCTTAAAAAGCAAAATGTTTAGTTAAATATGTCGCACGAATCTTTTCGGGAAAGTTCACAACAATTATAGACTTTAAAACGTAACACTTATATTTGATTTTAGCAAAAATAGCTCTAACGAGTTTAATTAAAATAAATTTCATATATGTTGATGAAAAATGGACTGTACACCTTATCGTTTATAATAACCTCAGAATCATATATATAACACAAAACAAAAACGGAAAAAAATCCTTGTAGCAGAATTTTTTTTAAGATTTTCTTATTATATTTCGATGAAATGTCTATACCGATGCATGCAATCTGTCGTAATTAAGTTGGACTATTCACACTAACCGCCACCCTCCACACACACACACACACACACACACACACACACACACACACACACACACACACACAAAAACACACACACACACACACACAAAAACACACACACACACACTCACACACACACACACACACACACTTTTGTTTAATATCATTAATTTCAGGTAACCTGAATATTTTAAGTGTTTTTCTCAAATCTTGTGATTATGAATTTATTACTGACCCTGCCTTCTGGTGAATAAATGGTAGAGATAGAAAGTTATAAAAAATATTTGGAAATTCAAACGAATAACAACTATTATATTTTAAATATTTGAGCCCAAAAGACGCACTCATCAGCCACTTAAACCACGTTCAGTCAGTTGCTCACTCGCTCACTGACTGACTCACTCACTCACTCACTCACTCACTCACACACTCACTCAGATATTTTTTTTTTTTTTCATTTAACTTTGTAACTCCAATGGCAACATCGTCGGCCGTTCTCCTCTGGAAAATATCGAAGGTGTTAACTCGTTTTCTTGGGAATATGAGGAATTATCTTGGTCGGAGAATAATCCCCAACCCCACCGCCGGGAATCGGACCCTCGATCTCCCAGAAATCTTTAGAGTCACAAGCAAACCTTATTTTATAGAATTCTGTGTATTAGTGAGATCTATGCATCTGAGCAATACATTTTTAATTATCACTATTTATCAGATACCCAAAATGAATTTATAATGAACAGAACTTTACAACTTCTTACCATAAAATTTAAGGCTTATATGTGAAGAAATTTTTTTCAATTCTTTAGCGGCAACATCTTTCTTGAATAATAAACGGGTACACAAAGTGGCTATGTTTCATCTGCATTTGAGATAGTAGGAGCTAAGTAAGATAATTCCAAAAGGTAACATGTTCTTCAAGGCAAAAGATGACAGTTGGTGCAGTTAACATCTTACATGAGCTTTTGGTTGAAATACAGTAAATACTTGTCCGTGACATATGAAGCAAGAACTCATAAAGGATTTGTTAAGACTGTTTGCAGAAACTCTAATTTCTTCAAGTATATTTGTAGGTTCATCTTTGGATTTAGTTCTGAAACATTTAAAGCAAGAATCTTTGATGGTCTTCAAAATCAAAAGCTCAACTAAGATCTAAGAAATCACGACTAAGATTTCAGATATGGACAGGGAAGCATTGTGTAGTCTCATCTCTGTTGTATGGAACATAATGGGTATACATAAAGCGCACAAATATACAGTTGAACTGCAACATTCATAATTTAGGAGCCAATATATACGTAAAGTCACATTTCCTCCATACCGCTCTATTTGACTGAATTATTCTTTCCTATAACTTGTGAATCATACATGATAAAAGTAGTAAAAGTTGGCAAAACAAAATTTTATTTTTTGTGATAAATATATTTTAAATATGTCTACACATTGCCAAAGACTGCACTTCATTTAACTTTCGACATGTTTTCAGGACGAACAAGTTAGAGCAAATAGTCATTCACAGAAACTGAAGAGGATATGCGGTTTATATACATCATTCACTGGTTGAACTTCATATTTGATCCCATCTTAGAATGGGTTCAGATGTTAACTTTAATATTCAGGTAAACTCATGGTACAGCGAAAACAGTTTGTCTTACATTGCGTGTTATCGCTTATTTGATAGACTCAAGTTATGAACAAGGTTGGTATGTACAATACTTCTACTTTCAAACCATTTAAATATTATTTTAAAAGCTTTAATTCTAATTATTATCATGTGGTAGTCGTAGTTTTCCGATGAAGTAGTTTATTTTAACAGAGGAATGTTCGGGTGCCCAACTTCAATGCTGTAAATTTAGTCACTTTATGGCTAAACCTAGCACGTCCACAGACGCGTTTAGCCATATAAAATCGTCCTTACCTATAATGTTTAACAAACCTCCTGGCCAAAATGTAGCCTAAATAGCATACTTTTATAAATGCTGTAGCTATGTGTAATAATAAACACGTAACTAACCTATTCCATAAGAATGAATGGTTGTCTGTATTCAAAAATGGCGATATAGCAAAATGAGTTGAGAAAAACACGAAGTAATTCACCGTTAGGTCTGGATATGATGTTTTTGGAATCGACATACATAGTTATTGCTTTCAATCCCATACTATAACACTTATGCTCTGAGTTATCTACCCGTCCTCTATAAACTTTTCTACAAATCATTCTTTAGAAGGCATTCAAGAATGGCGTAAGGCACATGAATTGCTTAACACGTTGCATAAATTCAAAAATTAAAAGGTGCAGGTGAGTAACCTGGTATATTTATTACACACACACACACACACACACACACACACACACACACACACACACACACACACCATACACCAGTGTCCCAAATGCCCAGTCCTTTACGTGAACGGATACTCCTTCGCGTGTTAAAACAGTTGCAGAACGCAACTGGGCAATTCCAGTTAAACGCAGGATGTGTCAGGGGTGTCTTTATGATAGCTAGGAAGTCCGTTGTGTTCAAAAAGAATGACTACACCTGTTAGGGTCCCACAGCTACTGTTGTGACTCCTGTAGTTTAGTTCTATCTCATCCTTCCTCCTGGTGCCTGAGACATGATAAACTCTCGGCTGCATTACGCAAATCTTCGCCACGATAAACAGACAGACATCAATTTTTGATATTACTTGTTTAGAGTTGCCGCTGTTGGAAGGCTCTTCGCTCTCTTGAAATATGGAAACTTCAGCTTGTCTCCTGCTCCTCAAGGCCTCCGTGTTATTTCAGCACTAGAGCAAGTCTGACTATCACACAGGAGCTAGTAGAAGTCTTTACAATAAGTTACGCAATCGCTGATTACAAGAGGGGTTCCATTGGATTTTACGATCGCTGACATTATTTCCTACTTTTCGCACAACTCCAATGACTCCTTAAACGGGGAGTAAGTAGATATACCTTTGTTTTCCGATGTTAACGAGGCTTTTGAACAAATTAAGCAGGCGTTGTAGTTGCTCTTCATTAATTACGGCAGCATAAATAGTTTAAAAATGTATTTAGGACAATTAAAATTAAATAGTAAATGCTTTATTTTTTGATCACGGATATCCCAAATCCCACCACCAGGATATCTACAATACAAAATATGCAGCCTTTATCTTCACATGCTAATCGCCACTCCACATTCATTCAGCATTGAAAAGCGTGAAAATCGTTCTTCTTAACTACGTACAGTACAACAAAAACGTACAGTATACTAGACCAATAAAAATGACACAAACTGAAAAGCAATTATTTCATGTTCAGTGCGTTTTCAATTAGTGGTGTTACATTATTATTAACGTGATTGGGCACATGCCACATCGTGTTTCAAACCCGAGTTGAAATATTAATATATAAATGGACAAATTCACGCATACGTATCACTGACACGGGCTAAGATAAATACAATAATCTTAGACCGTGTCAGTGATACGCATGCGTGAAATTGTCCATCGAATAAAGAAAAAAAAACTGCATTCGATCCAGTTGTGTATTGCGTTAACATCTTGGAAGGTACTATTTTATTATTCCATGGAAGCTTAATGTGCTCTGATGTACAAAGTTAACATCCGTACCCGCCTACTACGCTTGGCAACAGCGCCCTGCTCAAGCAATGTTCCACGATATGACGTTACAATGCGTAGACGGTCACGAGTTCGAGTCCCACCTTGGGCATGTTCTTTTTGTAGTGTTTAAAGCCCGCTTTTACTACGTGCGGCACCGCAGGTGGTGACAGTGGTGATGCATGAAATGATGACAGAACACCGGTCGAATGAGATGGTGAGGGAAACCATAGCACCCGGAGGAAACTCGGCCCTACGCCGCTTTCTCCGCCACAAATTCCACGTGTGGTCGCTTGGGATAGAATCCGGACCGCCCATGTGGGCTTATGTGTGTGTGTGTGTGTGCGCGCGCGTGTGTGCGTGCGTGTGTGTTGTGTATATATTTAAAACTAAAGGAAAGCAGGAAAAGCAATTAAGCGCAGAAACGCAAAGTGACGAAACAAAGGAAAAGAAAACTGTCATTTGTCTTGAACTTTGGCATTCACTTTATCAGTGGATAATTCACAAAAGCATAGGAGTTGCAGCCTCGACAGGCATTTGCATCCCCGACTTTCTACTCTTGATATTTTCAAGTACTGGCAACATTCTAAGTCACACTTGGCAAGTCATTTTCCTACGAATGGATCGCCTTTGAATCTAAGAGCTAAGACACTATTGGGTTAGAGTTAAGGCGCTTTCAGGCAACGTCCTGGAAGATCTAAAACGGAGCTCAACCACAAGATGCCAGTAGTGACTGCAATATTTTCAAATTGACTCTGCTTTCAAAATATTTCCCACACAATCAGTATCAAATAGAACATTTGTCATATTTAAATTAAGTCTTGTAGGTTTACTAAAACGCCAAAAATAAAAAAGGGACTTGTAACTTTAGAAATTGCATACATAATATACTGGTTTATTGCTCATCCTTCAGTTTAGCAAATACATGAATCGGAAGAGAAAGTACAGCACGCGCTCGCATATCTACTCTCGATACTTAAACCTGGGAAATACATCAGTAAGGTATGCCAAGAATGTGATACGGTCCAAATCATAGAATAAAATTTTGGGTTTGTTTATAAGAATAGCGATAGAAAATGTAGCAACGAACTTGCTACGAGGGGAGTTCATTAAGTATTGCAACACATGTTTTTTTTCTCCGCCAATTTTGGTTGGAGAAACCTGGCTTTTCTTGTGAAACATTTTCAAACATTCCCGCTTCGTCTCGTAAAGTTTTATTAACTTCCGATAGGTGACAGCGCTATACGGAGCTTTTAAAAGGCGTCTGTAACAGAAATGCGTTCGATCCAAAGGACCGTGATTGAGTTTCTTTTGGTGGAAAACCAGGACATCTCAAATATTCACAGGCGCTTGCAGAATGTCTACGGTGATCTGGCATTGGACAAAAGCACAGTGAGTCGTTGGGAAAAGCGTGTCTGATCTCCCGCGTGCTGGGTGGCCGTGCACAGCTGTGATTCTTGCAACGTTGGAGCGTTCGAGCACTCTGATTCGAGATGATAACCGGATCTCAATCAAAATCTCAATGCTCAACTTGACGTTTCTGTTGATAGTGCTGTTACAATTGTTCACCAGTTGAGATATTCAAAGGTTTGTTCTCGCTGGGTCCCTCGACGTCTAACCGAACACCATAAAGAGCAAAGGAGAACCATCTGTGTGGAGTTGCTTGCGCGTCATGAGGCTTATGGGACAGTATTTTTGTCAAATATTGTTACCGGCGATGAAACATGGGTTGATCACTTCGAATCCGAAACAAAACGGAAATCAATGGAATGGTGTCACACCTACTCTCCTGCTAAGAAAGACTTCAAAGCCATACCCTCAGCCGGTAAAGTCATGGCTACAGTCTTCTGGGACGCTGAAGGGGTTGTTCTGCTCGATGTCATTCCCCATGGTCAAACGATCAACTCTGAAGTGTATTGTGCTACTCTTCGAAAATTAAAGAAACAACTTCAGCGTGTTCGCAGACGCAAATATCCGAACGAATTTCTTCTTCTCCATGACAATGCAAGACCTCACACAAGTCTTCGCACCCGAGTGGAGCTCAAAAAACTTTAGTGGACTATCCATCCGCATCCTCCTTACAGCCCCGATCTAGCACCGTCGGGTTTCCATATGTTTAGTCCAAAGATGGACGCAATGCTTGGGACGCATTACGCATTACGTTGACTCCGACATCGACCAGTGGAATGGTACCGTACAGGCATACAGGCCCTCATTTCAAGGTGGCGTAAAGCCGTAGCATCGAATGTAGTTTACGTTAAAAAATAATGTTGTGTAGCTAAAAGATTACGGAATAACACGGTGTATTTGAATGCTGAATAAAATAACCCTGTTTCATAAAAAAATATGTTGCAATACTTATTGAACTGCCCTAGTATATAACATTTCTCATGCAGCTTTAAATTTGGTTTACCATTAAGTTATGGATAGTAACGTAAACAAGACACACACGCACACACTTAACCAAACTAAACTACTGTAAACCACATGCTCACGCGCGAAATACCCGTGCAATGGAAGCAGAGTGCAACCCTGCTGTTGATATTTATTAAATACATTCTGTTATTCAACATCTGAAAAGAAAGGTATGATGTGTTGCACGCACATTACCATCTCTACTCATTCTTGTAATGGTATTCCTAAAAATTCTTATTTCTCTACTTACTTTGTGTTAATCGAGACAGTTGTTGAAATTGTTTTATTATATATTTCCTTATAGATACCCTAGGATTAACGGAATATATAGGCATAGGCAATGGTCAAATATGCTAAGAGCTAGTCACCATATGATGCACTTGAAGTTTCGTTTTCTTCGCAAGTATAAAAAATTAAAAAACGAAATAATTCCTATTTGTGAAAACTAGGTATTGGGAGATTCAAATACACAAGGAATATCCCGGAAGCAGTTATTTCCACAACGAAATTTACATTTTTCCTGTACTAAAGTTTTGTGCAGGTACGAGTATATATTTCGATTTAGCAATTAAGCAAATATCAGTCAAACTGAAGGGCTCTTCAGAGATTATTCGCTGAGAACTGAAGATTGTCATATCTCCCATTTTTAAGACAAATAGCTTAAAACATATTTTAATAAAAGTCATTAGAGCCATTTTTGAGACAGCAAAACACTTTTGAACATTTTCCATGTAAAGATCAGTGCGGGGTGGAGGGATTTTCTTGAAAATGTTTGTATGGTAACCTTAAAAACTGAACTGAAACACCAAGTTCAGTTTTTAACCGAGTATTCGCCATACTGTTATATTGTGAAAGGCAGACACGCCACATATACACACAAAAAACATTTCTAAAGCTTCATATCTGGGAGGCAGGGATTCAGGGGCTCTCCAAACGTGATTTTTCGGTGAAATCGCTTTGAAATGCAATATTATAAGTGCTTAACAGTAAGTAAAATTAGTGCATTAGATTATAAGAGTTTATAGAACCGTAATTTGTAACGAGGTGATTGATGGTACATGAATATTAGAGTGAGAAGGAGAGAGAGCGAGAGAGGACATTTAATGTAGTACATGCTCAGTACAAACATTTTCATTTTTGAGTGTATGCGCCTTGTACTCTCTCACGAACATCGTTTTTCATAGCGAGCGTGGTGAAACCGAAATTAGTGTTGATAACATGCAATCGTGCGCTGCGAGAAATCAATTTATAAAACACGTTAAAAGTACAGGATAACGTGCCAATAATTTGGCGCACATCACAGTCTAACATGTGGGGGAGCTGCACGTAATTAAATCAGTGGATTGCTTTCTCCACTTACACGATTCAGTACACACAATTAAACTCGCTGCTGCCCATGAAAATGAAATTTCAAGCATAAATTGAGTTATAGCGGATTCCGAAACCTATATTTTCAGCCAGTATGCCGATAAAAAGAGCGGGACTAAAAAAGAGCGCTTATTAATAAATAGATAAACTGCAACGATGAAGTTGTTTATATTAAGAGTAGAGTAGATCTTTCGCATACAGTGAGACGATTATATGCGTGTGTATTCCCAAATACAATACAAACTTAATAGCAGATGACAGCCTAGCTCGGTAACATCAATGGTGTCTGCCTCGCGTTCAAGCGGTCCCGAGTTCAAATCTAGATCAGGTTGAGTTACCTGGAAAAGATTTTACCAGGTTATTTCCCTTATCCTGAAAAACGAATGTCGGATAACTCTAAGCTCTACGGACCCTGAATTCACTTGAGCGTCATTTCACCCATTTCATTCATCGTCCGATACGACTTAACATTGGAGGACGTAAATTAAAAAAAGAAGTAGCAAGTCACACAATTTTTCGGGAAGTAATTTGGAGATAATTGTTCACAAGGCGTAATAAGTTACCAATTTTGGTTTCTCATCATACCAAAATGGGTGATATAAGTGCAAGTACACAAACCTTGTTTTAAGTTTAGTGTACTAATGGTATCCATTTATCTCGCTCAAAATCATCACGATCAGCTAATTAAGGACTTACGGGAGGTAATCCTTGCCAAGTAATTACGTCCTTAAAGTGTTAAGCACTCAATTTCATACAAGTTTATTGTAAAAATTAATTGCTACGCTACGTTCGCATGCCTTTCTGTACCACCTGTCGTTTACCTTTATGTGCAAATAATTCTAAGAAAAATTTACTTTATTTTTTACTTTATGTTAATATAGAAAAACTTTGTAAAACTGCACATTTCGCTGTAAGTAGCCTATAAAGCGGATAGGGAAAGCCCTGGAAAAAGCCTTATCCAAATACTCACTCTGACCAGGATTCAAACTTGGGATCTCGTGAGGCAGAAAATGAAATGTGTAGTGTTTAGCGCCCGCTTTTACCACATACGGCACCACAGCTGGTGATATTGATGACACACGAGACGAAGATGGAGCACAGGTGGAATGAGATCCCACCGAAACCAGAAATCCCGGAGAAAAGCATAAATCTCATTATGCGGTCGTCTGGGATCAAACCCACGTCATCTTGGTGAGAGCCAAGTGGTGTAATAACACAGTCACGGCTACTTCAGGCAGACATGTTACTACCTACGCTACAGAGGCGAGTTCATAGAAGTTGATCCCAATATCGGTTAACAATTCTTGTGAGAAAAAGTCGCAAATAAGCAAAAGCATGATTTTTTTAAAAAAGTGTTCTTTCTCTCTTTCTCTCTCTCTTGTTCTCACTCTTTCTCTCTGTTTCTCTATCTCTTTCTTTCTTTCCTTCCGTCCCTCTTTCCCACGTTCCCACTTTCCTTCTTTCCTTTCTTTCTACTTCCTTCTTTCATTCTTTCTTTCTTTCTTTCTCTCTCTTTCTTTATTTGTCTCTTTCTTTCTTTCTTTCCTTCTTACCTTCTATCCTTCTTTCCTTCTTTACTTCTTTACTTATTTGCTTCTTTACTTCTTTACTTTTTTATTTATTTACTTCTTAACTTCTTTACCTCTTTCTTTCCTTTTTCGTTCTTTCTTTCTTTCTTTCTTTCTTTCTTTCTTTCTTTCTTTCTTTCTTTCTTTCTTTCTTTCTTTCTTTTTTCTCTCACTCTTTCTTTCCTTCTTTTCTTCCTTCTTTCCATCTTTCCTTTCTTCCTTCTTTATTTCTTTCCTTCTTTCTTTGTTTCTCTCGTTGTTTATTTGTTTATGTATTTATTTCAAGATAGACCATTGTACATTTTAGCACTATATTTTCAGTAGCACACTTCAATAAGGTTTTTCAATATATTTAGATAGCACTATTTTTGGGCTCCAGCCATTTGGTATACGCCAATTCTACAGAACAAGTAAAAGAGAAAGCTATGTTTAGTAAAATAAAGGCAGACTCCATAATGAACTCAGTGCTTGTGGAAGTTGCCCCACCAGTGTCCCAAAGCATTGAATTATCATCAAAACCTTCTAGTATTCAGCTTAACTATAACTTTCAGCGTTCTTTGCATTAAATGGCAGCTCATGGTTCTGCTGAAAGATCTATAGCAGTGGATTGTAATTACTATGGACAGGATTTTATGCACAAATAATCTCCAGACCACATGTATACTTATGCATTTCAAACCTTCATAATATGCACATATCAAATATATTATAATCTTTTATAAGCATACAATAAGAAATATATTACATTTTATGTGGATAGAGACTGAATTTCCTAAGTTTCCACTGCAGAAAGATTGTCATACTGTAGGAATATTTCTGCAAATGAATTTCGAAAGCTATTAACGGTTGGATATTTTGAAATGCTTTTCTTTGTGCACATTATACTTGAATAAATGTTACGTTACCTAACTTAAAATCAGTTCCGGGAACCCTTAACCGCAACGTTCACAAAATAAGTGAGTGGCTACAACCACATAAGCTGGTGTTTCGCTGTCATGCCGTGACCTACTAATAACTTGGCATGTAATCTAATACCCATGTTTCCAAATTTCAGCAAGGGCCCAATGGCACACATTATTCAGAAACATAATTTTAAACCAAATATTAAGTTAATAAAAATATATTTATGGAACGCACATACAAATCAAGAAGTTATGCAGCATAATCAGCAAATTTATGAAATATTAATAATATTCTAAAAACAACAAGTTCTCCATTATCAGTGTGCAACATAAAATATGAATTACATTGTTATAAATTTAATAATTAACTTGCGTACATAGTAGCTACATTTCCTACAATAAACAAAAGGTCTGCATCTAAATTAAAATCCTGTGCTAATGATTCTAAAAGGAATATTTCATATAGAAACTGCCTCGGCAGTCCAGTAGTCAGCTGGTTTCTGGTACAACACAAGCCTGAACGTACAATATTGGGTTAAAGGCAAGGTTTTTACAGGTCTCTATTTATAAAGAAGCTAAATAAAGCACTTACAGAGAACTTCGAGGGTGATGGTGTCGCGCATCGGCTTTTCTTCCCGCTCCAACATAACGGGGTTAGCACCCTCGCAAGTTAGGACTGCACCATTCACAAACCTACTGGCCGTGAAAACAAGCTGGCTTCTGGTTTCATATGTTCCATCAGCCTGAAACAAGACAAAGCTTTACATTAGATTCTCAAACCTGCTAATCTGCCATATTTAATTCTTTACACTCATTAATATATCTACTACTCTGTAATAAAATGTGTCAAATTCTGCACATTAACACGCAATTACTCATAGTGATGCATTTGCTCAGCAGCATTATTAGGAAATATATGAAATCTATTATTATCATAGATTTGATTTCAAAGTACAGAAGGTTTTGCATTCCTAAAATTGGACAACACAATGCATGGTACAAAATATTTCATATTTGACCATATTTTCGGAAGATTTTATAAATTATCAATTTCCTTTATTTTTTCTGTTTTATTCTAAAGTTATCTTAAACTTTAATTTAAAATCATTGTTAGCGCATTTTGATGGTACCGTATGATAGCTTTTGCTCAGGGACAACACGTACTAACAGCTCAAAACAAACGAAAGGAATGAAAATTGAATTCTCAAAAATAGCAACAAGTTTCACAATTTTATTATTTCAAAAATGGTGTAACTATTTAGATTAGCTTATATCATTAACATATTCTATGGGAAAATTGTGAAAATCAACCATGTCATTGATTTGAACACTAAAATAAGAACTAATTTTTCAAACATATATATTTACCTATATATACAGTGTTTCGAAACGACACCGAACGAATATATAGAAGTAGTTGCTCAGCTTCTATGTGACAGAGATAGATAGCTTTTTAACGTCAATAGAGCCGCATAAAGAACACTCCAGAATGAGGGTGGATTAGGCAGTTACAGGAACACCGGCGCGTGCCTCATGCTTTCGATATTCGCAGGTAGGTGACACAACGTTCCGCCTACTGTAGCTGTTTGTAAACATTTCGACATACTCCCTATTAAGAATTACTTTGGCTTAAGAAGCCGCAATAAAAAGCTATTCGTTAGTTATATGTTTATGGGTGTTTAACGTATTCCAAAACTCCGTTATGACAGTCAATGACGGCAAATAAGCTGGTGGACATATGCAACTTAAACCTTCTAGAAGGAGGTTAATGTTAGTGAGATTGAGTATGGAAGCATGAAATGATAAAAAGAGCGGGGAGTAATATCAAAGAATTATAGATAAGTTAACCAAAACTAAATGCTTAGGCAAAGAGATAAGCATTTTATTTCACTCTTTTTAATAATACTGAATAAAGCATTTGTAACTTAAAAGGAAGTTGTTGATTTTACATAAGTGGTTGAAAGCGCTGTACAATTAAGATCATAGCAAAATGAGCAACCTTGGAACTCTCCAAGTCATTATCGACATTTTACCGTATTGGTCACTGCCATTTTACACATAGTTTTAAATTAAACGGGGACCCTGTTCCGGTCTGTCCGCAGTGCTGTGCCGACCTGACAGTCCGACACGTCCTGTTAGAATGTTTTAGTTTGGCACGTCTCCGCAGTTCTCTCCAGCTGCCGGCCAGCTTGGTGGAGATACTTGCGGATGACGAGACGGCAGTGACCAAGGTTTTTAAACTGCTTTTAAATGTCCATTTTAGAATTTAATGGCCGACAGGTTTTTATACATTTTATTCGGCTGTTTTATTTATGTCCGTTTTAACTTCAGCGTGTTGTTTGGACATTTTAGCCACATTGCGCATAGTTTATATTGCCATTAGTTTTTACATCATTTTAGACCTTTACATAGAAGGCTGTGTTTTATTTATGAGTGTCTTTTAGCTTTCGATTTTAACCAGTTTTAGCACGATTTTTAGCACTATCAGGGCGCTGATGACCGCCCTGAAAGCGAGGCTAGGGTCACTCACAAAGAGCAAGGAGCAATGCTTCTGTTTTCGTGATCGGTGCGTCCCAATAACAACTTGTTAGGTTCGCACACCAGTGGTTCCTGCGCTGCCTAATAACTAAATAATGTAACATTTTATGCTGCATAAAATTATACCTCAGAAAATTTCGAAGCTCCGACACCGAAATTCGGACTAATTAAGTTATAAACTACAATTCGACTGTATTATTTCGGTGTCGTTTCGAAACAACCCGTATGTATAAGTAAACAAACAGCCTGTATGCATAAGTATTTCTACAAACGTTTATCTCCATTATCTTGTAATGGATAGAAGAAAAAGAGCTGTAGATAGAGCCATGTGAGTGCATATATCAGATCTTTTTGTAAAGACTGAAGAGCATTTTGTAGGACATGAGGGATATGTCAGTATTAAGAAAATACCTCTTGAGTCGTATTCAAATCACGTTTACTATTTACTATTGTACAAAATATTGCTACAAAAAGCTTATTCGTATATCAACTTCATGTGAAATGAGATAAATAACTGTGGAAATATTTTAATACATATTTGCTTTTCAGTATAGTGGCAATAGGAAAGTACAATAGGTTTATTCGATATTCAAATATTTTAAGAGCTGACGACTTAAAAATTCCATTCCAATTGTATGTCTAGGAGTAAAGAGATGAAATAAAAAATGAAACTACCTCCCAATTCACATACGTATCAGTTTTGTAAAATTTAATTAGTGGCAAAGAAGATCTCTGAAATAGATGTGCTTTAACAATACGCCTTTTGTAATATGATTATTTATATCTCTTAGTTCCCAGTTATGCGAAAGTCATTGAGAATGAAGAGAAGGATAGTCCTTTCAGATAATTTAAGATTCAAGTTTCAGTTGTCCTGAAAACATCTACTATATAAGGTAACTGAATAAAACAACTTATAGCTACTTTACAAAAATCAACAGTTCCCAAAACTTTACTACGTAAAGAATGTCTTCGGATAGAGAGAATTTTCGACAAATATTCGTGTCGAATTCTTGGAAGACACTAAATTTAATTACCTACGAGTCTAGTATTTAACTGAGTTTTCGTTTTGATTTATGCTGCTCATATGCAGACATACAGACGAACGACTGCGGAGAAAACCCAGGGCGTTTCGAAAATGCGTTTCTAGTGAAATCTCTCTATAAAATTTATGGGTGGAATGCAATTCATTATTTCCTCTATCTGCAGTAGCAGATAATGTGAAAGGAGTTAGAAAAGAAAACAAATGGATGTGTGTCAAGATAAGTTCTATCAATTCCAGAAAGTACTACATGTTGAAATCATCAAATTTATAAATCTAGGCAATTTAGATTAATCTGACTAATCACAAGTACGCTTAAAGCTTAGATTTCCATTTATAATTTTATTACGTTAGAATAACTTATTTCTGCCAACTCTGCATACTTCAGTTATGCAAACCGTGAAACTTTATAGTTTAATACATATAGACCTTTGATTTCTTAGTCAAATACTGGCAACCAATTAAGGGTTCCCAACAGTGAAAATTGGGCCAAAAGATAAATAATTATTGCAGTTTTGGAACTTAGTATGTCCGATTCCTATGGAACTTTGTGCATTAAATACTTTTGAATATCCAAATAAGACCGAGGGACTTATCTAATTCTACTTTAAAAAACCTAGAGCAGGGCATGTAATATCACATTTCAGACCTTTTTTGATATTTCTAGATTTTTTGAAGTGCTTTTGCAAAATATTGGGAATATGTGTTTGCCAGTTTCTATGTCACATACACTTGAAGTAAAAATGCAGATTGTTTTGCGCAAAATACATAATCCCACCCCTGTTTTAAAACTCTGTCTTAAGTCTGGACCTGAAATTTAAGCTTCTCAAATCCTGCCTGAAAATTATTTGTACAGTTCGACAGAAAATCTACAGCTAAAACATTCCACTTAAATTCACATAGTAATGCTCTTATTGGCATTTTACATTTAAAGTTGTTAATACCAAATTTGAGAATTTGCATTTGTTTTTTGTCTAAACATTTCATTTATATAATATTTCTAACGGTCATTTATTTGTTTAACATTACTTTTGTCACGATAGCCTAAAATTTGGATTTCAGTCTCATTAATTAAGAATGAAAAAGTAGAATAAGATTTCTTACCAAAAATTTGAAGCTATCTGCAGGAAATTTAACATATGCGTCTCAAGACCAGTAGTGAAAGAAAGGAAACAGTCAGGTAATTGGAAGATTTAAAAGGTTCCAGTACGGCTTTGTTTAATCATAACAGAATGCTCATAATCAGATCAATAGTATCTAATAGTGTTTAAATTCATGAAGTATTTCAAAAACTAAGAGAACTAAGCAAATTTGAAGTCAAAGCCTTAAACTGAAATTCTCACGAAGGCTAATAAGATGCGGAAGATTGCAAAACCAGGAAAAACCTTTCTAATTTTACATCGCTTTGAAAGAGATAATTTATATGTATAAATAACTTGTATAAATCTTATATCATTAAAATTATAGCGCTGTGACTATTTGGCTATGAAAAACAAAACTCATTTAACTAAATTTGACTGTTTCACCTTTGAAATAAAGTACGCAAAATAAGAAGAAACATCTCATAACAAATAGGAGCTAATAATAGCACAAAAAACAAGTAAGAAGCTATTTGTAGCACACAGAAGAGTAGAAGAATTACATTAAGCAAGGAACAAGCTAATACTAGCGAACTAAAGCCAGTAGAAGAATCTTGTAGGATTAGTAGATAAAACCCTGTTGATGAATTTCATAATAGGAGAGAAGCTAATGCTAGCAGACTAAACCCTGTAGAAGAATAATAATTTCCAGGAAATAATTCTATCAGACAGTAACAGGTGGAAGGTTCGCAATAGGCGAGGAACTAAACCAGGTAGATTATTCGTATAATAGAAAAGGATCTAAGTATAATTTGAAAACATTAAAATTTTAAAATGAATTTCTACTAAAGATGCAGAAGAGCATGTGGCTATGGTCCGTCTCTCGAATCTTACATATCAATAAAATCAATATTTAATCTGTATTGATTTTAGTTACTTAAGAGAACCGACAGGCATATTTTTTAAAATCCGAACTACACAACTGCACGACTGAACCCAACGAATTATTTATCATATCATTTGTTGGAATAAATGACGGTGGTTGTAAAAGTTTAGGCATATATACATATTACTTTATTTATAATTGTACTATTTCCTGGAGAATGCATTTTAAACAGTAATTTAGCATACTTTATAAACAGAAGATTCCTTATTATTCAACTTTCATTATTTTTGAACATCGCTTCTGATTAGTGTACACTACTGAGTTATCAAACAAATTTTGTAGAAGAATTTCTTTAAATTGATTGCTTTTTAAAAATCAATTTACTCAATTGTGTTTTTTACTGTTACATTACAGAAACTATAGGTATATCTAAGTAACAAGGATGAGAGTGCTTGGTGCGATGTTCGCCTCACATTAATATTGTGACTTTGTGGGTTCGTGGAATTGAAATTCCAGTTTGCAGATATCCATAATGCTTATTATTACAGATAAACACACACACACACTTTGTACAACCCTGCCAGAAGTAGAATTACGTAACATACACAAACGCAACCTTCAAGGTCCTCTGCCACATGTCCACACAGCTGCACACTCAATTGTCAGTTCTTTCTCTCTCCCTATCTCTCTGGGCAAGCGTTTATCACTGCGTCCACGCGCTGGCCGCTCTATCTGTCTCTTTCTTTTCTACCCGCGCGTAGCTCTCTGTCTCTTTTGCACAGGCCCTGCACTGACCTGCTCACGGCGATTTAACAATGCCTCGGCGACACTATCTATGTTGTCAGTTTTATTTAGCACCTTGGGTAGAGTGCAAAGTTTCATGTAATAACTTCAGAGCTTTTATCATAAGAAGAATTTTAATTGCAGAAAAATGTCTAAAACACACTGCGAAAATCAATCATATTAATTTATCTGATATTCTCCTTAAGCGTTTTTCCTAAAATAATGCACATTTTTACTTAAGGTGCATATACTTTAGAAGCTAAAA
Source organism: Mantis religiosa (assembly GCA_030765055.1). Taxonomy (NCBI): domain Eukaryota; kingdom Metazoa; phylum Arthropoda; class Insecta; order Mantodea; family Mantidae; genus Mantis; species Mantis religiosa. The sequence goes on along the minus strand of CM060950.1, from coordinate 263,655,745 downwards.
AGAAAAGGACTCACCTATGAAATGGAGTTAAAAATAAGGCAAGAAACAACAATTGGAAACGGTGTTGCGGATCGTAATCCAGCTCAATATGTTCCATTGTGTTCCCACAGGATGAGTAACACCACGTAACGTTGGCGAATCTGATTTGATTCAGAAAGGGGGCATTATAGCCATGAACTACTATCGTAAACAAGATCCAGAAGAAGCAAAAATGTGAATAGGCCCCATATACTATAGGGCAATCCCACTTCCAGATATTCGGCCATAAAGCGCAGCTTACGTACCGTGAAAAACGCTCTGAATACCAGTGGTTTGCCGAGTATACTAATTTAATAAGCGACGAGTTAATGACGTCCGGGAAAATGCCACTTTTGGAATTACTAATGCTTAGAACTGGTGATAAAGTTTGCTGAAAGCAGCCTACTATGCGAGCTTTCTTTTTCCAATAGAAGTTGTATTGTTTACCGAGAAGCTAATGGTCTGACACCTAAACCCTCATCTTTTGCTACGGATAGTCTTCCTCACTAAATACGGGGTAGCCTTAATTAACAGTAAATGATATCAAATTCTAAGGTCCACAAGAGGAAACCCTCTAATGTCAATTGCGAAGCCCTGGAATTTTCATGAAATCAAATCACCATAGAACCAGAAGGGACGGATTAAAGCTTTATTCTAGAACACTACACGCCAGAGACGTACACGAAAATGCATGTCGACACTTCCAAGATAGGCACAGACACAATCTTGTATACAATGGGAGGGGGTGATAGCTTACTCCCTGTCTTGTTTGCATCACGTTCCCTTTATATCTACAAGTATGAGCAACGTTAAAGCGCTTGAGTTAGTTATTGGGCCTCATTAACGCTTTGACAAATTTTCATCCCCTCATTTACGGCTATCCCGTCCATGAAACTAGCGACCCTAATGCTCTCTGTTTTCTGCGTACCATGAAGGACGTGACAGGTAGATTGATCCGCTGGGCACTATAGTTACAGGAGGATGTCATCATTATAGACAAAATTAGTAAATTGCCTAGGAATGTAGATTAGTTCTTCTGGGACAGCATCAATCTATAAGCCCCAGGAGAACAACTTTTGGAAGTGATCTATAAATACCTATTACAGCCTAGAAAGGAGGTTATTGAGAACATTAAAGACCCTAAGTTATAGAACTTAATTGAAGCGGTAGCACACCCAGATATGGCAGCGCCTGCAGTTCGATGCCTATCGTCATTCCTCATTCCCAATTTGGAGTGCTGGATAGATAAAATTCTAGTCTCAAGGGATCTCTGTCTTCTAGTTATTCCGGAATCCCTTAAAACGGGGTTTTGGGATGACAAGATTTGGCAGTTCACATGGAATTTGCCAACACTTTCTCAAAAAGAACATTTCGATTCTAGTCTTCTGGACTTAAAACAACGTTAAAATGTTGTAATGGGATGCCCGACATGTAAAATACAGAAAGGTCTTATTAACACGATGCCAGTGCATCTGTTACAAGCCATTCCATTCGACCGTGCTGGAGAGCGTTTTGTCATCGACTTAATGGGTCCGTAACAGAGAACCAACATAGGCCGCGCCGTATTCCAATGGTCAGACCACTCGGCTCTCACCGAGGCGACTCAGGTTACATCCCAGACAACCGCAAAATGACATTTGTGGTTGAAAACACGGCGCTGGGGTGCGTTTTCTTCGGGATCTCCGGTTTCCCCCGTCGTCTCATTCCACCGCGCTCCATCTTAATTTCAAGTATCATCAGTGTCACCGCAGTGACGTATGTAGTAAAAGCAGGCGTTAAACACGATACATCCTATCATTCATAAATTCATTCATTCATTCATTCATTCATTCAACAAGTGGAAGACCTCTTATCATAGTAGGCATGGATTTCCTAAGTATGTTAAAAGTCGAGCCCCGCAAAAGACGTTGATCCCTATGGTTACAACATTTTTGGTTGAGAATATCTCGTGTCAGCATTGCGCATCGGCTACCCTCTTCTCAGAAAGGGATACTGACTTCTCAAGCAAGTTGGTGCAATAACTTCTAAAGCTCATAGGAATTACCTCACTGCATCCTGTAATCCCACTTGTAATGGGTTAGTGAGAGATGTAACTAAATTTCAATAAATATGCTCAGTCATGTGTGAACACCAAGAATGACGACTGGAATACTTACGTACCTCAGACACTTGGGCCTATAACACTCTGGTACAAACAGTTATTAAGTACTTTATTTTATAACTTGATGTTCATTAAGACCGCACATGAAGACCAAAACCCCAACTTAGATCAGAAACAGAACCAAGTTATGTGTATACTGGGGAAAAATATATACCTCCATGTTAAGGAATGACTTCTCAACCAAGTAGTTACATGGATACCATGGCCCGTTCACAGCAGTTAGCCGTCTTTCACCAGTCACGATATAATATACACGGTACACGGTACAGTGTGAGGGATTAAAATTCCTGTTTGTAAATTTCGAATAAGTTATTCTGATGTGACAAATTTCGGGGCTGGAAACAGCCGGCCGCTGTCAAAGATGAAGTGCAACCTTACTAACGCATGGCGTCCTCATTGCAGACAGTTATAAAACGTTCAACCAGCAAGGACATAACATAATGCGCAAAAACAAAGCATAAGAGGGAAACAGAATTATGAGGATACACTATGCTAAATAAGGGTTACGTAAAAAGAAAGCAACGAAAATGATATACATTTTTTCGCCACTCTCTCTTTCTGTTTACGATTGTGGGAGAGAATATTTATCAATAAAATGTTTTGATGGTATGGATAAGATGGTTAAATATAAGAGATATCCGTTCTTTGGGATTGTTTCCAGCGTTTGTCATATGTTTAGGCATCTGCAATTAAAGCTTACGTAGCTTCCATAGTCGTGCATGGATATGGATCGGGGTGCCTAGTGTATTGCACTCCATGCAGAGATTATACCGGAAGTCGTCCTAAGCGTGAGATACGTTTAGAATGTGTTTCCCTTTTCAAAACCCTACGTTTTCATACATGAAGTTTTCCGCCAAGTTTAGTGTTTTTTTTTCTGTAATTTGTGTCTTCCAACTTTAAGTCATAAATGAGTCTAGGGTCCATAGAGCTTAGATTTACCCAACATTCGTCCTTTCAGGCCCAGGGAAAACATCGCTAAAATAACTTATGCAGGTAACTCACTCTTGAACGTGAGGCAGACACGCTGATATCTACACTACCGCGGCGGGCTTACTTAGTGGTTATGTTACCCTGTTTCAAGACCTCCGGTCACGGTGAAGTGTTGAAACAAGACAGTCTCTAAGTTTACAGGCCAGGAGGCTGAAGAAGATTTTGTTATTGACGTCATTATTTGAGGCTTACATTATGGTTTGTGTAGTACCAAATGAAGAGAGACCCTCTTCATCACAGGAATGCAGTATATGCGTGTGTAGCTGGAGAGTTGCATGTGGCTTACAATGGGTCAATAAATAATTACCTAGTAATTAAATCAGCAAAAAGTCACATTATTAAACACTTTATCGTTCAGTATAAAATTCCTATAAATCGTTGTGTGCCGGGCTGTGCGTCTAACTATAGTACAGTGATGACCATGTATATTAGAGTGGTTTCGCTTCCAAAGAATTCATAAAGAAGACAGCAATGTGTACGTGCTATTCACAGGGATAGCTATGAACCAGCTGTTATTGCTACGGCATGTATTAAACATTTTTTTATGAACAGCAAATTGTGAAAGGATTTATTGCTACGCAAAGTAATGGAAGTGTTCTTGTGTTCTCAGAACAATTTCTAAACTTTCTAAACTAATAAACGCTCTATTTCCTCATTTACCAGGCTACAGTATTTCAGAACCTACTTACAAACGTAAGGTTCGAGAAGAAAGTCGACAAGAATTATTGAAAAGGGATGCAGCACCATTTCGTAAATCGCCCAAACATGACAAAATAGTTATTTCTATTATGGCAACTATGCAACTTGATATTTTAATATCATAATCAGCTACAAAGTGTATTCCTTTATGGTTTGCTGGGTGGTCCAGATGGAAGAGATGGTTTGCTAATTACCTGCATTGCAGCGCAACTTTCCCACCGGAAAGTTTACTTCATCGTAGCATAAGAAACCTGTGTTTAGAACTTTTTAATGGAACTTTCTGTACGTGTATGTATTTCAACAACGCTAGAGTTTACTTTAAAACGTAATTTTATTTCCTAACTATTCATTCTTTGCTACCAGATTTGCATTTATGACGGACTGCTAAATTCTATAATTCAATCCAAACATTTCATACAATTATAGTCTCATAGCTATCTTGTATTGCTTCGAAATCGCAACCACGATGACTGGCCTATTTTGCCGTGCTCGAGATTGGGAGGTTCTGCGAAACGAAGCTTCATCAAATGCACCATTCCACAGGAGCTATAGTAGTTATTGCAACCTAAATACAAGTAAATGGAATTAAACCACCATTACCATGGTCGCTAATAACATCCTCATCATCCCCTAGCTTTACGTGTTCACCAGCTAGGCATCCCAAATCATATTCTTAAACAAACTATATATGTCAACAGCTATAAAATAATATCTCCATATTATAACGGAAAATTACGGTAATCGATGTACAGTAAGTTGAGACATTATTTTATTATGCATTTTCCAACTATCAAAGTAATTTAGGCAGTTACCATTTGACTAAATGTAGAAATTCAAAACTTACGAGTACAGTATGGAGCAAAGCGTAAAATGTTAGGCTTAGTACTTTCTTATTAGAGTACAGAACTTTAATTGAACAACACATCTATAACGCCTCTCTGTTTAACCATTTTATATAAATTAACTAATAAAATGTTGAGGTACTGGTATGTTTGCTTCTGGGTGTTTTTGCTATTTCTACTGTTTACCTATATCATTGGTAAGTATAAGTACTGCGTTCAACCAAAATATTCAGTGTCGACCTTTCAGAAAATACACGTTGTAAGGTTTAGTAAATAAAGGAGAACATTTTTAGGAAAAAGGAGTGCCGCGTTTGCATGTGAGTGTATTTGTGTATGTGAATAGCATGACTCAAAACTTAACTGTGGGATGAATACAGAACTTTATATTTAAATTTACCACTTCAGGTGATGCAACACGAAGATCTTTTAGAACTCCCCGCACCGAATACAATCATTCACACATAATATATTTCGTTAATTTTGACTTTGTCATATTATATGTTTTGGTTTAAAATGCAATATGCTTTAAATATTTGTATTACATAACAAATGATACCTCAAATTTTATGGTAATGACGGGAAAAAATCTTCTTCAATTGGAAGGAATTCTCTACAGAAGGTAAGCCACATGAAGTAGAGACAGAAAAGAAAGAAAGAAAAAAAAGAGCACATACTACATAAATGATGTTGATCTCCTTAAAACACGTAATTTATTTCCAATAACGTATTTGTAGTATCCGTCAGAATAGAGCTATCCATTGTTATTGTACTGAATTTCCCTTATATTTAATTCTTTCAAGTGCTGCTTTTACTCTGTTGTTTGTTGCTATGTCATAGAAACATCTGATAAGCGGCTTATCGATTCGGTTGCTGTTATCCCAGTTGTATTTACCTATAATGAAATGTTTAATGTAACTATTTCTGCAACGGTTTAGCTTATTTGATATCAACTAGACAGAGAAATACTCTTTCTTAAAATAGTTTGTGGGTGTAGTACAGAAATAAAGGTAGAGAAAGGTAACGTATATCTAACACATACCTTTTCCCCCAAGGATATTCAACTAAATGGTACAAAACCACCACAAGTAACCCGCACTTGAAACATTTGACTATCACTTCAGCCTACTGCAGGAAACGTAACCCATGGCATAACAGCCCGCGAGTGGGCCACAGCTTACCAACCCCTCTGCCGGCCTCACGCCCACATACGCCAGGTAGAGGTGGGCGATCATCCAACCGACACGGGGTGGAGATATTGTCAGTATAACGGCACCTCCAGTCGGAAAGTTGCCTCACTAAACCAAGGTTCGCTTCTCAATTTCTTCACGATGCCCATTGGGCACCGGTCCTATACCCGGGACTTAAAATACGCAACCCCAAAGGGTGGAATCGAACTCGGACACCTTCCGTGGCAGGGAACCAGAGCACAACAGCCTAGCCCAGTACGACACGGTGCAGGAACAGCCTTCTGTATCCCCTTTATGTTTACAAGTTGTGTAATCAAATCTTTTTCTCAAATATTTAACAAGAAGTAGATGGTACATATAATATACTATAAGAATACATATTGGTAAGGTAAGTAGGTAAGTAATGCAGTAAGTAAGGAAAGCCATGTGAGTGTAACACTTCAGATATACATATACCGTACATGCTCGCCTCGGTAGCGTAGATGGTGGTGTGTCTACCTCACGATCAAGAGATCACGGGTTCGAATCGCGGTGAAGGTGGATTACCTGGATAAGATTTTTCCGGTGCATTCCCTTATCCTGATAGACAAATTTCGGGTAACTCTAAGCTCTATAGACCCTGGGCTCGTTTGAGCATGATATCACCCATTCCATTAATCGTCCGATATGACAACGTTGGGAAACGTAAATTATATATATATATATATATATATGATTTTAATTCACTTCGGAAAGTAAATATATCATATGGATTAGGACGGGGGTAATGAGTGCTAGTTTTATTTAAAGCTAGAAGTTATTCGAAAGGTAACACAATAAAGAAAATAAAAATAAAATTATATAGTTATGCACTGGGAAGTATAGAATTAAATTTAAAAATTCAATGTCGTAGCCGGCTTTTAGACCGCGCACAGTTCATTTTCTAGTCAAATGGTTACTATGACAACACGGTGGAACGACATTGAATTCCAGAATTGACTCAGATTTTGCCCGATAAACCACAGGACGATCTGAAATTAATTATGAGGTGTCCCACCCCACTGGCAACAAACTATATATCTATGTGATGAATAGTTGAAAGATTTCACGACAGGAGTGTAGTTTTCAGCTCGGAAAATTCTTCTACCTTCAAACTATGTCAATGTGCTTTAACTTTCGTACTTTATAGCTTAACCAGCTATTAGGTCAATCAATTCTATTAATTACTATTTGCCATATAGCATGGAAGATCTATGTTCAAGTCCAGATTATAGCACTGAATTTTCCCTTCTAGCTCTCCCTTTTCAACCTTGTCCTACACACTGTTTGTATGAAAGAACAGTTTTGTATTTGTATTTGTATTTATTCATCCTTTTGATCATAGTACATGATATAGGACACGTCAAGTACTTATAACTAAAAATTATGCAATAAACATATACACAAAACACAAGTTTAGAAATGAAAATTCAGAAACTGTATGTACAATATAATAACAATTTATCTGTAGTTGACATATTCAAAAAATTCAGCTATACTATAAAAACAATGTTCTAACAGGAACTTTTTCACACAGCATTTAAATTTAGGAAGTGCAGATATGCTCTTTAGGTGTTCAGGTAGGCCGTTATAAAGGCAAAGTCCAGTATATATAAAGCTTTTACCAAACAAACTGGTGTTATGGGGGATTATACTTATTTGCTCTTTTCTTCGAGTATCATGATTATGTGTTTGTGTATTAGTGGAGTATAAATGGATATTTAATTTAACAAAGGTAACTATTTCTTGGATATAAAAGCAAGGTAGAGGCAATATTTTTCATTCTTGAAAAAGTGTTCTGCAACTAGTTCTTTTCTTTACCTTTAGTATGGTACGTATAGCTCTCTTTTTTAATCTAAATAATTGCCAAAGATACATGTTTCTGTGTCAACGACTCCTTGTTGTGCTGGGTGTCAGAATTTAGAGTGCAGGTTATTATTTGTATTTGTTATTGTGCTTTCATTGAGCATCTCCTTCATAAAACAGGACTTTGGCCCTGGACTCTGACAACACAAGGTTTATTTGAAATGTTACTTTGAAAATGCTTATGTAGCGTTATATTTAATATAATAGCAGCAATGCAAGGTCTACCCTGAAATCTACATACGAATCGGGGACACGGTGGTAGGGCGTAGAGTAATACCGAGTGAGAGAGAGGACATTCAATGACTGTAATGCAGAAAATGAAGCTGGAAGGGGTGGTTTGTGGATTGAGTTACGGTAAATAAAACAGGCTATGCCGATAAATCCCACGCATTCCCTCTCCTTCAACATATATATATATATATATATACAACGGGCAGGAAGCAGAGTCGCCTAGCATTGCCTATAATCCATAATACATGAGGAGTGTACAGAGTTTCCTCTTTACATCCCTGTACTCCCACCCTATCTACAATGCCGCACCTCTTAATCGGGTACACGCAGGGATGGTTCATAATTATGATGAAGTGTCAGTGTACTGCAAAATAAAATGATGTATTGCATTTACATGACCTTCTTTACTTACTCGTATACAAATTATTCTTCCAAATTCCAATTTCTCTATCTTACAGTTTTTTCTCGTTTTTTTCGTGTTTTTTTTTTTTTTGTAATTTTACGTCCTCCAACGTTAAGTCATATCGGACGGTGAATGAATTGGGTGACATGGAGCTCAAATGTGTCCAGGGTCCATGGAGCTTGGAGTTACCCGACATTCGTCTTTCAGGATAAGGGAAAACCCCGGAAAAAGCTTTATCCAGGTAACTCACCCAGATCGAAATTCGAACTCGGGACCTCTTGAACGTGAGGCAGATATTCTACCACCTACGCTACCGAAGCGGGCTCTTACAGGGTTATTAGATATATATCACATCATATCAGTAATGTGCACCTGCAATGCAGGAGCATTAAGAGGTAGGATGTAAGGGGTAGTTCTCATTTGACTGATGTTATGGCACACTACATACGAGAGGAAACCGAAACCATAACAACTACAGAGCATCAAAATGTTTTCCATTCTTTGGTACAAGATGCAAGGTATGTATTTTAGAAAATGAAGGACATTTCTCTGCTACGAATATGACAATTTCAACTACACATTACTGATCAGCAGGGTTAGAAATAGTGCAGATGAAGAATTGAGGTAGAAGTTGCTCAAATAAGGCAACAATGGAACGAAAAGTTGGAGGTTTATTCAACTTTTTTTTTGTAACTTTACGTCCTCCAACGTTAAGTCATATTGGACGATGAATGGAATGAGTGAAATGATGCTCAAATAAGCCCAGGGTCCATAGAGCTTAGAGTTACCACGCATTCGTCTTTCAGGATAAGGGAAAACCACGGAAAAAACCTTATCCAGGTAACTCACCCTGACCGAGATTCGAACTCGGGAACTTTTGAACGTGAGGCAGACTTGCTACCACCACGCTACCGAGGCGGGCACTATTCAACTAATCCAACAATTTCTCTTCCCTATAATCTAATTTATTGAAATACAAATGAGTACATCAAATCATCACGTATGAGAGGAATTTAAAAAAAAAACTGTTGTACTTTAAGGCATTGAGCATCTCTACACGTTTACATGTAAGTCTGCTTCTACTATGCTAAAGCTTCTTATGGCATCCACAGAAACTAATGGCGCAAACCTTGTATTCAATCGGAATAGCAAATATGCAGATTTGGGGAATACCTCATTTTCCGGTTTCTGCTGAAGGGTAGACTCAAGTTTCCCTTTGGCAAAGGCATCTAAATCCTTCCTCACTGCTTTTCATTTTCGGGCTTGTTCTAATTGTGTAATAGCTGCAGTAAGATACTTGTTCTGTCTGCAAACCAAGTATTTTATCCTGAAAATAGAAGTTGAAGTGCCTTTGGAACTACATCTACGTCGGCTGGTTCCAAAGAAAACACAAACACTTAGCTGTGTCAAAATTCTTACACAACGCAGCAACGCAGTGAATCTAAGATTCACAGCGAGTAATGACCGGGAAATTTGGAGGGGTCAGGTAGTGGTGCAAAACCATTCGGAGCTTCTAACGGAACAACTGATTTGCGATGACGTATTCGTTCCTTATCTATTCATAAACACTGTGAAATGCATGAACCAAGCATGTACCTTCAACTTAGGAAATAAAGGTTTCAGTTGATTAACATCTGAAACAGTGTATGGAACCTGGACCATAACCACAATAAGAAATTTATCAAACTCTAGACTAGTAGGCCAGAGTATTGGCCAGAAGTCTATAGTTGATTGATTTGCTGTGATGATATTTGCTATCTGTATCTCATATATTTTCAAAACTTGTGCTTAGTTTTCTCACTTGTAAAAGTGAAAACTAAAATGTCGTTCCATTGAGCCTGTGATTTCACCCAGAATGATTCCCGTAAGCGCATCAGACACTTTCTTCTTGTTTTTTGTATGGTTTTTGGTAAACATACTCTAAGTAGCTATTTCTCAAACTACCTCATCGGGCAATGATATCTTTGTGTATTTTTGAGGAAATCCCTTAAAAGCTAGATGGTTCACCTTATAGAGTGGAATTCCTGTTTGTGTGAGACCTGCAAATAACTCAGTGTTGAATTACTTCAGATTTTGGCGTTTTGGAGAACTTTATTTTCACAAGTAACTGTTTTGACTAACACATAGTAGCTCATTTGAGTTCAATAGTACGTGTGACGTCACTCCCCCACTCCATCACCCATTGGAGAAGTTGGTGTAAGCGGGTTTCGCGCTCTCTCTTGTGGCATCATTCGGCCTGAACAGATGGCTTTGTCCGCAGACTCTTGAGGCAGGCAATCGGCCGCTGTGGCCACCTATGTACTTTTTTTAGTAGTAAATATTCGTATTAAGTGAATTGTAATTTTAGTTAGTATTACCCATATCTGTTGTAGAAATGAATTAAATAGAAAATCCCAAACTCTCACAAAGCATGCATTCCCTACTTTGAGCAATTCCCCCGTGTACGATCTGCCTATGTGCTCCTCATTTCCATTCCCATCCATGGTTAGGTCGTCACACTATTAAAATGCATTTCATAACAGACGTCGCGATTTGCTTGCCTGAAAAGTCTTGTTCATTTTTTGTTTAGAGCTGGAAATGTGTAATTTGATGCTTTCTCGCTGATGTTCCTTTGTTTAACAAAATTTCAGATTTGCAAACAGGATTACATCGCATAAAGCTTCCATCAGGGTCTATAAAAGCTTGTTTGAATTCCTGAACCAGAAAAATCACTCGGCCACTGTACAGCTTTGAAATTTTAAAATCTAGTGATACACTCATTTAGTAATTGCAACAAATAACTAACAATGGTTCCTAAAACGCGAATTTTATTAAATGTAAAACCTATACACATTCATTACTGTGAGATACTTTCTAGCGGTAAAATTAGACATCGTACACACAACTATTTTCCATTGTTACACATGTACCTTCAAGTCCTACACGGCGTTTACGTCAAAAGACTTACTATTCGCATGTCCACAATAAGCTGAGGAGATGTTAACTGAAGGTTAAATATTTTATTTTCATTAGAAATCATATAGAATAAAATGGAAGCAAACTTAGCACGGGGGTAAATGAGATCTGAATTCTAACACTCTTCGTTTATTACGATGAGAACAGCGGATATATGGATGTCAGTAATTCACCATAGATCATTGATGGCGAACAGTTAAGCAGCCAACATCTTAGTTTCGCCATTAATAAGTTAGGTCTCATTAGATATTTTAGAGCCTTCGCGGATTAATAAGTGAAGTTACCTACCAGGTAATAATTAGGTACGCTGCTATATGATACATGTGATGGACATGTGGAAATCTGGTACATATTAGTTTGGTGCTGAAGTGTCACCCTGTATTTCAAGGCAACGTTAGTGATATCACGTCTACTTGTAATGGTTATCCTCAGCTGGTCCGGTTGCCAATTCAAAACCCATTAAATGAAGCAGAGAAGTTGTCGCAAGGTGTCTGTTTGAGAACTCGACCCATCACACTCCCAGGAGGTTTCTGTTGTTCTATTAGCAGCGTCCAGAATCGCTCTCACGCCAAGTAGAGGTTATTCAAAGAACAGTACACGGAATCATGCATTCAAAGAAACTTCATCACAAGAGGGTTGCAGTCATCCCGGAAAAATTATCTAAATTAAAATAGTTATTTCAAAGAATCACTTTACTTTGCTTGTAATTTACAGTAGGATGAGATGAGTGCTTCTTTGAAAGAGCATTTCATTTGTTAAACAAATGCAGCGTTAATTCACTTGTATGGAATTATAGGGGATGCAAATATTTATTGATTATGCTTTGTCTAATTAATAGTTACACAGAAGAATTTGTGTCGAAAGAACAACTCATAGTTATTTTATGAGAAATATGACTCTCGAATTATTAACATATTTGAAAATGCTTATTTGTAATATGTATATAGAAATTGTTAACGCTAAGTTAGTGTAATCTTATTGCTGCAAATGTTTCACTACCTTTCCTGAACAGCACTTAAATTTTTTTTTGAAATTCTAGGAAGTGACGTAGAAGTTACTTGTGCTAAATGTATGAATGTGACACATGTTATTATTTGGAAACCAAATTTATATAACGGAATAAATTTTCATTTGCAGGTAAGAAAGAAATTTATGGATTATAACTGGATAAAGTCAGAAATGATCATATATTTAATGGCTATCTTCAAACACCAACCTGCACCTTACGCTTAAAAATATAGCTAGGTGTCAAATAAGAGTTTAAGAAATGTAGTTAGAAGTTGGAAAGGTAGCCAGAATTATAGCAGCTCACACACATAAAAAACAGCAGTAGAATGTTTACGCAGTAATGCTCATTTACTCTGCAGTAAAGATATCCTAGGTTGTTGCTCTTTGTCTTAGGCAGACCTGATACTATAGCAAATATTCGACTCAGCCGCTCGGAGAGCTATGGCTGTCATGTGATCGTACATTTAAATATCTGATCATTGGTTAACATGGTGTACTCAATAAAATACTAAGCAAATCAAACTTGTTCTCGCATCCATAAGCTTTATCCGATTTTAAGTTGCAAATCTACTCGAGTTGATGGTACTTTGCTGCAGTAAAACGGCATTCTGGTGATTTCTCGCAAATGCGAAAAAGTGTAAAATTGTCTCAAAATGCGATATAAATGCGAAATCGAAGATTTTCCAAGTAATTATGTTTCCCAATGCTTTTCCATCTAGAAACTTTAACTGAAGATTCCGTGGAACCTTTGCGTATTTAGAAAGTTATAAACTAAGTGACCTATCTTTTAGAATGTGGAAAGAACACTCCCCGCTAAATTAGCTTATTGTTCCACCATTGCCAACTATTGCTATGCAATGCCTTTGGGGTCCTACCAACAGCGTAGATGCTGGAAGATATTTCAGTAAATGTAATTTGATTGTGTGTAACATGAGGACTCAAATGACAGAATATAATCCTGAAATAGATATGTTTACCGTTTTCATCCAACAGCGTTACTGATTCATAAAATTATGAGTTATGACATAGGCCAAATTTGTACAATTTCTTTTTGTTGTGCTAGTTTTACATCAGTATGGATTTATCTTTTTGTGTCATGTAGTATGCTTTAGTCTATATCACCTCCTTCTATATTTATATGTATTGCTTTAAAATATATTAATGTAAAATAAATTGACACTTTATACACTTTTAGCTCACTGTCACTAATAACGCTCCATAAGTGGTTTTAAATATCTTATTAATATTCATCATTTTAAAAATTAATTCAAATTAATTTTTTGTTCAAAATGATATAAAATGCTGAATTAGAAATGTATAAAGACTACAAAATACTAAATGTAGAAATCAAACTGTTAAATTTCTGATTACAAAATGCTAAATATTAAGTACATCCGGGATGCGCAACTTCTCAGGGAATTGGAATTGTCCACATTCGAGAGCACGTCTCTACTACAACTCTCTCGATCCTGTGCTGTATACTTGGAAGCAATGCAAATGATGGGGTTAGATAAAGTCCACACTTGGATTAGCACACAGTACAGTATTTGTGTCAATTTCTGTTTCCAGTGAAGAACGCGGTGTTCTTGGCAATCCCATAAGGAGACCTCCTTTAATCTGAATTTACTTAGAAGTTTGTTATTGAGTATATCTGCAATGTTTCTAACACGAAGCCCTGCTGAGAAATTGAAAAAAAAAATGTTAAAAGCCGATCACATGTGATGTCTTTGAAATTTCTTTCTCTTTGCATGACCATGAGAGGTAAACGAATGACACAGCAATCTGAAAGGGCAAAGTATTGTAGGATTTAAAGCTTTCACGACGATGATTATGAACTACAGCTTCTCGGATAACCAACCGTGCGATATTTATAAAATTGCTTGAGCTCAATAGAAAAAGCATACCCGAAAGCTCCAGCAATTTTATAGCTATCGCACGGTTCGTAACCCCAGAAGCTCTAATTAAAATGAACATAGTGTTTCTATAATTTATACCAATGTAAAAGAACATCCCAGAAATGATCAATATAGTAATCAATCATTTTTTACATATGAAGTGTGTGTCTTTATGATATTGAAGTACATTTCTTTCTTTTTCACTTTTTATTTAATTTTGTTTGTTTGTTTGTTTCTTTGTTTCTTTCTTTTTTTTTTTTTTTGTTAAACAATTTTTTCTATATCATTCGACTTCGGATTACAGGTTATAAAAATGAATTTAGAATGACGATGCATCCACAAGCTATTCACAGAAATGTTAAAATATGTGTAATGCAAATACTTAAAGCGTATTACATTTTAATGAAAGTTGTTGAAACTATTTTGGAGAAAATAGAACTATAACGAAAGATTTTACCTGTAAAGTGATAATTTGGATTTCCTTGATAACCTCCGTATTTTCTTAGAACACGCTAAAATTTAATACCAACCTTTCATTAAGTTACATTGTTCATAGCCAGACGGAATGAGAATGAAACTCGTCCCCCCCCCCCACACACACACACACACAGCTCTTTGTAAAAATGCTGTTTGTGATTTAGAAACTATAAAAAAGCTATATTCGGTGTAATTCTGGGGTATAACATTAAACTTGTGGAATGCAATGCTTCCTCTACCTACTACACAAAGGTATAAAGTAAAGAAAACGAATAGATATAGAAACAGTGTAAGAAAAAGCGCAAAAAGGAATAAAAATAAAACTATCCAAAATTTTTGGATTTCTGTCTTTTTCTTAATGCATCTCTTACAGCTGAGGACTTTATGTTCATAAGGTGTGAGGGGAAAATGTTTGCGATGTTTTTAAGAATATATAGTAAATATGTATTGTCAAAAAGGAATTGAATTCTATAAGGAATCAGCATTCACTAAAAAGAGTTAAAACAACTAAACTTGAAGTTGTTCAAATAAAGTGAACGTTCGACTAAAAATGTTAAAATATTCACCCACATCACAAATTTCCAAATGATTCCTTTTTAGCACTTTTACGAGAAACAACATGAGAAATTATACCAAATTCCATCAGAATACAAATATGCTGGTCTTAAGAGACTAAAATAAAACCCGTCCTAGGAATTAGCTATAAACACAACCAAAACAATGCCAGCACATAAAACAACCACAGCAAATGCATAGTAATGTTCATCACAGGGAATAACTTATGACCACAAGCAACAACAATGGTTAATCGTAATAAATAATAATAATAATAATATTAATAATAGTAATAATAATAATAATAATAATAATAATAATAATAATAATAATAATAATATTAATAATAATAATAATAATAATAATAATAATAATAATAATAATAATAATAATAATAATAATAATAATAATAATAATAATAATAATAATAATAATAATAATAATAATAATAATAATAATAATAATAATAATAATAATAATAATAATAATAATAATAATAATAATAATAATAATAATAATAATAATAATAATAATAATAATAATAATAATAATAATAATAATAATAATAATAATAATAATAATAATAATGATAATGATAATGATAATGATAATGATAATGATAATGATAATGATAATGATAATGATAATGATAATGATAATGATAATGATAATGATAATGATAATAATAATAATAATAATAATAATAATAATAATAATAATAATAATAATAATAATAATAATAATAATAATAATAATAATAATAATAATAATAATAATAATAATAATAATAATAATAATAATAATTAATAATAATAATGATAATGATAATGATAATAATAATGATAGTAATAATGATAATGATAATAATAATGATAATGATAATAATAATGATAATAATAATGATAATGATGATGATGATGATGATGATGCTGATGCTGATGATGATAATGATGATAATAATAAGAATAATAATAATAATAATAATAATAATAATAATAATAATAATAATAATAATAATAATAATAATAATAATAATAATAATAATAATAATAATAATAATAATAATAATAATAATAATAATAATAATAATAATAATAATAATAATAATAATAATAATAATAATAATAATAATAATAATAATAATAATAATAATAATAATAATAATAATAATAATAATAATAATAATAATAATAATAATAATAATAATAATAATAATAATAATAATAATAATAATAATAATAATAATAATAATAATAATAATAATAATAATAATAATAATAATAATAATAATAATAATAATAATAATAATAATAATAATAATAATAATAATAATAATAATAATAATAATAATAATAATAATAATAATAATAATAATAATAATAATAATAATAATAATAATAATAATAATAATAATAATAATAATAATAATAATAATAATAATAATAATAATAATAATAATAATAATAATAATAATAATAATAATAATAATAATAATAATAATAATAATAATAATAATAATAATAATAATAATAATAATAATAATAATAATAATAATAATAATAATAATAATAATAATAATAATAATAATAATAATAATAATAATAATAATAATAATAATAATAATAATAATAATAATAATAATAATAATAATAATAATAATAATAATAATAATAATAATAATAATAATAATAATAATAATAATAATAATAATAATAATAATAATAATAATAATAATAATGATATCGACTTGATTACCATAATGTGTCCAAAATGGTACTTTTATATGAATATTGGTGATGTAGTTTGGTTTAATATAACAAAGCTTTCGAGAGCCGCATAATAGGTTTCAACGTTAGCGCGAGAAGGTATACTTAAAATTTTGCGGAAGATATCAGCGAACCGTATACCAATTATTTAACTTATACATACCTTCAGACTCGGAAAAGATGATATGCTAGGAGAGTGGAAGAATCCTAGCAGAGCAGCCCCATAAATTGAGCAGGGTGATCCCCCAGCTGCGCGGGGGTTGCTCTTCAGGAACATATTATAAATCTCAAAGAAGATTATGATGGTATATTATCCCATCTGGTTGATGAGAAACTCGCCGTATTGCAACCACACCCTTTTGCTTTGCTCTGAAAGCGCTAAAGTCTCTCGTAAAAGGATGCACCCGCGAAAAGGCAGAAATATACCCATTTCGTAGCAGTCGGCGCTCCGTTCATTTCAACATTTTAATGTTCGCCAATATAATTTACTGTGCCTCGTAATGGTATATAAAAACAAAGCACTCGCATGTACTTTATTCGTTTTATGACCCACAGGTCTCTTTCTATGTCATAATTTGGACATAAAATGGGTAATATGGTCTGCAGATGTGGAAACTACTCTGGAGCTTACTGCGTATTCCGTATGAAAACAGCGTGCATATGATACAAGGATATATCAGCTGGTTGCAGCTTCTTTGGTTTTACCTTGTACCATAGTAGCATATCCTTTTCTTTAACAGTCTGGATGCAAACCTCGACTGAAATATTAAACAGTGGCGGCTCATTCAACAAGTTTTGGTCTTTAATACAGCCACCAAATGGTACAATTTGCAAGGATAAGAAGACGAACACACTTATTAACTACATATTTACTCAAAATTAATGTTTGGTCTGAGGAAGTATGACGTTATTTTAATATAAAAAATCATAAAATATGTGCTGTAAAATCAATTCCATATTTATTCCACGTTTAATAATACAGTCAGAACAAATGAAAATCCTCGTATCAGCTTCTTAAAAATCTCCAAGTTGACCAACCTAAGAACAATTGCCACAAGTACTCCCCCTCCGAATGGATGGTTAACAATCTTGGAGGTAGTCGTACTGTACTTCCACTGCGAGTTGTTTGAGTAGAATTACCTGGAAGTACCTACTGGTTTCGAAGCAGTAGTTATGGGTTTCACACGTGAACTTTCGAATAATCCATGTAATGGGTTCCTTAGGTACGCAGGTTTTAAGCGGTCAATAGAGACGGTATCACGCTTGTTGTTGCGATCAAATGTGAAGAATTTACTGTCCTGTGTAATAACTTTGAATGGACTTTCATAAGGCTATAGTAATGTTTTCTTTTACTGCATCTACTAGCACGCACACATGGGTTGCTGTAAATAATGTAGGATGGACAAAATAAGAATTGGAATTTGCTTTATTCAGATATGATGATTGATTTTCACGAAATGCAGTCCTTAGCTGTTTCAGGTATATTGCTATGTTCGTATTATCTTACTTAGTAGAAACGAGGAATTCCCCTGGTAGACGAACTGATTAACCAAAAAGTAATTCTGAGGCAGCATATCCACTTTCGGCAATTACATTTCGTAGTCCAAGAGTACAAATAGAAGAGTGCTTATCCAGTCCTGTTTGAGATTGCATTTCATTGCAGCCCTCAGCGATCCATGCCATCATTCCGCTTTACCGTTCGATTGTGGATGGTAAGCGGTAGTACGGAAATGACATACTCCTAGTGTAATATTAAGATGTTTAAAAGTTGTTGACACAAATTGTGTCCTCTATCTGTTGTGAGCTTATAAGAAGTTCCGTATCTTGAAATCCATTTAGAAGCAAATACTTGTGCCACAGATTCTGCTGAAATATCTTTTATCGGAATTGCTTCTGCTCAAGAAGAAAATCGGTCAATGATTGTCAGGATGTATCTATAATCTTGGGATACTGGAAGTGGTCCCGCGATATCCAAGTGCGCGTGTTCAAACTTTTGTTGGACGGGCGGAAATATTCCCAACGGATTTTTTGCCTCTCTGCCAATTTTGGAACGCTGGCAGTTGATACAAGCTCTTGCCCATGCTTTCACTTGTTTATCCATGGAAGGCCATAAAAATTTGTCTCTTATAAGTCGGAAGTTAGGGTCGGAGGTTTGGCAGTTGACCCACTGCTAGGAAGTGGTTTTTCTGTGATTGTATAGGGTGACTTGCGCGTGCACGCGACCCTTAGAGATTGGTCAGGCCAAACTTGTTCTCGGGTCTTCGTCCCCGACCCTGGACGTCAGAACTTTACTGGCGACAGAAAGGAGCTTAAAATGTCTAGAGACAGAGGGAAGGATGAGGATTATGAAAAGGTTTTCAAACCTAGGTCTTCCAGTTCACATTCCCCACCAAGAATTGTGAATACAGCTAGTGTTGTAAAACAGAAAGAAGCTGAGAAGTCAACCATGGAGAAAAGAAAGGAGGAGTTCAAGCCCAACGTGGAAGGAAACGATGTTTCATCCATAATGGCTGAAATCAATGGCGTTGGAGCAGATAAGATGACTGCTCCAAACAAACGTATACTTTACAACCTACTCGGGAAAATATCTCAGGCATACGAGAGAATGAAAGCTGAAAAGACAGCCCTGAAGGCAGAGGTCAAAATACTCAAAGAGATGAAACATATACTGTGTCATATGCACAAGTAGTATCAACACCTAAACATGATTTACATCCTAATTTAGACAAAATGACGAAGCAGTTAAGAAACCAAAACATACCGTTTTTGCAGCTTCATTGAAAGGACAAACAACAAGACAAGAAGAGGATATTGTTACGAAAAACCTTAACCCTGTAGAAGAAAACATTCGAATTAGTTACATGAGAGCAGCAGAAGTTGAGAGACATAATGGATACATGTCAGGATTCAGCTATAGTTCTGACAATGGATGCTAATGCAAAATCAAGGCTTTGGTGGAGTAAAACACCGGATGAAAAGGTGGAGAAGTTAGTGGAGGTAATAAACGAACAGCAATTGGAGATTTTAAACCAGCCTTGTAATCCCTACAGCTTTGAGAATCGAGCAGAATCTAAAGAAAGCGTCGACGTCACATTAGCGAGAGGCTATGTAGCAAGAAAAATATGCAGCTGGAAAGTAACACAACAACTAACCACCAGTGACTATCATTTGATTATATTTGACTACATATTTCAAGATGAAAATGAGAATATAATGAATACTCTCTCATACCATATATATATATAATTAGAAATGCGGATTGGAGTAGACCACAAAAACAATTAGTCAGTCCAGATCTATATCAAGATCAGAATATCGACCGTAAGGCAAGAATATTAACTGAAAGTATACAACAAGCATTGGACAAATCTATGTTGAAAGCGAGAATGAAGAAAACAGAATATGAGATTTGGAATTAAAAATTAAAAAAACTGAGAAACAAAACCCGGAAAGCTAGAACAATTTACCAACACTCGCACACAGGAATGGAAAGAGAATATAACTTTGATGATATATAGAGAAATCAAGCAAAAACATAATGAAGAACTTGAAAAGGTAAGGAAAACATTGTGGAAGAAGTTTGTACAAGACAAGTTAACGAACAGCACATGAGAAATTCCTTACAAAATTGTAATGGAGAAAATTTTGGCAGCAGATGTTTTATCTAATCTAGAGAAAGAAAATGGAGAATATACAACATGGATGGAACCATCAAATTATCTAATGGACAAATTGTTGCCAACAGATACAAAAAATGATGACAACGAGCAACATATGTATAAAAGTTATCTTTATAACCAGAATACAATGGCTCAAGGATTATATTTCCATTTGATATCATGGAAGTAAAATTTGCCATAAGAGAGGGCAGAAAGTGAAAAGCACCAGGACCCCATGGTATGCCATTTGAAGTAATAAAAAACTCGGAAAAGACATTTGCACCACATCTATGTAAACTATTTAATGATTGTTTAATATTTGCACGCATACCGTATTGTTGGAAGCAAGCAAACGTGCTGATATTGAAAAAGGCAAGGACAAAGATCCCCAAAATGTGTAAAGTTACAGACCTCTCTGCTTACTCAACACTATGGAAAAATACAAGAACGTTTAATCTTCAAACGAATTATGGAATAAGCAATAAGAAATTTGGTTTCTGGAAGGCAAAATCTACTGAAGACGCAATAAACAAGGCCCTTCTCTGGGTACAGGAAAATTTTAAAAAATATGAATAAGTACAGTCAGACTGAAAAATTCAATGCCATAGCCGGGATTTGAACTAAGCAACTGAACTACTATGTCCCACATGCCGAAATGACATTAAATTCTCCAACTGTCTCATATAACTGACTCATAACTGACTTTTATATATGAATTTAATGTCATGTCGGCATGTTGCCATGGTAATTCAGTTGCTTAGAGCAACCGCACGCAGAGTGGGAGATCCGTGGTTCAAATCCTGGCTAGGGCATTAAATTTTTCAGTCTGACTTCACTTATTCAAACTTAAGCCTACACACGGCTAGTGTGGAAGAAATTATTATTTCCTTTAAAAATGTCATAAGTGTATCTTTCGATATATCAGGCGCATTCGATAACTTATGGTGGCCTGAACTATTTAGTATACTAAGAGAGAGAGAGAATATCCGTACAGTGTATATAAAATATTAAAGGATTGCTGTAAAGACCGAAATGCTACTATCATAGAACTCAAGATATTAACAAAAGGCATTACTAAAGTTTGCCCTCAGTGATATATATTAGGACCGGCCATTTGGGATACTTTAACAGAACCATACTGGAGAAAATAGGGAACCTCACAGAAGCTACGGAAATTATAGAATACGCAGACGACTTAATGATTATGATCGATGGAATTAGCCGAATTAAAATTGAAGAAAAATGAGAAATAGCTATAGACACACTACAAAAGTGGTGGTTAAATTAACGATAGCTCCAGCAAAAGTCGCATACATGCTGCTTAAAGGAAGCCAAAAAGGAAGTCCCAGTATTATGATTATGAACCGATCAATAACAAGAGTACAACAACATAAATATCTGGGGATACTCATGGACGAGAAAGTAACCTTCTAAAATTATGCTGATTATGCAAGAAATAAAACGCAAGGAGTGATGATGAAGTTAATATCAATTGTTCAGAAAAATTTCAGGGTATCTGCAGAGGCAAATTAACACAAGCATAACAATAGGAATTGTTGGATAAGGAGCGAGTAGCTAAGCACATAGACTAAAATACAAGAAGTACATAAAATTACTACGCAGATCTCAACGACAGATGATTATTAGAGGAGCAGCAGCATTTAAGGCATCAACAATGGGACTTCTTGTAATTATGGGAATATGGCCAATTGATTATGTTTTAAAACTGCATGCAGCAAATTATTGGTTAAAGAAACAGAACATAACAAAAGTCACGAACTGATTGGCGAGCAATGTAAGTCTAAAACAGAAATTAGGAATAAACTGCTAAATGACTGGAAACAAGAGTGGAATAACGCGGATGAAGGAAGGAGAATTTACGAAATATTACCAAAAATCCTGGAAAGATTACGGATGAAGTATTTGAAACCGAGGAAGGGAATCATGCATTACAGATCAGGACATGGGTCGTATGATACATACTTCTATACAATAGGCAAAAGATAAAATATTAACTATGATATCTGCAATGTTCCAGATAATATGTTAGAATTACAAGAAGGTAGAACAAAACTACAAGGAAAACAGATATGCAATATAGTGAGGAAAAAATAAGATTATAAACAGTTGAACATTATGACAACTAGTATCCAACTTAGCCATGGAAGACTACAACCTGAACAGAGCACTACTACGGAACAGAAGAAGAGGAGAGACGACTCATCAGGATAATGTCCCAATAAATTGAGATCAACAAGATTTATACAAAGAGATGCCATAAATTAACATCAACATCTATTGGAAGAGGATCAACGTTCATATGACCTTTATAGAGAGATTGATTCGTTTAATACTAATATTTATTGGAAGGAGTTTAACATTAATTTATGAGAGGGAAAAGGGACACAAACGGCTCATCAAAAAGCACTCTAAAATTGTGGAAGATAACCAGGACCATGGAGTAGGGAGAAACAACTAAATAAAATACCTACAACTGTCAATTAAATATTGGATGCCAAATCAACATGGAGTTTCAACGAAATTTAATGAACTTCAGGATACAAGGTTGAGAAGACTTCAGTTGCAGGTGCAAAATATTAGAAATAGATCAGCAGCCTTCAGACAGTATAATTTATTATTCATATAAAAATTGTAATTTATAGATTAGATTGTTTACTGTGCATAATTTAGTAATGTATTCGAAAATTTACATAGTAATAAGGCTGCTGTTAGGTTAGATTTAGTTGTAAGGCCACTGGAGACATTGGCCATTAGGTTAGTTAGTGTAAGCATAAGTTCTGTCTGCAAAAAGAAACTTTTCACTAATTAAATGTATATGATTTGTAATTTCTTAAATAATAAAGAGCAAAATAAGTCCAGGTTTAGACTCTAGACACCTGGACCTAAGCTTGCAGATTAAAGTAAAATAATAATAAATATAAGTCTGAATGTGCGCTTAGGAGAGGGAAGAGATAAGTTGTGAACTAAGTCAAAAAATTGTTTGCGCATTGATTCGGGTACAAATGAGCGACTATGTTCATCACAATACAGTGAAGTGCCTAGTCCAGGAATAGGTTTCAGTGAAAGTTTCAAAGAACTGTTGTCGCGTTCTTAAAGAAGATTTTGAATATAAGGATCATTCTTTTGAAATCTTACCATCTCGAAGTAGTCCAAAGAACTGATCGTCTCTAATCGGAAAAGGTAGTCTGCAACTATGTTGTCTTTTCCTTATATTTGTCTCAAATCTGTTGTGAATTGTGACTAATAGTCCAGGTGTCTAAGTTGTCTTGGAGTAGCTTTCTCTGGGTTTTGGTGAAATGCAAAAGTCAACGGTTTGTGATCTGTAAACCCTGTGAGTGTGCGACCTTCAGCCATGTATCTGAAATGATTGATGGATGCATAAATCGCCAACAATTCGCGGTCATAAGTGCGGTATCTCTTTTCAGTTTCTGTGAGTTTTCGAGAGAAGAAGGCAAGTGGTTTTCTCTTTTCATTAGGTACTTGTTCCAGCGATGCTTGGCAAGCTTCATATGCTTCTATCAGTTTTGGGGTGCACACGATTTGGCGACCATCACCATGAGCAGACTTGAGTGCTTCTTGTAATGTCACCTGAGGCCAAGTAGCTTCTTGGATAAATCGTCGGTAGCAGTTGATTGCACCTATAAAGCATTGCAACATCCGATATGTCTTGGGTGACTCAGCTTTTAAGGGAGTTTCTACACAACCTGGAAGTGGATCTGTTTCATGGCTTGAAATTCGGAAACCTTAAAGTCTTTAGTGGATTCTCCAAACATGCATTTTTCCAGGTTGATTAAGATACCATATTCTTGAAGTCTAGGAAAATTACCCTTAAGTGCTATTTATGTTCCTCTGCTGAGGTTGAAGCAACAAGAGCGTCGTCAATGTAGACAAATGCATATGGCAGATCACCTAAAACTTCATACATAAAATGTTGGAACGTTTGTGCTGTATTTCTTAATCCGAAGGTCATTACTGAAAATTCAAATAACCCAAAGGGAGCTATTATAGCAGTTTTTTCTAGGTCTTGTGGTGCTACTGGAATCTGAGTGTATGCACGCACTAAATCCAGCTTGGAAAAATATTTTTATCAGCTAGTGAATATGTGAAATCATGAAGATGGGGCATGAGATATCTGTCTTGTTTAGTAACTGCATTTAACTTTCGTTAATATCCACATGGCCAGTAACTGCCGTCCTTTTCAGTGAGATGAAGAGCGCTTGACCAATTAGATTTCGATGGTCTGGAAATGCCTAGATTCGTCATCATCTGGAATTCTTCTTTTGCGGCTTAAAGGTATTCTGGAGCCAACCGTCGAAAACGGCATCGAACTGAGGGTCCATTGGCTTCTATGACATGGGTTATCTTATGTGCTAGATGTTGCTTTCGAAACACGGGTGGCCGCGTTATTACTGGAAACTCTTGTATCAGCTCCGTAAATTAATTTAAATAAATAAAACGGTGAAATGATGTTGCAGTCTTGGTGTAAGCAACGCAGGTAGCTACAGATAAATGTGTCACCATCTATTAGCCCAGGCCACGCCGTGGCTCAGTGGTTAGACCGCTTGGCTCTCACCAAGACGGCCCGGGTTCGATCCCAGGCGACCGCAAATTGAGATTTGTGGTGGACAACACGGCGTTGGGGCGGGTTTTCTCCGGGACCCCCGGTTTCCCCACCATCTCATTCCACCGGTGCTCCGTCTTCATCTCATGTATCATCAGTGTCACCGCCCTCGGTGCCTATGTAGTAAAAGCGGGCGTTAAACCCTACACATTTCATTTCAATTAGCCCTTTTGCCGGAGATCTATTAGAAGATTCTCATATTTCAGTACATCTGCTCCTATGATAGTATGACTAACTGTTGTTAAAACAAATAGCCAATGATAGCTGCGTCGAAGACCTAGGTTGAGATTTAGTAATCGTTCTCCGTATGTAGCTAATGGAACACCATTAGGCAACCTGGGTGACTCATATGCACTCTCATACACTCATTTCCTAGAAAACAGGTCCACTACCAGAGCAGATAAACAGTTCAAACCGCTCTGCCCTTCATTCGTCTGTGGCCTTCTTGTGCTGGAGAGACAGTACTTACCAAGTGCTACACTCCCGCAGACTACACGATCTTTCATTTTCTGGGGCGAAGGCTGCATTGGAGGGACTCTTAGGAGTAAAGCTAGATACCTCATCAAACCACAACCCTGACACTTTTCTTCTTCCATGCCTCTTCTTTATTCCTACTGCAGAAGGTCAATTTTCGCGGACACACCAGGGACCTCTCAATCCGGGTATTCTCCGCACTGTAGCCCATGCTGGTTTTAGTTCCATGAAGTCCATCTGAAGCTTTACCTCTTCTGAGCGTTGATAGTCCAACCCATGCTATACGCCTAGTGATACCTGAGGCTTGACCGCAGACAGTTAGCTGCTAGGCTAAAATATAAGCAGGTTATAAGACTCCGGTGTACCTATTCTTTTGGCTGCTCCTTCCCCGTACTTCATAAAGCTTGATCTCTTATATATGTGCAGGATAAAATTAGGTACTATCACGGCAAATCTACAATATCAAAACACCGTGGTTAGGCCTATTGTGGGATTATGGCAACAGAAGCCGCCAGTTTCGGTAATATCGGGTCCCTTGCATTACTTGCGGTCCTCCGAGGTAACACCAGAGCAAAGTCATAGAGAATCAGAAGCTGAACTACTCATTAAATCCAGCCAAGAGCTGATTGGCCTCATAAATTTAATACCTAGCAATGAAAATTCAGTTTGATTTTAACCGAACCCCCCAAGGGTGCAAAGGATTTTTCATTATGTACATAGACTCAGAAGAGCATCATGCTACCTCTTAAATCTTCCACCTTTAAACCAATAACACTACCTAAATAGTCCCAAAACAAAAATCGATCTGCGGTGGAAGCCGATTGAGGATTTCTTACAGCGAAAACACTCAGCCTATACTAGCAGCACCCCGATCGGTCGGTTGCCTCGGGCAGTTCACAGTCTATTGTGAGAGCATAGCAGTCGTGAGTCAGTCTGCAAGTGCAGTACGGTCCAGCTCAGTAGAGACAAGTCTGCAGAATACTGTGGAAGGGAAACATTCTGTGTGTGTCAAGAAGCAGAGCAGCGCAACTTGTGCATACAACATAGACAATAACAACGGCAGTGCTACTGAAAGGGACGTGTCTACTCTGTGTATTTGTAAAAAGAGAAAGTGATTGTAAATTAGCACTTGGCTGAAGTCTAGTTGCAAATTAAGTGATTTTCTTGAAACTTCGTGTTATCATTTTTGTGACCATATTTCATGCACTGGTGTAATTGATCGATTCTGTTCGAAATATACAGTTAATTGAAAGCAAATATCACGTAAAATGTGTCGTCTTGGATTTGTTATAGTTTAACATCTTGGGAACTTGCTCTTAAAAGCTTCTCCGAAGATGAACTGGGATTTTATAACTGAAAAATAGTTATTCCAATCAGTTTGCAATATCAATCTGTTTTCTGGAGGTGAATAATGCAATCCAAACTGATAATCTGTTTGCCAAAAATTTATTGGTGTTCTAGCCATTTGAAATTGTATCTCTTTGTAACAGCGTATCTGCTCGTGAGTCAAGCAAACTAAATATTGCTGAGGCTCCCTTATCATATTGTTAGAGCAATCTGTTTGGCACTTGTATTAAGAACAACTTCTGTTTTTGTAAATTAACAATGTATTGTAATCTGTAATAAATATTGTATCAATATTGCATGGTTGGATCACTGTAATTAGTAACATTTATTAGTCATAGTGCGTGCGTTCCATGTGCATTTTTATGTATTCTTGTATGTTCTCACATTTTTAGTTAATATGAGAAATACCATATACTAGTCGGTCAATTTTGCCTTGGGAGTAGTGCGATACCTTCCCTAATGTACATGGCACAGAAAGTAGTACCTAAAGAGAAAAACACAGTGTTCACTAAATCAAGTGCTGGAAAACACCACAAAATGTTGAAATCCTTTTATAAAAGATGTAACATGGTATAAATAACGATGGAAATGGCTATAAGAAAGAATATTTCTGTTTACTTTTATTTTTGTGTGTCTCTTATGTACTGACATATACACACACGTCTGTGTATGTGTGTGTTCGTGTGTGAGCGTAACACATCCAGGATACACACATTAAGCTTCATTTATATTCAGGGCCGTTCTGCATTCATACCTTACAAGTGCAGAAATGATGGTAACCCAAGATTCCACTCACGTACGTGCAGGAAACAGAGCCTCCAAGTTTTGATAAGACAGGCGAGTGTACAAACTGTATGTACCGTAAACGAAGTTCTACACACTAAGCACCAGACACAACCTCACTTTAGTGATACTGCTGCTATGGCTTAAGCGCAACATTTTTCCTGGCACGAAGTTTCATAATAAAGCATTCGGTGTTCTCCTTCGCAGTTCCTTTGGCTTAAATCATACTTACCCGCTTCGCAGAGGGTGTAAATGTGGTGCAAATTGCTTAGTTGTATGCGCCACATGTTACGCATTGGTGTTGGGAAGTCGCATAAACCTTCGGGTAAAAAAGTGGTCTGTTGGTGTTTCACCATAGTTTTTTCTTTGTATGGTTACAGACTCATAAAATAGAGGAAAATACTGATACCAGAGCAAAAGGGAGCCAAGTAAAAGTAACTTATTAGGAGCTTCCTCCATGGGAGCAGAGTGAAATGAAACATTGGATATTGTCACCTATAATCACAATTCCTATTCTGCAAAATACGTATTTAGCGACTTATACTTCGTCTACCATATTTGGCTTTACTGATTTATCTCCAACCTCATATTCAGTTAGTGTGTACGGGAACGTATAACATCACAAGCAGCCTTCGGTAGAGCTTCCACTCCTCGCTTATATTTGCAAAACACGTAATTTATATCGTGTACTACGCGATGTTAATGTTAGTGTTAATGACATTTGAAAATGACATTTGACTATGTAAATCACACATAAATAGAAGAAGTCGAGTGAACATAGCGAATCAAATACTTAAGGTTTGACCTATCGCTTCAGCCTCCTTTTTCTCTTGGATCTTCTATTAAATGTATTGATCGCTATTGCCATGAAATGTATAGGGTGGAAATAGGTTGTCGTGACAATATTTCGTAGAAGAGGTACCAAATACAAGGACACTGTTTACTGAAAATCATCTAAATGAAACGCCAGATTTTTTTTTCTTTCACTACTAAGGTATGTATTCAAAATTTTATGTATATCTACTTTATGCTGATTGACATATACGTTTGCAGAAACGGATTCATAACATACTTCTTTGAAGTATAGAAGCAATAATGAATCTGTTGGAAAGCTTTTGTAGCGCATCACTAGATTGTGGCTTTGAAATGTCATATTATTTGCATGACATCGCCGTAAACTAGAGAATGTTAACCAAGCACTTCAGGAAAATGTAAAGTGGCATCTATAGCTTTGAAATTGCATTAATTTTGTGGAGGAGGACTTTTCCAACGTAGCCAAGTAGGAACTTATTATGCTGCTAATCTGCTAGGTGGAAGGGCTGGGACGAGATAGGCGGCAACTGCAGCGGGATCCCTAATGTTTTCAGATATAACATTCCCAAAAGCTGCTTAGATGCCCCCCGCCATATTCCAATGAACGAATGGATATTTTCGGGCATAAGGTTCGGTGCCAAAGAAGAAACACCTACCACACAAAACCACTCTTCATGCCAGGTCCTGTAACTTTGAAATATGGAAGGGAATGAGATATGGTGCAGGAAATGAAATAAAACGTATAATGTGTAGCGCCCGCTTTTACATCATACTAAATCACAGGGGTGACACTTATGATACACGAGATGAAGATGGAACAACTATGGTGGAATGAGATGGCGGGGAAAACCGGAGAACCCGGAGAAAACCCACCGCAGCGCCTGTTGTCCACCGAAATTCTCACTTTGCGGTCGCCTGGGATCGAACCTGGACCGCCTTGGTGAGAGAGCCAAGTGGTCTAATCACTCAGCCGCGGCGCGGCCTGTATGCTGCAGGCATATTGGTGGTACGAGTAGTATATATAGGGTCTTTCAACAAGATTTTCCTATCTTTGAACTTAAATAAAACACGTTCTATAAATGATAGAGGCTTATTTCCCTTTTATGTTGGAACATAATTAATGTCATAACGTGTGGAAGAGAATATCAGCTAAGCGACCACCACGACCTCGTTGGGTTACGCGTGTACGTTTGACCCAATTTTTAGTGACAGAAGAACGTAAATTACTTCCAACTTCACGAATAACACACTTGACGTTATTCATAACACCATTTACTGTTTCTGGCTTCTTGGCATAAACTCAAGATTTAACAAAACCTCATAATAAGTAATACAGCAGCGTTAAATCACATGCTCTCCGGTGCTAGTTAACATCACCACCACGGGAAATGATGAAACATCTGAGCTTTCCCTTCAAAATATCGATTGTTTCGAGAGCAGTATGACACGTGGCACCATCTTGCTGGAACTAGATGTTTTTGAGATCCATACCATTCAATTGAGACCAAAAACAGCCCCTTATAAGATTCCGCCATCTTTCTCCATTAACAGTTAGAGCAAACAGATGATCCATTTTAATAATAAATTTTCACAATTTCTACGCGTTGCTGAATGCTGTAAGGTTCCATGGCTATTTGTCAATAACAACTGTAACCACATGAAAAAATTACTGCTGTAATTCAATAAGAACAGCAGCTATCGCATGTTAAAAACAGGACATTCTTGTTGAAGGATCCTTTAATACATTTGCAGTATCTAAAAATATCAAGACCGTGGTGGCCGGTCCAACGAAAGTCGGAAACTGGGACCCCGAAGGCGAGTCAAGTGTATACTGCCGCTTTAAATAATCCTCTCGGTAAACGTGATTGTCTATATCCTGTAGCTTATCAATTGTACAAAATTATACAAATCTCATCACTGATTGCCTCCAAGGTCGAGTGTTAGATTTCTAGCTAATGAATCCCGAGGAACAGGGTTCGTTGTCCTCTGAAACTGGTGAATGTTTCTTTACCGAACAACGTCCTCTATGACTCTCTGATAGCGAATGTAAGAATTTCGGAGTGAATGCGTAACACCATTCTCAGTAACACCAGTGAAGTTCCCTTCTTCCATATGACTTTAGAAAATAGAGGGAGATTGTGCAAATAAAAGATCTAAAAATCTCATCTCATATATATGAAAAATACTTTATAGGTGTTCACAGAAAATTCATAATATGTATTTCATTAATGTTGAAAGTATCTAAAACAAACAGTATTTTAATCAAAACCATTATAAATATTTTGTGAGGCAATGAGAAACAGCAAAGGGTTTCCATATAAAGGATAATTCGGAATGGGAAAATTTCCTAGAAATCGCATCTTTGGAAAGATATTCAAAACATAACTAAAAAAACAACGTACAATTTAAAACAATATTGTAAATGCTGTAAAATCTTGTGATGGGTTCAAAAAATAAATCTTTCTAGAAATGCAACCGGCGTGTAGTCTATGCTTCACGAGATAAACATTTCTTCTTCTTTAAACCCCTAGTTTTAGGATTATCGTGGTGTTAGGGGATTCTTGTTCCTCTATCCCTTATGCCTTTAGGTGTCGGGGTGAGGAACATAAACTCTGGATAAGATAGAAAACCTAGGATGGGCGATCCGCCCAATTTCTAGTATGATAGAGATTTAGATGACAGAATGGGGGATAAGTAATGAAAGACTATAATAGAGCAATGATGGCGGAGGAGACCAGAGATCCCGGAGATACCCCGCCCCTGTGCCATGTGGTCTGCTACAAATCTCACATGCGGTCGCCTGGAGTCGATTCTGGCTGTGGTGAGGGTCAAGAGGTCTAACCGCCCGGCCACGGCATGACACGAGATAAAAATTTGCTGTGGAAAAATGTCCTATTATGAGCAACAGTTCTACGGAAGAAGTTATTCTTTTGAAAGTAAATGATGTGATTAAGCAGGAGTATCGCCAGCAAGTACAATAAGAATCGCGTAGAAGGAAGGAAGCGTCGAGCGTCATTGTCGAAAATAAACGCAGGTATTTTTCTTTTACATATGTTTTTTTAAGTTAATTTATGCGTGCGTTATAAGTGGAGAAAGTAAAACTAGTCATTAAGTCATTCAGTTCTAGTATTTCTCATCCCATAACCTCACACTTAACCGTACGTCCAGGAACGTCCTTATGCTGTGAAAAAGTTTGCAAAACGTTACTTCTCCGCTCAGCTCACATCTAATTAATAGCCAGGCAATAACTCCTACTCATACGCCCAGTAAAATCTCAAATATCATCTAACGGAGAAATATATAGAATATGCCATTGTGCCGGGGCTCTCAAAACACGCCTACACAGTTTCATCTTGGCCCTCGTTCTTGGATCAACAGCAGAACCACACAACCCTTAATATCACTTTTAACAAATTTGAACTTATATCAGCACTCAACCCTTGTAGTTCACCTCTTCTTAGTACAATAGCATCAAACAAACCGGATCTTCCTTAGAAGTAATATTACTTCAATTAAAACGGTACCATATCCGTCCGCTCGTGGTGCTGGCTGGCTGTATAAAGCCAAAAGGATTTTGCTGCGTGCCCACCCGTTAAGCGTTTTACCGCAGGTAGGGTTTGATTTCGGGATATTTTAGGTTAGGTTGTGGGTTTTTAGTAATGATTTGTTTCGTGGAATTGATGCAAAACCTTACGTACCCAGGTGTCCTATTTTTAAATTTGCTTTAGTTGAAAAACTTTGATGCCAAACAGCTTAGAAGAATTATGTAGAGCTCAGCTTTAGCTGCTGTTAGTATTAGCTTCTGCTTTATCTCGGATGCCCTTAAGCCAAGCAGGGTACACGGAACAGCCTTAATCGGCGTCTAGTGCGGCGGTAATACATTATTTTCAACTAAACTGAAGGTGCACTTATTTGTCAGCAATTTAGCAAGGTTTGACATTCAATAGGTTTTACTTTGCAGCTGTGATTTACAAAATGTATATTTTTCCAACAGATCTCATTATAGTTTGTCGGTCTACCACGGCGGGGATTGTGGCACTACAGCTGAGGGCTTATTGTGCGTTAGTTCCCAGGAGGAAGGACGAGGTGAAGGTATTCTAAAGGCGGCGATAACCTATCACAGGCTGCACTACAGCCGCGGTGGGTTACTAACAAGTGTAGGCAGTGTCTTCTGCCCAAAGCAGTTCCAGGTCACCATAGAGAGCCCGTGACTAGCCAGCCAGGTACGCCTGATCAAACAGCCGGCCGGCCAACCACAACGCCAGCCCTCAGCCCAAGACCGCATTTCTAGAGAACACACACCACCACTGTGCAGTCCCACCGGCGGCCACAGGAATAGAACCCGTGACCTCACAAATGTGGAGTTCACACATTAAAGCCTGAGGTTTAATTAGTTTTAATAGGTCGTACTGTTATTGTTTATTCTCTCGCTCTCCGTCTCTCTACAACTGCAAGAAAGGGAAGCAAGAAATTAAGATGTATCTGCTTCTTGATGTAAGTGTAGAGGGTACGTCACGTTTGAAGCTCGCACTTCAGAAGTCCCTGGTTTAATTTATTTCGGGCTGGTCACTGATTATAGGATTTACGTGGTTTCCCCGAGTGGGTAAGCGAATGAAATCTCTTGAATCCCCCCCCCCCCCCCCAATTTTTCCCACATAGGAGAAATGTTAGAAGTCAAAAATGACAACTGTGAGCTACTTACGTAGGTGTGCTCCATTGTGCTCCGCCTGCGGTACTGGTACACCTCATTATAAACCACCAGTTTGTCACCTGAAATATCATAGAGTTCTTTTTCTCTTAGCTACCATGTTCTGATATTCAGTTGTTTTGGAGGGAGATTCTGGAAATAAACACCCAGCACTAACCACCAACGAGGTTAATACTGAAGTAAGGTAAATAAAGGAAGGAACTGTCATAAAACACCTCCCCATACGGTAGGATCAAAAGTGGTCTACAGGCTGAAAGCCGTAGGAGACAGCAGTATGCACATGCTTGGCCATTCATCTATGCTGAAACCGAGAAATCTGAAGAACAAAAGGAATCTTACAGTGAAACTATTAGGGCCATGAGCTGTTTCTTGGTGAGCGTCCAAACTCTTAAGAAAGCGTCTTAAGTACCTCTACCAATTATCTATTTTTATTTTATTTTATTTTAATACTTGTGCTTGCTGCTCACTCTTGCTTGTTAGATTTCTCCATTTTCACACACGAAGCATCTTTGCCAAGAAGGGAAATTGCTCCTCCAGCTTTCTCTTTCTTTTTCTTTCTTTTTTCTTTTCTTTTCTCCCTCGCCAAAACACAATATCGGATATCGATCCACAGTGATCCTATTTCCACTCACTCTTTCCATTACAAGAGTAAATAAGACGCTTTGGTTGCCGAGACAAGTTCTGTATACCCTCTGGCCGGGCCCGTCATTGTCACGATGCACCAATATTGGTATACTGCTTGCCTCTCCTTCCGCCCTGTTCTTACCCTCCTCGCGAAAAGAACAAACAATGCTCTCCACAGGTTTCCTCACTCTCACGGATATCAGAGAAAACAAAGGATTTGCTTGAGCAGATTTTGCACTCTCTTTCCAGATTTGCCACTCCAAGAAAGTACTACTAATGGAGCCTGAGACACAGCTGGTTACTTTGAAAAATAGATTTTTAATTTGAAGTGAGCACTTGCAGAATTTGAAAGTTCTCATCATTTCTTTGAGAGTGATTTACCACCAACCACGTGAATTGCCTTGCCAAGTTCTTATATTAGAGTGCCTCATACTTAAGTTGACGTAAGTATCGTTTTAAATGCTAAGAGTAAGTTTCATTGTCCGGTGATAACCGAAGCTAAATGAAGGGAAAACAATTTATCAATAAATTACAAGTAATAATGCAGTGCGAGTGTACAGTGGAACTTAATGGACATAAATGAATACAATCTAAATACCTCAAATACCGAGCGGGATGGCTTAGGCCATCCTGTTGTCCACATTCGGGAGGCTCGCGTTCGATTCCCTGGCCACCTACCTGACCCATGTTTTAGGGGGTTTTCTCGGGTCGTCAGGCAGATTTTCTGTCGGTTAATTAGAAAGTTAAACCCGTGGCACTACAGTCCATATCGGACCAGGGCCTGCTAACCCGGCTACCAGCTTCAAGCCTTCATACGCAAGGTAGGGTGAGTGATCATCCATACTATACGGGGAGATGTGGTCAGCATCTCGACACCCCCAGCCGGAAAGTTGGCTTTCTTCACCAGGGCCGCTCAACTATCGTAAGCTCCTCAATTTCCTCAAGATGGTGAGTGGACACCGGTCCTATACCCGGGAATTAAAATACGCACCTGCAGGGGTGGGATCGAAACCGGGCCGCATTCCGTGGCAGGGAACCAAGGCATAATGCCTTAGTCCACTACGCCACGACGCAGGACTGTCGGTTAATTACATGCCCTGAATTCCCTGTCCCTACATTTCATCTCCATTATCATTTCAGATCCTCTCTCATCTGGTAATCTCTTTCAATGTAGAAGTGTCGGTGGGTGTCTCGGTGGTGCATGGCAGGATGATATCTCCTGTGTGAACCACTTACTCCTCCGGTAGGTCGGTTGCTGCTCTCCGAACCGGCTATTGGGACTGCTTCCGAAGGACAATAGGGGGGATGTCCGTCGTCCTGGCCTACCTAGGTATGTCTCCATCTAAGTAAAATGTAGTGACGCTTCCCTTTGCACTGTCATGCCTCCTTGGGACGGCCGTCCCCAGTCTCATCTCGCCTCATCCTTGCTCGCTTTAGGGCATAGGTACAATAGATCAAGACTGGCCGCAGTGCTGAATCCTCTCCGCATTAACCGTAATCCTAAATAACTACAGATGTTTTAGAAGTGTTTTAATAAGCCATTGTCAAGAATATTGGTTTCGCACACAGAGATAAAAAATTTAAAGTATATTTTAGTATAGTATGTATACACTTAGTTAAATTAATATTTAAACACCGAACGATTAATTCAAGCACATGATGTAATAGTAACTCATCAAGGTTTCATTTGCTGCCTATGCTGATTCTTAAGTGACAGCTTTTTTGAAAAGAAGCATTTGTGTTCTACACGACTACTACAGTAAAATAATTTATGTTAAACTTGTAGCACGCTTAATTCATTTGAATTTGCGATAACGACTTCTGTATTATGCTGTTCCTAACGTAATTTTTATCATCCGTAGTTTAGGGACAGAATGCCAGACTGTGGTTCCCGAGGTTGGAAAATTAAACCAGTGATGGATTTTCTTCGGATATAATCGTTAGCTGCCTTCCTTCGGAAGGAAAGTAAAGCTGGGGCTCCCTGCATTACTGCCGCACGCAAAAGAAACTCAACCTCATAGAGAGGCCTCTCAGCAAAATTAAAGTCTTTTACACCTAGTATATAATGGAACGCTGAGAATCATAATAAAAGGGCGTGTATAAAATAAGAACTAAATTTACTTCTAGCATAATCGGAAATGAGACTGACCTCTTAGAAAATCAACAACAAGAGTGCAGCAATCTGTAGCTGTGAAATACAAGTCAATTAAGGGCTTAATGCTTGGTTTAAAATACCATTATTTAAAGTCCGTATATGAAACTGATATGTGGTGACGTCTTACTCTACTTATACACAGATACCTGGTTAATTTAACTTTCCCTGAAAGGTATCAAATAACATGGCGTTCTGTTTGTTACTTTCAAACGTCTCGTTATTAATCTCGTCATATTCTGATCAATAGGACTAAAAATTTAATATAATTTCCAAAAGATTAATTATCTCAAAGCAATCGCTGTTTCTTTCAGAAAATTCAGCCGGAATTCAACTATAGATTAGCAGATATAATCTTCACCTTACAATAAAATCTTCTCGGGTGCTTTGCAGGGGAAACGTGAGATTAATAAACGCTCTTTTTCCAATAACCTTTTAATCATTTCTCAACTGCCCTGCTCCCTACTTTGATTTCGTTTTTGAAAGGCATTCATTCAGCTGAGAGATGAGCGAAAATTGGATATTAGGAAATAATAAAAATAATCTGAGTTCAGTGACTCCGAATAAAAATTTCGTTGTGCTATACATACATCTAACTGCACTGCCGGAAAAGTATTACAACACTATCAAGGATTGCCTAATTTAAATAAGTTAAGTTAAAGGCAATATATCATAATAGCATCATATCATAAAATGTGATAATTTCATTCACTAATACTATAACTCCTCAATATCCGTATTCTATGCCCATGTTTCAATAAACACAGCCTGAAGAGGGTTGCAATTTTTTGCGCCGGTGTATATACTTAGGTCATTCAATAACTATTGGCAACATTTGTATTAACAAGAAATAAAACATTCTTGGAGCAGTCACATTATTACAGTGCTTAGAAGTAATCTCCTCCAAAATGAAGGACTCCC
This sequence comes from Mantis religiosa, assembly GCA_030765055.1. Lineage (NCBI taxonomy): Eukaryota > Metazoa > Arthropoda > Insecta > Mantodea > Mantidae > Mantis > Mantis religiosa. Next base: position 263,618,551 of record CM060950.1, on the reverse strand, counting down.
CTCCAAACATCAGGGAGCCGACGGATGCCATCCACAGCGTCTTGTTGGCCTAATATTCGAACAGACTGCTCTACTGCTGCTTTAATTGCCTGTATGGTTTTAAAGCGGACTCCTCTAAGTGGCAATTTCATTTTCGCCAAAAGGTCGAAATCACATGGATTCATATCTAGGGAGTATGGAGGATGCTCCAGATTTTCCGTGTTCCATCTGCGAAGTAAATTAACAACAGGAGTAGACGTGTGAAAACGAGCACCATCATGTAACACAATGGGATGAGAATTCAGGAGGTTTGGACGTTTATGGTACAGAGCTGGTAGTAAATGGTGTCCCATAAAGTGCTTGTAATATGCACCATTCAAACGATTTCTTTGAGGAACTGAATGAGTCATAAGAACACCGTAAATATCATGAGTTTAAGTGGATTCTGTTCTTGTCGATACTTTTTTGGGTGAGGTGAATCAATGTGCAGCTACTCATTTGATTGTCTCTTTAATTTTGGTTGGTAGCATCGATACCAGGTTTCATCTAATGTTATGATACGTCGAATAAAACGCTCGTCTTCACGTTCATAGCGTTCTAAGTGTGATCTCGCTGTTTCCATCCTCTGCCACATTGTTTCCTCTTTAAGATTGTGTGGAACCCATCGAGCGCAGATTTTCATCTTTAACTTCTTCTTCTTAAGTATGTAGAGAATCGTACCAGGAGCAACTCCAACTTCCCTTGCTATTTCAATACCAGTTTAACAGTGACGTTCTTCCAGCAGTGCTCTAACAGCATTCACACGCACATCATTACTTGTTGATGTGGTCTGCCAGCTCCACGTTCTTTATGTACGTCTTCGCTTCCTCTAAAAAATGCATTCAACCTCATAGCCACAGTACGATATGGTAAAGTCTGTCTACCAGAAGCTTCCAATAAATCTGTATGTCACTTTCGAGCATTGATACCTCTTGCAACCTGAATTCTAATGAAGTATCTTTGCTCGTGCTTAGTAAACATATTTAGAGCACTAAAGATAACAGCCTACAATTAAACTTACTAAAATTTCCTATTAAATAAAATTATTTTCTTCAATCTCACAGCTACCAAACACTAGGATGCTCTTATATTTCACTGTTATCAGCTTACATGATTTACGCCTAATAGCACCAAATGCAGGCAGTGTTGCCATTAATGTGTTGCCACACATGTAGTTCGCTCAAATACGCAATATGCGCAACATATGTTTACTTAAAGCTTAATATCTTTACTTACTTTAAATGAAATATAATATAGCAAAATGAAATAGCTGAAGATCTAAAATGATTCACAGTGGGCGCTAGAACTAGGAAAATATTCATAACACAAGGAATCAGCAGAAGCTAACAGTCGGAAGAGCATGATTCAGCATAGTGCCAGGTCGATGATATTGACAGCCCGCGAAAACAGTTCAGAAAGTGGCTGTTTTTTTTAAGAAAAATACCCCAAATTTAAAACATGTAAGAAAAATTACACCACTCAAAGCTGAAGTCGTTCTACAAAAGTTATATTTACACGAGGTCTTCATCCTTTGTTCCTTATCCCTAAATTTTTAAAGCCGTCTGACTAAATCCTACTGCCCCCATTATGAAGAGCAGATTATCTGGTGTAACTTTCCATTGTTTCTATGAACTTTAACACGGAGTTCATATGAATGACATTACATTCCAATGCGCGTTAGCCCACTTCTTAATGTAAAAATTGAGTTCGGAATATCGATATTCGTCTCATTATGCAATTTTGATTTAATTGTACTCGCTTGACTGAAAACTCTCCCCACTTCTGCGTTTGAATGGGCTAGATTTTACACGATTATTGCAAGGCACAATATCTCTTGAAAGGAATTCATACCTGTGGAAGCACTCACTTCAGTCCAGAAGTTCATTATATTACTAGTGTTGCACCATTTTATGAAAATGATTTGCAACCACTGACTAATAATGGATTCAATTACGTCGGCTTAGTATATACCAGTTGTTCAGCTTTTTCAGTAATTGGTTCTTTAACAGCCTTGACAACGCCGTTTACAGAGAATATATTAATTTTTTAAAATGTGAATGTTTTCAGGAAGCCTAATTCTTCGTTTTCTTGTGACTTTTATTGTGAAATATATGCACTGTTTCCGAAGGAGATTTTCATTGTTAAGATTGAGTGGAACTTTTGAAATAATGTTCTCAAATTCATATCGCATATATGGTTTAGAGCCTACACGCATCAATATTACGTACTATTATCTATACCATTGTAATATTATTCAGTATTACCTATATCTACTTTCATTGTGGATATTGGAATTTTCCTACTCACTATATGATATATGTCAAATCCTAATGTCATTTTGTTCGATCAAAGTTCCCACTTACAAAAGCCTTGGCTGTCTTTTGCACTTCCAGTAATATTGGTTTCAAACGATACAAATATCATTTATGCATAGGATCCTAGTATATGTTGTACAACACTTCTGCTCTAAAGCAGATGTGACAGTATCAAAGTGAAGTTTCAGTTCCACTGTGATAATATTCATGTAACAGCCGCTCACTGAAAGCCATCTCGCCTCACACACATGGGTTCCTCCCAATGTTTAAAATATTTTAAACGTCGCTGACATTTCTTGGCGCTTAGAACAATACGAAAACCAGTTGTACGTTTCTCGAAATAAAAGTCCGACAACTCTTGGCAATGTCTCATGTTTCACGAGAAATTGCTAACTGCAACGAATGACAAACAGAACGCAACATGATCAAGTGTGGTATGCTTAAATTGCCTTTCAACCTCTCATATACACCATTATCTATTGCTGTGTTTACGGAAGCATTGTCAACCTCCATCCCAATCATATTTTCTGGTTTCAGTTAAGGGAACTCCAAAGCAACCTTTATTGAAAGGCACATTCATTCATGACTCGCCCTTTCTTTATCTCTTTCTCTTTCTTTCTTTCTTTCTTTCTTTCTTTCTTTCTTTCTTTCTTTCTTTCTTTCTTTCTTTCTTTCTTTCTTTCTTTCTTTCTTTCTTTCTTTCTTTCTTTCTTTCTTTCTTTCTTTCTTTCTTTCTTTCTTTCTTTCTTTCTTTCTTTCTTTCTTTCTTTCTTTCTTTCTTTCTTTCTTTCTTTCTTTCTTTCTTTCTTTCTTTCTTTCTTTCTTTCTTTCTTTCTTTCTTTCTTTCTTTCTTTCTTTCTTTCTTTCTTTCTTTCTTTCTTTCTTTCTTTCTTTCTTTCTTTCTTTCTTCCTTCCTTCTTTCTTTCGTTCTTCCTTTCTTTCTTTCTCTCTTTCCTTCTGTCTTCCTTTCGTTCTTCCTGCCTTCCTCCCTTTCTTCTTCTAGAGCTCCACTATAGTTTGTGCATTTGTGTGAAAGATGGATGAAGTAAAGGGTCAGTGTTGGCTCACTCAGCTGCTTTATACAGGCTGATTAAATAAGCAACAGCCAGAGAGAAAGTTGGATTCGAAAGACATTGGAATCTGTCGATGCGCTCACAATGCACTATTTAATACCGCTCTGCGTTCATTTCAAAGCTACACGATAACCAGTTAGATTGGTGCAAGGTACCGAGCTGTAAAACTGTGTCTCGTAATCCTTTGTGTATGTAATTTTTTCATTACTACTTATTTATATATTAATTCTGTTAAATGTATGAAAATATCATATTTTTCCTGTGCATAAATTCACAATCAAATTGCTATTTTTGTGTTCAGAATGAATGCCTTATTAATAATAAGTCTAAAATGAAACTCTAAAGCAAATATATCACCTACTTAATATTGGGTGTTCAAACTCTCTACTCATTCTTCACTTATGAATAGTACTGGCTTGATCATAGGGGCACGCCTTATAGCCCCAAAATTTCTGCATGATAAATTAACAATCAAAGAAGAAGCCTAGAATAGATCACTCCTTCCGTTAGTGAACGTTACTGCATAGTTTGGGTCAAAGACTTGAATTCCCTAAAGCTAGTCTACGAGGTGAGTGAAGCTATCCAGGAATGTATTGTCCGTCGTCAATTTGATTTAGGTCAAGAAGTTTGTCCAGCAGACTGAACTCCTAAAGTAGGCAGCATTCCAGCAGGTGTCTTGTTAAAACTAACTCTGATTTCTCTAAGCGGAACCTCACAGCCTTACGTCGTTTGACTACGCAGGGCCCTATGCTTAATAGGCAGCTAAGAAGCAGAGTCTTACAAACAATCACGGATTGTCTCCTCCTATTTAAAAAAAAGTTAACCATAATTGGAATACGGTTATACTCACAAACGAGGCGATATTCCATCTACAAATGGGGAAAGTAATTTTCTATCATCCTAGAAGAAAACGTCGTGAAGAAAAATAAGTGAAACAAATGGATAGCTTTGTCGCGTTGGGAGTGAATGTCAGGAGATAGCCTAGGAGTGTTGCAGTGACTGCTGGCACATTAAATAACCAGCAGCAAAAGAACATCCTCGAAAACAGCATAGTTTCTTGTGTAAAAAGCAAATATCCCGACTGAATAATCGAATTCTAGCAAGGCCACCGGTCCACTCAAGCAGCAGGTGTCAAATCGATTCTCGCAAAGGTAAGCTATTCACAGTGATTGATTGACTCCTTGCTCAACAGCTTTGAGTCCTACAGAGAACGTGTGTACAGCGTTGAAGAAAGCTTTTGAGTGTTAGCATCCAAGACAACACAAGACAAAAGTTGTTTTGAGGGATTAAATACAGATACGTGGGAGCAAGTATCCTCTATTGAAAACTTTACTAGGCATTTGATATCTATGTCAGTAATACAAAGAGAAGTTTTCACAGGAGATATTTAATTAACTTTTATTACTATTTTCGTCTGTAATTAGGAATATGTTTACTTATTCCATACTTAGTTTGAAACGGAAAGAATAGTGTTCCAATTTTTATTTGCGAGAGTAAATGTCTTTAATGTAAATCAGCCTTAGCAATTGGAAGTTAATTATAATGTGCTTAATAACTATGTATACATATATAACTATGCATATAAAACTATGCACGATTTGGACTTCACAAATTAAAGTATATATGCTTCGGGGTTCTAAATGCGTAAGTTTCCGCGGTCGTTGCGGTCGTGTTTAAGCTTAGCTTCCGTAGAAGGCAGTGCTCTTTTGCTGTTTGTTGCTGACGTTTCCTCCATCTTACCGTGAGCTTCCTAAGCACTTGAGCCCTGAGGAAGCCCATGGTAAGATGCGGAAGACGTCGGTAGCAAGCCACAAGAGGACGCGGCCTTCTCCGGAAGCCAAGAATAGCCACTTCGAGAATCTGCTTATTTCTTGTCTTACGGTGCCTTTTCAAACATTTATGCAATTACGTATGACCACTCGCACCTTATTAAACCACCATACGTATCATGCAATTTACATATCACCTAACTAAATAATTCCAACTGAAAACAGGTTTAAACATTTCACTTAGGAAGGGTTGGAACTTTGGTTTTGAAACTATGATCCTCTTAATCTTATTTGATGACAGATATATATATATATATTGCTAATTACTGCGAAGTCCACTGTAGACATTAGGGATCAGATAAAATAATGATTGAGGTAGGAAAATGAGTTACTCATTTATGAAAACAATCAACTATTTGATAGTTGTGATGCAAGCGTATGTCATATGGGAGTGACATGACAGATTATGCAAGTCCAGCTCAAAATCATTTTCTGTAGCCAAACCTGTCTATGATTTCTCGTCTGTTACATCCTCTAACAGCACAGATAGATAGTTGAGTAACAATAATGATTATTAGGATACATATACATAACTATAAATTTAGACTTAATACGGTGTTGGTCGTATACGTTAGGTCCAAGAGCAATAAACAAACAGTTAATACCTAAAAGGAGTACAGAAAATATATGCTCCAGCACAGAAAATGAAGAAATCGGGAGGTGAGTTGAGTCAACGTGATGAGAACTGGGCACCGAAACTGAAGCTCGCAAAATTATGCTAAGACACGTGTAAGTGTAAGTGTAGGATTGGTAGACTTAAGAGAAAGTATAAATTTTGATATACAATTAAAATAATAAAATAAAATCCACCATTAGTATTACTGACAATTATATGGAAGTGAAAAGATAGAAGTGCGGTTTGACTAAACTGGAGAGAAGAGCATGGAAAAGAGCTGTGTGACGTATAGATAGGTAACTACTGAAAGAGTAACCCTTAGGACTATTCTGCACTAACACAAATGGGATTCTCGGTATCGCGAGTAAAATTGCTAAAATCGCGATGAGTAGTATATAACTGCTAACAAATGAGACATTAAAGTAAGAACAAATTTTAAAGATGGTGGGGCCAATATATGTTAATATACTAGTGAACTTACAGAAATTGGATTTATTTCGAAACCTCAAGTTCATACAATTCAAGCTTATAGTCTTAGCCGAGGCAAATTACAAGTCTACTTGTCTAAATTAAAGCGATCGGTTGGCCTGTCGCAAATGGCTCCCAATAACTGTGGCTTAAAACTAAGCAACCATCAGACAGCGGTTACGCACATCCTAGAAGGAAGGGGGAATGGAAGCCAGAGTAGTGGAATGTGTGGTTTTTTGATAATACTCCACTGGCGGATTTGGCTAGCTGGTTCTTTGTTTGAGTCTCTTGAGGCATCAAACTAAGTTTCAAGGATATTTTAGATGTTTCTTTTTAACGATATGCACATTAAATTAAGCGTATTTTAACTTATAGTAATTGGAATAATGTACTTATTTGGATTTACTATTTTCTTTCTTGTAAGAAACGGCGACATTAATTTCAATTTAAATAGATGACTGTTTATTTATGAAAATTAAATCACTGGTTACAAAGAAATTTTGGAGGTTTGAGCCTAAGCAAACGAAAATGACTGATGGAATTAAATAATACGTCCAAAATATTCCATACCAATTTAAATAAGATTTCAATACCCATACGTTATGACGGATGTGATAACGCGAAACGATACAACCTTAATTTGAGAACTGTTTAATTGTAATTTGTACCGAATCAATGTAAGTTCATTATGGTAAAGAAGGGCTTAGGAGGCAAAAGTTCAAGTTGGTTCCGTCTTGCATAATGCCCAGGGTCGCATACAATCAATTCAAAACTATTTTTAGAGTGATACTGGAGCATTCAACACAATGGTAAACCAGTAATCTATATGCATATCAGTGTGTGTATGTGTGTTCTAATGGCGTCCTATAAGTTGAACCGTTTCCTACCACACTTGACACAGATAACCTTTGACACAATGCAAAAATTGTTGTCTAGCTTAGAATCTGAAACTGCATTCCATTTTACATAATTAATTATTTAATTTTGTGTAATATGTACAAAAGATCGCCACAACCATCCATTTATTACTAGAATAATTGTACAAGCTCAAATATGGCAAAACTATGAGTAATTACTTACATTTTCACGGCCTCACAAAATATCAAAAGAACAGGGAGGTCATATAATATTCGTTGATCCCTCTGACAACGATCATGGAGTAATAACACGTCCAAATGTGTTCGTTCTTGCATTTCAAATATCGTTTGTGCTCTTAGTTTACTGAAAATAAATAAGGCTGTATACATAGCTTAAACTGTAATTATTTCTTCTCGGTGGGTTCTAATCTATAAATAGACACGAAGTAGCCAGTCATCGTGAAATACAGGTCTGACAGTTCTGCTGTTGGATGCCACAAAAAACTGCGCAGTAGTTCAAACGATCCGTTCATGTGACAGCGTTTTAAATGATACTAGTGTTTTAAATGCGATTTTGAACAGTTTGGAAGGTACGAGTGATTGTTTAAGCACTGGTTTCCAAAATGAGTGCACGTGTGAATGGCAGAATTACATGCAACTTTGTATTAGCATATAGCTAACCTAAACTACCATTTTAAGTTACAGGACATTAACATGATAATGTTATACATGACATTAAGAGTATTTTAACTGCTTTAGAAACATTTATAAGTGCGAATGTTTTTAGCAATTGTTTTACAAAAATGAATGCATGTATAGAAGAACCTTAAATTATGATGACGGGTTTAACCTACTTTACAATTGTAGTTTAAGGAACTAGAATGGGACTATTTTATGTTTGTGTATGTGTGCGAGAGAGACAATGAAAATGAGAATTTATCTTGTAATATAGTTGCAAGTATTTTGGAAACAAAAATAGAGAAAATTTTCGCCATTAATAGGTCAAGTGCATGAAATTTAGGACTAGTCAGAGTTAGCTATATGCTATGCATATAATACACTTTAGCGAATAACTACTTAAAAATAACCAACAGTAGTATTATGAGTATTTAAGAGGTGGCCTAGACAATTTGACCTTGAAGTTTGGACAATTTCACCTTAAAAAAGTCACGTACAAAACCAGTGGCGGATTAGGACGATTTTCGGCTTTGGTGTAGGAGATGCTGTTTTGCATCGTCTTGACTCTGCATCTGGCACCCAACACTCAACGCACCCCTACGCACCCCCATCCACCCCATGCAACCCCATGCAGCCAAATACGTTGGTAATGGTGTAAAATAGGTTATCTTTTTATTTTTTATTAAGAATACACTGGAATAAAAGTCACGTGACTTTAGGAGAAGGAATGGAAGGGCGCAATATCTAGTTGGGCGTCCAAGGATCCAAAGAAAGAAAATTAGGTGAGAACATTATTAAAAAATAAGGCACGAAGTGACGTGTAAGGCTTTGATTGGTTAAAATAAGAATGTTTTTGATTGGTCGAGAGGGGTAAAGGCAGAACGTGTGATTGGTGGAAATAAAAGCGGTTCAGATTAGTAGGAAAAGAGCTGGAACAAAGAAATACGGGGAAATAAAATGCAAATTAGAATAACTTGGCGAGGAAGTGAAGTGACAGTGAAAATTAGGCAGATTCCTATATTATAATCTTCTAAATTTCTGGAATATTTGTGGCCTTGGCTTTAACTCGTACGTCCACTATTCCTAGGAAGCGCAAAAGCACAAATATTGGGACGAATTTACTAGCTTTTTGTATATTTAGAGGCTTTTGAAGCGTATTTAGTGTCCTGAGGGGTGCATTAGTGACTTGATGGTACAATATAAAGCTTCTTGGAGTTGTTTTTGGACGCTCTTGAACACCCAACTAGACATTGCGCCTCTCTATGCCTTCTCTAAAGTCACGTGACCTTTATTCCAGTGTATACATAATAAAAAGAAAGAATATAACCCCTTTTACACCATTACCAACGTATTTGGATGCGTGGGGTTGCGTGGGGTGGATGAGGATGCGTAGGGGTGCGTCGACGGATCCACTCAGTCCAGAGGGTGCATGGGGTTGCGTGGGGTGGATGGGGGTGCGTCGAGGGGTGGGTGGCAGATGCAGAGTCAAGACGATGCAAAACAGCATTTCCTACACCAAAACTGGAAATCGTCCCAATCCGCCACTGATTTTGTACCTGTCTTTTTCAAGGTCAAATTGTCCGAACTTCAAGGTCAAATTGTCTAGGTAACCTCTTAACTGCTATTATATGCTCAGTAAACCAAAGGTAGTGACGCTTATGCGATTCGTTAATTGCTGCAGAAGGCATTATAAGTCTGATATTTTGGTAGTGATATATGGATATTTAAATTCATTAGATGCGTACAGAATAGCTTTCTTTGAAAGGTATTAGTATATATCGTTTTAATTAAACCTTACGATGACTTGCGTAATACTTTTAAACCTCTTCATAGAAATGTAGGTTTTTGGGTGAGTGCAACATAAGGGTTAATTTTATAGAAATGAACCGCCAAACAACAGGCAGCACCAGGTAATTAATGACATTAATCTTATTTGTATTAATTTTGTCCTATGCTTTTATTCCCTGCGACACCTAGCTTAATGTGTGTGCTCGTATATGAACGGGATGACAGGGTATTATCGGAATTTAATCCGGTTAGGTTATGACGCCTAGGTTAGTGTGTGTATATGAACGGGATGACAGGGTCTTTGTTATCAGAGAGGCAAATTCTACTCCAGCCATCAATAACCAGATATTTATTGCACCATTCCTCAACGCTTTCTTTACTTCTACAAATTGACGCAGGTGTAATAAATTTTCCCAACTTTTAATATTTTTTGTGGTTATCGGATCTCAATAGAAATCTAAGTAATCTAATAGCCGACACTATCATAAGTGCAATAGATATTGCATGAATGTTAACCAAGTTTGTGTTAGTTATACTTTATATGTTTCTGAAAATAATGATTATAAAAAGGTTACCCCTTACTTAGAATAGTGCAAAGTGACATAAGTGACTGCCTTTTAACGCTGCTTTCCAACTAAACATGTTTACTTGATATTCATGAGCACTTTCCTCCCGCTTTATTTGAGATCCATCAACGGAGGTGATGCATAGTTTTTCTGAATATTAGTATTTACTTTGTTTATTATTCGTTCTTTATAGTGTATGCTAATCTTATAAGTAATTCTTTGTTTAAATATATTAAGTAATAATTTTTAAATATTTTCACAGAAATGCAAAGCTATTGGACAAATGCAAGCGAATACTAAGAGTTGTAGCAACAAATTTCAAACGACGGGTAACGCCGGGCATTTCAAATAATAAACAATAGTTGACTGAAAAGTGGAAAACTTGGTAGACTATTCTATTTGATAAGCAGAAAATCGCAATTGTTAGAACCAGCAGCTAAGAAGGAAGAGTATATCGCATTACTAGCTACTGATTTTCTCAACAAATATGAAAGTACTTAAATTTCACTGAGGCCATTTAGTCTAAATCACACATTGAAATTACACAATTCCAAAGACAAAGAGCTTATAGTAAAGGTACTAAACCGAACAAAATGGGAGCAGGCAAGGCAATTTCAAAGCAATACAAGTATATTCCATGAACCAATATTACTTGTGAGGTAGGTGCCATGATCAGGTACAAAGGTACGCTACTTACCAGCATAATAGTCAGAAACAAGCTGCAGGAAGAGAAACGCTACAATGAGCTAAATTCGTTATAATCAAAATGAGGTGTAACGGAACAAACCACGAAGGCGATACAGACATCCTCAAAATGGGGCTCTTAGATGAATAACACATTCCGGAAATGAAAGTATCAACTCCCACCCGAGGAGGATATACATAGTGCCCAGAGTTCTTGTGAATGCACAGACGAATGATTTAAATCTATAGAAAGGGACATAGTATCTCCAAAGTCCCCCAAAATGTGGTGACGAACATAAGATAAAGGCGGAGATAAAATTAGGAGTAATAAAGATGAGTTGTAGAACGACAAAGACGAAACAATGGAAGGAAAATCTATGGACAACGTTAGGGACATTCAAGAGTCAATGGTGGGCATATCCTTAAATAATATATTATGCCATAATCGAAGCATGTTCAAATGCCAATCGAGTATTATATAACACCTTGACTTCCACAACACTGAAATTCTAAACCTTCCAGTTTCAAATGTTAACTGTTTTAGCTATTGGTTGGACTATAGTAAAAATCGATCAACAAGTAATTTTAAACACAAAAGGGAAAGAAATGGAGTTACACATAATTTGTATGAAAAGTACCACCAGAGCTGATCACATGATCAGACATGTTAATTACTACGCAATCCCGAATAGATTAGGAGAACCAAAGGTTAAGCCTGCATACAACAGAGAGGGAAGTAGTGTTTCCATCTGCCTGAGGAAATTTAATGTAGCAGGTAATTGGGTAGTAGAGGCGGAACTAAAAGAAACAAACTTCTGTATAGAAAGATTCACCGTAAGCGAGAACAATGGACTTGGAGAGAAGCGTGAAACAAGTAGAAATAGATAAGGGAGAGAGATGAAAAGAATATTAGCAGCTTTATTATCATTATCATTATGATTGTTATTATTATGATTGTTATTATTATCATTGTCATTATCATTATCATTGTTATCGCTGTCGTTGTCGTAGTCGTCGTCGCCGCCGCCGTCATCGCCATTATCATCATCATCATCATCATCATCATCATCATCATCATCATCATCATCATCATCATCATCATCATCATCATCATCATCATCATCATCATCATCATCATCATCATCATCATCATCATCATCATCATCATCATCATCATCATCATCATCATCATCATCATCATCATCATCATCATCATCATCATCGTCGTCGTCGTCGTCATCATCATCATCATTATTATCATCATTATTGTTATTATTATTATTATTTATATTATTATTACTGTTATTATTATTATTATTATTATTATTATTATTATTATTATTATTATTATTATTATTATTATTATTATTATTATTATTATTATTATTATTATTATTATTATTATTATTATTATTATTATTATTATTATTATTATTATTATTATTATTATTATTATTATTATTATTATTATTATTATTATTATTAGTATTATTATTATTATTATTATTATTATTATTATTATTATTATTATTATTATTATTATTATTATTATTATTATTATTGTTGTTGTTGTTGTTGTTGTTGTTGTTGTTGTTGTTGTTGAAATTAACGCCCTCCAGCTTAAGTAATATCGGACGATGAATGAAATGGCGAACTGATATTTAGACGTTAGATAAGACCAGCACACCTAGGGCTTAGAACTACCCGACATTCATCTTTCAGGATAAGGGATAACGCTGCAGAAAACCTCATACGGATAACTCACCGTGACCGAGATCAGAACTCGGAGTTCTTGAATATCAGAAACATGCGCTACCACCACGCTACGCAGTTGGGATTAGGTGCACTTGCATGGATGATATGAGAATGAAATTTTAATAAACGTAGCTGGCTTGCTGTTTAGAGAACATGGTGGCCATTGGTTCATTCAGCAGTTTTGAAAAGTAGCATCACTGTGATCATTCTACATTAATGGAAAATATTGTGAATTCACCTTCACCACACCTGTAGAAAATAGTTACTACCGTTTTTCGATTAGGTAGTGGATCAGAAGTAAAGAACGAATTCAGTATCTTGCTTCCCAAAGTAAACATAGCAATATCTAGTCCCTGTGTTTAACTAAATTCCCTTAAACTTTTGGCTACTGATCGGTGTTGTTACAGATCGAATCTCATGTTATGCCCTTGTGCTTTTGTTCCCTTTCCCTTTTGTCTTTATATATTATGCAAATAAATTAATCGTATAACCGGTGGTAAGTATAAATTTATACAGATTGATGCAACGTCTTTCTAACAATTCCTTCCTTTACTTTTTATTTATTACTTTTTTAATTTAACGGCCAGATATGTAGGTCATATTGGACGATGAATGGAATTGGTGAAATGATGTTTCAATAAGTCCAGCGTCCATAAAGCTTAGAGTTATCTATCATTCATCTTTCAGGATAAAAGAAAACCCCAGAAAAAACCTTATGCAGAAAACTCACTTGATTCTCTCATTTAGACTAGCAAATTATCAGGCTAACCTTGTTTATTTTATTTCGCATCGCGTTGAAACTAGATAAGACTTCTTATGAATCCAGAAATACGATTTAAATTTTAGAACTAAATGCTGTACAACATATTGATCGCAACTGTTGAAAATAAAAGAAGGAATGCCCCCAATTCAACCATGAACCATATCTTCCGAAATTAGCTATATTTTTCCTTATTTACCCAGATTCAAAATAATTTCTACAATAATCTCGAACGCCATTTCCGTGTTAAAGTATTTACTTCGTTCATATGTTTACATTTGCTTACAGTGTATAAATGGAAGCTTGTAACTTCATGTTAAAAGATCTTGACAAACAGGGAAATTAAAATCTTTCATGCACGAAAGGTTTTCTATCCTAAGAAGCTACATCTCATATGTCTTGTGCATGTGTTCCATCACATAACAGTTTGGGTTCGGTTTAAATGTCCTAACGTTGACACATTCATGTCGAATACAAAGAAAGCACGTTTAAAGGCTTACAAACTGTTTCCTGAGCTCTCACTAACTCCTCAGCCAATTTTAAGGAGTTGGGGAAGCTGGATTGATGCTGCACACTACAATTGGAAGAATTTTGATTGTTTGTAACCACTTCCCCAGCTGTTTGTTTACCAAAATTCAATTTCTTTAGAAACTACAAAGCGGGCATTTGTGTTGTGAAGATTAAAATTATACTGTATACGTCCAGTATAAGATTTTGCATTTATACGTTGCCATTGGATTTTTGGAGAAATCTTCTTCGAAAACCTTGGGCAGCCTTTCTGTTATTCATTATGTAGTCACTTCTATGGACCATGTTCAATCTGATCGTCCCTTTCAACCCTTCTCCTCCGCACTACCTTACGTGAAGGAACAATTAATTTTTCTGCTGTACTTTAACGTAAGAAAGTCTCCTCATATTCAATATTAAAGCTGTGCTACACATAGCATACGCCATTGCTACAATTGTGTTACAAATAATTAGAGCTCGAAATTTTTCTCCTTAAAAACGAATAAAATATCTAGTCGCACTGTCTGGAAATGATAAGCACGTTACTGCCCCAGCCAGAGAACATATTAATTGAAGTTAGACAATTTTGAACTATGTATATTAGTAGGATAGAAAAACTTTTGGGGGTCTGTTAGCTTTATTGTTTACTTGTAAGAAGTGTCGGTGGATAAAATATTTCAAATATATGTGCATGTCGCATATTTCAATGTTTCCTCCCTAGTATTAAGGTTTCATTATTGTTGTTGAACGGAAACATATCCTTGTGATCGCTTTCATCAGAAAGCCCAGTATCAACAAACATGTATCTAAGCCATATCGAGCCCACCTCGGTAGCGTGGTGGTAGCATGTCCGCCTCACGTTCAAGAGGTCCCGAGTTCGAATCTCGGTCAGGGTGAGTCACTTGGATAAGGTTTTATCCGGGGTTTTCCCTTATCTTGAAAGACGGATGTTTGGAAACTGCAAGCTCTATGGGCTCATTTGAGCATCATTTCACCCATTTCCTTTATCGTCCGATAGGACTTAACGTCTGAGGACGTAAACTACCAAAAAAAAAAAAGAAGTCATATCGAACCGGAGACAGTTCAGTTCTGTATTTATTCCTCCTTATGGATGATATATCTTAGTTCAAATATCGTTAGTTCTGAGAGATATTGAAAGTGCGTGTACTCCATGCACAGGAAATGCTGACGGAAAAGAATTACCGAAACGTTCAAGAATGTGGGTATTTCGCTTTGTATCATTAATAATACTAGGTAAAAGATCAGATATCAATTTTCAGTTTGTCTTGAGTAGTATTCCAGTAGTGTTATGCAACAAGATAGTAACTTTCGAACGAAAATAAACTAACACAAGCCCTTGGAAGAAGTACTGATTTCAAATAAATATAAAGTAGTGGAGTATATTAGCACAGTGGTTTTGATAGTCTTAAGATCCGTGCTCTTGTTGGGTGGGGGACGAAAATGGACGGCGTCCCCCCAAATATTTGTGCAAATTTTTTAAAAATGTAGTTCCTAAAATATTGATGAAAGTATAGTTCGTTATTTTTTGACAAAGATTTAAAAGGTATTGTATGGATAATATGTACTGATACGATATAGATTATAGTAATATAGTTGATATGGAAAACTTCAGATGGCCCTGGCCGCTGATCGAATCTATAAGAAGGAAGGTAAAAATTCTATTGCCAGTATACGTACTTATTGGTAGCGGTGTAGAAGTCCAACAGTTTGCTTCCGTTGGAATGTGTGGAGATGGTCCTAACGATTCTAGCTGCTGCAAAGTTAATGTTCAGACGACGTGTTACTCATAAAGATTTACATTTATATTAAAACTTCTTTGTAGTCATGAAGCTAATGAAGTGGCTGCCTAAGAATCGTCCGTTAGAACAATTCGAAAATGATGTATATAAGAGGTTTGTGATAATTTTGAAGCCACTCCATGTAGTTCTAAAATCGAATGTTCAATCCTTCAGGTTAAGAAAGAGATGATATCTTCTAATTCGATTGAAGCATTTCGATGCTCTTATCAAACATTAGAGATGCCATATCTCAAAGGTGACTTGCAACGTTGCAGAGCTTTAAATTTTGACGTAGTGGTTCCAGCGGTAAGAATACCGGCACGGAGAGCCTAAATTCCGGTAAGATAAAAGTGTATTTGCGACGAAAGAGGTTCTACCCTTTGTTCAGAGTTGTACGTCAGCCAAATCTTGTGGCACAAGCGTACATTCTAAAGTGAAGCGTATAAAGCTTTTGTGAACTAACTGTTGAACCTGAAAGGTATATCTGCATGCTCACATTACGTACATACATTGCAAATAGGATGCAGAACGCAAGCCTTTTTAATTTGAGATTAAAAGATTCCAGAATTTAGCAAACTAGAAATCTAACTATTCTTTCCCTAAAATCATATTAATATTTAAGAGTATAAGTATTTTGAAATTGTGATGCTCTACTAGAACTCTTCGCCCCGATGACATCTAATGGTTATGGCTGCTGTGGCGATACTTTTGGGTGAATTTTAGATCAAGCAGCCCGCTCCCTTCATGGGCACAATTCCTATAGATCAGAAGAATTTAATTAAATGTAGAAGGGCTCTTCTAAACGTAATATCATCGGTAATTTCAGGCCAAAAGTGCAGTAGATTTTCAAGCAGCAGCACTTTGCCTTCTATGACTCATTCTGAAAGAACACCATCATTCTAGAAGTACTCAGCCTCTTTAATAGAAACTAACAACATTTCTCTTATAGACGTTGCCTTGAAATTTTCCTTTAATATTTTAAGATAATGATATAAATGCTTTAAATTAAGAAGCATCTCAGCATAGTAAACAATAGCCATTTCTTCTTTAGATAGAGCTAAAGCTGTGAGATGGACTTAAATAACTTAGCCAGAAAGATGGAACAATATAATCAAAGACATGCTACCGTCCGATATGACAACGCTGGAGGACGTAAAATTACAAAAAAGACATGCTAGTCTGTAAGAAGGGTTTTCATAGCATTAAAGTTATCACTTCAAAACATTAGGGTACCTACTCTAGCTAATGTAAATGTCAGAGCATATAATTTGAATTCCCACTGTGGGGAATTCTGGGAAGTTAGTTTTTCGGAGAAAAAGTTGGTCTAAGGTCTAAAGAAAGCAAACCTTGTTAATTAGCAATTTTTCATTAACAAAGCGGCGTCGAGGGACAGAGCTAAAACAATACGGGCTCTCCTGAACCGTGGCCATCTCTTCCACTTTACTTCCAGAACTGACCTCGCTATGTACACATCCGAATATCTCGGGGGAATCTCTTGCTAAGTACAATGCCTATACGTCCACGACTAGCTTTTTTCGTATGGAAAGATGATATTGTTTAATATTTAAATTGGTAACTCCATTCTTATATTTCCTCAATAAATGTGCTAAATGAGATTCAGCTTAATAATGAAGTGGTACTCTAAGATTGCAACTCAAGGTAATGTTCTCGGTTACATTACCCTTTTAATGAAACTGATACTCTCATTAAAACAAGCAAACATAGTCCGTCTGTTTCATTTCCTCATGGGCATTAATGCCATGGCTCAAACGTGAATTACTTTATTAGAAACAAATGAACCTTGCCATTAAGAACGTTCATAACAATCTAAATTCCACTGCAGTGTCGTATTGCAGTCAAAGTTTAGGAAAATATGTACCACGTAACTGCGTGTTACTGAAGCTCAGTAAAAGAGCCATGAAAGCATTAATGAAAAGCGGAATGAAGCCGGGGGAGAGAATATGAATCTTCAAAAATCTGGTGATAGGCAATTTATTTTTAAACATGTTTGCATAATTTTTCCAAGAAAATTACCTGTAAAATGAGGAAGATTTGTGTGATATTTCTTTTTTCTTCCTTTTCTTTCTTTAATGGGTGCATTCTCTTTGGTTCTCCTATAGTCAATTTAGCCTTTACGGCTGCAGCTTTGTACACACTAGCTAACTCGGATTCATAATAACTTCGCCGATATCAATTTGCAGAAAGTGTGTAGAGTATGTTCCAAACTTCTTAGTATCACCATTTCAAAAACTTTAAAAATCCTATGAACCAAATCAGAGGCATATCTTAATAAGCAGTTGTATTTTGAGTCTTTCACTAGTAAAATCACTTCTTCCAAAGCTTCTCACATTCTTTGCAAACTTGTAGCATGCATCATAAATAATATGAAACTGTTGAAATAAATTTATAATAATAGTTTCCTGATTTCGTCGTTCATTTTATTTCTAAGTATTTCAGAAATAACATGCTTCCTAAATGTCCACAAGGAAGAAATACTTTCTAGGGTTGAAAGAAGGATCCAAATCATCAAAGCGGCTTTGTTCTAGCTTTATGGCTGATTTGTAATTCATCTACCACATACGGATACAGAAAGTATTGTATTCCCCCCACAAGATCATCTCAAGTTTACACGGTAAATGCATATTTTGAGGCCCTCTAATATTAAGCATGTCTACTTGCTTTGCCACTTACCATAAGTACAGAAAGTATTCTATTCCACCTAAAATCTGATATCGAGATTACAGTGGGTTTACATGTTTTAGTACACAATGAATCAAACAAGAAATAAAATTATTTTTATGAAAATGTCTGTGCGCGTCTTGGTAATATCCGTATAACTCATAAAAAAGCTGGTTAAATACCGAACTTGGTAGGGATTTAACTTCAACAGCCTGCAAAGATGAGAAACGAAGGTTCTTCAAGAAAGTCCCTCACCTTAAACTGAGCTTGTATGTAACAATTTCCAAAAAATGTATTTGATCAAAAATGACTCTCAACTACATTCATTAAAACAATATATGTAAAAAATATTTTAAGGGCAAACGAAATGTAGATCTTGAATAAGCTGGGAATAGCCTCTGAAGAACAATTCATTCTCAATGACTTTTACGTGACTGGTAAACCGTATATGTTGGAGAAAATCTTGATGCAAGGAAAAAATTTAGTTCGAATGAAAGTACATGCATTGTTTCAACTTTTTCGTGAAGATTTAACAATTTCCCAGATAACTGTTTTCAATTTAACAATTTAAACTTTTTCTCAAAAGAGAATTTTTTCTTACCGCCTCTCGTCATGAACAAAGAACGGAAATTCGAATTTATCATATAGCTACACACTCTTAAGAGGATTGATTATATTATCGCTATAATCAGCTGAATTTTGCCATTGTAATTGTACATATTGTAGTGATTATGATGAAACGATGAATATATTTCACAAAACATGTCACTAAGAGTGTTGAGTGGCAGCCTCCATTAACCATACGTATGCCAAGATTGGTAGTGGTGAAGAGCCTTAGGCTTAAAACCTACCCCTTGTCTGGGTATTATACACAGTGTTCCTTACCCCTGTTTGTGTGTGTGTGTGTGTGTGTTTTCTTAATTTATGACCTCCAACGTTAAGCCATATGGGACGACGAATGAAGTGGGTGAAATGATGCTCAAATGAGTACAGGGTCCATAGAACTTAGAGTTTCCTCACATTAGTCTTTCAGGATAAGGGAAACCCCGGAAACCTTATCCAGATAACTCAATCTATCCGAGATTCGAAATCGGGACCTCTTGAACATGAGGCAGACACGCAGCCATTTACGCTATCTAAACAGGCTCCCTTTAGTGTGAATTGGAGCGTACTGTTTAATGTGTTCGGATGATTGCTGCTTATTTATCTCCTGTGCAAAGGATGAGTATCGCATGCCTTTCCTTCCTTCGTTTTCCTGTATCGCCTACATATTGCACATTTTGTACCCGACACTCCATCTTCGGTTCCTTGCTTACCGACTTGCTTACTCCTGCGGTGTTTCAGTTTCTAAAAGGCTAATCGTTATTCCACAAATTATTATTTCTTCTTGTGTCATTTTCTACTCAGAGTTATGTGCCATAGTGCCTATGATTTTTTCCAGCTCTGGTCAGCAACTGAAAATGGCAAGGACAAAAATTTATCTTGAATATGTGCATATAAATTTTTTGGAAGTAGAATTTACGTTAAGAACGCATAGCCGAGACTACGAATGGACTCCATAACACCTAAAGTTATGAAATAGCTGAGTGATATATCATTAGCTCTGGGTCCATCGGAGGCCCCATTAGTGAAATATTACCTTTTCCCTGACGTCTTAAGGATTCATTTCTTTTTTCCGTTACGTAGGGAAGGGTTGATTTATAAACACAGGTTTGGCGTGTCTGGCTCTTCTTCTAGTTAGTGTTATTCGAACCTGCGTCGCTTGGTGATCGAACATTGCGAATTCGCGTATATCAACTATTTTCAAGGTATCTCTGAATACATCTTCCCTAGCTAAGGTAAGGTTTCAAACTAGGTTATACAAAAGCTTTTGAAAATTTTGATTGTCCGAGGTAGTTCTTCGGAAAGCATTAAACTCAATCTATGTTTGAAGTAATAGTTTAGTCATTGACATAACTATCGCTCTGCGAAGCGAGTGTATGCACTCGAACTTCTAAAGAATTCCTATATCTAATATGCCGCCTCTTACAGGGGAAGATCCGTTACAGTACATGTAAGGAAATAATATTTGAAATTATTCGTTTTTTAACAAAGCTGTCAACTGACAGGATCATATCAGCCGTTGATGTGTCGGAGTATAGCCCGCGCGGTCTATGGTCGGAGCTTCGTCCCATCTCCGGTATGCTTAACTCTATTAATGTGAGGTTGATATAAAAAGGGATTCTTAAGGATAGTTTGCCTAAGCATTTTCAGAGGAAAATTAATATAACCGATAAAATATTTTTAACTTCTGAGTATCTTCCTCCCTTCAGGTGGCTTGAATGACAATGGCTGTGCTCTCATTAGAGTTTATTAATTCCAAATTCGGATTAAATATATTTTAGATCATGTATACAGGGAATTTACACCGCAAAATAGAAACACTGTTAAAATAGTACATAGTACACATTTCTTTCTTGATAAATAATTACGAATTTTCTTTTTTCCACTTTTTCTTTGAACAGCACTTTGCGTGAACGTCATTTTCTGATAAAAATGGCCAATTTTATAACAAACCGTTAATTTTTCTTAACGAAAAGATGAAAAGAACAACATAAATGCCCGCCTCGGTAGCGTAGATGGTAGCATGTCTATCTCACGTTCAGGAGGTCCCGAGCTCGAATCTCGGCTAGGGTGAGTTACTGGATAAGGATTTTTCCGGGGTTTTCCTTTATCCTAAAAGACGAATGTCAGGTAACTCTAAGCTCCATGGACCCTGGGCCCATTTGAGCATCATTTCACCCATTGCATTCAACGTCCGATACGACTTTAAAAAAAGTTAAATAACGAAAATTGCACAAAAAACATAAATGAAGATGATAAGAACAATATAGCCATTCTACTGTGAATATATTTGAGTACTAGTAAAGCAAATGGCTAATTTTACTTGCTCGCCCATTTACCAATAGTAACTAAATATTCCATTCCTTCACAAAATTTTATGTTCAGTACTGAAACTTCACCCTCAAAACAAATATTTCAGGCTCACTTTAACAAAAAGAAAAATGCACTTTATGCAGAAGGTAGGTAGACACATAGCTGGGCAGGTAGGTCTGCAGGCAAAGTGGATAAGAAGGTGGAGAGGTACTTAACTAGGTAGGTGGGTGGGTAGGTAGTTAGGCTAGTTGGTGAATGAGTAGGCAGGTAGGAACATAGGTAAAATTCAAACTGAGTTTTATTTATGAACGCTATTTAACAGCTTTGATTTTCAGCGTCCCATTCTATATTAACTGTGAAAGACCGCTTAATTTTGCTTAGAGGCCCCTTTTTCAGGCTTGAGGTTCCTTTATTACGACACGGGCCAACGATTTTGCTTCCCTTCCGAAGAAAACCATGGAAAAAGTTTACACATTGGTGTACGTGCGTGCGAATTTATGTATTTATCTCTTAATATGTATGTATTTTTTAATTTACTGACCTAAATGACCCGCAACTCAGTAATATTTCCTCCATTGATGATGTCATTTAATATGCATTTACAATTCACATAAAAAGTATCTTTATGCTCAGCTACCTTAACACGTTGAATCCTAATAGCCTATATATTTTGTATTTTACGTCAAGTTTGAGTGAGGGTGCATATTGTTTTCATGTTCGCGGATTATATATACAGAATGTTAATGAACTACACCGAAATACTTTCACTAAACAAGTAATTTGAGATAGGAGACTTGTGGTCTTTTGGCTCAAATGTGGAAGTTACGGCTATAAGTTTCAGAAGTGCCAGTCCGCCACTGCTAATGATAACACCACTTGAGCTCACACGACACAAACATGAAGAGACGAGTGAAAGCACTACCTCTGGTGCAATGGTTATGACTTTAGCTTTCAAATCAAGCGTAACCGAGTTCGAGTTTCTCAACTTCTTTGTCTCTTTGTTATTTATTTTTGTTCTGTTTTGTTTGTTTGGTTGTTCTTTTGTCTAAGCTTTTAATTCGTATTTAAATGTATGCATTTGACGGAGCAATTTCACGTTGTCAATGCAATTAATTACAGTTCTTTATAATAAAGGTTTTATCCTGCTTAATACTTCCTCATACTGTACGTCAAAATGGGAGGTGTTTTAAAGGTAGAACAAACTTACATAAAATAAAAGTTTATGCAACTCTTTAGGGCAGCTTTATATTAACTGCTCGTTTTCAATGCAAATTTGACAGCAGCGAAGAAACGACAGTGGTACTCTGTCCAAAATTCCTTGTGAATGTCCAATAACTTCACATGTTGCTAGTATTCGGGCAGTTGGGTCCTCTTCTGAGGTAATAGATGCTTCACACCAAACACTCAGCTGACTCCAGAAAAAGAAATTAATTGGGTTTAGGTCGTGACAGCGTTCTGGCCAAGCTGCAGTTGGATCCCCCTTGCACTGGCCAATCAGATTCACGTTTTTAGTTACGAATCACTATTAGGATTTACGTATTAAAACAACGAAAAAATTAACTACATTATAGGAACCTAGCTCATGCTCATTGGATCCGGATTCTTCGGCGTTACGGAGAAGTGCGAAATTTGAGATATATTTGGAGCATTAAATCTTCAGAACGCTAACAATGGGCTACTAAGAATCAGTATTTCTATACTCGGGAGGCACTTTTAAACACATTCCAATCCAATGATTTCACCCATCTTGTGTAAATACCAACTTATCAACATCTGATGCCGGTTAGGTTTAACACACTGCGCTGTGTTTACCCGCAAACCATGCGCTGCCTATCTCAACTTGCTTATATTAGTCACGTCTAAAGTTGCTGAAATTATTTCGGTGGTTGTGTTACGTTAGGAGTTTATGAGATATATCTACTTACTGTGAGTATAAATGTTTGACGACCTGAAACTTTACATTCGTATGTTAGAAAATTGATGGTTTAAGGACTGTTGCCTCTGCGTTTGTGGTAATTTGTGATGTGAACTCCATGTGTCTCACTATTTAATTAAAGAAAATGGGTACTATTTTTTCTAGAACTTAAGACACATCACACACAAAATATTTTCTGTTCGTGCTGAGAAATTTGAGCTTTAATAAACTTGAACCTTCTTTTTCAATGTTTGGTAAGAAAAATCTATATAGTTTTGAATAGAAAAGAAGGTATATCAAATTGGTGCCAGTTTAGAGGAACCGCTTCGAAAATCATACATAACCTACCTAAAAAAATATTCGTGAAACAGTGGGCATTGGGCTTCCAAGTACCCTATCAATAATTGGTAAACAATAAGGGAAGACAAAATCTTAGGTATTGCACCATAACTGTTA
The DNA here is from genome assembly GCA_030765055.1 of Mantis religiosa. Lineage (NCBI taxonomy): Eukaryota > Metazoa > Arthropoda > Insecta > Mantodea > Mantidae > Mantis > Mantis religiosa. The sequence goes on along the minus strand of CM060950.1, from coordinate 263,594,872 downwards.
AAGTCATTAAAGAACATAACTTTTGTTATTTCGATTTTTGCTCTTTATTGAAGTAGAGATGACCATTTTCGAGATATTTCTTTCTATTGGTTTCACGGTTTAAATAATTATTTTTTGACTTCTTTGTCCTTTTCCTGTGCAAAGTGTGCATAAGTTCGAAGTCATTACATGGCATCCAGTTCTGAAAATAGTTTATCGCTTAACAGTAATTTATTCCAGTATTTCTATTGTATGTGTGAGGAAAGTTGCAACGATAATATTTCTAAAAATACATATTTCAATTAACGTGAACAGTTTAGAAGAACGAACTTTTTAAGAGTAATTTGTTAATGAATTTTTACACAATGTTCTGTGAATGAATTGCACCAATTTTTAACTTCATACTTCACTGAAACGCTCTCTTAGAGGAAAATAATTAAACACATGCTCAGACTATGTTCTGTTTTGTATACCAAGTCACATAGCATTGGGTGCAGCTGTTGCTGTTAAAGCAAGAACACAAAGCTGCAACAATAAAACATAGGATATTTTTAGCATCAGCGTACTCTATATGAAATCACCAAAACTGACTTATTCATATAATTTACGAATATACACGTACTACAGATTGCAATACATAGGTTATACATGAGAAGAAATATTCCATTGTCTATTTAACTGAAGCTTTAAATTATATCTTTAGTATTAAGTCCTTTGATAACTCTTATAACAGCGTGTGAGAAGTTTTGGAAAATCCTTCTTTTAGGTAATATTGTTAACGTTCTCTTAGGTACCTGTTTATAAGCATATAGAATTAACGCTAATAGCACCATATGTATTTAATTTGATATTCCGCTGTTAAATTAGTTTATGCTGGGTGACACAACTTTATGCGTTGAGTTAAAACAACGAGAAAAGGGGAGAAGAAGCTGTGGAAACAGAATCACGCCTTCCAAGGAAGTAAGCACTCAGCTCTTCCCAAGCAACGTTTTATAATGTAGATTTGGCCTGGAAACGTTGCCTCCAGCAGTGGGAAATTAAACGAGTTTTCTTTGGTTCTTCTACAAAAGTACTACGCTACGACCATCATCTAGAGAATAGTCAGCCATTTAGATCGTTATCAGTATGAATTGTGATAAAATGTTAACTCCAGAACTACAAAGTATTTTTACACAAATTGCACGGGTAAGAAGCTTTATCATATTGTTAAACAACTTGAAAACTTCACAGTAAACGCAATAATATGCAGGAGCAAAGATTTAAACTTTAGGCATCTTTAAAGGCTTTCCGGAATAGAAATAAAGCTGCAGATTTATCATTTTATACCTTTAATAAAACATTATTCGTTGCAGGACATGGAATTTAATATCTACAGCAATGTCTTAAGAAAATACAGACGAAACAGTTCAGGTGACACCGCCTTTTTTATTATATTTGTTTTGCACTTTGAGCATTACCGTGTAACAAACAATCTAATGGGTCTTATTCGTAGTTTGCTTTAGCCTCACTGGATCACTTGGGAACATAATACAATAGGCCAAAAAATGATGCCCTTACCATTTATTGAAACGTCCTGAACCATATTAAAATGGCGCGTTACCTAGTGAAAAACCATAGTGTTGTCGTTGATTAATGATTAGTTATCATCTATGTTAAATTCCAGCTAAACAATAATTTCTGCCACTCAGCAGTAGTTATTTCTACTATACATTTTACTACACTACCTTTCCTTTGTGTGGCATCTAGTGATTAAAATTCCTAGTATTAACCCTCGTTCAGTATACTCTAGATCAGACACTGGGTGACCTTGGCTGCGTAGGAAGCTTAATGGATTGAACCGGCTCGTAAAAGTCGAATTGGACCGTCATCGTCTTGAGACCTACAAACAACTGGCGGGTATCTCTACGCATGACCACATGTTCTGGGATGCCACTCGACGCCTTCTGCGAGAGCCAACTATTGTACCAGCTCTGTGTACCTCTGACACCCTTGTTACGGAGGTCACAGCTAAACGTGAAGTACTTGCACACCACTTTGAAGGCCCATTCACACAAAACGCAATTGATGCGGGGTGATAATAGAACAGACGATTGACGCTTTTGGACACCAACCAACTGTTCCCTGCAGAATCTCCTTCACTAGTCCTGCTGAACTTAGGTATTTAATTCGATCTCTTCCTCTTAGGAAATCACCGGGACATGACTTGATTCCCAATATTGTCTTGAAAGACCTAACAAAGAAGGCCCTAGCACACTTACCTTCAATCCTGAACGCTTGTTTTCGACTTGGCTTTTTTCCTCACACCTGAAAATTGGCTCAAATAATTATGTTTCACAAACCTAATAAACCTCAAAATCTCCCTGACAGCTATCATACGCTAAGTTTGCTGCCTATCTTGTCCAAACTCTTTGAAAAGATCTTCTTCGCCGTCTCCTTAAATATACCTCTGAAAACCGTATCATTCCACCCTTCCAATTTGGATTTCGTTCTAGACATTCCACCTCACAGCAACTACTACGTTTAACACAAACAGTAATTCATTGTTTTGAGCAAAGAAAGCACACAACCACCCCTTTCCTCGACGCAGCACAGGCCTTTGATAAAGTTTGGCATGAGGGTTTAATTTTCAAACTCTATAGCATTGGCCTTCCGCAGTATCTGCTCACTACTATTTGTAGTTTTGTATCAGATTGCACAGTTACTGTTCGCATTGGTGTTATACGGAGTCCTCTCAGCACCATATTGCACCAGGAGTTCCTCAGGAATCCATATTGTTCCCGATCTTATTTAGTATCTATACCTATGATCTTCCTGACTTAGCCCCTAACTCCATAGCATTACACGCTGATGATACTGTTTTATACCATTCCGGCACATTTTCCCTGCAACTATTCACACGCTCCAAACCTCTCTTGACTGCCTCGTTGAATAGTTTGATACTTGGCGCGTACGTCTTTACACTCAAAAGACCGCAGCTAAGATTTTTAGCCTACGTCGTCTCTCCAATTATCCCGAATTGCATATTAAGCAGGAATAAATTTCCCGGCTATCTCCCACCACATCCGTCAAATACATTGGAGTAATGCTGGACACCAAACTTATTTGGCGATCCCATGATCGACTAATCTCGTTGGTATCAGGACGACTTTCAAAACTCGGTCCGCTACTTCATAGACACATTCCTCTTGGGATTGAATGCTCTCTGCTTCTCTACAAAAATATTGTCCGGCCACTTATCACAAATGCTTCCCAGGTATGGGTTGCTGCTAGCAGCACTCATATCCGTAGGCTACAGGTCCTGAAAAATCGATTTCTACGGATAGCCACGGTTGCCTCTTGGTACGTAAGAAATCAACAACAGCATAAAGAACATGGTCTCCTTCCTCTTCACCAGTACATACGTTAGATCGCCTCTCGCTTCCTCAGATGTCCCAGGAGCTGTGATGTATGACATCGGCGTACGAACCCACCAGCCCACACGCCTGAAGAGACGACCCCAACAGTATCTCATCCTTACTGACCCTGACTGAAAAACTATGAATATTGTTTCACAATGAATATTGCTATTGTTATCTCTTTGATTACTTGTTTTATGAGTAATTTTCTCTCATGTGTATCACCCGAGTTTCACAGTGTTTAGTAGATAATAGGAGCCAACTTGCTTTTCCTTACATGTTCTTATATAGTTCATAAAGATTCAATTGCTTAACAAGGATCTGTAAAGCATGTAATGCTGCTCGATCATTAAATAAATTTAAAAACAGACACCGGGTGATTCATAAATGAATCGTTCACATGAACAACTACAAGGGAGGAATCGCATGAATCATGTAACTTCTAGTATGAGTTATCGTTCAGAAAGGAATCATAAAAAATAACCCTAGGTATTCTGAATTTATGTACCTACACTTGAAAATCTTTGCCTGACAGAACAACCTAGCATGAATACTGTCTAAACGAGTACGATGATGAACGCGGAAATCACCACGTATTCTATAAAATGGTGGCTGACTTGTAAAAATTGAACAAAACAATAAAATATACGAATGTTACCGAATTCTGGCAATTCAGAGGACCAGAAAAACCTAAGTGTATGGTATTAATTCCACAGGTAGAAACATTCCTTAGAACTCATAATATGAATTATTAGACAACAGAATTATTCTTTGAGATACTGACATAACTAACATTGCCGACTTCAGCCGAAAGAGATGAACTCCTAAAGCAATAACTTAAACTGTAAAGCGCAGCAAAATTAAATATAAACACTTCCACCAGAAACTCAAACATGTGGTACAAAAACATAAGTACATATTTTCCAAAATGTTTGCAAAGGAAAGGGAAACAAAAGAAATTTTAGAATTCCTGCTAAAAACGAAATTTTGCTGTGCTATCTAAAATTCCACAAGCACTAGCAGACCAAGTTGAACAGAAATGCGTTATAGACGATTCGGCAAATAGAACGCATCATATTCTGTTACGACTGCCGTCATATCACGGTAAATTGTATCTGTAGGGTTATATCAAATATTGCATGGCGAGAAACAATAAAACGCTAAACGTGTGACATCACAGAAGGAAGTGTCTGAGGTTACAGAAAGTATGTGACAAGCGGATATCGGTACGTCTTACATGAGCAAGATAGTGCCATATACAGCCAAGTGGGGGACAGGCTGGCTATAAAGCCGGATGACACTTCAAATGGTAGAACTACCTGTAATCGGGTGTGCCGCCTCTATCTGTCGACTCAGATTAATGGACACTTATCCCACAAACTTATATTTCATCAATTTTCTTCCCCATTACCAAAATTAGCCAATTTAGTTAATAAATTTGCCAACTAAGTAGCATACTTAAATCCAGTGCCGTTACTCAGAAAGACACCACCGTTTTGGACGATAGCCTTGTATGAGAATAAGCAAGAGGGCTCTCTTATATCTGAGAGCAACAAACGGCACAGGTGTTCATTGGCAAAGTGTGATACCCAAAAACTTTTATGTGATTTGTGGATGTTTATGTAAATAGTGAATACACAGTGTTTATTCTAAGCTCGAAAGGACGTTATCTGTTGAATTAGCAGCTTTAGGGAAAACTTTACTTTTGTCCTCACTGGAACTTTTTCGGTTCTCACCTTGGAACAGTTATTTCAAGATATACTTATTATTTCACATTTTCCAGTATCTTTGTACTAATTATTGCAGTGGTCAGTGTGGCTCAGAACGATCGACTGAAGTATAAAAATAAAGTTCCTTTAACCAACACTGCGACTGAAATGTATAAAATATACGTCTTAAATCAGCACTGCAAGGTAATAACTATGCAGCTTTGCAGGGTTCCACTTAACAGCATATATAAGTACGATAGCTGAGTAAGAAAAAACGTCGGAAATGTAGCATATTTCACTTTAATCGGAAGCAAAGTGCATAAAGCCCAATCCTTCAAAGCTGTAAGTGTTCACGATTTCTGCATTTGATCTAACTTTATCCTAAATACTTATCTTTTGCAAATATAAATATCGGTATCAATAGTGTACCTGTAATATAATTAAATTTACATCCATGAACATATTTACGTGGCATTGCAGTGTTTCAGGTGAAGCTATTTCTGACAGTAGAAATTTATTTTAAATCAGCAAAGTAATGTGATTCAAGCTGTATTCTGAAGCAGTTAAACCAATCAAAATATAACATATAATTCACATTTACTGTACCGATAATCCACATGGAATATGGTAATAGATAAAACACGTAGAAAGTGCACAGCACAGCAAACCACACTTCCGTTTCCTATCTTGAATAAACGAACGTTTTCAAGCACTATTGCTACACTAATTTGAATATGAAACTATGCCAGAGTTACCAAAAACAATAAATCACTGCCACGAAAAATACCATAGGAGAGCATGTATAAAGACTTGTTAATTGAGAGTCAGGGGCATTATTTTACTCCTTTATTCTCAGTGATGATGTGACAAAATACCAATCCTTTTTTAACAGTCACGTGTGTTATCATTTGCCTTCGGTGGGTTTCACTACTCCATTGATTGACAGATTGCTATCTAAATATTTCTTATATTTTTTCAGATAAAATGGCATTAACACTGGCATGCACTGACTGGGGAGGTAAATGTTTCACTTTACATTTCACATTGCTTTTGTTTTTCGATGCAAGAGAATTACTCTTCATTTCGTATGCACTCGTTTAAGAAACCTTTGTCAATTATGAACCTATAATTATGTATTTCAAATGGGAATGGGTTTGTCCTTGAGCGCTACTAGGTGAGTAACCAATCGGAGTCCTGCGGTGTTGTCGTATTGCATTCCCGCTAAGTGGTGTGCAAGGAGCGCCAACCTAATCAATCTGTATGAAATACTATTCGCGCTAAGACAAAAATGCAGATTTTGCCAAAACTGATCCATGTGGAAGGTAGAGAGTAATGTATCTAACATAACCATTATATCTCCATATATTTAGCTCACATAGTTTGTCTAACATAAATAAATAAACCACTATTATCTGTATTATAACAATACATCGCGACGTAAGCACTGTATGAATATTATTATTGATTGGCATGTATGCTTGCACGTGTACTTGTAATTACTCAAAACTGAAACGTAAATATTTGGCATGACTTCATAAAATAATTACTTTGAAGAAGCCAATTCAAGCGAGAGAAAACAATAAATTTCCTGCTGCCCTGGCAGAACGTGTCTGGTCGCATTATACCTTTGTTTATGAATGGTTCGTGATCTCTATTTACTCTAGAGAGTTCAGAGTGGTTGGTGTGTATGTACATAAACTTTAAATTACTCAGAACTGAAATTTAAACTACTGACATGACGTGATAAAAGAAATAATGTGAATAAGTCAAGGTGTTAAATTTCATAAAGAGTAAACACTTCATTTCCTGTTAGCCTGTGGAATGCTGTAAGCTTATATTTATGAATGAATGCTGGATAAGAAGTGTTTGATTACTCTGGAGAATTCAGATTAATATCATTCAGTTGTTCTTTACACAATAGTAGAGTAAGAGTTAAATAGTGCAATGGCTTCTTGTGGCGAATTTAGAGGTGAGTCCAAAGGGCAGGTATTGCGAAGTCAGGTCGAAGTATTATTTTTAAGGTGTACAGGTTCTTAAAAAAAACTGGGCAAAGAGGAATATATAAACCAGCTCGATTTCAAAAATGCTAAACGGCTTTTTGCTGAAGCGTGTGGTGTGGATAAAACAAGTGTGTCCCAGTGGTGCCCAAGTGTATGTGTCGCCCAGGAAACATGTTGGTCCTCCGAAGAGGGTTACAAATTTAAGTGACGTTCACGAGGGCGTTGTAGTAGAACTGTGTTCAAGTTGTATGACCAATGTGAATTTCCAACTATACAGAAAATAACTTGCACTCTTAGAACCAAAACTTCATACACTGGGTCAAATTCACCGACTTTCAGGATTAGGAGGGGATTAGGGTTCAGGTACAGAATGACAAATGAAAGGCTCAATTTTTAATGGAGAGGAGTGACATTGTTGCGGCAAGATTAAAGTTCTTACGCAAAATGCATGAAATTAGACATTCTGGTGTTGCGAGACCTATCTTTTACTTAGACGAGACATGGGTAAATAAAAACCAAACTCAAAGGTCAATCTGTCAAGACTCCTCAATAAAGGGTGGCCTTAAGTTAGCTGTTGGAAAAAGCAGTCGGCTACTCATTTGTCATGCTGGATCTGCTAAGACAGGGCTCCTGCCAGAAAGCAAATGGATTTTTCTCTCCAAAGGTACCTCAGACTATCACGAAAAGATGAAAGCTGATACATTTAAAGAATGGTTTCTTAACGAATTCTTATATTGTTTAGAAATGAGAATCATTATTATAATGGACAATGCACCGTATCGTTATGTTATTGTAAATAAAATACCAAATTCGGCCAGCAGAAAAAACGAAATTGTTGAATGGTTACAAAAAAGGGAGGTTGAATTTTCGGAAACAGAGACTAAAAATGAGTTATCGCAAAGAGTACTTCCGTTTAAAAGCACGGAAAAAGTGTATCAGCTGGATCAAATTACAATTGAAATGGGACACGAGGTAATACGCTTCCCACCTTACCACTGCCAATATAATCCAATCGAGTTGGTGTGGGCTCAAATAATAAGGGGAGTTGCAAACAGAAATAATACTTCTAAACTGACGTACATTGAACGACTTTTTCACGAAGAAATCGACAAGGTAACACATCAGGACTGGGAAAACTGCATAAGGCATGCAGGAAACCTTCAAGATGTTGATCTCAAGAAAGATATAACACATGACGAGATTGTACATTTACAAGCCTCAGACGATGAAGACAGTGACAATGACGAATTGTCTCTTAATGGAAGTGACATTGACAGCGAATTGGATGAGCCACTGGCAGTTCCATGGGAATAAAAGAACAGGTAATTCATAAACTATAATTATAGTATTTAAATATATGCATAATTTGCGAAAATGCTTTTTTCGGTTTTGATTTTCGTCACTGCATCATTCTAAAAGTGTGTAAAATATAATTTGCTTGCCCTTACGTCTGCGCCAAGCAGACCTGCTAGTTGTATGAGTGTGCAAGAGAAAGGGAAATATAAAAGGATTGGGGTCACAAGCTGGCAACGCTGAGTTTTAATATATTTGCCCAAAATAATATTTTTGCCATATCATTCATTTATTTTGGAAAATAAATTCATATATCTGCCAATTTTATTGACTTGTTATCCCTTAATGTTTATAGCCACGTGATCTTTTCTAAGAGAGCCAAATTGCATGGTAACAATTTAGGTTCATACTATAAGTAAACGTAAGTTATACTCCCATATGTTGTGCCGAAAAAACAAAAAATTAAATTGTAAATCATAAGCTACATTGTGCTTTTCATATTCCTTGGATTGTCCGATGTCCGTAGGTTTTACTTCTCGATAAAGGGGTTGTTTAATCTGGTTTTTAAATGAGCTTATAATTACAAGTTTTCCTTCTGTTTCAGAATCTTTGTCCTATATTTCACAGTCAGCGTATTCGTCTATTATTGTTGTTTACCGAATTCTAAATTAAACCTCCGATTATTTATTTTTCAAAAATGTACCGGTTTACAAATAAGACGGTTTATTATAAAGAAATGCATATTTTACGCCATATATACGTCCACATGAGAAACGCGCAACTGCCCATCAAGATACATTTCTGTCCATTTCATTCATAGTGTAACTCAAGTGGTATAAAAATATCTTGTATGCTTTTCAATTCCATGTTACTGCTTTCTGGAACTATTTGTTGGTGACCAGTTTATCTTTTTCCTCTCAGGAATATCCATATTTCTCTTCTTTCAAGACGTATTGAAATACCTCTCACTCACAACTGAAGTGTGGAGGCGCCACCATTTTCTTCTTCTACGACATCCTTTGCTGAATTATTAATATAAAGCTTTTATACATGTCTCTTGATCCAGAATGGAACTGGAAATCGTACACTGAAATGGTTCGTAAAAAGCCGTATACTTATTCAGAACGGTTTACCTAGAACAAAGTACCACAGAACTTTATAAATAAAACATATTTTGAAATAGTTGAAAATGTTTTCAGCTATGTACTACTGCTATACGACATCTATTAGTGAGAGTTAATTTACTTCTAAAATGGTCATATGATTTTAACCCTTAACTTTCGGCGTGTCCATACGAACACGGTTGTTGAACAGTTTTTTGTTTTTCTCAATGTCAGCTTCTGGCTGGTTTGCCCTTCGGAAGCATGTATTCTTAGTCATAGGGCTTTAACTCTATATGCATTGCCGTAAGAATTCATTGTTTTCATTTGCGATGTGATTATTATATGCTGTATTATGGCTTGTGCTTTGATTAGAGCACTGGAGCATATTGATGAGTGGTAAACATTGTTTTATAAAGAGACTTTTTCTATTTTCAAGTGAAACTGTCCACACCAAAATCTAGTGATATTTATTTATAATTTCATTATTGAGTAGTAGTTACTCACTGATTATTCATCTTCAAGTTATGATGCTCTTCAGTCGTGTCCATAGGAATACACTATGCAGTAACAAGTCAAATAATATTTTATTTCTCTTTCTCATTTATTTCATTATAAATACTTTGCGGAATGTTTAGAACCAGGTTTGACTGTGCGAGAAGTCTTAGATATTCTGTTTAAAGAGACCAATGCTCCTCAGGCTGATGAAACTTATTTTTGGCCACCTGAAATGGCACTTTTCACGGATTTATATGAAGGGGGAATTCCAGATAATATTAGCCCTCGACATCTCCGGGCTGTAGGTTAAATAAAATTGACAAATTCCTGAATTAAAATATAGTCGGAAATTCAAATAACGGAAAGATAAATTTGTGAAAAATTGTAGTTAAATATAATTCGTGGCTAACATATAAGTGCGCACTTTTAAAGAACTTCTCTACTCTTACATAACCTGCGAAGGACTGAAATTTTTCCTTGGCAGCTATAATCATCTGCCCTATAACAGATTATGTATTTTGGTATTCAAATTTAGACACAAGAAATGAATTTGTGTGTAATGAGAATTGTTTTGAAGACATTCTCAGATAGTTGCAATGTAATGGCAATAGCACATTTGATGAAAAGGAGATGTGGAAAATTAGACCATTCACTGAACGAAAAGGACAAAAATACATTAAGTTTCTGTTCTTCAAAAACATCTCTGTTGCATGAATCAATGTTAAAATATTTTGGTCGGCATTCTTGGAGGTTATTTTTCAGGGGAAAATCAATAATATGTGAGTATAAAGCATATGCGGTCTTTACGTACCACATCCGGATATTTTGAGATCTTTTCTTTTGCCAATAAAAGTCACTAAATAAAAACACATCATACGAAAGGAAATTTAGCAAGGTTACTTACCCCACTGATTCAGATAATAGGTGTTTTTGTACCGGAAGTAAAGCAATTCTCATTCATTTCTCTTTAACTATCTCCTTACGAGACTCGCTCTTTCCTCTCTCCTAAGAGCGAAGGTTATGGAGAAACAGCCACCATTGCAGAAAACGTAATTTCTAAATCCTGTACCAGTCCTTCAAAGGAAGATTTGGCTAAAAAGGAAAGCGAACATTTTGAATATTTCCTTTGCAAGGATGATGGTGTTATCATCATAAATTGGGCGAATAATTCGATAGTTGCTTTAACATCTGCCTGTGATGGTCTGAAACATGTGTTAACTGTAAAAAGATGCACTGTAAAGGAGAAGAAAATTCCAGAGGTCACCATATTATCGCAGCTTACAATAAATACATGGGGGGAGTCATAAGAATGAATGGAAACATATCTTTGTATAGAATAAATATTCGAAATGAGAAATTATGGTGGACTTTACTGACAAATTACGTATCTGTTCATAATGCCTGGCAGTTGAACAATGAAACTGGAGTTAGGACCACTTAGCTTTAATTCAGGTAAAATATTTTAAAGTGTACTTAAAGATATATATTAATGCATATAAAGGAGCAGGAAGTTCCTCTATCGGTCCATTATATGGATGTAAATCGCGTTATTCAAATCACGTAGGATATGACAGTGTAAAACATTAAATCCGGAAAATTGAAAGAACAAAAGAAGAGGTGTGGGACTGTACTGCAAAAAGAAGTTATCAGCAGTTCGCACAAAGTGTGGGAAATGAGTCGCATGATTTTATGTGTAGAAGCTCTTAAAGTAGATCACGTCCATCGTTAGGTGTAATTTTTGTTAATAAATAAGCATGCAACTACGAGTCTTTTGACCATATGTTTTCTTATTTGTACTACAAATTACGTTTTGAAATTATTTTAGTTGGCTTTTAGTGGCACAGAGAAAAATTAACATAATCTTCTAAGTATTCATTATGTCCATATTAACACGATCTGTTTCAGCCACACAGAGATAGAGGGATATCAATAATAAGTAATAAAGTATCAAAAATGGAAATAAATGATGTAATTCCCAAACAAATGATCAATTATAGACCAAGCGGATATCGATCTGCAGGAAGACCTAGAAAGAGATGAAGGGATGTGAGACAGGAATAGGCTTTAGCCTAATCCTTGATGTAAGAAGAAGAAATAAAAAAATATGAAATATACTAATATATCAGAATTTGAATATTTCATTCGCTTAAGGGTTAACTCAAGGCTGTTGACAGCAATGAGACAGTTTGGTAGTGCTGCGATAAAGGCAAAAGGAACACCCGGGAATTACTTTATTGTCTACCTGCTTTCTCTGTTCCATTCTGAGCCACTTTCTTCCTTATCATCAAATTTCAGCATCAGCATACAGAAGTGTCTATACCAAAATGCAACAGATTCAAACATTTAGAGATATAAAACAAGGAAACGGACAGAGGATATTGCAGGAGAAAACCATAAATGGCTTCAGCACACTGCGCATTCTAATACTGAGGTAAGCAAATAACTGAAGATGTAGTTGAAACCTGAATATGGATTGTATTATGAAGCAAGCACGTATCTACAGTATTTGTCCTTCGTTCAATGGTGCTCCTTATGTGTGAGTATGAATTTTTTTTTAAAAAGGAGACATCTAAGGATTTTATATTTTAATAGCCTTTATATGTGCGCCCACAAAACACTGACACCCATGTTCACTGAGCTCTACAGTTTTTTCTTCCTAGGTTTTCGTCTACGTCTTATGAGATATCAATTATATAAACTTCGATGAGAGTGAGTGGTTATTCACCGACAGTGTCACGACATATTCTCTGCAAATTTAGTTTTGAGAGAGTAACATGTGACAACAAATTTTTGTTTTGCATCCTCAAGAGAAAAGGAAAACCAAGAATGGTGGATGGATCCCTGCTGAAATTTCACAATCAAAGTTTGCCCACTAGAGGTAAATGAATGAGTGAGTGAATTAATGCACACATTCATAAAACAGAGTATTGGTGTTCCTATGAAGGGCTTAAGATCTCCTACAACAGGGAAAGCTCTTAACTCACTTTTCCTTTTTTCCTTTCTTTTTTCCCCTTCCTCGTATATTGAGCTAGTCCACCCGGGCAGAGAAGTACGTTGCAATGTTTAAATTAAATTTTAAATAAGAGTATTTAGTACATTTGTAGTCCTTTCTAGCGGTTTTCCCAGCTATTTCACCCTGTTCTGTATTATGCTGTTCTGTTCCTGTACCTTCCACTCCGATTACTGTAGCAGTCAGCCTATATTATTTCGTTGTTATCGTCTTTGTTTGCCTTGGTAGGATTCGCAAATTGCTGTTATCTATGTCCGTCTGTCCCCTTGCAGCCTTGTGAGAAGTACTAGGCATTTCCACTATATTTTTTACCCTTCTTGAACGATGTTTTTGGAGGAGGTGATTTACTGCAGTCACTTGCTGGTTATCCTGTCCATCATCTATATGTCGAATATTTTCCTTACCATTCCCCTCTGGTATTCTAATCCCTTTCTGCTGGTTGTGAGGACTCCGCTTTGGCAGACGTACAACAGGTTTGGAAAGAGGTAGTTGTTGAGTATTTCGTGACTATGTCAAATTTAATTATTTGATTTTTAGTTAGAGTTTCAAAGTTTAAAGGGCTTTTTCTAGGTTATGTTACCCCTCTTTTGATACTCTTTGCCTATCTTGCTGGTGAATGCCACTAATTTTCTTATATATAGTTCACTTCAGTCCACTTCAGTTCCTTCTACTTTGATACTAGTTCATTATTGGTTGTGGTTTATTAAAGTTCATTTCTAGTCCTGTTGTCAAGCTAAGTTCATTTAATTCATGAACCACTTGTGAAGTTGTTCATGTGAGGTTGCGAATAAGTACATCGCCGACAAACCATAGCTTTCTCAGTCTCTTACTGTTAACGCCTATCCCACACTTATTACTCAAATTTGATTACCTCTGTGTTCCAGTACGCCAGTAAAGAAACAAATATCTTGATTTATTCCCATGCCGAGAAAGATTGCCTCACATTCTCTGTTGTTACCATAGCCGTGCTTCAGCTGGAAATTGCTTTCAGTAATTTTATTTCTGTTCCTTTTTTATCAATACTTGGTGTGCTTGAAATAACATTTGAAATGTTATATACTTTTCTTAATAATCTTTCTGCTTTTAAATTTTTATTAATTGTAAGAATATTTCACAATTTTTTTGAAAATTAAATTAATAATTGACTGTTTATGAAACTTATGGTTGCTAATTAATTAATCTGTATTTGATATTTTGTGTGCATATAATATTTTTGTTTGGTAAAGTAGTAGTGCTGTATTTTATGGGGAGTTTTAAAAGTATAGTTAAGTTAATAGCTGCAATACCAGTCATGTGTTACTGGAAGCCAGTAATAGAATGTTTTTACTTTAAATATTTTTAAGTTTAAAAGTTTTCTTTTTATGATTATAAAGTATAAAGGTTTATTTTATTGGGGATGATGTTTATATTTTCTGTAAATTTTTAATTTTAATTTATAAAACTTTAAAATGGATGGATTTGAAAAATCTTAAAGTTTTAATTATATTTTTGAAATTTAATTTATTTTTAATTTCGTTTGTTTCTATATATGTGCTGTGGATCTGGGGATTTTTAAGTGTTATGAGAGTAAATTTCAGAGTGTTTGTAAAGGTTTTATTCTTATTCTTATTTTATGTTTATTTATAATCTGTAAGCTGTATATCATTTGTATATGCTTTTAATAAAAGTCTGAGTATTGACCCCCCGGTTTAAGAAATTAGGTGCCGGGGTATAGTATGCAGATTTTTATTTCATTTTTGGTACTCTGATGTGTTTGAGGAAATCAAAAGCATTCAAATGCAGAATGTTTGTAGTCAACAAAGATTAACTTAATAAAGATTAACTTAATATTGATATTATTCCTTACTGTCAACCTTTCAGTTAAAGGTACAAAATATCTGTCCTACACTTAAAGTAATTCATAAGCTGAAATTTGAAAGTAAGTAACCGAAATAAACCATACTGAATCTTGGACTTTAGCCCGTTAAAGTGCTAGTGTGCAAAATAGTAACCAGTAAACCCCTGATAAATTCTCTTCGGTATCACTTGGAGTTGAAAGAGATTTTAATACTATGAAATGGACAAAATAGTAAGAAGTGCACTTTCCTTTCTCTACCGTTTAATTATGGTAGGAAGGGAAAATAAATCACCATAAAATTTGATATAAATAATTGAAAAAATATTTATGCAATTTCGTAACTGAGAAATGAAATATTGATGACTGTCAATTTCGAATATAAGCACAATATTAAAAAGTGAAAACTTCAAAGAAATCCTGTTATTTCAAGGGATATAAAGGAATATCTTTGCTTAAAATTAAATATTTCCTTAATGTTTTGAAAAATAACTATAATTATAAAAACGAAAACATTGTATCTTTGACAAATTAGTAACATTAAGAAAGTATAATGTTAATAAATTCTCCAACTGACTCGTATGTTTCCCGGTGGACCACTAGGGGTTCAGGGTTTCTCTGTCTACCGGGAAGCATACGAGTCAGTTCCAGAATTTAATGTCATATCGGCATGTTGGCCATAGCAGCTCAGTGGGGTAGGGTAACCGTACGGAGAGTGGGAGATCCGTGGTTGAAATCCCGGCTGTGGAATTGAAGTTTTTAGTCTGGCTCTACTCATTCAAACATTAGCCTACACACGAGTAGTGTGTAAGAAATGATTATTTCTATATGTTAATATCTTGTGATGTGCGTGATATTGAATTCTTAATAGAGTTTTTAACACCTATTCTTGTTACATATGGCACAACAAGCTTTCGTCAGTGATAATACTTGCAATGAAATGATTTTTGGGAGGAGACAATTTGAGACCGAAGTTTAGGATACCTTATCGATATTTGGCAGTTCGAGGACTAAAGAATACATGGAAAAGTCATCAGTCAGTGAGGATGGTCCTGGCGAGGTTTGAACTGCGAATCTGCCGAATGCAGGTCTCATACGTTACCGCAAGTCATCTCTCACTCGGCTATAAAGCGGTATGAATATCTACTTAGGTAAATGGGTGGAGAAATTCCTGTCATAAACGCACATCAAGAATAACTTTTCTCTTCCAATTAACTTCAGTTTCTAGTAAAATGATTTGGGTGCCACTTTAAATATGAATTTTAGAAGAGTTTGCACGTGAGCAAATGCTCAAGTTTCAGCTTTCACAATATTTGAAATTGTGTATTAATTTAATTTGAGAATATTTTTACAAAAGAATATAACACTTACTGTAAAAATGCAAAATCATTGAATGTTTTAAATTAGCATGAATTGTCCTAATTGAAATCGGTACGTATTTTAATGAAAGACATTTTAAAACCACTGAATGCTACACAGTTTCTTGAAGCTATTGTGGAATGGAATACATATTTCCTTGAGACAGTACCTGACAGCAGAATTACAACCAGTGTTCCCTGTAAGGAAAGTCACAGTTGTGATTAACTGAAGTGTGTGCGTTAACCTCAGCTACCGGCTTCCTTTTTCAGCGCTTTTATTCTTTCACGTATTTCCAATATTGCTTCTTTCACGTTCTTTCCGTTTTTTTCATGTTTTCATTTCAGCTCCAACGTATTTCTGTACATGTATTACCACAAAGCTTTTCTGCCTCATTTCTCTTATTCCCTGTTATAAAACCTTTTGTTTTGCTAATTTCCGTGTCATTAAATCACACACCTAAATGATATATTTCTGATCATAGCACCTCTATTGGAGGTTTTTGTTTTATTTCTGATCCCAGACTGTAATGCTTAAAGGAGAAACATTTATTGATTAGTCGAGACCTTTAAAAACACTCATTAATGCATTTAAAAAGAAATCTTGTGTGTTACACTCACATGGCTGTATAAACCATTCACACAAACACTTATCTCTCTACTTCATGCTAATCGAGAATAACATTTGTAGAATTTATCTTTTCTTGTAAGTGTAAATGCAGTATGGGAATAGAGAAGACTTCAAGCAATAGTCAAATCTTTTAAAGCTGGTCCTTGTGAGAGACTGAATTTTCGATTTCTTTGCACGGACAAGATATAAAAGAACCACTTCTCATTGGAGGAAAGCGTAAGTATTAGAAAATAAAAAGGGAGTAAACAAAATAACAAAGAGTACACAAATAATAATATATCATACATACACTGTGTATATAGGGATATTTGCATTTTCTGTGTAGTAAGATTTTGTCTATCCCATATGTTATGA
The DNA here is from genome assembly GCA_030765055.1 of Mantis religiosa. Lineage (NCBI taxonomy): Eukaryota > Metazoa > Arthropoda > Insecta > Mantodea > Mantidae > Mantis > Mantis religiosa. Next base: position 263,577,714 of record CM060950.1, on the reverse strand, counting down.
AAACTCGCTCAGAATGAGCAAATCAACTGAGTTAATTCCAAGAAAATTCAAGATATACATTTCATTAATAATGAATATATCGTAAATATATGGTAATTTTTCAAAAAATGGAAATGTTACAATGTTCGAAGTAAACAGTGAACTTAAATAGCAAGTTTCAGCTCTGATTTACAGATTTTAAGTTTCTCGTTGTGTTTTTCATAAATATCGACAGTCCAGACTCTAATTTGCGTATGTACTTTATCATAAGTTGTCAGTCCGTACTCTTCTAGATTAGTTGTATTCCCAAGTTACTCTCAATCAAATTCCGGATATTGAAGGAATTGCATTCTACTTTCTTATACAAATATATTAAGATACTGTTTTAAACTTTTTCTTGATTTTATTTAGTTAGTCCTAAGCATCATATACAAATGAAAACTAATTTTGCATGTCGTTTTATTCTCTCTGCCTTTATAGCAAGGTGAGTCTTTGTAACCGCACAAGATATATTTGTCATAAAGTTTCGCAATTTCTCTGATTGACTTTTAATCTGATGGATATAAGCAGGATAATCTTTCAAACTAAACCATCTGTTGGTAAGGTAGCCGCACATTTGAAACTATCTTCTGATAATTATATTCGACAAGATGAGGATCAAATGCACCCTTGTCTGCAAAACAAGCTTCAAGAACGATGAAACGCTGTAATCCCAATATCAAGGAGATATAATTGAATCATATGAAATGAGCACCTTTTCAGTACCGCTCATTTCAAATGTCTCTTTCGTAGTTGAGTTCCTACAGTCTTTCATGTATAAAATTCGGGCCACTAGCTCTTTGCTGCAGATAATGTAACAAACAAAGCAAGTTTTTCAAACTGTGTGATCATTGCCATTAAATACTGCTTTGTCTCCAAAAATACTGGACTGGTGAACTGATAGCCGCTGACGTCGTACCAGTATTTCCGTCTACAACCCCCATTGTTAAAGGACTGAGGGACGATTAAGTGGCACCCCGGTAAACATTTTCCAATATTGTCAGGTGTTTTTTAAATTAATGACAAACCAAAACCCTGTAAAGGCTCCATATTTGTTTTTAATTCCATGCAGACCCATAAATAAATGCCCACAAAGGCATTCTAAAAAATTAGCAAGATCTTCGCTATAGAATATTTCTGGAGCATGATCATATCCATTGCATGTTTCCGCAAATACCATTAATCCTAAAAGTCTCTACTGTGTTTGTGAGACCCGAGTTTTACCGGGAAATATTATGAGTCCTGCGTTACAAATGCTACAGTTGAGGTTCGAAATTTAAATCCCTAACCAGTAGTATACTAGTTGCGGGCGGTAAAAAAAAATCGAAAGAGCTTGTCGGAAGTTTTGGACGGTTCTATCTTACACACAGGATACGAAGGGACTTATCAGAACGTCGGTAGGAAATGTTTTTCTTTTAGTTCGCCAGTGGCGTAAATTATTATAAGAATATATCGGGAGGAAACTGAGGTGTTTAATAATTGAGTGCAAGATGACTAAGTATAAGCGGATTTCATCGTATCATACTCCGCATTTCAAAGAATGCGTGTCTATAGAAAAATGATTAAAACCGAATACATTAAATTCAGTGCAGAAGAATTTGCCCTAACCGTCCTAGTTCGATAAACTTGCAGGTTTCATGCGAGGATAAAAAGTATTCATTGGGAACTTATTCCTTTAATTCCCATCAGTCCTCAATCACTATCCATGTCTGCAAATAAAATAGTCCCTGCAGCAGCTTAACGGATTATACACAAATCATCCCTGAGATCAGTGCCCATCTTACTTCCATTCTAAGGCTCACCGAGCCCGCCTCGATAACGTGGTGGTACAATGTCTGCCTCACGTTCAAGAGGTCCCGAGTTCGAATCTCGGTCAGGGTAAGTTACCTGGATAAGGTTTTTCCAGGGTTTTCCCTTATCCTGAAAGACAAATGTTGGCTCTATGGAACCTGGGCTCATTTGAGCATCATTTCACCCATTCCATTCATCGTCCGATATGACTAAACGTTGGAGGATGTAAATTACAAAAACAAACTAAGGCTCACCGACGAGAAAAGTCAGCAACGAAGCCATCCCAAAAAAACGCTACACGACTTCAGTAAAGATATAAAAATCCCCAGCATTAACAACGGTGGAGGATCGTCTCTCTTCCTCCTCCTCCTCCTCCTCCTCCTCCTCCTCCTCCTCCTCCTCCTCCTCCTCCTCCTCCTCCTCCTCCTCCTCCTCCTCCTCCTCCTTCTTCTTCTTCTTCTTCTTCGTCTTCTTTTTCCTCAAGCACAAACTCATGATAGCTACACATTGTCTTACTATTTCTCTTTAACCACGAACAATAGTCTGCTAAATATGGAAGATCAGCTCATCGAACGTTTGTATTAAATGCTAACCGAAGGTTTCTGAGGCTATTACATATATTGCGTTTGCTCCTACTTTATTTCTGGACATGAAAAGTAATTCTCCTTCGTCAATATCATTGTCATGCTCTACTGAAAATTAGCCTTGGGTTCTGATTTCGACAGTGTTTGCGTCTTAAGCTTTGTTATGAACTTATCACAGTAAGCTCCACAATTTCTGTGTATTGCCTTGCATAATTTTTGTTAGATATAATTTATCTACTTGGAAATTTTATTCTGTTGTATTGGAGTTTCTCGGAAGTATTTCAATGCATCACAGATTTTCTTACACATGTAGGAAGATTTGTGAAAACAATGTTGTTTCAACTGCATCTGCTTTTTTCTATTACCATTTAAGTATTTAAGTAAAACATGTACGCATTCATTTATATCAATTGGAATATTAACATTGGAACCCTTTACTCCTACTTGTGGAATCAGTGCAAGTGACTTCAGAGGTTGCAGATGTTATGAACGTTGTCTAAGGACTACACAATCGTTCCTATAACGAAGCTAATTTCTTATTAAATGCTGATATATCCATAAATTTCATACTAGAACTTGTGGCCAGTTTTGGAACATACTTAATATAATTCTTACCAATGGCATAAACGTGTACAGAAAGATAATTGACCATCCGTTCAAGAAACTCTTCAGCACAACAGTTACCTTGTTTTCTTTTTTTGTGCGCGTGCTTCCGTGATTGTGTTTACACAGTACACTGAGTTTAACTTTGGAGTTGGATTTCTTCTGGTAAACCGTATTTTCACAATCAGTGCTAGAAGTTTATTCACTAATGTATGTACTAGTGTCCTTTAGGCACAGTGTGTTTATCTCTTTCTCTATCCCTCTCTCTTTTCTTTACGTATTATGTCTCTCACACCGGACACTAACAGCCAATTCTTACGTCCAGCTATCGATATGGTTTATCACACCACTAGTGAATTCTCACAGCAACCAGCGCCTATACAGCCGGCTCAGCCCATACATACGCAGCCAGCCCAGGTTTCTTGCACCACTACTTTCAATCAAAATTAACCAATACGTCAATCTCCCTTACGCCCGTCACAGCTATATCCCACCACATTATCTGCCGCTACATTTACCGCTAGAACTACGAGTGGCGCTACCACTCATGAGACCATACCAGCAAGCTGCAGCAAGCTCTAGCCTCGCTGCCACACACGCTGCTCCTGCAGTGGTCCCGAGTAAGCGGAGGTGCACTGCAACGCTACCACAACAAACAAGTGCCTTCCGCTACGCTTACTCTGTTTCCGTGCACAACCGTTTCGCATTATTAGAAGATAACAATGCCATGGACGGGACAAGCTGTTCCGCGACTCTCAAGAAAAAAAATCCACCCAATTGCTTGCGCAACATCTGTAATTATCAACTTTTGCTACAAGAACTCAAAAATAATATTACCACTGAATTTCACATAGAGCTTCGCGGGTCCATCTTTAATGTTTATTCCTCTACTTCAGATGACTTCCGCAAACTTACTACCTGCTTCAGCATCATAAAACAGGAATCCTTCACTCTCATAAATCCCACAGATAAGATTTTTTCAGTAATTATCCGAGACATCCCTCCTTCGCTCACTGTTAAGGAAATATAGGATGAACTATGCTTCAGAAGATCACTCAACTTCTGAACCGGACAGAACAACCCATTCCTCTCTGTGCAGTGGAATTATTAAACAATGATGATGGTAAAGGTATTCTCAACCTCACTCCCCTGTTCTACAGTGTTGTGAAGGTGGAACACCGCTGTCGTACAACTGACATACCGCAATTCACTCGCTGTCAGAATTATGGTCATAACAAGAACTATTGTCAGCTGAACCCGAGGTGTGTTCACTATCTAGAAAAATCAAAATGTTTCACAGTCACTTAACCAAGAGACACTCCAGCTCAGTTGTGCACTGCCATGAAAACCACCCAGCTAACTACTGTTGATGTCATTATTTGGAACTGAGGTTCCGGACCCAAAACAGGAACATGAGGCAGTAACCTGGGAATTCTCAGCGGCCCCGCCCACTACGACAATCCTGCACAGCAACCTTTACAGCCACCAGCTGTATCACCAGCACCTCCAACATCTTCACCAGTAAATTATGCTTCTGTTAACTTCTTCCTCGGCGAGGCGTGATACTGCACAACAATATCCCTCTGACTCCTACTCTCTCTCTCTCTCTCTCTCTCTCTCTCTCTCTCTCTCTCTCTCTCTCTCTCTCTCTCTCTCTCTCTCTCTCTCTAGCTCTCTCGGCTCTTCTAAGTGGCCTGTTCACTTAACTTCTAAATTCATTATCCACGTTCCTCACTCCTGCTCTTCTGTCTACTTTCCGACATGATAGCATGTAATATGCATTTCTTTCATTACTCACTCCCCTGAACTGAACCGCTGATGGCATTTTGCGCTAAACGCTCCTTCTTTGTTGCCTTTCTGAGTTTGAACAGTATAGATGCTGCTTGTATCACTGAGACTCATCTTCTCCCAAATAAATATTGCTCTGTTCCAGGCTACAGAATCTATAGATTCGATCGGAATGCACCGCCGACTGCAGGTACTACGAAACAGGGTGTTTCGTACAGCTACAAATACTCCATGGTTCGTCAGAAACCAACAACTTAATCGTGAGTTTGTTCTTCTACCCTTTCACCGGCACATCCGACGGCCGACACGACCTTTCTTTTACCATCTCCAGGAGGTCTCTGGAGCTGGTACCTACAATCTCGGCGCTCGCACTCGCCAACAAACTCGCTTCAAGCGCAAACTGCCACAAGATTTCCTGCTAAGTGACCTCTCCAGTACAGACGACCCAGATGAGTGAAAAGTATCAGACTAAGTCCTCAATTTGTGTTACAGGTACCCTGTCATAATTAGTTAGAAGAACCTTTCACAGTTAACTCAATTGTTATGTGTTCTGTTTCTACATTTATTTATAGCAATCATCTGTACAGCATACTTGCTGATCGATGGATAATAAATTTAAAAATAATTGTTTTCTTTTAGTCAGATTCTTGTTCAGTTTATTAATAGAGTGTTCAAACTTAGACCTTTAGCAGTAGAAGTAACCGCCATCTGGTCCATTTTTCTGGATCGGGTAAAACTCAATTTTAATCCAGACAAATTCTTATCTTTTTGAAGTAATTTGTTATGTAGAATAGTGTCTTGAATGGACAACCTCGTTATATCCTTGCATCAGTTTTAACGTATTGTTGCTTTCTTTTTCGCTAACCAGATCGTGGGTTTCGGTCTCGCTTTAGGCATGGGTGTTATTTATATGAATATGTGCAAAACCACAGAAAACAGAAGAGTTAGGCCCCCGAATGAATAAAACCGGAGAAAACAAGGAAAAAAAGAAACAGATTAAAAATTACGTTACATACTTATTTGCCATTGGAGGGGACACGAGTTTAAACCAATTCCCCAATTTCGTTCTTCGTTTGCATACCTTCTAAGGAGTCCCTATTCTGTCATAGTGGGCTAGTGTGGCAGCTCCGATGGTTACCTGTCACGGAATGTTAGTTACTATGCTCGATTTCAACTATAGACGTAGGGCATTTTTCCAGCGTTCAATTCACTGGACTCCTAGTTGGAGATAGGGGTAGCACAAAAGATTTTCAGGTCGATATGTGAGGGCCGTTGTCTACTCTGCAATTGTCACATATATTAGTACTACTTTTACCTTATAAAGAATTTCAATTCTATTAGCACTGTTTCACTGTAACATCCAACAACCTTCCAAGTACTGTATTCTTTCGTTTCTTGGTTTCTCATTTGTTCGTCAAAACAACATTTAATAAGCCAATCTAACATTGTGCCTTATTGGTTTAACATTATATATTACATAATACAATTAAATATTTACATCTATTATTACAGTAAAACAAATACATTATATCAGGAGATCAATATGCCATTACGTAAGTTCATGGACCTGTAATTATTTCAAATTTCGTTTCTTAATTTAACATTTGTATGGATACAAACATAAATGCGGAAATAATAAGTCATCAATATCACTTAGAAATAGATTCACATATTCAATTTGATTCATATAAGTTAGAGTAAAAGTAATGACCTACCAAATATGCTACACTTGTTTAAATGTGATTAACAAAAAGTTGTTATTCATCTAATGAATAAAATTACTTTTGAGTTTACACAAACGGTCTGGATACTCGCATAAATCAGCAATTATAACCATAAAAGGCAGCAGACTAAAGTACACATGTGTGTTATTGAAAGTAATATGTTGCAGAGACCTTATAATTTGAATTAAATAATATTCTTCATTATGTTGAATAGAAGGATAATAGTTTGTTAAATATCTGAACAGACAGAAAAAAATATAAACTGTAAGAATACATTTGAAAATATGATCTCTCCTAAATCTCATTTGTTCTCAGGGAAAGCGCATGTTTAAAAACGTTTATTTCTATCTGTATACAGTGGATATGTGAATCATCTGAACCTGAACGAATTATACACTTGATAGCTTCAAGACAGATTATAAAACGTAGCACTTGCTCACTTAAGGCCTAACAAAACCTTAACATAATGGCGTACTATAAGCATAAAAACTCTTGTCTCTTATGGAAAGTTTTAACTCAAAAGAGGTAGAAAATGTACTAAATATATAACCCTGGATGTAATATTTTGCCGCTACTTTTGTTATTATTTTGCATTTTATTTGAAATCATTTTTGTGAGTTCTGCTAAGCATTATCTTCTAAATGGAAATAGGTTACATTTTAACCAATAGATAGTTCGATTTAGCCTTTGCTGACAAATAATGACTTACGGAAAAGTTATATTTTAACGCTCGTTACACATATTATGATTTCATGATCAGTTAAAGCATTGTTTCCATATAATACAATATAATTATCATTAACCCAGGCAAAATAGTTACATATCACCTTAAGGGTACTGATAATATTCCAAAACTATGTCGTTACCCTAAGCTCCATTGCCTCAGAAGATACTTAGAGCATTTATCGACTGAAGCTTTTGGCATTATAATAAAGAAAAGTGACCGTAAATATCATTCCGACTAAAATAAGCACTGCAAATATACCTGCAACGAAGTTCCGGTGCGGTGCATACACTTGTTTTATGTACATTTCTATCGGAGAAAATAAACCAAGGAATTAATTTACCTAGTTTAATTCTGTCAGATAAATATTTTGTATCACCGTTTGCAAGCAGCAAACAAATGTTAAAAAGACAATGAAATGCAGACACGGAGTAGCAAATACACATCAATATTTTGATTGGGTTGTATTCCCCTATTTTCCCTTTCAGCAAAGCGAAAATGCAATTACTGCTTTTATAATGTGGTTGCAATATTAATGTCAAAAGCCGCGAGAGTTACACAGTGACAGAGAATGAGGGAAATTAATAATCGGAAACCAGATGAGTTTCTGTTCCAGTGGTAATAACCAAAGTAACGGGACTGTTCTTTAGCAAAGAAGATATGCACCTAATAAACATTACGAAAGAAAATGTTCCTTCACTTAAAAATAAGAACTAAGTTATTTAGATGGAAATTACCATCCAATGAAATGCATTAACCCTAAAATAATTGTGGAGTCGGCAGAGATAATTTGACATATTGTAGGTAAATGCAGCAAAATTCTGTGAAACCATTTTATTACCATAGATTTCGTTTAAAATGAACAAGAGCTTCAGTAAATATTATGTCACTTAATACAATAGGAACTGAAAAGCTAAAGTGATTCATTCTATAAATATTTTCTGCCAAGAAAATGGAAACATTAACATAATTTTCTGTCACTTATTACATATGCTAAGAATTTAACTATATATTTAAAAACGGATATTCGCTAATTGAGAAATATAAGATAAATTTTATATTTTCACTAAAAACTCAACCAGCGGTCCATAAATACTAGCTTTCACATTTTGGGGAAGCATTTCCTTGTAGGCGTTAGGGTAGATAATATATACGTTACCAAATGCAAAATACTCCTACATATTTATGCCCCCAGGTAGCTGATTAAAATTTATTCGATGGATTATTATACATAAACAAAAAATAAAGCTATTTCTGGGTCCAGACCTACCGACTGGCCTCTGTATCTTCAGTCTCACCCAACTCTAAATATGACTGGGGTGCAGCACTGGAAGGCGCCTCGGTCCCTCCCGGCCGGTATATCTGGCTTTGGCAACCAGGAGCCGGTCCTTCTCAGTTGTCCCCTTCGGAACCTAATAATGCCGAATGCAACCTGGACCAGGTCTTCCAGCGGGAGAAATCCCACACGCTAGTACTGGGAATCGAACCCAAGTCTCCCGCTTGATAAGAGTAGCGCTACCACTATTAGGAGACGACCGATTACTGTATTGCACAAAATATAAGCATAGAAATGCGCATATATGAATACATTACTAACGCAAATACTCTTAAAAATATTATGCAAACTATTCCCTGCTAACATAAGCAATTGGACAGTATCTAGACTACGTTTGGAATATTGAAATAACATATTAATTGCCTTACCTGTCACTTTATGATAGACGATAAAGTGGATGTTTTAATGGCTTTTACGTATTGTTACTTCCAACGGACACACTTTGGGAACTTAAATACATAGACTTTGTAGCTATTTTTATAACCTCCTATGCAGTTACGAAAAGCGCACTTGAAATCCACACTCGAAAATACATTTTAAACGTCAAATTACTGCAAAATTACCTTAAAGGAAATACCCCAAAACGTTTATTTCTCACAAAATTTCGTAAAAGCTGCAGTATACTATGGTACATATGCTTAAACAGAACGAACATTTTCTTTTCTTTATGAACAGTGATCAGGTTTTGTTTTAGGTAGTGTTGGTATTTTTCGAAGTAATAGCTAATAGCTAATAATAGCTGTGTTAGGTTTGGTTGAAATCACAGGCATATTTTGGGAGATATACGTTGTACATACATATTATAACTAAAAGTATGGCTTTGTACAAAATAGTTTAAGCATTCAACAGTTCATACGGTTAAGGGGTAATAGATAATTTTATCAATACTTACAGCTTCCACCACTTTTGTTTCAGGAACCTAGGCAACCATTACCATCGGAAGCAGCAGAAAAGGGAACAAAAACATATACAAATTAGAATGTGTCACAGTAAGAGCGATATTTACCATAGATGGAAAAACTAAACATTAAGGCAAAGATTTCTCTTTAGTAAAGAAAATATCACTGTTATGGATTTCAAAGAATGGGGCGAGGTGGCGAAAAAGGGTGGATATGATAAATTTTATGAAGATAAACGTCGCCAGAATGAATTAAAAATATGTCGCTCTTCTATATCTCTAGCATCCCAATTCCCCTCCTTTTGAATAATCAGCATATAAACCATTTTACTTTCCCTATTCGCAACTGGTTATGTCACCTTTTCCCATATGCCCTTTAGCTAACACACTTAGATAACTTTCTGGGTGACTCCCCTCCTAAAAGAAGTCCTTCTTTGCGCTAACCCTTCCCACAGGGCAAAGCAAACTAAAGTTACACCTTCAAATCTTTATTTCCGTTTCTAAATCCAGTTAAAGCAATTATGAAAGTAAGACATGGACTAACTTTTTCTTTGTTTTAACCTGTTTTATCAAGCACAGTACGGAGTTTTAACGATAACCTAAGACGTTAAACCCAAATGAAACAAGACTAAGCTACTCTGAATTTCTTTTTGTCTTTTATGGCCTACTACGCGTAAACTGAAGCATTTTGTTGCTTAACAAACCTATTTAGGAAAGGAGCATATGAAAACTGTTACTGGTTCGCATTTTGTATCTTTGGCTGTTTGCCCCACCACCACCGCCACCGCCACCACCACCATTCTACAGTGTCAATATGATTTGTTCTGCTTTTTTTAACGAATCTGCTCTATTTTAACCAGAAGTTATAAATAGTACAAATTTTTATACAACTTACAACAGACTTAAATGTATTCGTTTAATTCTTGTGTGAAATAACACCTTCTGCCTCTTTTTTTGTCCAAAAGACTACACCTACGTTAATAATCCGTGCTATAAGACCTAGACCAGCTGAAATGACACACTTACTTGGAAATTTATTGTATAACACTTAATTGAGTCATTTCTCATTGCTTAAAACATGGGGATTTCATTATTCATGGCAATCTGTTAATTGCAAAATGCTTGCATCTGTATGAACAAAGTGTGAGGGAGAAGCGAGTAAACAAATGCAGCTTCTACGGTAACAAAATCACTTCATTCTGGGCTATAGGATGCTGATAGATCAGAAAAGCATCAGCATCAACAGCCATACGATATTTAAATCCTCAGAGGATAAGGCATGTGTTATCACGGAATAGGTCTTTAATGGTAGTAAAAATAAGACGAAATGTAATGATACACTCTGTTAGCGAACCGTGTAAGAATTCTGAAAGGATAAGCGTCTAGATGCTTATTAAGTTTGTTATACTCCCACATTTCTGAAAGATTTTTGGAAGTAAACACCTGGGAAGAAAAATCGCAACGGGATAATCCCATAATTGCATTGGATCTCAGGTCCATTTCTTTATATAATTGTTTAAGTTCATTGATGGAAATTAATCATTTCTTCACACTAGCCGTATATAGGCTAACGTTTTGGATAGATAGAGTCGACATGAAAAATGCAGCGCCACGGCCGGGAAATGAACCACAGATCTCCTGGCCTCCGTCCACTCGCTCTAATCCATTGACCTACCACGACCAACGTGCCGTACTGACATCTATCCAAAGTGCTAGCCTATATACGGCCAGAGTGAAGAAATGATTAATTTCGATCAATTAACTTAAATAATAAGAGTTAAATGTGAAGCCTGGGATTCAAGTACTTACGAGAGTAAGTCGCCACAATCGGTGTATCTCGGATACGAGAGCCCCTAGTGGTTTACCGGGAAAATATGTGACCAACACAATACTAAAACGGGGCAGTTTAAACAAAATACGCAAAACATAAGTTGCCGTTACAACCAAAATGTATGTGCACGCACATTGAAGCTCACATGTTAAAACATATGCAATAAAATGTATATCTTAACTTTTCGATTTACAAATTGTTAAACGCTCTTCGTTCGGAATAAATGTTTATCAACCGTTTAAGTACTCTTATTAAATAATGAGAGAGGACAAGACTTTACCATGCAAGATATTTAGAGCTCTTTGAAGCATACAGTGTATATCAGATTTCTTTCTGTACTGCAAAGTATTGTCCTCTGCCGTGGTGTAACGAGCTAAGGCAGCATGTCTTGGTCCCTGGGCACGGAAAGCGACCCCGGTTGGATTCCACCCATGGGGTACGGATTTTCGGTCTCGGGTATGGGACCGGTGCTCACTCAGCATCGTACCTCTGCCGTGCGTAAGTGGGCGTGAGGCCGGCAGCCGGGTTGGTAGGCCTTGACCCTCTTACGGCGGTTGCATCAGTGGTTAACTTTTTAACTGCAAAGTATTCGTTGCCAGAGCTTTATACTTTTCCAGGCTGAACTGTAATGAGTTATCTATAGAGCATTTCCCGCGATTGCTCCATTTGTCTGCTTGATTTCATTAACAAAAGATCTACTTAGGATATACAGACAACTCTGTTTGTATTTTGTATAGCGCATGCAACCAAGTCCATGTACCTTAATTCGACACTGTTTCTAGTTATGACTTATCATGAGAACGAAACATGAATACAAGAATCGTTTTTTTAAGATTATTGCGATACGGATTATGCAAGGTTTTAACGTGTGGAGATAATGATGCGAATGTGAAATATCACATGCCTTTGCATATTTTCCATATACACTGCTGCCTTTGGCGCTAATTTATAAACATAATGTAGTACCTTTATAATCATCCGCTGTATATTAAAGCAGAATTAACGTACTTGGTTTAGTCGATACTCATTAAATACGTGCTTTACAGTGTGTTTAAATAAATGGATAGTAATGGAAAAGTAAATTTATAAAATCAAGGGCGACAGGTACTTGAGTTTAGATAAGTTGTTTTAGTGATCTACCTCAGGATGCCTACATTATTGTGAATAATTAAGTTACGAGATAATCTCATAGCGACTTTTAAGTGTTTTGCATCTTTCAAGAGCTCACCAGAAGACAGAAAAAGGTTTGTTATCTCGTTGAAAATCTCTCACTACCTCATGCACTAAATATAGTTGGCGAAATAGAAATGTAAAAACATGTAATTTATGTAGAGAAGAACTTTTTTAATTTCTACAATGACTATTTGTATTTATACAATGTTCTTTGTTTTAGAAGTATAGGCTGAAAATGTTTTCTAGTTTAAACTTTCAATGTTATTCTTGCCATGTCATTTAGGATGGTAGAGGAAGTAGGACCTAATAACGATTACAAATTTTATTAATCTCCTTTTTGGGGGGAGGGGTGAGGGATAGATGTACAGGTATAAAACACTGCGCTATGATACTCCACCACAATAAAGGTAATAAATATTCATGGTCAATGAATTACAGCAGGATTTAAATCGTTGCAAAATTAACAGTCCCATATGCGTTCCTCCAGTAGCTCTAACTCATGATTCCCAATTCCTCCATAGATCTACAACTGCTTATTGCTAAACCCAAGAGGAACGACACACTTCTCTCTAATTGTCGTCATATATTGCTTGTTTGGTTTTTTATGAAGTCTACTGGAGAATATTATCAACCGATGTTTACGGTTTATCAGAGTGTATACCAACATACATTGATTTGCAAGAGCATTGTTCCAGTACTGATGCTTTCTTGTTTCCAGAATCCAATATTTGCGAAGCCTTTGTTTAACAGACAACATACCATATTGGTCATGCTTATTGCGTGACGCATATCATTCAGGCACTATTGAAACAAGGGTCATGCTTGCATTAATCTCTTTCTCCAAAACCGATGAATGAATCTACGCAATAATGGCGTTTCTACCGCAGTTTTAACACTGACAATGGGGCCCCACAATAATACTTTGGTACTTTGTGCAATTGTATTCATTGTAGCCACCAGTGACGTAGAATCGTCTCTCTTTGCGCATCACTGACTTCAATTTTGCAGCAGACAGAAATTATACACCATCCAGGTATGACAATAAAATAATATCAATAAATTGCAATAATGAGTCATAACACTGTCTCCAGATTCTCTGTCTGGAAGGTAGCTAATGCGTTCTGTTTTCTCACTCTCGCAGACGCTCACTGGTATGTCGTTTTTCTAGGGAATCAACGGACTGCAGTAGTCTCTTGCTGTCCAAATTTTAAAACTATACTTAACCACCACCGTCTAAACTCCAACACGTGCCTAAGCATTTGTGAACAGAATGCTATCAGCGTTGAAATATCATGAAAATGGTGGCAGCCAAGCTTTGGGAAATGTTTTTACGTATAAAGTGATTATAGTAGTATAGAAATTGGGATTCTAAATCACACTAGACCTGATTTAGAATCCTCATGTGTGTAATTGAATGTGTTATGTTGAATCCTCACATGATTTAGAAATCTCCTGTTTGAGAATGGATGATTTTTTGTTGTTTGGGTCAGTTGCGTATTACCGTTCCCCCAGGATCGTTGTGTTAGTGCGTGTTTGTGTGTGTATGTGTGGATGGGTGTTGTTTGTAAGGGGGCGGCGTCGTTGCGGGGATCTTCGTGTCGAGACGCATGTGTGTGTGTTTGTGTGTATGTGTGTGTGTGTGTGTGTGTGTGTGTGTGTGTGTGTGTGTGTGTGTGTGTGTTTTGTGTGAGTGTGTGCTTGACCTTTCATTTATGATAATCGATTCTGTGAATGCTAAGAATGATGTTGAGGTTCGTATCTTGGATGGTAAAGCACATTCGATTTTAGATATGTGTAAGTTAAGATGTGAGATGTTTGTACAAAAATCGAGTCTTGAGGGGTTAAGTGATAAAATTCCATATTAAGTACAATATAGTCTAAGTATATTGAGAATAATGAGTATGATTCGGTGTTGACTGTGCTGAAACACTCACGTTTGAATATCGTGATCCTGTTTGGGGTTATGGTAGAGGAGAGGGAGGGACTGAGTGTGTGCTTAAACTCTCATTTATGGATACCGAGTCAAGGGTTCGATGCATTTTCTGTTTAGTGTATGTTAAAATGTAGTACTGTTATTCCTTATGTATAAGAATATTTTTATGTAAAGGAATATCGAGAGAATGACAAGTTACATGTACTGAGAGATATTTATGAAATAAATGTTTTAAGACAATCTCGTAAGCGGATGTTTCCTATCTAGAATCCATTCTTCAGTAATGTACGTATGGGTGGGAGAAGGTTAAGTCAAGGTTAGAATCTTCCCACATCGAAGTATAAGGAAAGAAAAAAATAATAATAATATAAAACTGTCAGAAAGGTTGTTCCAGATTGAGGCTTAAGAAAAGAAAAAAAGAAAAATGTCTGAATGGTTGTATAAAAATATACACGTTCCCTCTAAGCACGATAAGAGTGGAGCATTACAGTGAAAGACAGAGAGAAACAAAAAGTGTGTATAAGATAATGATTGTGTAACCGCAGTATCAGACAGCGATTAGGAGGTGGCGAATTAATCGAAATCACGAGAATTAAAAAAGAAGATAAATTAATAAAACTGCTTTGCTAAACTAATATAAAATATTGTTATATTAATATGAAATTAGAATGAAATTAGAGTAATGATTAAAATAGCGGTTTAATTAAGAATAAGATGGGAAGAATATAATTTAAGACAACTAACATGCTAGAATCCATGTAAGGGAGAGAAAATATTTCTGTAAAATCTGAACACAAGTCGGGGAGACAGGAAGAGGTGACCGTTAGCCTCTTTGTTTAAGGAAAGGTTCAATGTCTGAGAACTATGACCAAAAATGTGTAGGAACAATAAGGTTTTCAAGATGCGGTCAAGCGTAAGACCTAAAAGGATTTACTTTGCTGAGGTGATAACGATGTATACCGTTACAAAGAGCCCAGGGTAGGCGTGACCCAACTCACGGTGCGATGTAACGTCAATGAGTTCGATGAGTTTTGCTAACCAATAAAGAAAAATCGAAATAAAATGAGAAACCAATAATAATGTAAGATTTGAGAGATGGGGAGAAGGGTGAGTTATTTTGGTCATGTGATAAGGGTTAGAGTGGGGATCAGAATAAAGTACGAACTGAATCGCAGAGCAGACGAAAAATCACTTCAACAGTCATACTACGAGGGGAAAGATGTGTTAGTGCGTGTGAAGAAGAAGTAGCAAAGATTTCTAAGTCCGAAATGTAGGGAAGTCAAGAATAACTCAACCAGCGTAAGAGAAGCAGCAGCAGAAGTTTATAATAGCAAAGTATTCGCCGTATAAAGAAGTAAGAGAATTCTGTTAGGAAGTTTAGTAACAGGTGGTCACCGCTACAAATCAATCTGAATCAACGAACTTAGTGAGAATTAAATTAAATCATCTTTGCAACGAACCAGTGTATTATTGAGACAACTGAGCAGCCAACAAACAACAAATCCATTTCCTACAACCATTCACCTGAGGACAAGAGATCTCATAGCTCCAATTAGAACCCAAATCAAAAGTAAACACCAACCAATTTGAAATCTGACATGGGGGTATGCCGCATAATGGCGCCGACACGTTGGGGCTTCGAATTGTAGGAAATGGGTGAAATGTAACGACGACAACGACGAGGAAAAGTGAGAAGAACGACGACGAAGGACGACTACGAGGAGAAGTGAGAAGACCGACGACGACAACTACGATGAGGACAGCAGAGACTACGAAGAAGATGGCAAAAACAACTACATAGAATCTTCCCCCAACCAAGAGAGAAGTTCAAGTTCTTTCGACATCAACTGAGCCTACTAGACGACGAGCAGCACGACAAAAGTTGGTAAAGACATCACATAAACACCACAGCCGTACAACAGAACTGTGAGTTACACATACTCAATTTATTTTTCTTGTAAATGTAATATCATTCATTGAGATCAATATCTATGTAATGTCTTAGTAATAAGTATTTTGGAAGGGAAATTAGAAAATTTAAAGGGGAAGTTCAATGCTTTTGAGAAATAAGAAGATCGTACAGAATAAATTTAAAATGGAAAATTCTGGGGAACAAATAATTATGGAGACAGAGAAAGAGTTAGAAGTTGTTAATGAAGAGATAATGGAAAGCAGTGTTATAGGATCAGTAGATGAGGGTGTAAATGGTGTTAATAGCTTAAATGTAAATAGAAGTGACAATCCTGGGGTAATGGAAAATCTACAAGAGATGTTCCAGAAACTCATGGCGCAAATTACTATTCAGAGTCAATCACTAGAGACTAAATTAGTAGAACAGAACCAATCACTAGAGGCTAAATTCGTAGAACAGAACCAATCACTAGAGGCTAAATTAGTAGAACAGAACCAATCACTAGAGGCTAAATTAGTAGAACAGAACCAATCACTAGAGGCTAAATTACTACATCAGACCAAAGCTATGGACAAATCACTAGAGACTAAATTACTAGATCAGAGCAAAGCTATGGACAAAAAATTAAGTCAAATTACAAGCCAAGGGAAAGAAACAGAAGCTAGAATCACTGTCAAAATTCAAGGAATAACAGGGGAAATCCAGACCGTAAAAGAGGCCCTGCAGCGAGAAGTAGGTACTATAAGAAGTGACCTATAAGCTACCAAATCTCTCGTTGCAGGAGTAGAAAATAGAATAGGGGAGGAAATTAATAAGGAGAGAATAAGATTAGATGAACTGACCACGACACAGGTAACTTTTGTACAAGAGATAAATGACCGGTTTGACACTGTAAACAACAGTATAGCAGCTGACATGGAGAAGTTAAAAGAAAAGGCAGCACGTGTAACAAATATCAATCAGAAAATACACAAATGTTGAGAGAAACAGTAAGCGAGATATCTCAAATCAGAGATACTGTAACTGGCTTACGGCTGGGACAGCAAGGACAGGTACCTGAGAGTTCCAATTGTTCTATACATACACACAATGGAGAGAGGCAGAACGAACAGGTTAGCGCCCCTTCTGTCTCTCCTCAAAGCAGCAATAATAGCGAAGTAAATATGCAAAACGTAAATATGTATCCATCAGTGCACATGAATTTTCTAAGCGAATTGCCCCTCCGGAAATTTAATTGTCGCAATGACAACGCAGAACAATTTTTGGCCGACTTAGAAAAGTATTTTGCCATCGGAGGTGTACCCGAGCAATATAAGATGATAATAGTTCAAAGGGCGTTAGAATCTGCCGAACTTAATTGGCTACGAGTAACTGTGGGAGAAGGATGCAGCTACGAGTTGTTCAAAACAGCTTTCCTAGAAAAGTATTGGAACGCCAATGTCCAATACCAAGTAAGGAATCAGATAACAAATGGCCGATACCAAGGTAATAATGGAGAGTCTATTACTGATTATTTCCTGAGATATTCGCAAATAAGTAAATATCTACAACCTCCATTACAGGAAGCCGAACTGATTTCTCTTCTCACGCCCCACCTTCCTGAGAACATTAGAAATCACATGGTGGTAGCAAGACCTCAGACATTGAGAGAGGCAATTACATTATTAACAGCTTTACAAAGCGTTGGGACGCAAAATTCACAAAATAGACATGAGAATCGAATGCCAGTGAGAAATCCACACAAACCGTGGAATAATAATAATCATGACGGGGAAAGGGCACACAATCCCCGAAATTTTAACAAAAACCATATGGCTACTCGTCAAAGATACGATGCCCACGTCCCGAGGGAATTCCCTAACAACAATAGAGGGAGACAGGGACCACCAAATTCAAATTCAAATTCATATAATTTCCCTATAAGATATGTACATGTAACTAGGAATGGAAATAGGGGTCACCCCCCATTTCTTCGAAGAGGGAATGCAAGACCGACGTTCCGACTACCAGAAGCTAATAGACAGTATCAACCACATGACGCTGGTAGAGAGAACAATACAGACAGACCTGAAGTAAGACAGAGGAATCAACTTCTCTCAAGAGAATGGGTGCGTTCTCCTCCACCCACACCGAGGGACGCGGCGCCCGAGGTGGATGAAAGGCCAGATACGACACAGCAGACGGGAAACGACTCCAGGGTGCGATAGAAAACGTCCCGCATCGGACCCGGATGAACACGCTAGTTCTTAATTTGAACAGGGACACAGCTCTGAGTAGGGTGGTACAAAATAAAACAGAAACAGAAATAGAAAACGGTACTCAAATAAACAATCACTTAACAGAATTGCAAGAAGTGAGAGATGCTCCACGTATTGCTGCAATAATAAACAAAGAAAAATGGCACATTACCATAGATTCAGGATCCTCAGTTTCAGCTATAAGTCAAGCATTCTTTTATCACTTAAAAAACAATGGAATGAAATTGCAAACATTGCCCGTGAAAAGTGCATATTGTACTCTGGCGGTAGGTCGCGCCAAACAAAAGATTAATACACAAATGCTTTTGAAAGTCACCATTGGGGAGGATACAATAGAAGTTGTATGTTTTGTTATTAATAGGCTATCTGTAGACATTATTATGGGTAATGACGTGTTGTATGTGCTTCAAGCTAAGTTGAATTGTCAAATGGAAGCCTTGGAAATCAAAATTAAAGACGTCATAGTTAAAGTTCCGTTTAGCTCAAGGGAAGCAGAAAATGAGATAAGATTGACAGATGAAGAAAAAGAAATAGATGGAGAAACATTTTTTGTAGAATTTATACGAATAGGAGGGATGGAGCTAGTTAAGATGAATCCATTAGAAGCAGAAGAGATGAGAAACTATGATAAGGATGAGTATATAGCTGGAGAAGAACGGCTTTTAGAGATGACGTCATACGGACTTGGGCAGGCAGAAGCAGGTGAACAGGAGATAATTACCCTACCAGATGATTTCCAGGTAGTCGAAAATAACGTAAACATGACCTATAGAATAAGAGAAACAGTAGCAAACTCGAACCTACTTAACGACCACCAAAAAGAGATTTTTTATAACATTTTATGTAAACATAGAAATGTATTTTCGGAACACACTGGGACCTATAGCGATTTTGAGTATGAATTTGAGATACATGATGTTCCCCCATTCAAATATAAGTGCAGACCTATTCCATTGGATTTACAGGAGGCAGTGAACCTTAAAATACAGGAGATGTTGGAAGATGGAATTCTGGAGATATCTACATCAAAATTTATAAGTCCCCTATGTATAGTCAGAAAAGCAAATGGAACAGTACGACTGACGATAGATGGACGTCATATAAACCAATATATTGTTCCGGATAATTTTCGAACCCCAGCAATAGAGCAAATTTTGGCCGGTATTGGGGCACAAAGGTATTTTACTTCACTAGATGTGACCAACTCATTTTTGCAAATTAAGTTGAAACCTGAGTTAAGGCAATATACCTCATTTTTGCACGGAGGATATCAGTACCAGTTTACCAGAAATTGCTTTGGACTAATTAATTCTGGAAGCGCATTCCTACGGGCGATGCAGAAAATACTCAACACGCAAAGGGAAACATATGTGTCACAGTATGTAGATGATTTATTGATATGCAGTAGAACAGTGGAAGATCACCTTACATATTTGGATTTAGTGCTCGGGAGGCTAGCAAATGCTGGATTAACACTGAATTGGGCCAAATGTAAATTTTTCCAGGAATCAGTTAAATATTTAGGATATATCATAACAGGCGAACATATAGCTCCTGATCCAGAAAGAGTGGAAGCCATTTTGAAAATACCACGACCTAAGACACCAAAACAAGTAAAACGTTATCTGGGTGTACTTGGGTACCAATCAAGGTTCCTGATAAACTATGCAAAGGAAGCCGCACCGTTGCGAGCACTACTGGAAAAAAATCGAAAATGGCGATGGACTATGGTAGAAGAAAATGCTTTTAAAAGATTACAAGAACTCTTCAGTGAATCCGTATTATTGACATGGCCTGATCCAGATTTACCTTATCTCATATACACGGATGCCTCCATGGTGGCGTTAGGAACTATTTTAGCCCAAGAGACACCGACTGGAGAATTAAAGGTCATAGCCACAGCCTCCCGAGGGTTAACGAAAACAGAAAAAATTGCTTGCATAACAGAACAGGAAATTACGGCTATTTACTATGCCATTTGTAAATTTAGACAATATATATAATAAAAGGATTGTGATATTCACCGATCATATCAGCCTATCATTTATAAGAAATTGCAAATTGACCAGTACAAAAATTGCGAGATATATCCACGAGATCATGGCTTACAACCCAGAGATTAAACATATACAGGGAAGTCTTAACATCTTTAGTACATGCTATCACGTATAAAGCCACAGGGGAATCTTCCAGAAAATATCAGTAGTAATGGTACAGAATTACCAGTGTTAAAGAGGTATGTAACCTTCAGTATAAAACTAACAAAGGAGATGAGAAGATTGGCGGAATTACAACGCCAGGATTGGAAATTAAAACCAATTATGGAAAAGGCATTGCCCATAGATCAAGCAAATTCACAGAAATACGGAGTGTTAAATAACGTATTGTATAAGTTACAGGGTGTTTTCAAACCTGTTTGGAAAGCATATATACCCGCAGCGCTGGAAGAGTTAGTGATTTCTGCTTACCACACAGCTCTTATACATGCTGGCGTTGAGAAGACAATGATTTCCATAAGCAACCATTTATACATATTTAGATTAGGCAAGAAAGTTAGGACCTTTATATCTACATGTGACATCTGCCAGAGGGAAAATCATTAAATTATAAGATAGATCGACCCCCTGTATCCATCACCAGGAAGGAACCATTAGAATTAGTTGCAGCGGATGCATATAGTCCACTCCCTGCAGGAAGAGGAGGATTAAAATATTTATTTGTACTTATCGACGTGATGTCGAAATTTGTGAAAATATACCCTCTCAAGAAATTAACAAGTGCAGCATGCGCGAATAAAATAGTGAAAGACTATATAGTCAAATACGGGAAGATGAAAGCACTATTAGTAGATAACGCGTCCATACACCATGGAAGACGATTCGTGCACACCATTCAGGATGCCGGAATTCGCATCTATAATACAACGTCGTACCATCCATGCTCTAATCCAAGCGAGCGCGTAATGAAAGACCTAGGTGTTCATCTCCGAGTCCTTTGTTCATTGAAACAGACTACCTGGCCAGACCACATCAACTATATTGAGTTTATATTCAATAATTCAATCTAACCACAGGATATGCTCCTATCCAATTGCATAGGAATTTAACACCGGAACCAATAATAGAGGGTGTTCCGGAAAGTATACAAGTGACGACCGAGACAGATCGAGAACGGATCCAGAATGCTGTTAAAAGAATAATGGAAAAAGTAGAGAAAAGAAACGCAAAGAAACAGCGGTATAAGAAGAATTGGGAACCAAAGGTCGGCGACTTAGTTCTAGTGAAATCGTTCGACAAGTCAGATTTGTTAGGAAAGAAGACTAAAAAGCTATATATGCTATGGAAAGGCCCATACCGGATTGAGAAAATATTTGGTGACAGAGCGTATGCTCTAATACACCCAAGAAATGGTAAACCGATAGGCAGATATAACATCTCTCTAATAAGGCCATATCGTCAAAAAAAACGTTGTAAACAGTACAGAGCAGACCCAAGAATCACCTGTGTGAATGTGATTGAAATTATATATATACGAAGATGTAAAGAATACCAAGTAAGAGTTATACAATTAGTACGGGTAACGTTTTCGTTTGAAATTCAAACACTGCGTGGGAGTTGCAAGTTCCAAAATTCCTGTGCACAAACAAAATGATAATGTAATAAGAATAACCACAGCTAATGAACATGTTAGAAAGATCTTTAGAAATAATTTGTGAAATGTAAATATAGTATAAGTACTGATGTATTCATGTGCCAAAAGGCTATATTGTTATTGTAAAGGTCACAGACTTAGGCGTGACAAAGTGAAAGGAAGTTTAGAGTGAAAAGTGAAGTGGAAAGACAGGACAATGAACTGCCAATGTTTACTGTCAGGTAAACGAAACACCTGATTACAGGTAGACAACTGAGTGCAGGTAGAGGTAACCATATCTGGACATCATTACGCAAACTATAATAATGTGAGGACGAATGTTCTTACGGTGAAGGACTGAAAGATAAAGAAACGTCCCAATAAGTTAATATAATAATATTAAAAAAAATCATTGAATGTAAAATGTAATATTGTAAACTGTAAGATAGTAACATTAATGTAGTACTTAAGGAATGTAATAAGGTAAAATCAAGTTGATGTCAAGTGAGACAAGGATAATTCAGTGAAGTGTATATATAGTTGAGGTATCACGAATGTTATTTGTATATAGGGTAATAACCACATATACGACAGTGTACTTGTCTATGTACGTAATGTATCATATCTATAATTCTATGTATATGATGTACCATATTGACCATTCTATGTGTATAAAGTAACACACTGATGAAGATGAGGGAAACGGTGACCACCGAAAAAAATGTTTCGAGTAGGGAATGAGAAATTATAAGATATATAAGGAGGAAATGTCATGACGGGGGTTTGACAAAATTTAAATAATGGGTATTTCATTTTTGTCAAACGGGCATTATGTAACCGCAGTATCAGACAGCGATTAGGAGGTGGCGAATTAATCGAAATCACGAGAATTAAAAAAAGAAGATAAATTAATAAAACTGCTTTGCTAAACTAATATAAAATATTGTTATATTAATATGAAATTAGAATGAAATTAGAGTAATTATTAAAATAGCGGTTTAATTAAGAATAAGATGGGAAGAATATAATTTAAAACAACTAACATGCTAGAATCCATGTAAGGGAGAGAAAATATTTCTGTAAAATCTGAACACAAGTCGGGGAGACAGGAAGAGGTGACCGTTAGCCTCTTTGTTTAAGGAAAGGTTCAAAGTCTGAGAACTATGACCAAAAATGTGTAGGAACAATAAGGTTTTCAAGATGCGGTCAAGCGTAAGACCTAAAAGGATTTACTTTGCTGAGGTGATAACGATGTATACCGTTACAAAGAGCCCAGGGTAGGCGTGACCCAACTCACGGTGCGATGTAACGTCAATGAGTTCGATGAGTTTTGCTAACCAATAAAGAAAAATCGAAATAAAATGAGAAACCAATAATAATGTAAGATTTGAGAGATGGGGAGAAGGGTGAGTTATTTTGGTCATGTGATAAGGGTTAGAGTGGGGATCAGAATAAAGTACGAACTGAATCGCAGAGCAGACGAAAAATCACTTCAACAGTCATACTACGAGGGGAAAGATGTGTTAGTGCGTGTGAAGAAGAAGTAGCAAAGATTTCTAAGTCCGAAATGTAGGGAAGTCAAGAATAACTCAACCAGCGTAAGAGAAGCAGCAGCAGAAGTTTATAATAGCAAAGTATTCGCCGTATAAAGAAGTAAGAGAATTCTGTTAGGAAGTTTAGTAACAGGTGGTCACCGCTACAAATCAATCTGAATCAACGAACTTAGTGAGAATTAAATTAAATCATCTTTGCAACGAACCAGTGTATTATTGAGACAACTGAGCAGCCAACAAACAACAAATCCATTTCCTACAACCATTCACCTGAGGAGAAGAGATCTCATAGCTCCAATTAGAACCCAAATCAAAAGTAAACACCAACCAATTTGAAATCTGACATGCGGGTATGCCGCAATTGATTAAAGGAATTTCCTCTAAGATTGAACATAGCTTTGCGAGACAAAATAAAGTGGAGCATATCGCTGAAAGTACATATCTGTAAGAATGATAAAAGTTAAAAAATAACATTGAGAAAAAAGAAAAAAACTTTGTAGGAAGTATACGAGATGAATTGATTGAAGTATGTATATGTGAAAAGGCAAGAGATATAAGCGTATCTAGATGTGTAAGTAAGTTATCGGAGTAAATGTAATCAGTTTAGCGTGTACACAATGATATACGTATGCAAGTTATGATATGATAGCAAACAGGGATCTATAGTAACGTTGTATTAAGTATCCACACACAACCCTTTCACCTGCAGGAGATAGAAAAAAGTGTCTAGATGCGGACAGCTGGCAGTAACGGTTGAGCGAATGTCACCCTCGCTTTCTACGTGAGAACCGAGAAATCTCCCAGACGATGCACAGGGGTGTCCAAAAACCCGCTTACTATTGCATCGATCGAATACGGGTAAAAATAATACTATGAAAAAAGAAAAGAAATAGAATTCGTTAGTACTTTAAACGAGTGAATCTAGTGAATCGATAAAACAATACTGTGAATGTGTTAGAATACCAAATACATATCAAATTTTCTGAAAAAATAAGTTTTGTACAAGCATGTATACATAAAGAAATGTGAATCTACATTTCCCTCCAAGATGTGGGGAACGAATCACAATCAGCGTGCGCGCGCAATATGGTTGAATGGAGGGAGAGATGGTGGGGTGTAAAATCTAGTCCTATTTAAGTCTAGAGTATGATAATATATCTATTAGTAATAAACTTAAAATTCAAACTCTGAACATATATATATATATATATATATATATATATATATATATATATATATAGTTAAAAGTTAAACTAATATACATACGTAAGTAAGAGATAGAAGTTGCATATTGTTTACTAATCTTTGTTTAATTTATGAAGAGTGTAGAGGTGATACTGATTCTTTTGTCTTTATATGCTTGTTTCAGGCCACGAAATGTTGCAGCTGAACCAGTTAGCTGAAGGTGGTACACATCTACCGACGAAAAAACTAAGAGATCTGGATAAAAATACACATTACTGTTTTCGATGCAGCAAAACTGTGAAGCTGAGATATGGCGAGCGGGTGGTCGTTGAAACGCCATAATTTCAACTCTTTCTACCGGAAAGATTTAAACACATGTCCGCATCGCAGAAAGAACTCCTAAACAGAGGTGACAGCTTCCTGCAATACCACGGAGAGGAAATCCTGGACAGTGGTTTCAAACGACATAAATTGAATTTCTTGAGCAGCCAGTAATGACAACAAAAGGTGAGCATATACATTCAATTTTCATAGAAAGGGATATTGTGGTTACCTGTATGTAAATTTTCATATATGGATGCTGTATTTTGTAAAGTAAAGAAAGTTATCCAGTTTGTAGGAAATTAATTGTTTTTTCACACTGGCCGTGTCTAGGCTAAATTGTGGAAACGTAGAGTCAGACTGAAAAATTCAATGCCATAGCGGATCTTCTGGTTCCCGTCCAGCCGCACTACCATTGTGCTACTATGGCCAACGTGCCGATATGACATTAAATTCTCCAACTGACTCGTATTTCCCTGGTAAACCACTCAGGAGTTCTCATAAACACATGAGACAACTACCTTAATGGCGACTTACTATATTGTAAGTACTTTAAGGCCCGGGCTTTATAGTTAACCACTATTAGGTCAATTAATGGAAATTAATTGTTCTTTCACACTGGCCGTGTGTAGGCTAAATTGTGGAAACGTAGAGTCAGACTGAAAAATTCAATGCCATAGCCGGGATTTGAACCACAGATCTTCTGGTTTCCGTCCAGCCGCACTACCATTGTGCTACTATGGCCAACGTGCCGATATGACATTAAATTCTCCAACTGACTCGTATAAGTCGCCATTAAGGTGTTTATGAGAACTCCTAAGTGGTTTACTGGGAAAATACGAGTCAGTTGGAGAGTTTAATGTCATATCGGCACGTTGGCCATAGTAGCACAATGGTAGTGCGGCTGGACGGAAACCAGAAGATCCGTGGTTCAAATCCCAGCTATGGCATTGAATTTTTCAGTCTGACTCTACGTTTCCACTATTAATATTGTAGTTACGTACATGTTATTTATTTCTACTACGTAAAGTACAGAACTAGCGTAAAAGCTACGTAAATTGTTAATTTTCACACGTCTGCATGTTACGTAAAAAATTACATGTCATGCATGCTATTTCTCTGAATGTTGTAGTTCATTTACGTTATTTCACCTGAACGTTATTTACGTAAAATAAAGAGCTCAGAATGTTGCAGTTACGTTTCGTACATGTTATTTCTGTTCATATGATTCTATGTTGAGTGTTTGAAAGTAATATTGTTCATGTATAGGTTCCGTGGCTTCAGATGCTATCTAACGTACATGAACCTACGTAAATCAATGTTCACATCCAAATGTTGTAGATTCACAGATATGTTGTAATATTTTAACGTATGTTCCAGAAATGTCGAGTACGGGCAACCCCCCTGGATAGTCTTCAAGTGCACAAGAGATCACAAGCAGTGGCACGTTAAAACCTGATGAACTAGCGGTCATTCACAAAGATTCAGCTTTCTCCAAACATCTGTATACATTTGAGATTCATATCAGTGTTAATATATTAGATCCTGCAATATATTTATCGGTATGTAAAAAAATTAATATTACATGAATTTGATAAGGGATTAGACATTTATAAATCAGGTCTTAAGGTCCGCTCATGTTTATCGTATCAGTAATAATATCACAAGAGAGCGATAATATCCGTAAACTTAATTTTAATAATAAACAGGGACCAATACTACAGTCAACAGATAAATCGGTATGGAATGAAGATAAACTTGCGCAACCTATTTCAGATCCTATGGATAATTTAGAGTCGCGTACTAGCTCAAAAGCACTGTACAGTATTGAGAAAATAACTGTATATGTGGCGCAGTACGATTCATTGAATGCAGGGATGTATACTGAATTACCATATTTTATAAACGGAAAGAGAGCTGTTATTAACATACGAAATACAAATAACTAACTTTGCATATTGTTTATTAGGAACCAAATATCCTGTAGAATGTAACAGGAATCGACCCACGTCCTATAAAAAGTGTGATATATTTAAATAATTTAACTTTAAGAATATAACTTTCCCCGTATCATTTAAAGATGTACAAAAATTTTAGAATCATAATTGAAATATTTCAGTAACAATATACGGAGCTAAAAATCAGTAGATCATTCTCTTATATCAAACAAGAGAATAAACTCATATCATCTTAATCTTCTGGTGTATAAACGATATTATTGTTTTATAACAAACCTATCACGTTGGCTAGGAAAGCAGCTATTTAAACATAAAGGACGAAATGGGGTATATGATATTTGTAATTTATATTTTACAACAGAATTACTTTTAAATAGACATAAAAGCGTTGTATGATGAGTCAAAATATCATTATGCCTAAAGCAGGTGAAAACGATACCATAGAATGCCATGCATGCTCGAAATGCCAAAGGATTCCATTCGTGGTGTATTCAGATATCGAATGTATATTACGTAAGTTAGATTCGTGTCAAGATTCATCGTATAAAAGCTGGACTCGCATTTCGCATAAGTATGAAGCGTATGCTCTTGCATTACATATGGTTTGTAGTTATGATGAAACTTTAACACGCTTCAAATCATTCGAGGGTCCATATGCAATTGAAGAATTTCTTAAAGAGTTAACAATAATTGCAGATGATATTATCATTATATATGGTAATAAGATTGATATACTTATGAGAAATGTTGATGAAATAGATTATAAAAATTCAGAACAATGCCACAATTGCAAGCGTGATTTTCTTAACACATGTGTAAAAGTTTGTGATCCTGCCATTTGACTGGAAAGTACATCGGTGTAGCTCATAATAATTGTAATTTAAACAGGATAATGCCGCGATTCATACCGCTATTCTTTCATTGCATCTGAAAATACGATGCACATTTCATAGTCAAAAAATTAGGTTATGACACGTAACCGATTAATTTTATTGCACAAACGCCTGAAAATTAATTATCATTTAGCAAAAGATATTCAAATTCTAATGGAAAGAGTATATATCTATGATTTCTGGACAGCTATCGATTTTTGGATTCAAAACTTACTAACAATTTAGACATGTTAGAAGCTAATGATTTTCTTTATATCAATATATATTCCTTACATAGACAATTGATGAAACTGAAAGGTGTCTTCCCGTACACATATGTGGATTGAATAGAAAAATTATATGAGAACAATCTACCAGCTAAAGATCATCTTGAGTATGTGGCCGATGGGGATTACATTCATGCTAGAACTGTATGGAAAGAATTCAATGCTTAAAATCTGGGTGAATATTTAAATCTTTATCTTAAAAGTGACACGTTAATATTGGCGGATTTGTTTGAAAGCTTCCGTGAATTAAGTATCGGAATGTAAGAATTGGATCCATGTCAATTTTATACTGTACCCGGATTACCTTATGCTGTTATGTTAAGAACGATGGGAGTACAGATTTCAATATTAACAGATAAAACTCATTGATTTTTTCGAAAGTGGTATCAGAGGTGGTATATATATATGGTGTCCAAACTGTATTCTAAAGCCAATAACAAATACATGAATAGCTATGATAAGACTCCACCGAGTAATTATTTAATGTATGTAGACTGTAATTCTTTATATTTATTTTTATTGCGCAATAATTGTTTACCATATTCCGCTGTAAGGTGGTTAACCGTTGATGAAATTAAATCAATAGATTTTATGTCTGTTGCCAATGATTCCGATGTGGGATACGTGCTGGAAGTAGATTTTAATTATCCTCAAGGACTTCACGATTTGCACAACGATCAACCACTATATCCACTGAATGAAATTGCTCCAGGTGACAAGCACAAAACACTGCTAACAACTTTGCACGATAAAAAGAAATGCATATTACATTATCTCAATTTTCGACAATGTGTTAAACTTGGTCTGAATGTATCACATATACACAGAGTAATCAGTTATAGACAATCTAAATGGATAAATCCTTTTATTGAACTAAATGCTCGTGAACGAATTGAAGATAAAACAAAATTTGGACAGAATATATTAAAGTTAATGAATAATTGTGTATACGGGAAAGTTATAAGGAATGTAAAACGATATAATTCATTTCATTTAGCTACCAGTTAGAAACAGGCTCGAACATTAAAAGCTCGACAAACGTGTATAAGCTATGTGGTTTTTTATTAGAATTTAATAGGTATAGAATTGCTCACAGATGAAATATTGACGAATAAACCTTTATACATAGGACAAGCAATCCTGGATCTATCAAACCTAAAATAATTGATTTTATAATGAAATTCTGAAGAAAAATATAAAAGACGTTAACTTAAACTATACTGACACAGGTGCACTTCTCTTCAAAAGAAGCAGCGATATATACTAGTTTATTAAAAGAAATGTACGTTTATTCCATACATCGAATTATCCAATTGATGATGTATTTGAAATTCCATTAGAGATTAAAAACTCTCAGGGTTATCTAAGGATGAGCTAGCTGGTAGAGTGATGACTGAGTATGTAGGATTGAAGTCGAAATTATATTGTTATCGATATGATAATGAATTGATCAAAAATCAATAGGTGTAACAAAAGATTCGATGACAAACAAAAGCTTTGAGCAATATCGCTCATGTATTACACATCCTGATACGATACATCGAAGCATGCAGAAATGTTTCAGAAGTCATAAACATGACGTTCACACCATTGAATCTAATAAGATAGCTTTAAACGGCACCGATACAAAACGACATATTCACGATAACTCATTTTCGACGTTAGCATGGGGACATTATGCTACAGAGAAGTTTGAATAAAACATTGTTTCAACTATATGTTAGTGGTATTTTCAACTATAATCATACGGATTTAAAGTGTATTACTAATCATATGATAATGACATATTACTAAGAGGATAAATGTTGTTAAATAATGTATGACAGATTTCAAACAAAAAAGAATATCATCCTTTATTGAGTTGTGTTTAAAGCATACTATTTTATGGAGAAATCTAATTATTATTCTTTTATCGAATAATGTTACTTCCAGTATAATCATGAATGAATTTACTAATCACACATTAAAATGTTATTATCACGTTTACCTTTTGAAAGTTATGATGAAATAAAATGATCATTATTTATTGTTTACAACTATAATCATGTATGACTTTAAACGTATGGATTTAGAGTTTAAGAATATCATTCTTTATTAACTTGTGTTTAAAACACACTATTTTGTGGATAAAATCAAATTATCATTCTTTTATCGAATAATGTTAGTTCAAGTATATTCATGTACGCTTAACTGTCACTATTATGTATTAATTTAAATGTATTACACTTTAAAACTTATTTAAAAGCATATTAATACATTTTTGCATAAGGAATCAAGTTGAATAAAAAGAACATAATTAAAATTATCATCTTTATTGAGTTGTATGTTTATTTATACAATATCAGTCTCACTAATCCATTCATGGGTAGGAAATCCTAACCATTTCACTAAAATCATATCACCACGTCGTCTGATAAAACTATCAACTAAATGTGTGTCTGGAGATTGAGTTCTCTGTAGCTCATATCCATTAAATGCATCTTGAATTAGTTTACCTTCCAGATTCTCGATCAAGTATGTCAATGGATGTGTCCTTTGCACTGTGTGTATGCTATAGACTTCAACACTCCAATTAGGTAGATAACCTTTCTGCAAATTCCTTTGTGCTTAGAAATCCTCACATAGTCACCAACACGAAAAAGTCTAGATTTCCGCTTCTCACGTAACCTTTTGTCAGATTTGTTCATGCTGAGGAGAAGTGAATTACCACGAAAATCTATAGGTTTTATTCGAATTGTTCTATGGTACGTATGGTTGTATGTATGAATAATTCTGGGTAGTATGTTTATCCATTGATAGAAGCCTTGAACAATAAATTCCTTATTCAGTCTCCTTTTTATCGTTCTTATTAAACGTGCAACTGCTGCAACCTTAACGTGAGTGAATGTACTATAATGATTAATATTATTCATATTCATTACTTAACGGAAATGTTTATTGTAAAACTCTTTTCCATTATCAGATTGAACGTCCTTCGGAAACGATTCAATTTCATTCAATATATCCTGCAGTCGAAACTTTAATGCCACTTTTATCACGTAATGGTCGTGCATAAGCCATCTTGGAATAGAAATTGAATGCAAGAAGAATATACTTATAATTTCTATATTCTCTTGCATAATTAGACATGTCCATCAGATTTATCTGCACTAAATCATTCATTCCTTCGCTAATGATCTTACGTCATAGAAAATGTCTTCTGGCAGGCTCATGTAATTCAGTTGCAATGCGACGCTTTATCATTCTATAATTTTTTATTTTCTAAGTTCTGTAATAATTTCTTCTATCTCGGATGATAAGTAGGTATATAATGACTTTGAAGTTCCGCTCTATTTACGTAACCAGGGGAAAAGTAACATATCATCCGATCTTAAATGACAGGCAATAACATCGAAAATTCAAACCAAAAAAGAAAAAGAGGAGAAAGGAATATCTCTACTACTACTACCACCACCACCATCACCACCACCACCACCACCACCACCACTACCACCACCACCACCCCCACCCCCACCACGCCCACCACCACCACTGCACACACACAAACACACACGCGTGCACACACATACATAGCTTTTACTAAAGATGCTTTTTGTATTCGGGGGAGTTTCAAAACATGTATTTGGAAATTTCGGTAGCGTACTTTAAGTACGAAGGAGAGACAGAAAGAGAGAGAAAGAAAGAAACTGCATGTGCGAAAATACGTCTTGCGAAATATTGCTGAAAAGCCACTATAAGTACATAGGTGCCAATTCCAGTTATTGGATGAACTGGTAATGTAAAGGATGGTGTATTCCTTTCAAAAGAATGAGGGGAACGAGCTGGAAATTTGGTACTTCACTTTCTCATTTTGCTAAAAGGGCGTGAAAGCAAGGTTTAGAAGCAGCAGCAAGCATCACGAGGGGAAGTTGTCTCCTACACTCCGCACATAAAAATGACTAATGATAAAGTTAGCTTAGTTTCGCGAAGCGGGAGAAGCTACAGTACTAATTAGAGTGGCTTCTTCGTGAGAAAACAAGTGATAAAAATGAAGAAATCAAAGAGAAAGCTGAGTATATAAGCAATAATCAGAATTAGCAGATTCAACCAGTAAAACGCCTGCACAGACGAGGTTACCAACTTTAACAAACAAAAAGTATCTCAGCGACGTCTCTCTGGGGATTAGTGGAAACAATGAAGGAATGATACTGCCAGATAGGTTTGTTAAAATGCAACAAAACAAAATCCGTGTAGGGAAGAAATGGCTGGCTAAAGTGAGGAATGAAGCACGCGAAAGTTGATGCTCTTGCTTCACTATTTCAAAACCCGGCTTTCTTTGTTTCTTCGCCTTGCCGCTAAGAAGTTTAACAAAACTGTCGACTTTGTCTAACTTTCCCTTGCAAACAAATGTTGTCATAAGCTACGCCCTGTCTCATTTATGATTATTCTCCGCATTTCAGTAAAAGAAAACAAAAAATAAGTAATAGTTCCAAGAGTTCTGAATTTATATTTTGTAGAATTACATTTGTAACTTGTTAGGGATATTTATCATTTACTTTACTAACATATGACTATAATTAGTTAAATAAGCATCTATTTTTTAAGAACAAATGACAACACACTTTCAAATCGATGGGTATTTGCTGAAAATGAAATACAATTCAGTAACTAGAGGTATCTTTTGCCAGTATAAGACAACTGCATTAAACCGCATGGCATTTTGTCCAATCACCAGAATCTCCATTAACATTCCTTTCTCTTAATCGTTGATTTGTAGCAGTTACACAATTGAGCAAAATGATTTATTACCCTAAAATAATGATGATTGATGATATTATTGTTCTTCTTCTTCCTCTTCTACCTCCTCTTCTTATTCTTCCTCTTATTCTTCCTCTTATTCTTCCTCTTATTGTTATTATTATTACTTTTATTACTATTATTATTATTATTATTATTATTATTATTATTATTATTATTATTATTATTATTATTATTATTATTATTATTATTATTATTATTATTATTATTATTATTATTATTATTATTATTATTATTATTATTATTATTATTATTATTATTATTATTATTATTATTATTATTATTATTATTATTATTATTATTATTATTATTATTATTATTATTATTATTATTATTATTATTATTATTATTATTATTATTATTATTATTATTATTATTATTATTATTATTATTATTATTATTATTATTATTATTATTATTATTATTATTATTATTATTATTATTATTATTATTATTATTATTATTATTATTATTATTATTATTATTATTATTATTATTATTATTATTATTATTATTATTATTATTATTATTATTATTATTATTATTATTATTATTATTATTATTATTATTATTATTATTATTATTATTATTATTATTATTATTATTATTATTATTATTATTATTATTATTATTATTATTATTATTATTATTATTATTATTATTATCATCATCATCTTTGGTTTGCGTTGTAAAATAGTTATTCTTTTCTTAAATTAAAACTTTGGACTAGCGCTTATGCCTACTATATTCCCCTATTCTCAATGTGCTACAACCAAATGTGCAATAAGGCAATTTCTGGAAATGTTTGTCTTGATAAACATTAATTGAGGAGAAGAATATGCATTTTAAATAGTTTGTACAAGAGTAGAGTAAGATCTGCAACACGTAACACTATCAGAACTTGCCCTGTATACGCGTCTGTGTGAACACATAAATAAAAATTGAAAAGTCGGTTACATACCAAATTTAACGTTTAAATGACAATCTTCCGAAGATACGGCAAGAAGGTTTTGAAGAAAATTCCCCACCCTTAACATTTTTATATGGAAAATTTGTCGAAAAGTTTGAGTTTCTCAAAGCTGATTCATTAATTTACTACATGTATAAGCGCTTTTCATGACAAATTAAATATATTTTTGTAATTTTCACCAAGGTCCTTTTCTGAATGCTTTGCATAACTTATAAACCGTAAGGGATAGAAAAAAATATTTCTGTACAAAAATGTAAATCTCGTTATATGTACACAGAGTTAGTTCATTTGATATACCTTTTATTTTACACCGTTCTATTTTTTATGTAGACTTTCTTTCTTATCGGTTGAAATTTCAAATACTCTTCGTCAAACGGAAACCGTATTTGACTTCTCTCTCTCTCTCTCTCTCTCTCTCTCTCTCTCTCTCTCTCTCTCTCTCTCTCTCTCTCTGTGTCTCTCTGTCTCTCTCTCTCTCTTTCTTTCTTTCTTTCGCTTGCTAGCTCTGTCTCACGAAAACACAACGGAATTTAAAAGGCATTACATTGCAAGCTGCTCCTAAGGGGTAAACTATGTCTCTGTTCGCAGTGTATCGGCAAGGATATATGCAATAAAATAATATTAATAAATTATTATCGCAATTAATAAGAAGCAGAAAGAAAGATTAATGTGTGGAAGCACGTGTGTGTAAGAGTGATTAGAGAATCTCATGTGAGTGCAACATATAAGGTTTCTTTATTCTGAGGTTTTCATTAAGTATTTATAGTTCTTTTATGAAAACAACTTATTTTACAGTGCCTACTGGTAATTATTTTTAAGAATGTTAGTTGCCATTCTGACAGGAGTTTTCATACTCTCATGCTTAATGTGGAAATTTTTTGCTTTAATGTTGTTCCATTTTGTTTCTTTTTAGGTCCTTATATTCAATCTGGCTAATATTACAACCTCACGCTGGATTTGAGGAATTCTCATCTAATATCCTTTCTCTGAGTTAATGTGTTTATCGTTCCAGTAAGAGCACAAATATTCAGATTTCATACACAGTTTAATGATCTTGAATAAAATTACGCAAATGATATCTAAATCTACATTAAGTACTACATTTCAAGGCTTACTGCTTCGATTTTATTAATGAGAGTTATCTCAATACCGAAATGGCTCTATTTGCCTTTTGTTCAGTATGTATGCCATTTTTTTCCAGTTTGTAATGAATGTTTCATTTTTCCGCAGATGGCTTTTGTATTTAAGTTCATCCAGAAGTTCGAGAAAAATAATTTTTAAAATGTTACTCGATTTGGTGATATTTGAGTAGCGTCCGCACTTTGAGTTTCCTCTACGTATATTGATTAGGTACCTATTGGGTACCTCTCACCTTGAGATCTTTTGATGGTACTTACTTTATCAAATGTTTTAATGGATAATACATATGCCTCGGCTTATCGTCTGCATCCGTTCATATTTATAAGCAACGGTGCTGTGTGCTGTAAACCGTGTTCTTTTCTTCGTCAAAGATCGAGTTAATTACTAAAATGTCCGTGCCAAATGACAAATTTTATGAGCAGTCAAAGTTTCATGTCGCAGGCCTCGGTAAAGAAAAGAATGTTGTGATTTTCCGATACATACTATTTTAAAATTACGGTTGCACAAGCACATTAAATGCTTATGCCTCAGCTTGAAATATTTTCAAACGAAATATATCAAAATGAGAAACATACCTAAAAATATACAGTTTCACACATACCAAAAGAACATTTGTGGGGCTGATCTCCAACGGCAGCTAAAACTATTTATAGAAGCACTGAAATAAATTACTTCAAAATGTTTTCCAACACTACGTTGTACTTTGGCATCTGGGTGGTAAGTCACGGCTTCTCAGATATAAAAGGTGCTCCAAAAGCATATTTTATTGTACATCTGTGTCCTAACCCAACATGTCTACAATGAGTTGGCCTATTCTGGGAGCCCTTAGGTTTAGTCATGGTCAAAGTGCTTACATATGTGGGGTATTTCTATTTTTAAAAGTTCTGTTTGATGTCCAATTGAGCAGGAAGGGCTTCACTTCAGAATATGCTCTTTGAAGTTCTAAAATAATGCGGGAAGTGTATAGATTAGAGTGAAAGCCATTTTCTTGGCAGGGGCCAATAATCTGCATTTCAGGTCATAGGACTCTATTAACCCATTCATTGTCTACAAAAATATAATTTCACTACATATTTTGATTTAGGAATTTCATTCATCTCATTACAAGCTTTACACCACAGAAATATATCATCCTGATTGACAGCTTATCATAGTATAATGGATACGTCGTTTAAAAGGAGTGCATAATCAGGCATAATCAGCCGTCAGTAGGACAGTAGCCTTAGAAATTGACCTTACCTGGAGCTCCGTGTCGGTGCGCAGAACATTTTCAGGTATGATCTCCGTGCCATTGTACCATGTTACATTAGCAGGAGGTCTTGCTCCGATTACAGCGCACTCTAACAGCACTTTAGTTCCTTGGACCACATGATGTTCCACGCCCGATAGGTCCAAACTGAGAGGCCGAACTGCAACAGAATTAACAATGTTATCAGTTCCTGTGTTTATATATTATAGATAATTCGTGTGGATCTAACATTGGTTCTGACATTGTTTTCCAAAGACAAAAATGGGTCAACGAGTGATTAAGGAGTAGACGGATGGGGAACTAGTTTCAGTACACATTATTATTTTCAGACTTAAAGAGATGATGACTCAGGTAATGGTCAACCTATTTTCAGTTTAACCAGTATTAAAAAGAGCTGATGTTATTTCAAGATATCATGCAAAGGTAGCACACTACGGATTGTAGACCTCTGACTTATAAAAAGGATTCATTAGCTCCACAACACAGAGGTAGGCTAGATAAATGGGTATTTAGTAAGCTACTGGTTTACAAAGTCCTTTTCCTTGTATGAACGACATATACCAGTTATTTTGCTATCAGTAAGTTACAAGATTGTGCAAATAAATTAAGAATAAAAATTGTATTAGTTACTATGTATATTAATTATTTATTATAACCTGATTCGCTCATGCGTAACTAATTAACTCGGGCTTGTTAACACAAAGTCTTAAACTGTAGCTGGGACTGTAAGCAGGACCAACATAGTAATGCAGTCGACTGATCTTCAAAGTTAAGTGCAATATACACCCAGGAAATAAAATTAAAATAGCAGTCTACACCTCATGAATCCGAAGTATGAGGCAGTTAGTTTTTGTAGAATATATGCGGATGGGAGATGATAGAGAAATAGGGAAATTGTTTTAAACTAGATTGCAGAATAAGATGTAGAAAGGAGCACCCAGGAAACATAACGTGCATTATATTGTCGTCGTCATCATCATCATCATCGTCATCATCATCAACAGCCCACCTCGGTAGCGTAGATGGTTGCGTGTCTGCCTCACGTTCAAGAGGTCCCGAGTTCGAATCTGGGTCAAGGTGAGTTATCTGGATAAGGCTTTTCCGGGGTTTTCCCTGATCCTGAAAGAAAAATGTCAGGTGACTCTAAGCTCCATGGACCGCGGGCTCATTTCAGCATCATTTCACCCATTTCATTCATCGTCCGATATGACTTAACGTTGGAGGACGTAAATTACAAAAGAGCATTATTATTATTATTATTATTATTATTATTATTATTATTATTATTATTATTATTATTATTATTATTATTATTATTATTATTATTATTATTATTATTATTATTATTATTATTATTATTATTATTATTATTATTATTATTATTATTATTATTATTATTATTATTATTATTATTATTATTATTATTATTATTATTATTATTATTATTATTATTATTATTATTATTATTATTATTATTATTATTATTATTATTATTATTATTATTATTATTATTATTATTATTATTATTATTAGTAGTAGTAGTAGTAGTAGTAGTAGTAGTAGTAGTAGTAGTAGTAGTAGTAGTAGTAGTAGTAGTAGTAATAGTAGTAGTAGTAGTAGTAGTAGTAGTAGTAGTAGTAGTAGTAGTAGTAGTAGTAGTAGTAGTAGTAGTAGTAGTGGTGGTGGTGGTGGTAGTGGTAGTCGTAGTCGTAGTAGTATCATCATTATTATAATTATCATCATTATTTAATGCAGAAAATAATAGAACATACTAACTACTGTTTTATTTTCACTATCAAATCCCTAATAGAGAGTGAAATTATTGCATTCCAACCAACTACAGAAGTTAGACGTAAAGTTTTCAACAGCAATAAGGTCATGTTTTGAGTGCCATTGAATTAAAAATAGACGTCTTAGAAAAAAGTTTTCTGCTGCATGTGTGTATGTGTTGTATCTCTGGACAGGCGTAATTCACAAACAAAACGTTTAATAAACAGCAAGATCGGCGTATCTTCAAAGCCTTTATTTTATTTATTCTTATGAACTTAACCAGCCTAACCCCATTACAATGTTCATCATAAATGTGTGGCTATATACAGTATTTTACAAGTAAACAAGGAAAATATAAATGTATACAAAATAATCTAGAAGGAGAAAAATGAGAAATAGAAACAATTACATAAAAAGAAGAATAGTAAATGTGACATTAGTAAGAATTTGTACGTATGTGTATTGTTAGTAGTAATTAGAGTGTTCTACAAAAATAGTTACAAATATGGCAGCTTAGAACTCAGGTTGACAATTTTTAGAAATGAAATTTCTTGGCCTTTAATTTAAGGAAAAATGAGTGTTTCTCATTCCTCAAGGGAAAGTAAACATTGACACTAAATGCCCTTTCGCAATGTATGTAATTAAAATAAGAAAGAAGTGAAACTAGAATATGTTATACAGAAATTGAAATGCTTTATTAAGAGCTGGCACACGTCCAATTTTTCGACTCTTTAATCTGAAAATAGCAGTTTCTAAATTCCGCTGATTTCATATTATAACAATGACGGAATGCATAACTAACACACAACTTCTCCTTGAGTTTCAGCAGCATAACAGGTATGATAAATGAAGAACGAATATAAATTTAGTGATATCAGATCTTCTCAATATTTTTTTTTGTTTTAAACTGCGATCATGTGATATTTAATTTGGTAATACGCCTATTCTGATATTGAAGAACAGCATATGATCAAAATGTTCAAGAGGATGAAAGGACGGAATCTCAGAACAGAACATGGGCAGTTGTTGACCGCTCATTTATTAAACGCTGTCTCCGAAACCTTACCATGCTCTATCTTAATGGTCGTTCTGCTG
This sequence comes from Mantis religiosa, assembly GCA_030765055.1. Classification (NCBI taxonomy): domain Eukaryota; kingdom Metazoa; phylum Arthropoda; class Insecta; order Mantodea; family Mantidae; genus Mantis; species Mantis religiosa. Next base: position 263,538,314 of record CM060950.1, on the reverse strand, counting down.
CTTCTCCGAAGCAAAAGGGACTCACGTCCACCATGCATCACACTCTTACAGGAACCTCTAAGTGAAGCTCAACAAAAGATTGTATTGTCACAGAGGTTGAAGACATTAATTTAGGTGGACTTAAGTTTCTGGGTGGATTTAAACTGACAAAGAAATAAGAAGATGATAATAAGGAAGTTTGGTGAAACGCCAACTTTCACACTGCTCCTTCCGTCTAACTCTGAATACCTTGCAGACCTCTACACTCTAAACAAACTCGAACTCGACACCGATCCCGTAAATTGCAATTTCGAAAGCCTTAAGTAGCAGAGGTTGTTTACGCTTTCATCTCATTCCGAACCTGTGCATTGATTAGCACATAATTATGTCTATAATATTAATATTAATATTAATATTAATTAATATTAATATTATAAAGAGCGAACTATTTTGTTTGTGTTTGAGTTGGTGAGAGAGGGAGAGAGAGATAGAGAATGCAGAACTAACACACTACAAATTAACTACATAACCGATTTTGATCATTATTTCACCAATGAAAATGTCTATCTTTCAGATGATCACACGCTATATATTGTTTCAAAAAACTTTAAACTTTTTCAACTTCATTCATCAAGTCTCAATCCTGCTTCATAGAATATAGATATAAGACGCTCTTTCTCAGGTGCTTTTCTTAACAGCTGGGGAGCATTGTTAAGTTCCTTGGATACCGATACCCAGGTAAGACTGAAGAAAAATGGGCAAATGGAGCTGGAACGGATTGAGAAGTCCAAATCCGTGATGTAGAAGAAGATACGTTTTTGGCACATTATTACAAGTATGGCAGGTTTCAACGAGTTCCAGTCCAAAGAGAAAAGAGCTTAAAATATTTTTAAAAAATGACTTGTTTAAGGGGGCTTAGAGTGCCCTCTACATCGTCCGTAACACATTTGCCCCAATCTCACTGATGTTTTATCATGTAATATTTTGTGGTATAATTTTGACAAAACAGGACATTTAAGTTCCAGAAACTGAAAAAAGAGTGTAACCTCTCGGTATATTCAAGACTTATTTTGAACCTCTAACGTACAAATTAACATTCATTGGAGTATCTAAATGAAACTGTATGCGTATACGTCCAAGCGAATATTATAAGTTATCTTATAATTTTGAAACGCTACCTCTGTCGTATTTTCAAGTCCTAATGTACTAATTTGCACTCTTATATAAATAATATAGTCAAAATATTGCACAATTATACAAAGAGGGTTGGTAAATATTCTAGGCATGTTACAACTTTCAAAAATCAGCTAATCATTATTTTGAATTTCTAGTGTACTGAGATTTTAAAAACCTATCCATACTTTATTTTCAGCCCCTTAAGTAATAAACTTGAAAGCTTGGTCAATCAGGGCGTATATTTGCGCACTTGGAATATGGGACTTGGCATAAAATTGTTGGATAGCATAAAGCTTTAAAACGTTACGCAGAATTACGTTTCATCAATTATTTGAAAAAATTGCCACTGTTTAACCAACCCTTACCAAAAATTTGGACAATTAGGGTTTAGGTACAAGAACAAATCACCGATTACTCACTACTGAAACAGAAAACCTTACCCTTATTTTCAATTCCGTGCTTAATATATTGAGAACAATAACAAACAACATGTGTTATGCGGAAAATCTGTAATTAATTACACTTGCGTATGAAAATGTTGCTTTTAATGTTATGCACAAAAGTATGCTGATAGAAAACATTTCAAATACTGCTGAGTGAAATAACTATTATTCTCCTTCGGATTGTATTTTAGCTATAATCAATGAAATGTAAACGTCAACAGGCAGTAGATATGGAAGAGGTATACTTGGGGATCGAATGATGCCCAGGGAAACTTTCAGCTTCGCGCACGATGTTTGCCGAATCTCCCATAATTTTAATGTTATAAAAAGTAAAAATAACGCCCTAATAGAAGTAAAAAAAAATCTCATATGAGTAGTAATGTAAATAAAACTAAATAAATGAAATTAAATAGAAAGGAAACAAATAAGGTTACAATAATCACGAAAATATTGCAACTGTTGAGAAATTAAAATGCTTAAGTTGTATAAATGTTAGAGATGTTGGAACCATTGAAGATCTTAAGAAGAGAATAGAGAGTGCAAACATTGGTCCTCTTCTGTTATACATAACTGGAACTCTAAGTTGTATCAGGAAGAACTAAAATTAATTAAAATGCTCAGTAGCAATGTGAAATTAGCCTTGCTATGTGGTTTTGAGGCGAAGAAAACAAGTAAACTAGTTAAAAGCAAATTATACACATTTTCAACCGATGAAAATTAATTGTTCGTTCACACTGGCCGTGTGTAGGCTAAATTGTAGGCTAAATCCGTGGTTCACATCCCGGCTACGGCATTGAGTTTTTCAGTCTGACTCTACGTTTCCACATTTTCAACCGAGTTTAAGAATTATATGAATTAGAAGGCCTTGTGCAATTTCAAATTTAGGATTATAGGTAATAAAAATTAAAAACGAAATTGTAATTGTGGAAAAAGGGCTTTCGATTGCAATCCTCACAGCACTAAAGGAATAGCAAGACCAAGAATTCCAAAAAAGAGAACAGTAATCGATAAAAATTGTAAAGAAAGCAAAAACGTGAAGTGAAATAATTGAGTTGCCAAGAAGTAGCGCCAGATGGAAATATCCTCTAAAAGCCCCATGCTTCTTACGAAAAGATACAGCAGATTGACTCATTGATTGATTTATACTGCATAGCAATGGAATATCGGGTAAGACTGCCAGACGAAATGTATAGAAAAACATGATATAGAAACAAGAGCCTCCTACCTTAACGGCAGCTTTGAAGAAATGTTTTAAGATCCGTACATATGAA
>CM060950.1:263485445-263530445 GCA_030765055.1 Mantis religiosa | reverse complement strand
GGTTTACCGCCTACAGCTCATAAGAGCAGGGAACAATGTAGATGTAGTTCCAAAGAAGAAGCAGCACAGGTGAAAAATGCAATCTATACAAATAGAAGGCCTCCTAGTTGGAGGCAGCAATAGAAAATAGATTGGCCAGCAGCACAGTATTCGCTAATTTTTCAGTGTTTACCAACATGAAAAACCTTCATAACCTCAACCAAACAAACACTAATGGACACACTCCTATAACAAAGAATAAAACCACTAAATAAGACAACATAGAACCTCCACGATAATTCAGTTCTGTACTTCAGGATAACAAACACACATGACTCAGAAACTGAAACACAGAAGACAACAGAAAAACTAAAAAGAACACACTCATGCGGTAGCCCCTGCTCTTCCTTTGACTTTGACCACGATAATGTATACTCTGATGCAACTGTTGATGAGCAGTCAGTAAGCCTTCCAAACATGTTAACAAGAGAGTAAACCTATTGATAAGAATGCTCAATTACCTGAAGCTATAACCCCACTAAAGCAAGTTATTAAGGCTAAACCAGAAAATTTTATCCTCAACTTTACACAGCTGTCTGCTTTCATACAAATACAGTGGAGTTGCAGAGGACTTAAATTACACCAAAGACATAGAGGGATTGGCAAGTAACCTTAAAAAGTTGCATCAATACCTCAAAGGAAGGAGTATTAGAAATCAAAGCATACGAATCCATAACAGCTATGCTTAGCAGTAACTTTGGAGAATCCATCATCGGCAGTGCTAGAAGAACGCTTAGCTACGAGTTCTTAAGAAATGCACTTGGTAAAATATCAAAACTATGGCTCTTACATTATTACAGTGGAGCATTAACAGCTTCAAAACACAATTTGAATATTTAGAACTGCTTATGCAGAATAATAATCCCGACATCATATGTTTACAAGAATGAAATTTTAAAAGTTATGAACTGGTTAAGCTTGAATCAATGCACAACTTTACTATTTCGGGATGAACATCGTAGACGAAGAGATAGGATTATCGGTGTAATCTTCAGAGTTTCTAAATGTTTATTGTTTCATTACACCTATGGATTAGGATTAGGATTACTACAGAAGTGATTTGGCAGTTCGACCAGTCTTGAGTTATTCCACCTATGCTCATAAGTGGGGCATCCCCGGGAGGAAGGATGAGGCTAGAGAAGACAGAGGTGGCCGTCCCAAAGAACCACGACAGTGCAGAAGGCAGGGTCAACAAATTTAGATAGAAACCTCCCCCGGTATAGCAGGACAACGGAAATTTCCATCTACTGTCTTTCGGAAACTGTCTCAGGAACCGGTTCGGAGACGAGCAACCGACCACCGGAGAAGGAACTGGTTCACTCAGAACACATCATCCTGCCTCGCACGGCCGCAACACCCGCCGACACTTCTACCATGAAGATCACCTGATGAAAGATGATGTGAAATGATAATGGAGATGAAATGCAGGGACAGGAAATTAGGGGGATGTAATTAACCTACGCAGCATTCACCTGGCGACTGAGGAAACTCCTAAAAACCCCATAGGTGAGGTAGATCGGCCACGGGAATCGAACCCGTACGTCCCGAATGGGTGGTACAGACGAAAAATCTCGCTTGCTATGCATTATGGAACTCAAGAAAAAGCATATTTGACAGACCTAGAAAGTGAACTAATAAAACATTGTATAATCTCATCTTCCAAGGATGCGATACGAAAATTTTGTATAAAATGTTGCCGCTCCAAGCTACTTTTACATGGAATATTGTTCGAAAATGCTGATTTTCTTAAACATGGCTCTGATGGTTTTAATAAACATACAATATCTTTGAGATCTTTTCACGCAAAATGAAATGAATATCTTGAATTTTATGGGGATGTCCTCAGAATGTCTCTTCACCCTGGATGACTTTTGCATAGCTGATAATCAGTAAGAGATAAAACAAAATTGTGTTACACAACGAATATAGATCTCATTAATGACAAATAGTTTTATTTTGTAGAATGAACCATTAATTTTTATTTGACTGAATTTTCTTATTCTCAGGATTAGTATGGGAAGTCGTTATTCACTGTTATGTCCCTTGGCCAAGTAAAGGGAATGGAACATCAAAGGCATCAATATGGCGACCAGCTGTGATCTTAAAAGATCTGACTTTGGCTTAAAGCTTACTGTTTTCCCATATTCCCCTTGCACCAACAAGAACATCAGCAATAATTTTCTTTAAAAAGTTTATCTCCATTAACATGAACTAAATAGAGGAATAAGTATTTGTGAGAATGGTTTGTATAAGAGCTGATATGTCGTGTAAGGGCTACAAATCAGATGTTTCATTTACGCAGTACGATAACGAAAGTAAAGGAAAAAATTCTTTTGAAATCAAAAGTTTTCTCGATTGGTTAGTCTGTATTTTAGCTTATAATTTTTGCCAGTAGCTCCATATACTAAGTTATGGGAGACGGCTTCTCACTTGCTAGGATCACCAGAAATCAATGGTGTAACTCTCCAACACATTTGGACATCCATTTCATGCATTCCCCGAAGATATCAATCCATTACTCCAGATGCTACAAGATAGACTGCAAGGCTTAAATATAGCTGGGGAAGGCCTTAAAGTAATGGCTTACGCGGATGACGTGACGGTTTTGGCCAAAGATCATCAGGATATGGAGGAGATAGCCACGGCGATTGTGACTTACAGTCAACTTTCGGGAGCTCAGCTCAACGCCCACAAATCAGAAATCCTTCCACTAGGTACCTGGGAACATCCACCAACATTGCTGCATATGAAAGTGGTTCCACAGACCACTATACTAGGGGTTATGTTTACCTCTAACATAACAGAAATGATTTCTCTTAATTGGACCCAGAGGCTCAACGCGCTACGTTTTAACTTACATGAAGATCGCTCTCGAAATCGAACGTTGTTGCAACGCGTCTGGTACATTCATACTTATGCCTTGAGTAAACTGTGGTATGTAGCGCAGATTTTGCCGCTCACTAAGCAGTTCGCCCAACGTTTTGAGACTCTGCTCGGATACTTCCTGTGGACGGGGAAAGCATATCGAGTTGCTCGCCCGCAATTGCGTCTTCCTCTAAAGAAAGGTGGTTGTGGTCTAGTGGATGTTGACAACAAGTGTATGGCGCTGTTGCGAAAGAGAGGATTGTCCTCGTTACTTAGCAGTGAGTCTCCGATTGACAAGAAGTTTTGGTATGACCAGTTACATACCGTGGAGAGACCGACACGGGAATTTAATTGTTTGGTTGCCAAGCTTCGTGCGCTTGAAAATTCTGGGGAGCGACTGGAGAATTTTCTGACTACCAAGAACCTCTATCGCCACTTGACGAAGCCAGGTATTCCACGACCTAATGTATAAACAAAATACAGTCGTGACTGGAAATGGGTTTGGGCCAATGCAACCAACTGCAACCTTCCGTCGATATGGAGAGAAACGGTTTATGAAGTGGTTAATGAAACGGTTCCAACTGCAGAAAAGATGTGGCGTCACGGGAGAGTGAATTCGAAGATCTGTGGCGTATGTGTGGAAGATGATACACTTGAACATCGCTTGTACAACTGTCAGCGGGCTGACTTGATTTGGACCTCCATCCAAGACACATTACATAAACTTCGTCCAGAAGAATACTTACGTTCGGTACCAAAGCTGGTACAACTGGAGTTTCGTTTCAAGGACACGAAATTTCACAATGTTGCTGTGTGGTTAGTTGCTAATACACTACATTGGCTGCTGAAAGTAAGGTGAGGAGACACTGTGTTGGGAAAGCACCTACGTATATTTTTGAAGGAGCAGAGATGGTTCTCTATACGGAAGAAAACCTTACGTTCTCTGGAGCCATACATTTATCACTTGGAACAAATGCAGATCTAAGCAAATAGAACCCTTCATTTGTCTCACAGTACAAGCCAATAAAACAAGGAAAAAAAATCTTACCCGGTACCCATTCCCGTCTTAAATAAATAAACAAAATAAAATAAAATAAAAAATATTTAAAAAATGGAAAAATAAAATAAAATAAAAACATAAAAAGATAAAAAATAATAATAAAAAATAATAAAGAATAAAAAAATAAAGTAAAATAAAAAATTAAAAAAAGGAAATAGGAAAAAAAGTAAGTGAAGGAAAAAAAATCAGAGCTACCACCATATTACAATAAGTAGAACAAAAATCCCCCGGCCATCATTAAGATAAAAAGTACATTGAAAGTGGTTAATATAATAGAAATGAAATAAACTACGACAAACTGAAATAGGTTACAGCGGCAAATAACTGTTATTTTGAATGTTAAACTGATACAAAGTAAAAAAAAAAAATGAATGAGCCTTATAATTTGCACTCGTTTGTACTTAGAAAATTGCGTATGTACTCATATAACACATATCACCATGTGCTGCAGTCGATTGCCAACTACCGCATTAATAAGATTGGAGGAATATTGTAGAAACTGCTGAACGTTATGATAATAGAATAAAAGTTTCAACAAAACACCACGATCTACACCATTAACTGATACGGAAAATGTAATTGAATATGAAAGTGCTTTCAAGTTTCAGATTTTTATATATTTGGTTTCGAAGGCTTTCGTGCTTATGCGTAACAATTTATTGTTCCGTTTTAGCTAATGTACAATATGTAGCTCCCGTACATATGTTCACATGCAAATAGGAAACATTATCTCCTTCGTATTTGTGAAACAAAACTGTAATTGATATTCAAAGCTGAAATTGTTCATAAGTATTGTTCATTGCAATATATATTGCCGCAGGTGCAGCCATCTATCCACAGCATGGCGCACTCGACATCCTAGTGTTTAACCATCTCCTGGCGGAACATCAAGGTAACTAAAACGACGTGCTCTGCTGTTCATTTGTTTACAATACCAAGTTAATTATTCTTTTTAAACTCAGTCTTATAAACATCCTTATTTATGTAACTGTTCAGATTTAATAAAGCATACTCAGAAAATGTTTGAATAATAAAAAAAAGATAGGTGCATGCTCACAACGAAAGAAGGAAAGAAAGGACGAAAGGAAAGAAAAAGGAAATAAAGTAGGAAGAAAAGAAAGAAAAGTAATGTTATTAATAATAACTAAACACTAGTAACACAACTTCACTTATCTTATTTAAACCCTGTGTATGTCAAGCTGAGTGGCTGAGGATAAAGCAGATGTTTGCTTTGAAACCGGTCCCCAGGGTTTAAATAAGATAAGTGAAGTTGTGTTACTAGTGTTTAGTTATTATTAATAACCTAGTTTACTTCACTGTCAGCAGCTTCAGTTTTTTACATAAGAAAAGTAATGATTTATAATATCAATAAACCCGGGAGTAGCATTCTTCAAATCATCCCCTCCCCTATAGCGCCCTAACAGCACAAACCAGAAGACGGGGAGATGCATTCGTCTGAATTTGGTAAACGTATCATTAAAAGCATGAAAATTTATCCCCACAAGCTATTTCAGGACGTATTCTTTACACTTGTGTGGAAAACACTTAGGACGGTGGGCATTTACAGTGGGAAAGGATATCAGTTATTCTTGGTTCGAGTCTCAGCAGTGTTTATGCAGAGTCTGTATGCAAAGACCATGACAGCTTTTGTGGTAACGAGTGAAGGAGTTATGATACAAGACGGTTATAAACAGACAGCGAAATTTGTATAAAGGAGAGAAAGAGGTGGATGACTTAAGGTCAACTGTTTTCGGGAGTACCGTAGTATTGATTGCACACCAAAAAAAGGCAAGGCAGAGGAATATGTAACGTAATTTCTTTTGATGTCCTCATGATGTACATGTTCGCCGTCCTGATGTAATAAAAATGCTAGGATCATGTAAAATATACAATATTGTCACATAACTAATCCGTGTCTAATGCCTATCATTGCAGTTACTGAAACAAGTATTAGATCTGGCAGCATGGGTGACTTATATGCACTCTCATTCACTCATTTCGTAGTAAGCAGATCCACTACCAGAGCGGATAAGCACCACCTTCTTGTGGTGGACAGATTGTAAGTACTCTTCACAATACAAAATCAAGTGCTTGCCCACTGCAGTTCTACATAGAACTAGTGGACATACCAAACTGTGTGCAAGCAAACATATATTCAAGGGAATTAGTCCACATGAGAATAACGAAGTACACTTGGTTCCAATAATGCCGTCCCTACAGCTTCAAAGTGCCCTTTATCAAACATATTAACGGCTACGTGTGCGTAGCAGGAAGACACTTATAGAGCATTTTGCTTTCGTTGCATCAAACAGTGGCACGTGAAATTTTAGATGAAAATAATATTTTCGATTTTTAATTATATTACATAATTCTAATTACACCAACCAATAATTTTAGAACACGATTTGACTCAATCAGTCACTATTAGAAGCCCAGTGACATATTTAATTTATCCGTGCACTCTCTTTTTATCTTACCGTATAGCCTAATTCCTCTTTCTCCGTGCTAGGTATTTTCCCTCGGATTCGAAGTATTATATATGTTTTCTGTAAATTTCAATTTTACTCCGAATTGCACGTAAATTTACATGCAATCTCAAACATGCTATCTACACTTTCAGATCAGAGCTTTATGAGTACTTCATTCATTGCTTCACAACAACAACAACAACGATGATGATGATGATGAAAAATAAATTTTAACAACAACAACCTCATAAAAACTGCAATTAGAAACACCAAATTAAATCAAATAGTTCAACCTATTTTCATATAAAAGTGTCACTGTCATACCTCTCTAAAACTTTTGAGTGCGCAATGAGGATTAAGAAAGTGCATTTTTGGCTAAATAAAAATAATTGTATTAATAGAGAAACTGTGCCATAGATTTCAGCATTTGCACAGCCATTCCTTTATTTATGTACTTATATTACGTGTACTGATTTTCAAACAAATAGCAGTAAAACAAACAAAGTTGGAAAATTAATTCCCAGTTTTCTATAGTTGTAGATGAATCGCGGTGAATCGGGATTGACAATTCAGGTGACAATTGTCATCTGAAGGCATTGCCCATATGTGGAATAATCTAGAACTGTGAACATAAAATGCGATGGCACTACATGAGCCAAAATCTAAACAGTTCCTCCTTGTTGTACGTACTGTTCGACAACGCAAAGAAAGTTCCTGAAAGAATGTACCACCCCTACACTGTGTGATAAGGATAGTAAATATATGTGACAGAACGCATGCTACATAAGGAGTATAATTGTTAAAAAAGCACGTATTCTATTCACTTAGTACACTAAAACAGAGAAAATTTATTCACAAAAGTTAGAGTCAGAATATTTTTGATTGGGCTGTAACTGAACTGACCTGGGGATCATAAACAGGTAGGGTATTGTAGCCATATCTACCCCCCTTGAGCCTCATTTCCCTGGGACTTCCTTTGCTGTGACAAACTGTACTCCACCTATGAGGACGTGTAAAATCCTCACGAACCCATGGCGGCATTATGGAAACCGGTACATGAATTTGCACGTTTTTGCCCTCATACATCATGTAACCTCGAATCGAAAGCCCCTTCTCGCAATGCTGTGTCTAATTGAAAACCACATAAGAGCTTTGAAACTTTTGAGACTTCTAGAAAATTTATGGTAGTAAACTATAGCACTAATTCTGTCATCACAAAAGCACATAATGATGAGCAATGTGGAAAAAAAAAACGATAAAATCAAAGAACGCTATTTCACAATGACCATAATTATTTCTGTTATGAATGCTTTAGGTATACAAGTATCTGTATGTCACATAAAACCAAACTATGCATATATATGTATAAAGTAAATAATATATACGTAAAATATGAATCTATTAACAGTGAAGCAAACCAATATATACAAATATAACAATTTGTAACTTAAAACTTCACTTATCCTATAAGAAATTATGACACTTTTCAATATAAGATAAGTGAAGTTTTAAGTTACAAATTGTTATATCTGTATATAAATAACGTTTATTTATTACTTATCAATTAATTATACTTATACATTATTTCCTGAATGAATAAATAATACCATCATGGTGAGTGAAGCAAGAAAACTGCCTACTTTATCTTTGAAACATTTCGAAGCATGAACAGTGCATGTGCATTCGTATCACTGTCCACCTGACATGTATTTTCTTTTCAATAGAAAAGTTCCAATGTTGTAAATAAATGGAACTCCAGCTGGGAAGGTTTACACCACGATATATATTAAATAGACCCTCAGAGGAATTATTCATAACTTCTACTCTTTTAGCATAATATGTAGAAACTAAAATACAAGGCTGCAGCAAACAAGCAGTAAAAGGTTAACATTTTGTACATATAGGAGACTACATTTCAAGATTTGTGGGCAAGATTTCTTCTACTTGACTTTGCACAATTTACTGGTATTAGAATTTTGCATCACCAATTACAGTCTCATGTTTTAATACTTCATTATTTTTCACGATAAGGAATTCATAATTATACACGCATCTTGCTGCAGTTTTCTATCATTCTTATTTCATCCACTCTATAAAGATACTTTTTGCGCCATTTCCTACACAGTCCTTTGGGGTTTCCACGTTCTAAACTACTAATATTTGATGTTGTTACATACAAACGTTTTCTGCAGTATTTTGAGGAATCGAAACAAGAAGGTCTGCTATTTCCTTTGCAGGAGTGCCGAAACTTGTTCTGATTACATTGGCCGTGAATTTCCCTTTTGTTCTCTTAGTTCAACACTTGGGTTCAGCCGCGGGTAAGACAGCTGACCTACCATCAACCAAATGCGACCAAATTCAATGTCATAAATTGCTGTGCCTAATACCGGTTCTGGTATGGCTAAATGGTCCCTTGCGCCCTTGATGAACTCGTCAGGAACTGTGAGGAAGGGAACCAGCTATGATCAATGAACGGTTGGAGATAGCATAACATAGTCTGCTGGAAGAATGCTGAGCATCACGCTCTGCTGCATTAAAACATAGGAAATGCTTTATCGGCAAATTTGAAAAGGAAAACGGGGAATAACATATTCGTTACGAGGTCGAAATTGTTAAGAATGGAACTGGAAGACGTACCAACGGAAGCACTAACAAATAAAGATCTTTCGTACATTAGGGGTATTATGTACAATACTAGGAGAAAACTGCCTTCAAAACTTCTTAAAACCCTAAGAAGGGGCCCACAATGCAATTGACAAACTTCAACTAGTACTAATCAACGGAAAAGAACGATTTGTGTTTGTGAGCAGAAATGCTTTAACTTTACCTTACACTTTCATGTAAAAATAATATTTATGTCAGTCAGAACAATTTCATGCACATGGCACATTTATATACTCCAGCAAGTTCTTTTATGCAATTGTTTATTATTCATGCATATTAAAATGTGCACTGGATGCCTCTCGTGTTTTCTCTCTAAATCGTTAAGGCGATTGACCCATCCGCTTGCCCAGCTCCGCGACGTCATTCCTCACGCTGTTCAACTGCTCTTGGATTTTTGCGGCGAGGGCCTCGTTCGCGGCTTTCATTTCCGTGGTCAATTCGGTCATCTTCACTGTCATCGTCGCGGCCAAGTTGTGATTTATCGTCTCCAACTTCGCGACCAGGTTGTTATTTTCTGCTTCCGTTTTCGCTGCTCTCATTTCTTTCAGCTCTTCTAGAATTTTTGCCAATGTAGCGTACATCTTCGTATGTCTCACTCCTGACACCAATTGTGACTTTGTAGGTTCGTAGAATTAGAAGTCCAATTTGCAGAAGTCCAAAATGCTCCTTATTTCCGTAGAAACACACTTTTGTCAACCCTTACAGCAGCAGAATTGCGTAACATACACCAATACAATCTGCAAGGTCGTCGATCACAAACAAAGCAAAACACAGCTGTACGCACACGATTATCAAGTTCCATTTCGACTCTCTCTCTCTCTCTCCTGGCGAGTCCGGCTTCCTTATATACTCATATTTCAAGACATTTCTGGAATGTTCTGTAACAAACTGAAATCAAAACTTCCAGTCAGCTATCTGTTTCTTTATCTCCGCGCTGCACTATCTGCCCCTTTTTGTGCGTCGGCCGCGCTTATCGCAACAATGCGGTCAGCGACAATACATTTCGCTTTGTGTGCAGTGTCTAAGTACATATTTAGAATCCATAATGATATGTTGTTTTTAAGTGGTGCACCTGAATAATTATTTTACAAATATTATTTTTAAAATTTGATGATAACCTAATTCGTGAATATAGATTACCTAATATTTCATATTCCTTCATCATGTTATTGTCATTTTCCCTCAACTTTCCTTTTCTTTATTCCTTGTTTCCTCTTATGTAGAAACCATGATGATAAGAATAACCTTGTCCTTGTTCGATTGGAAGCACCCCACTGTATATTTTTGTAAAACCGGAAGTAAACTATATAGTAATAGGAGCCAGAGAAGGGTGTAGCAGAAATTGCTGTACCTTTAATGTGTAGTAATCAGCAGGCTACTGCGCTTCGGACAGATCTCGAGAAAATGGAAATTGGAAGAGGCGCCCATGGTCGGAAGGGAAGCAAATGCAAGACGTGCAATGTATACAGCTATTGCAGTCAGTTATTCGCCAAATTTTTCTAATTATACAAACAGTTTCCATGCCCTAGAAATATAAAGAATATTCCTATTGAAATAGTTACAATTTCCTACCATACCATGATACGAAATTCAATGCTAAAGCAATGTAAGATATTTCAATAGCCGAAATTGAATGGTTATACCGAACCTTTCATAAACAGGTAATATGTACATTCACGCGTCAAAGTGCTCTATCGTTCAAACATAGGAATTACCAGGAATAGAAATTATTTACATATATACACTTTCTTCGATTCTCAAATAATAATTAAGCGTTGGGCCCAAAGCTCAGTCGGCAGATCACTCTCATGCTGTGTGAGGAGTCCTGGGTTTCATTTCCGGCTGTAGGGTAGGAATTTTCTTCCAGACAAGTTTCTACTCTATGTTTCCCGGAGTATAGAAGCGGGAATGTGTGATCTACTGTAAGTACAAAGCCCATAGAAAAACAGGAGCACTAAGGTGCGGTAAGGTTCGCCACAAGCCTGAAACAATACCTATTGTCCTTTTGTTTAGGAATTTTGTATACCTTTCTCAGCGGAAGGTATATTAGTTTTATATTCTCTATCCGCTGTGTGCTTTTAGATATAAAGTTCCGTCTGGCTGTACTTAAAACATTCAGAGCACAATTAACACAGATATGCATTGGGAGTACAAAAGCGGAAGACCACTAAAGCTTTTATTGCGCTACATAAATGTCATGTGTTTGTTTGCAACCAACGGGGCATCAGTACTTGTGCAGTTTTGTTTGGACTACAGTCAATATGAAATGCGATGTGCAGGGACAAGCCCAGAGATCCCTTTTTAACTGCAGCGGTCCATTTTCCGCGCCGTGATTTAATAAATGTGGAGCTGGCGGTAGTTAGACAGGATCTGTTGCGCTGTTAACTATTGAGGTAGAATATATCGGGATCAATGTGTTCCGTAAAGCAAGCGGCCAAACTAACCAAACAACAAAACAAGAGTGGAGGCGGGGGGTTTAACGACATCGCGGAAACAAATGTCCCGAAACCGAAGCCCGCTCCAATCCTGTTGATGGAGCATGTCGAATGGACCAATCGCTCGACATCCCCCTTCCCTCGATCGAAAACACGCACACGCATGCATATCAAATAGCCAGAAATATGAGGATGCACCTCGAATAACATTCACCTTTCTAGCTCGAATCAACGCCCAATATAATGAAACTGTCACAATGGACATCAGTCAAAACCGCGGCATGCGATCTTCTCAAAACCGGTCTTTGAGGTTTGATTTGAAAGAGACTAATTTTTCAGATCATGATCGACATTAAACGAAAGCGGAGGAAATTTAAGTTGCAATTTGAAATTATTTTTATTTCCATATTTTTATGAAACAATATATTCCTCGGCAAATACGAGGTAAACGTTTATCGCAAACTTTCCAAATATATAATATATATTAATGCATGCTGGTTCTTCATTTATAAACATGCGATTAAAGTACTTGTAATTGTCTTCAGCAATACAGGGATGTTGAGTCAAAAGTAACTCTCTGCCTTTCAAATGAACTAGGGCTTTCAGCGCACTAACTCAAATAGCAATCATCCACTGTGTATAACCAAATACACAGTATTATATATGGTGGTACTTATGCCTGGACTATAGAACGCATTATTTTATTGGGATCTTCTGTTCAGCCATTGCTTAAAATTGTCAGTACGGATAAGCACCCCAAAGGTTGTCGTTACAGCATATATACGATAAAATTGCTTAATTTTAATCACGGTAAATTAACTTAATTTTAATCTTATGAGTGGAATCAAGAAATTGATATGCACTTTTAATAAAATATACTGCAAGTCTGGAGGTTTCGGGTATGATTTCTTGCGGGAAATTCTTCTTTAACTAGTCCAGGCGGGGAAGGAAGGAGCTAAAAGTGTGAATTTACCCTCCCTCTTTTCCCCACTAATTTCAGCAAACAGGTAAACACAGCCAAGTAAACCGGTTGATCTTGTTCATAGTCTCCTGAAAGTTTTATCAGTGCAGTGGTGGTTACATATGATAAAGTTCAGATTTTGATATGTTTTATTAACATTGAATACATTGCCAGTTTCACCCCAAGGAAGCATTTCAATTCGGCTCATGCTGGATACTAAACCTTCAAAGCAACACAACTTTGCACAGTTCAGGAAAACATGGTTTGGATTTGTACACACTTTTTCCAAACTGCAGCATTTTGCAAGCAAATTAATTGCCCATGTTTGCTACTACTTATTAATGTGAACAACTGCACAACAGATTAACATTAAAAAGGAGCCTACTAGCCAGCAGCGATTGGGATGAACATTTTCATTGTATTCTTCATGTAAGTTCATCTATTTTGCTGCCGGACGCTGAAACACTAATATTTCAAATGAAACCAGATAGAAGCAAAAAGGAAGGGGTGGTGGTGGGGGTAAAGCATTTCACACTTTGCGTGCCTATCTTGCCGGCCAGAACTAGTCTTTCCCTATCCTCCGCAGAGCTGGAAGTTATAGCAAAAGGTATGAAAAATCCATCTTTAAGTTGAGCCACAAAACACCAAGTATTAATTCTATCAGCTGTATCTCAAGTTAAGCTCTCTATAGCACAATAGATATTGAAGGGAATTGTACAAATTAAACCGATAAAAAAACTGATGAGTTGCATTCGATGCCCAGGTTTTATGCTGAAGGGTTCACCTATGCCGCCGCCATATATGTGGTTTCGCGGTGTACCTGCAACCAATTCCTACAGTGATGAACTGTCATCTTTAGCTCATTAGCTCAAAGTCGCACTGGATGTTTGACAATAAGCAACACCAGTTAAGTTGAATAATAACTTTAATGGTGGTTAAAGGTTGAAACATTAATCTCTGCTCCTTATAGTCCAAAATAGATATGTTAAATAAAACATTCTCAACTATATGTTATCTATAAACGAGATCTTATGTGTTTCCGCGTGTTAAAAAGTTTTATTTCCCTTGTAAAAACTTGTATGTGTGCGTGTGTGCGTGCCTGTCTGTCCCTCTATCTGCATGTCTGCATGCACGGACGGACGGACGGACGGATGGACGGATGGACGGATGGATGGATGGACGGATGGACGGATGGACGGATGGACGGACGGACGGATGGACGGATGGACGGATGGACGGATGGATGGATGGATGGACGGATGGACGGACGGACGGATGGATGGATGGATGGATGGATGGATGGGTGGGTGGAGGGGTGGGTGGGTGGATGGATGGATGGATGGATGGATGGATGGATGGATGGATGGATGGATGGATGGATGGATGGATGGATGGATGGATGGATGGATGGATGGATGGATGGATGGATGTCAGAAAAAGTTGAAATATACCCTCGGTCAGTGAAAGTGCTTCGTTACGTTAACAAAAGGCGAGAAGAGCAATTAATCTTCACTGTCGCAAATGCTCTATTTAGGCGAACTTCTCACAGAAGTAATTGGGAGAATCATAAAATTTTTCAGATGAAGGTATTCCCTTACAAAAGACGCAATATGCATTCTCTCAGAAAACCAATTTAAAAATTCTTCCCGCAAAACTGAGTTGTATTCAGTCGCTGCTGTATACGTGGGGGAGAGACCACGTATTTTAGCGCGAAAAGTTCGTGCGGAATTTTACCCAGTAGCTGCCACATGAGTGGACGTGAAATCACGTCTGTTAGCGCGGAAAGATTGCGCGGAATTATCAGGAATCGCTGTTGCATACGCGGAAGTGAAATCATTTTGTCAGTCCTAAAGATTTGTCCGCGTGTATTTCGCGGGTTTTATTAGTTACAATAAAGTCGCGCGACATCATGGTATAATAAGTTTAATTTCATAGTGCGGAGCTTTGTAGTATATGCTGACGAAAGCATACTCAATAAAGGAGGGCACTTTTGGTGAAGAGAGGTCCGCATAGAGTTTGAGGTGAGAAAATTTGCAATCAAGAAAAATATGCCTAGGTGGTTGCTATTAGACAGGAAAACTGTGTTTCCTTCTACGCCCAAAGTGATCCACCCACACAAACCTGAACCCCAAGAGGCCTTTGCTTGCAACCTCATCCTAAAACCATAAGATTTAGGAGAACTTCCAGAGCAGACGCGGGCGTCTTCGTTCTTACCATCATCGCTGAGGATGGCGGAGGCGATTAGCAGCATCAGCAGGTAAGATCATCCCAGAGAACCAGAAGGCTCGAGGTAACGACGCCTTCAGTCCCATTGTGTGGATGACGTCAGCGATCAGTCTAAGCATTATGGCGAACCATCGTCACCCAAGGAAGCGTAAAGACACAAAAACGCCTTTCAAGGTGATCTGTATGAATCGAGTGGTCAACTGCTGAGGTAGAAATATAAAACCCCTTCTAAATATTATTTCTGGAAATTGTAACTATGGAATTATATCTGCCAATTTGTGGCGTGTCCGAGTTTTACTGCTTAAGCAATTTTCCTTTGTTTAGCATGTCAGAAAGTAATGTGCTTCTTTTTACTTTTTTGCCAGTGTTATTGGCTTGTTTCTGGAATTACGTGCAACATAAGCCTTAAAAGGACCTGAGTTATTTCAACAGGCTAGATCTGATCCTTCTTACTTTGTAAGTGCAGTTACTGTTGGTAGTGGTACAGATGCTGTATGCTGAGATTTGGCATTTGCTTTTAGGTGGGCATGTCATTCAAGGTGTGCTGGGTTATAGCTATGCCTTTCTGGATTCTTGGGTATTTGGCGCAACCCTTGGAGTTAGCTGAATGACATACATTCTTTGTAGTTTGTACAGATCGGCGGGATATCCTTGCATTTGTTGCAGCTTTCTACTACATGGAGTTCTTCATAATTTACACCTCTTGTAGTTTGATGTGACCCAATTGTTGACATTTTGGCATCGCATTTTAAGCGTCTTTGGTAGTGGTGGCTCTACTTCAATAAGCTTGAAGTACTGTTAAGCTTGATTAGGTTATAGACTCCTTCGATTTAAATGCAGAAACAGCTGTGGTATTGGTAGCTTTTGACTGAGTTCCTTATTGGTAACATGTATAAGGTTTCGTAGATAAAACATTTTAAATCAGCTATCATTAATTCTCTAAACAGCTCTATTAGATTTCACTTGAAAGCTGTGGCATACTGCGTTAAAGTACTCAATTACCTTTCTTTATTCATCTATTAGGTTCTTGTTTAGACTAACCATTATTTTGCACTCTTACATGTCGAAAATCTTCACAATTAACCTACATGAGTTCCTTAAGCATTACGTTAATGTTCTGTACGTTTTCTGTGAATACCGAGAGGCGGATGTTTAGATAGCTGCGAATTTTCGATCATTCACTGCGCTGTTGATAGCTGTGGGAAATAAGTACTCATCAGGGCTGACTGGAGGAGTGAAAGCTTTTGATGTAGTATAGTGATTTCTTCATCCATTCTCAGTCGATATGAAGAACTATCATATTTGTTAGAGAAGCTAGATGAGCTTCATTAATTACATAGTTGAAAATAAAGGTGGAGGCTAAAATATATGCAACTTAGAAAGATTTCCTGATAATATTTTAATAAAGCACCTGAATAAATTAGGATTTACACACCTTCAATTATCATAAAAGACACACCAACGAAAATACACATTGAACTTATAACGTTGTTTAGCAATGTGCAATCAACCTAAACATCATAAATAAATCTCTGAGTACTTGCTGGCACATATACAGGATTCTATGGCCATGGCCTAAATTAATCTGATGTCATTACATTTGTTGGACTTAGTATCACATATGAGAGCTTTTCGCAGATAAGAACTGCATGAACTCCAAATTGATAACGTAAACAATGTGGGATAAGGAAACATCATTACCATTGCTAACGCAAAAAAGCCTGTCCTTAGGGTAACATATGAATACTATGAAATATGCAAAAAATACGTTAATATTTACCCTGAGCAAAGCTAAATTACATTATTTTTCATTCAGAAGTTAAGCAAAGAGTGTGTTGTCTGAAATTTGGTGTTAGATACATTAAGAAAATGGAAAAAGACCTAAAAATACCTAAAGATATTACCTAAACATTCCCGACCCAGTATGAACATTGGCATTTCTTTTACTTTGGAGTTTTACGATAATAATTGTAGATGCTAGTGGCGAAATTAAAACATTGAAGGATGCAAAGTATAGAAATTCACTACTTTCGCGGAAATCTACATAGAAGAATCAATTCAGAATTAAACCGAGAAAACTCAATGAAGATATTACAAAATTAATAAAACAGGAATTAGACATCTGCTGTTCAAGCCTTCCAGTGGGAACAGCTACCCAGGTAAATATTGTTATGTACAATCAGTAGTGTGTATATGACATAAACTTGTAGTTTCAGGTTAGAATCCAATAAGCATTTACACAAGTTCAAAACTTTCACTCCAAACCATTTCCAAGATTACAAATGAAACTGTATATTTGAAATAAAGAAAATTCTGTTCATTATAATGGCTATGTTCTAACAATTGGAGTTAATAATTTGACTCAGTATGTATTGTCTTCATGTCAATTGAAAAAGTAAACGAACACGGTGCACTCAACAGTGCTGAGAACTATGCCAAATCGCAAACAGGCTTAAGGTCCAGTCATCGGAACTGTCATCTGATCAGCATTGAATTACACACAATTAAAAAAGTGAAAAATGATATTTATATAGAAATCAAGTTTTGTAATTACAAAACGGTGGACCAAAATCAATTCTCCGCAGTTTGACTACTCGTCTACTACTCGTACACACTCGTATGAGAATTATGAAACTCACCATAACTCGTCTCAGACATACCTCTTAATTACTGCCACAATAGCCTAGTAATGCACTTATTTATCATAAATTATGTGCTCTAACGAGATTGCGTTTATATGTTTACCAGCTGTGCAAGAGTTAATATGAATGAAAGGGAATTCAAATGAAATTCAGTATATATATAGTATTTATCATGAAAAATATAAAATATTTGTGTATTTCAACTATTTATTTTAAATATCTTAATTTTTAATCAAATCCGTTGGAACTATACTTCAAAAATAAGGCATGTCGAAAAAAGTTCTATGTGAAGCGCAGTTCGGGATAGGGCATATCTGTAAAAATCTTTGTGTCACATTATCTGAAGTTCTGGTTTTAAATGCCAGTTTGGTAACCAGCCGACACTTCGTTTTTGAGTTATGCTGTTCACATACACATACACAAAAGCTAAAATGGAAATTCAGTTCTATGAATTGACGCTCTTTAATCGCCATGGCTCTCAGAGTCCCATTCTATTCTGGGCGTCAAGTACCACTTAATTTTGCTCAAGATGTCTCTCTATCACACGTCATTTCTTTTACTTGCCTTAAGTCTACGAAGCAGTACCACCAGCTTAACTCCCGTTTCAAAGAAAGCCATGCTAAGGATGTTCACACCCGAAAAATTCCATTACACTTCGCCGGGTTTGTACCCGTGACTTCGGGAACAAGAAGATATGGCTATGCTACTAAGGTCGAAAGGCGCACACACACACGCACACACACTGACACACTTTTAGATCTGTTTCAAAACGTTCTTTTTATTCAGTGTACTTCAAAATGTGTATTTTGAATGTGAGATTTTGAATGTATGAGATTGTTCAGAAAAATTCAAAAGTTTATCTTGAATTTTAGAAATGTTCTTAAAAGTTAACATTTTTGGTGTCTTTCTGGCGATGTTATGGCACTAAGATAGTGATATATGCTGTTCACTTGACAATACTGATTGACAATATTTGGACATAAAGTACGATGTACAAGGCCAATTTGAATGGGCAGAGAAAAAAGCATTCCACAATTACTCGATTTCTCAATTACGGTTACCTAATATTATTTCTCTGAAAAGAGTAAATAAAATAATATCTAAGATAGAGATGACGATGTGCCGGATAAGAAAGGAATGTCGAACACTGTAAGGTCTAATTATACATAGTAATTCAAAATGCAGAGAATTAATAAGGTATGTGCAGAAACCTTGCAAAGAATATTTTGTAATGCAAATGCAGTAAACATATGGAATTTCAATCAAGAAGATTTTAGGCAATTTCAGATCATCATTATCATCATCATCATCATCATCATCATCATCATCATCATCATCATCATCATCATCATCATCATCATCATCATCATCATCATCATCATCATCATCATCATCATCATCATCATCATCATCATCATCATCATCATCATCATCATCATCATCATCATCATCATCATCATCATCATCATCATCATCATCATCATCATCATCATCATCATCATCATCATCATCATCATCATCATCATCATCATCATCATCATCATCATCATCATCATCATCATCATCATCATCATCATCATCATCATTATCATCATCATCACTATCATCATCATTTCCTTCCAGGTGATCTGAAATCCAGTATTTTGAGGTGATATCTCGATATAGAGTTTGAGATGAACTATACCTCCTCCTAATTACTATAGGTAATTAGCAGAATACCTAACAGGCCAATGGTTGCGATAAATTATGATATATACATGAATAGTAATACCATAAAATAAAGGAAACAAACTCACTGCTAACAAATTAAAGCTTCCAGAAGCATTAGTGATATACTCTAAAGATTAAGAACACATTTATAAGTATTAAAAGGTTTTCTCGTCCGAAAGCTGTTACATTTCCTAACATCGCGTGAAGGCTTTTGAAAGAAATCTAAATTGGTAATAACTTAGCAGAAAAAACGTTTAAGTATCGTCTTAATCTGCCGAGTATTGATCTGCATATAAAATGATTTCTGTTACTAAAGTTCTATCTGAACATGCAATGAACGGAAGAAAGGAAAACCTGAACAGTGCTTAACCATGATATATTCCTTGCAGTCCGCATTATTTCGTCTAGAGAAGTGTTTCCGCTACTTTCTATTGCCTTTCGCGCAGCGGAACAAAGTTTGGGTGCCTTCTTTAAAATATATAGCTAGAAATCGGATTACTTGGTTACACTACAATCTCAGGAGAACCTCCCTTTCTCGTACAAACGACTGTAACATTTCTTAGTCACAAAGAAGGACCCCTACAGGGCCAGCTGATTGAAACCCCACAAGGACACGCCCCAAGCCCTCACGCTTAAACTACGCTGTTCCGCCTTTTTCCTGCGCGTAGTTTTCGCAGCAGAGTTTTCATTGCCTGTCTGTATTGCCTTCAGTAGTGAAATGGTACTCATCATATAAAATGCAGAAAAAAAAATTGCCAAAGCTTATAAGTCATCTTTTTCCTCTCTCTTAGATTAAATTGAAGCTTTTTATGGCTTCTACGTTCTTATATAAATATAGAAGGTATATGGAATATTGCATTCCATCCTAAGACTCGATAACAAAATTTCAACAAAACTTCTCTGTTTTAAGTCCTCTCTCTGCAACCCAATATCAAGTTAATGGTACATGTTTGCGATAATCTGTGAACAGTATAATTAAAACTCTGATATTATATCCCCAAAGTTTTCTGTAAACTCTAATGCTAATTAGTTGATTTACAAACTATTCTTCCGGAATCCAGTATTATGTAGAACTTTCCCGGGCTTACTGGCCATGGTCTAGCAGGAAAAACTGAAGTTCCTGAGGTTTCGCTCGTACGTGCGTCGAAAATCCTCGGAAGACTTATGGCAAACTAGAGTGGGTCCAGTTTCCAGATTCCAGTTTACTTTATTACGAAAAAAAGTGGTCTGGTGCCGGTAGGGCCCTGCTTACAGGCTAATTTTTTACATTTTATTTATGTATCTTGAGCTTTAACATGTATACTCTTTAAGGTGTGCGCAAAACCCATTCGGTGGCCTTATTTCGACCGCCGGGAACAGCTTGCCTTAGTCTAGATATTGTTTTTGTCGATAGTTATTGTATATACATATACATGCATATTTACCTGAGCGTTTATTTCACGCCCGTACATTCACACACACACACACACACACACACACACACACACACACACACACACACACACCCACACACACCTGTACACACTCACACGATGTCACTATATACACTGTTTACACTATGTACGCATGGACCTTATTGCGCTCTTGCAGTAAGGCTGCGGCAGTTGGAGTGGTGATCTCCCGTGCCTTGAGCGGGGACCTCTGCCGTAGATTTGTGCGGCCATGGGCCGGGGATGCTGGGCGTGTAGATTGAGCGAGACACCGTCGTTTTTAGTATCTTTTTTTCTGGCGAGCTTACGATGCCGCGGCTCACCTCTACCAATATTGTAAATGACAGGGTTGTTGTGACGTTTAATGCGCGCCCAGGTGGAAGAGGCCCGTTTGTGGATGGCCTCGGGTATGGTAGGGGATTTTGTTTCCAGGTGGATTTGGGTGTTTGTGGTAAGGAGAGGGACGGAGAGGTTCTCTCTTAGGTATAGGTTTTGGATGGTTTGAAGGTACTTTATGGTAGATTCGGATGCGTTGGCCCAGGCTTCACACTCATACAGGACCACCGACAGTATAAATGCCTTGTAGAGGACAAGCTTAGATTTTAGTTTAATTTGTTTGCTCGTGAAGAGGGGGGCGTATAACTTTAATCTCTGTCGTCCTTTTTTGGCGGTATCTTTAATATAGGAGGACCAGTTTATGGTTCGTGGCAGCGTCAAGCTCAGGTACTTAACTTGCTGACGGCAGTGCAATAGTTGACCACCAACCGTTAGAGTGGCTCTGTTTTATTTTTTTTGGGGGGGGGGGGGGGAAACCGGAGTAAAGGTAACAGGAAGAACAATAACAGGGTATATTGGGTATGTAGCTAGGAAGAAGAATGGGGCATGGGAGGGATGTTGTTCTTAGGTGATGCTATTTATTGGGACATTGTGGTGTTAATTTAAATTGGGCTGTTGAGGTGAAGGTGCTGGCCGGTACCGCCGAAGCAGCCCGACTGTTTGTGGGCGATAACTTGGATAGCGGTAAACCGCTTGTGGTCAAGGTTCCGGGATAGGGCACCAAATATTATACGCTGGAAGGACACCGCCTACTTCTCCCCTATTGGCTGTGCGTCCGCCAGTCACAAGACGGCTGCTAGGCCTAGGTCTCGGTTGGTCCGGCTCGTGCAAAAGGTTTCGGCCTCGTGTTTTGTAACACGGGAAACCAGACAAACGTGAAACTTGCTCCTTCCGGTTAAAATTATTTTTGTGCTTGAAGATTTCAATAGCCTTCCGATAAAGTCTGGCGTTGTACTGGGCTGTGTTGTTGAGAACCTCTGTTTCCCGGAACTTGGTGTCATATCCCATCAGAAGGGCATGTTCAGCAAAAGCAGATTTTTCCGCATTTTCCAACCAGCAGTTGCTTAGGTGTTCCTTAATAAGGGTACGTATGCTCCCTTTAGTAGTGCCAATGTACACCTTGGTGCAGCTGTAGGGAATACGGTAGATCCCTTTTGTGGCCAGAGGGTTCCGTCTGTCCTTGACTGATCGGAGATTATCTTTGAGTTTTCGGTGGGTTTAAAGACGGTTCTTATGTTAAACTTATCTAGCAGTTTTCTGATTCTTAAGGAAGCCTGTTTTCATTTGCTCCATATACATACCCACAGTAAGTAGAAGAAATTTTTGGATCCCACTCAAAAATTTGATATGGAGGCTTAATTGGAAATACATGTTTTAAGATACACTTTTTGAAAAATGTCTGTCATTTGCTCCATATACATACCCACAGTAAGTAGAAGAAAATTTTGGATCCCACTCAAAAATTTAATACGGAGGCTTAATTGGAAATACATGTTTTAAGATACACTTTTTGAAAAATGTCTGTGTGCTTTTGTGTGTGAACAACGTAACACAAAACCGATAACGGTAATGCTTCAGCGTTATTCAAGGATACGGCAAGAAGAGTTTCCAAAATATTCCTCAATCCCATAAAAAAAATGTCCTGTAAATTTTATTTTCTGAAACTGACTTTAAAGGTTTTGGTTACTTTATGATACCGAAATTATAGGCTACCTCAATAAACGTGTAATTTAATAGGAAACAAGTACATGATTACATTGTTATATGATAATGAATTCCTTATTAATTATGTAAGAAACCAAGAATTGGAATCGATATAAGTATTTAACATTCTATGAATAGTTTGTGTAAAGCAAAGTGAATAAGGTTTATCTATCACCGGGAATCAGTAGAATACCAATTACTTAGGTAAGTAATTAGCACCCCGAATTCATCCGGAAAATTCGTGGAAAATCACTGGGTTCACGATGCGTGCTAATGACTGGTTGAGGTTTATTCAGAAAGTGAGAGGAGCTAGATTTTAGCGAAAGGCTTTCACGGGAAGTATATGCGACAAACACGTAGACCTTTGAGAGAAATTAGAAGGGAGTAGTGACGTTACTGGTGCCGGGTAAGTAAGAAACGTTGGAAGGGGGATTGCTTAAGTGACAACTTCAAGTTTTATAGACAACAGAACCCAACACAACGTAGACATGTACAGATATATTTCCCATAGTGACCAGGGAGTACAACATTGGCGTTGATCAGACCGTGTAGACGTGTGTAACTAGAAACAAAGTTGTATCGATTTTGTTCTAGAAACAGAACAAAAGCTATACTCGTAGGTGACCACCCTTAGTAAATGAAAATGTCGCTGGGAATTGTAATTGGCTAGATCGGGTAATTGCAATTAATATTTAAAGTAAGTTCATTAGTTCTTCAATATTACGTGTTTGGGGCTATTAAATATCTTCTATCAGGTATCCGTAGCATCCTCAATTAAAGGAAAAACACACTCACACCTAACCTGAGAAAACAAATTTCATCCCTCACAGTATTAGTGGGCAAACAACAGTAGCAGAGAACTTCAGACCTCGTGGAGAAAAGTAAGTTTGCTTTAAATTGACACCCAACGTCCATGCTTCAAATTGGCGCCCAAAGTTTATGCTTCAAATATATTCTTTAGGCATTTTCCTGACAGTTATAATATTCCTTTATTTTTAATTTTCTGGGGATAGTTTCTGAGGTACCTTCGAATTACCTTTGTATAATTAATAAGCCGACAGAAATAAGACAAAATCTTACTATACAAAATATTTGATCTTCTTAGAGCACACAATTTATGTAAAATACATTTTTGATGGAATCATCATTTCCAAGGTGTTAATGATTTGAATTTTCCAATACTTATACTTTTTGAAAATGGGAAGTCGTTACTCATTTTGGCCTTTCTTTTCCACCCTGGTCATCTAAAGGGAATGGAATTTCAAAGCTATCCCGTGGGGTTTTCCCTTATCCTGATAGACGAAAGTGGGGTAATTCTAAGCTCTATGTACCCTGGATTCATTTGAGTATCATTTCATCAAGTTCATTCATTGTCCAATAGGACTTAACTTTGGAGGACGTAAATTACACCAAAAAAAGCCATCGCACAGAAACCTGCTGCAGTATCGTTTTATGTCACTTAAAGTCCATTATATTCCCAATGTATTTAAAGGGAAATACATATTAAAATCACCTCTACATGTACTGTTTTTTTTTCAATTAAAATGAGCATAGAACAATAAGGTTGAATGAATGAATGAATTAGTGAATGAATTGCTTAACTACATTTGTTTAAACATGCATTTACACTTGTTACAGTTTTCCTTCATTTGAAGCACTTTAAATTTACCTTCGCGTACCATACAGCTGAACACAATGGTTATATCATGTATGGTAACCTTTTCTCCTCTACACTATCTAATTTAAGGCGCTTGCTTCCTACCATTTCTCTAATTTCTCCTGCTTCCACCCTTCCCTTTGATTTCTATTTTTATTTCCCCTCTTTATATTATTTTCTTCAGTTTTAACTTATCTGTGCTGCTCGGTCTTAATATTCAGTTTCCCTTATGCACTTCCGACTCCAATTTATTATTGCATTATAGCCTCACTACTATGACTATCTTCTCAATTGGTTTATCTAACTTCACATACACACACACACACACACACACACACACACACACACACACACATATGCAACATAGAAATCTCTTGCGTCAGAAATACTATAGTAAGTACAAGGAACAACGTACCTAATCACTTGCAAACTCCTAAAATAATCACTTTTATAGTCACAAATAAATATATACTATATATATATTATATATAATAACGTATGTCACTTATATTGTATCTATAGTTACGCTGACAATTTCCGAGACATTCTAAGAAATTTAATTCCATCATATAGTTAACAGCTGTTAAAAGACTTGATTAGCGTTTAAGCATACTTTCTGATTTCCGTTGTACCTTCAAAGAAATACTTGATAAAACAATTTCTGCAAATTTGTGTCTTAATTAACATGAAGTAGACACAGAAATAACTATGTGCGAAAATAGTTTATATAAGAGACGGTGGAGAGTATTCTATGGGTGTAACAGATCAATTTCCCCATACATTCTTTTTGGAGTATTGCCATAGTAAATCTAGAAATATGTTGTGAAATTTACTGTGTACTGGCCAATTGTGCAATTTATTTATAGACATTTATTGTAACTACACTTGAAAAAACGAAAAAAGATCAGTATAGAATACGGAGATAAACAATTACTATTGCTACTACTAGTACTACTACTACCATAACCACCTCTGTAACTTCTGTAATTATAAGAGTTAAGTGTTATTGTATTCGGATCCTGTTTACACGTGGAGTATTGGAGGTTGTTGATATATCACGTATCACGCAGTGAAATATAGGTAATTTACCTACATGGACGATCTAAACATCACCAGTAAATACGCAGTGAAATTATTGTTGAATGTGCTGAAATATAAGCCGGATATTCATTTCCAAAGCAGTTTATGCAAGACTACCTCGATTTGTCATAGAGAATAGAACTGTTTGGAAACCCGCTCCCACATCTCAGTCATGTGCGAAAGGACACGCTTGGTAATGGTTTTGCCGATGACATAAAACTGGTACGAGTAAGGGCACTTCCGGCTGCAATTTCAATACGAAATTTGAGTATTACGGTGCTATAACCAAAACTGTGTGCATCCACGAGTGTGTAGTGTGTAACAGAATTTTACAGTATTCTGTACAGTGCATGGATTGCATACGGATCACCTTATTGTACAGATAAAAGAGAGTAACAGCGATGATCTCCCCTTCCTATCTTTTGTTCAATATTCTTCATACTACATAGTCGCAATAGGTGGTTGACACTATCAATGCATGAAATGATTATCGTGAGAAGAACGTTAGGAAGGAAACTTTTCAGGTCTAAGCTTAAGTGCCTCTCACATCTATCAGTTTATCAGTTATGAGGAGTAAGGAGTATTTGGAAAACGTCCCAGAGAGGGAATGGCACTGGCTGGATTCCATTGGATTTGAACTACTTAGAAATTCTTGCTCCCGGCCACCAACCTTGTAGGTGTTGCTTTTGCTGCAAAAGATATATAACTTGATGTACCATATTTAACATATATAACCTCCACAGTTGAGTGGTTTTGTATTAAAGTCTATCATGTTGGGATCTTAAAATATTGAATTATGTCAAACCATTATCAGAGTATTTGATGTTCTCAAATAGTGGAGAATTAATCCGAAAATACTTCGTAGTTCGTCAAGGAAAGTGCCCGACACACATTTCACCATCAGTGCTAAACTTTTCATTCTTTATCTGAATGAAAAACACAAGTCTGCTCCATAAATATTTTAGAAGTGCTTGACTGAAAGAAAAGTCGACTTGAAATTCTAGATAGATGTCTTACTATCAAGGTAATTGAGGATGAACTAGATCAATACTGTGAATCTGAACAAACCACCAATTTTCGTGTCGAAAAGCTTTGTATGAAAACGTGTTGTGAAAACGTGTTGTCAATGTGAATAACTTTCACTTATTTAAAACAAATGTTAACGAAATATATACATGTCAATAACAGAACTTGTTATAAAGAACTGTTAGGTACAGCATCAAATTTGAAAAATAGTTTTATTGTTAAGCGCATTAGTTTTGTTTATCACTGTCAATTTAAATATTAATAATGTAACGTTAACGAAAAAAGAATCTTGGAAATGCGTTTTATACAGAAATGCATACGGTCTTCTCATTTTTCTTAACAATTATGAAAGTGGATGGCGTAGATTTTGATAATGGAATTCTCAGCTATAAGCTTACTAATACATTCTCAGATACTTTCCTTGTAACTGGTACTAGGTATTTCAAAATTGCCATTTCGAGATTTTATCGTAGTTACTTTTCTGGAGATACCTCTTAAAAGTTTTAAAACCTTCTGTTACCTTCACTTAAGATTTACGTTCTATATCATTTTACTTTATATGATATACTTCTACAAACGTCTCTTTTATTAAACAGATTTGTTCAGCATTCAGAAAGTCTGTCTGTCTATCCAACCGTGTGTGTGTGTGTGTGTGTGTGTGTGTGTGTGTGTGTGTGTGTGTGTGTGTGTGTTGTGTGTGTATGTGTTTGTGTGTGTGTGTGTATGCGCGCGAGCTCGCCGAGGGGGGGGCCTGTAGCTCTCATATAACCTAACCTAAGAGAAGGCCTTCATTTTCTACTCGCTTGTTCCAACCATTTATCACTTAAAGTAACCGGAAGTCCTTGTTCTACTTGCCTATTCTGTTCTGACATATCCTAACCTAACCCTATTTATAACCTCATCCAGCATGACCCCGTTATAATAATTTATTTCATCCTCTTATCTTCCGAACTAACATAAACCCTCCCGTTCTATTCACTTATCTCATTCTCTTGTCCCTTAACCTAACTGAAGCCCCTTTCTTCTACTGTCTCTATTCTAGCCTTTTATCACCTAAGCTAACATCTTGCGTAACATTATGCTCTCTTACCCACGTCATTCTCATAAAACATAATATAACCTAGATCCTACTCTTCTAACCCCTATTTTATCCTATATAACCTAACCTATGTTGTCCTATTCTAGTGGCAGGTTTTATTCTATCATAAGTCATAGCATACCCTTAGACATTCCTCTGTTACTCGTTTATAGAATATTGTCACCTATCCTGACGCTCACCATGTATATATGTAGGTTCGAACATTTGTCTGTTACAATCTCCTTGGCATGCATGCCATTAGGCATTTTCGGAACGTTTCCAAGTCGTTTAATGCTACTTTTAGACAGTGTGGCGTTTCAGCCGTTTGCAATACTCTGGGGGCTTTTAGATCTCTTTTAAATACTTTTAAGGACTTGGGTATTTTTATGATTTATACACACGGTTGGGGATATTTAGGCAATTTTTGGATATTGTCAGTATTTTTGTGGCTTTGTTATTCAGGATGTTACACGAAATATTGCACGATATATCGTATGTATTTAAAATTTCTGACGCTAAAATTTTGAGGGTGCTGAATGTACTTTTGACACTGAGGCAGGTTTTCTAACCACCTTTCGGGATACTTAAGAGTAAGTCAGCCGTTTTCTATGCCTTTAAACGTGTTCTGGTGTCATAATGCCAATTTTTGTGGTATTAGGGTAGTTTCTCCCTAATGTTCTCTCGTTTTATGGAGTTAAGGATACTGTGTCTTCATTTTCTTGAATATAAACGAATTTTTCTTGTTTTTAATGGTATTTTCATTGTGGTCTACATGTTATGATGCTTCCGATTTCGTTTAAAGGCTTCACTTAATTGTTTTCAAACTTCAATATTTTCAGATGCCAGCATTTCGTACTTGGCTTACTTATTTTTAAGAACAAGTAAATTTAGATGATGATCTTAGATAAGCTAATTTATAATATTCAGAATTTCTTCTTTTGTCATAAGTTTTCACTTTTAGGTAACGTTTTCAAAGTTTTGGCAGTTTGTTATCAGCTGCGGCTCGACTTTTGCCACATACAAATTACTATCTTTATCACCAATATCTGCTCTAACCAGATTGCCATTTAATAAACATAGAGAAGTTGCAAATAGGTAGGAGGAGAATGAAGAATATATTAGATCCGCCAAGGATTGAAATAGGGATCAATCAGAAAGAATATAACGCTATAATAGATATCTACTTGAGCAAATATTAGTGTGTTCACAAAACTTCCATGAATTGACAAAACGTGGCATGAAAGTGGTAAGTAGAATGATTTGTTCCTTGGCAGTTGGCAAGAGGAACGATCGAGTGAAATTCTAAGTGATGTGTGTTGAAGTTAATGGTATTGCTATTCAACATTTTATCTTCTAATACCAAGTACAACTATTATAATTTTATTTTATTATATCAATGGCGTGCAATGATAAGCCTTCAAAATTGATTCATTAAATTATAGACAGTAAAGAAAGCCATTGCAGTGTCGTTGATTGAGAATAGCATGATAATAGAAGTGAGGAGGGATGAATCATAGGAAAAGATAAGGGGAGAT
The DNA here is from genome assembly GCA_030765055.1 of Mantis religiosa. Taxonomy (NCBI): domain Eukaryota; kingdom Metazoa; phylum Arthropoda; class Insecta; order Mantodea; family Mantidae; genus Mantis; species Mantis religiosa. Next base: position 263,501,529 of record CM060950.1, on the reverse strand, counting down.
GCCTTCTTTGTAAATAAATTTTAAAATAGAAGCTAGAGAATTATTAGAAGTGAATGCACACGAACTTGATTTTCTAAATGCGGAAGAAATAGAACACGATAAAGAGCTAAAGGTAAATTATAATATATATGAAGTTAGCTCTGACAAAATCCCGAATATATACTCCTAGAAATCCCTTCGAAAATTATCAGGAAGGTACTATGGGACAAAAACTGTGAAGGTCCCGAATATCTGTGGAGAAACAGCACAAATGAGTAAAACATAATTATGGGCATTGTTAGTGATTATGTGCCTAAATATTGTCAAATGCAAATAGTTTTATCAGCCAGTGCCACCATTCATCGAAGTATTTTATAGAAACTCTTTGAAATTCTGCGATGAAGCTTTATTATTCTTCATGCTCTTGTCCTTCTCGTAGGCCAAGAAAATGTATATGGAGATATATGTTTATGTGCTTACAAGAATTATAAAAATTGAGTTCGATATTGTCCTTTAATAGAGAAAATTGTAAATAACACCTAATGCATCTATAAAACTAGTGTTAGGTAAGGAAACAGAACAAACGCTTTTAAATGTTCCTAAGAAGTTAGATACGAATAAATTCAGTTAAATGAAAAGGATACGGCTAGGACTGTGTGTCAAAGGATTAAGACAATACAGAATTTTGAAATACCGAAAGGAAAGAAGGAAAGTGATAACCAGGAATAGGTCATCTATTATTAGTGAAAGATAACGGGTTAGCAGCTTTATTAAATAGGGAAATAGAAGAATGAAACTATGATAAAAAGGTGCTGCAGTAATTGTGGACAATTTTTTACATCGTACTCCTGAGTTAAAAGATGCCAATAATGGAAAATCGATGGGTCGCTGCCATAGATAATTTCTTGGCTCATAAACGAAACAGACAGTTTCTACTGGCTTTAAATAACCAAATATTTTGTAGCAATTTTGTTTACAGATGATTATAATAACTTTTGTGTATGACATGAAAGACAAGAGACTTGATATTGTAAATAAATAATAACAACAAAAACATTGTGAAAATTACTGTTAAGTAGAACATAGTGAAAGCGAAGTGATCGTAACAAGCCAAAAATCAGTGCTGTAATAATATACCAAAAATAAATACAAAAATGAAGAAAGAAATAAAGGTTATCAGCATAGAATATTTAGCGTAAGGCTTAGTAATGTATTTATTTTTGTGAACGACCGACCGAGGTGCTGGGTGGCTGTATAAAGCCAGAAAGATTTTGCTGCGTGCCCACCGGTTTAGGGTTTTACCGCAGGTAAGGTTTTTCAATTGGGATTTTGTAGGATGTGTTGTGGGTTTTGAGGTTACAAATTTATGTACCTTCGGGTTGAAGGAACAAATGCAATATCTTGCACCCTGGTGTTTCAAATTGAAGTTAGTTATTTACTTGGAAATTTTGATGCCAAACAGCTAAGTAGATTATATGGAGCTCGGCTTTAGCTGCTGTTTGGATTAGCTCCTGGGTTATCTCGGGTGCCCGCAAGTCATGTGGGGTAACCGGAACAGCATAGAAAGATCGCGGTACAATAAGCGTGAGCGATTCGCTGCAGACTGATGCTTGAGGTTAACTGAGTGCATTTTCCGAGCAAAGTGTGTGAAATTTATGGAATTTGAACTTTTTTTACTATCTTAGGAACATTTAATACTTAGAAACAACCTTCAACAACTTTATTTAAAAAGGATCTGTTAGCAAACATAAAACTGGTGATGTCTTTTACATCACAGTCGCGTATATCTTGAGAAGAAAGCTTCTCCTAACTACTCCATTGAAGGAGATGGCAGTAGAAATGATGTGAACGGCAAGAATGCCAACACAAAAGAGGTTTCAGAAATAATACACAGAGAAATAACATTAATTTACTGTGGAGTGGCCTACCACTCTGATAGGATAAAACAATCCATGGTAAACAATCTTAGTATAATTTTTACAATTGGTTCTCTCTCTCTTCATCTGTCTGTCTCTCTCTCTCTCTCTTATAGATTTCCAGCTATATAAGAATCATTAAGAATGAAGACAACTTTAAAAACTATTTTCACAATACCAATGTAGTCATTTCGTTCCTCTATTAGAAGCCTTAAAACTATATTTTCATTAATTTTTTGGAAGATTCCTAGTAAACCAGTAACTGCATATACAGTTCTATCAAAAGAACTTTAAACTTTAAACCGCCAAAAAGTATAATATTCTAGAAAGGATGAAAAGAATAGTCACATACTGGGTAAAAAATGGAGTTTAATTTTCTATTGCTCCCTTTCTTCAGTTCGCCGTTACCATGGGTACATGTTGAATAAAACAACAGAAATTTCATTCATACCATTATAAGAATTATAAGCTACAAATAAACCGCTAAACACAGTATAATATTCAAGAAAGGATAAAAAAGGTGGGTCACATACTGGGTAAATAATGGAGTTTGATGTTTAAGAGTTGCATACCCCTCTGTCACTAAATAAGAGAAAATCTGTGACTCTTTGCCAGCAAAAGAAATACTTCTTAATGTCCGAGAAAATTTAAAACACCTAACAATTAAAAGGCAGGTACAGGAGATTTAAACAGGAAGTTTGCGAAAAGTGGTTCTGTTGCTGATAACAAGAAATTTGAAAGGCCAGAGGAAATCAAGAATGTCGCTGTAGCTGGGGTACATCTTGCACATAAGGAAGTAATCAGAAATAACAGTAATGGAATTAGAAATGTTGCATATACAATTAGGCCGACCCAGATGAGTAACACTGAAGTTTGGAGAACTCTATGAAAGTTATCTTAGCCTATATCTATATAAACCGAAACCAATGTTCGTTTGTACTCAAAGAATGTGATTTTTAAAAGAAGATACGTGAAGGTCATCTGTGTCTCCACGTGGAGAGCTACAGTGTTGTCGGAAGCAGATAGCAAATTACGCATATCCGCCCCTTTACCCTTTCAATACTGAAAAATATAAACAGTGTTCAAGATTATCTCACCTCAGCGAAAACGAGTACATTCAATGTATTAAAATACTTTGAGAAAAAGAATTTGCTCTCAATACACATTCGCTGCGTTGTAGCTTCTTCGTGTTGGTGAGTTGCTTTTCTTTAGATAATTTACTAAGCACTCCGTCAATTGACTTTATTATATCAATGCCGCCGGTATGCCGGAGTTTTGCCCCGCAGGAGTTCATTGGGGCTTCGCATGTCTTCAGGCCGCGCCGTGGCTCAGTGGTTAGATCGCTTGGCTCTCACCAAGGCGGCCCAGGTTCGATCCCAGGCGACCGCAAAGTTGAGATTGGTGGTGGACAACACGGCGCTGGGGCGGGTTTTCTCCGGGACCTCCGGTTTCCCCTGCCATCTCATTCCACCGGTGCTCCATCTTCATCTCATGTATCATCGGTGTCATCGCCTGCGATGCCGTATGTAGCAAAATCGGGCGCTAAACACTACACATTCGCATGTCTTCGTGATACTCCTGGGTTTTTTCGATCTGAGGAGCATGAGGGCGTCATCAACAAAACTACGCGACGTACTGGCATGACCGATAATACGATAAAGCGGCCATCTTCTTCTGTAGGTCCTATTGCGATACTAAGCAATGTGCCTTTAGTCCAGCCCTTTGACACAGTATGGCCGGTGTTTACCAAGATTTTATCCAACCAGAATATTTCATGCTAGTTCTTATTCAGCATTTCTCTTAAAAACAAATCGCTTAATGCTACAGAATCTGATCTTTCGAGTATCAGTTTTCTGTTACATTTTGAACTCAAGTTACAGATCATGGAGAACTGTGTTCAAAGAGCCGAGGCTTCCTTCAAAGAGCTCTGCACCTTTAGGAGAAGAAAGAAGCTTGCGTATGGTGGGATTCTTCTTTCATAGATGCGCCTTTTTATGATATCTAACAGAAAACTATGGAGATCTTCTTGGTCTTTGTTTCTGAGGAGTGATAATTCCTGATGGAACTGACTGCAACTGCTTCCCTTTAGAGATAATAGAAACAGTCATTTCACTTATTTTAAGGACACATGCAGTCGTTTATCTCACTTGTTTGAAGGAATAAGCGGTTCCCCGTGAAGAAGCAAATTCTCCTCTCCCTACTCAAAGAATTTCCCAAGAGAACAGACAATTTTTTTTAGCTTGGCTGTGTAATGAAACATCCCAACCTCATGCTCTTTGTGTTGGGCCATGAATCCAAGATCTACCTCTAATCCTACTGCAACTTAGTCTTGCTTCCTTAACGACATATTGCAATAGTGTTTTAACAAGGTTGGCTAAAAACACACACGGCAATTGAACGCTCAAGCAAACTGTTTTCCGCACACAGCTAGCGATAACTGATCTGAGTGAAATCATTGTGGCAACCTTTGTTTATGTTTCCTTAGCAACGACCTTTCCTCTTATCCTCCACGACCCTTGCTTGACAGCTGTCATGTATCTTCTTTTAAAAATCAATCTGTAATGGTGCAGTTAACCTGGTGCAAAATTTGACAGTAAAATTAACCATCAATTTTTAATCAAGAGGGTTTGTATGGAGTAGCTGTAATTCAGAATTCATCATGGGCCTTTAGTTATCTGAAGAATGCCACATTGGCATAAGTCAGTTATAAATAACAAGCGCTGCTATGGCATACTAAAAACTTCGTCATCTCTATATAGAGAAAATCACGATATGAAAACATTATTTTAATGTAAGGTGGCGCTCCACCCCATATTTACACCCCTGTAAAACAGTTACTCAGTGTGTTGTAAGTACACACCTTTAAAAGAAGTGGCTGCGGCGATCTCCAGATCTCAATCCAACCGAATTTTAGTTGTGGGGTTATCTTAAACAAGGAGTTTTCCTGACACATTCGACATCTCCAGAGCAAATAAAAGATCATATATTGCAAGATATCATCTGCAAAATGCTGTGCATTGAGTCACAGAAAAAATTGTATACGTTGAACAAGAGAACGCAGGACATGTTCCAAATGTTTCATAAAACCTCAGGTTCGCCAGTATATGACTTCCTTTGTTTTCTTCCTATCTCAAATATAATACTTCGTATACAGCAATTTAATGTGGCGTATCAAATATTTCTGAAAGTTTGAGATAATGGTTTAGAGTTTGACGTGAATCTTCAAGTTCCTATATTTTGCTTGCTAAAGCACTGTAGTGGTATCTCGGTTTGGGTGGCTTAACTGACTAAGTGCTGGCCTACTGGTCCCTAGGTTGTAGGTTTAAACACTGTCCAAATCGATAGTTTTTAAGTGTGCTTAAAAGCAGCACCCCATGTTAGTAGATTTACTGACATGTAAAAGAACTCCCCCAGGTCAAAATTCCGGTGGCGCTGGTATGCACAGCATGCTTAACAAACAAAACATATTATATCATTATGTTTTGTTGGGGTTGAAGTATATTTCTTCAATATTTTAGAGTTTGGTCTTTCAAATGTTTATGAAACTTGATATTCATCCCAAGTTGTGCTTTTCTGTTATGTTATTCACAAACCCAAGGAGCTTTATCTATATTTAGTCATCCCTACATTTCCTGAAAAATTTAAAAATCAAGGTACCGTATTATCTTAGAAGACTAATAGCATAATTTGTCTTCATTAGATTAATACCAGGAAAGTAGAAAGGGAATATGTCATGGTCAAATCTATAGAACAACTTCGATATGCTCACAGTTCTATGAAAACCAGAAGCAGTTTTGTTAACGATTTCAAGGGACATGAAGCTTTTCCTGTTGTGAAAGAAACTATAGTATTTGGAAACTAGATTTTTTTGCATGGGTTGCTATAAGAGACGCTTTGATAAAATCCATGTTCTTAGGTTTCCAAATACTTCCCTGGTCGTAAAGAGAAAACTTTCTGTACCTTGCGTGCGTCAGAAACTCCATTGGGGAGTGGAAATTTTTATGACAGTGCTCCTAGGTGGAGCACAGATTTTATGTACGTTCACTGTTATGTTCCTTTGTAGGTTATAGCCCATAAAGTGTTCAGATTGCTGATATAACACTCCGCGTATTTTCTAAAGTCGGCAAAGCCATCTAAAATATCTGACATATAAAGTATGATACTTGCTAAAACAAGAAATATGTTTTCAACACAAACATGCACTAATTATTTAATTACGCCCTAAACGCCTCATTCCGCGGGTAACCAGCTTCTTCGGAAAAGGAACTTACCGAAAAAAAACTAAAATCTCCGAACACAACCAACTAGCTAATCACCAGTAACAATTTAGATACTGTAATGTCATCAGTATAGTATTAATGAGGTACTGCTACGAGGAAACCCATTGTATCCAACACCTTCCATACATGTGTACACTTCTGCCCGGTAGACAATACAAAATACTCAATCAAATAATCAATCTCCTCTCCATAAATACTGGAAATGGGAATTGAACTCAATCATAGTGAATTGTATAGTTTAATATAGTGACGGCACGTTGGCCATGGTAGCTCAATGGGTAAGAGCGACTGGACGGAAGCCAGGAGATCCGTGGTTTAAATCCCGGCCATGACATTGATTTTTTCAATTTGACTCTATACATTTGACATTTTTGCGGACTCCTGAATCCAAAAAGGGAAGCAGGGTTTCAAAAAGTTTCCAATTGCTTGTTTGTGTATTTGTGTCATCAAATATTTCAAGCTCTGTTTGCTATGTGATGGCTTAAAATTACACAAAAAACAAAAATGTACTGACATAAGTTATATGCTTCAACGAAAAGTACATTTTTTGTTTAGTCTCTCACGGTGTATTAGTTCTGCAACAGTCAAAATCAACAGTACTTCAAGAGAAAGATAATGCAAGACATATTTCATCTGTCATAAACTTATCTTACACATATGTTATCTTAATCAAAATTTTTAGAACCATTTCCATAAAAACTTTAGAAAATTGTTCCAATTAAGAGTAGTCTGAGGTGGGGAAATTTTCTTTAAGATCTTTGTGTTGCATCCTTGTAAGATGCGGAACTTAAATGTCAAGTTTGGTATTTAACCAACTTTTCGTTTTTGAGATATCCTCTTCATACGCACAAACAACACACACACACACACACACACACACACACACACACACACACACACACACACACACACACACACACACACACACAGGCAAGCGCGCGTGGGTCCATTTCTATAGATGCCTGTCTTAAGTTCAGGACCCTCAAAATCTATATCCGATGAAATATGGATAACGAATTTATGGGTGAAATACAGTAATTCCCGTATTTACTATACTAATAGACAAAGTAAAAACGGTCATGACCTTGGTCATTTAATGGCATATTTTGTTAGCAGAACATCAAAAATGATGAGATGTAATAATCTGACAGACCAATACACTGTGTGTTTTATTTCCTGCTGATGTTGTTTGTTAAACAGAGAATAATATAGCTATATACTAGTTTTGTAAGCACTTAAAGCCGATCGAGAGATCAGTTTCCGTTATGGACTTACTAAATGTGTTTTTAGCACTATTTTTGGTACAGTGGCTAATTAAATCCGTTAAATTACATTAATTGAGGCATTAGCTAAAATATATACTACTGAAAATAGATATGACATTAAAGGAAGTGGTTCGACTAGGAATGCTTCTATGAGGATTTATAAATAAATGTTATTGTTCGAGTCACCATATTACTTTGTAGTTTTATAATTAGTTATATTAGTGACTGTGTTTATTTTTACTTCATCGTGAGAAAAGGAAAGAAAAAAATAGATAAGTGCGCAATGTGGTAGAATTCGAAAAGACTGGGGAAAATGGAGGTGATGAGTTAACACTGCAACATCCTTCGCAATCATGTATTTGTAAGAATATCTGCTTCTTTCTTGGTAGATTATAGTGCTGATTTTGACAGTGAAACGGCATGGACGATGGAAATCTTTTGATGTGGCGGAGTGAGAAGCACGATGATAATTGCCAGCAAGATTTTGTACAGTCAACGATATTGAAAGGATTGCACTAGTGATAGTAGGAATGCCTCTTCTGGGTGAATATGTACATGAAATAGTTTGGATCTAGAAAGCATGAGCGGAGATTGAGGAATTTTACTTAGATATTTCAGTAATACAATAAACATACAAAAATCAATATTTGTATTGCGATGGGTTTAGATATCGCGCTTGTGTTTTTAGTCATTTCTTTCAGCACTGAGATTTGATTTCATAGTTTTTATAGGAATGTCAACTTACGATCTGTGGCAGCTAAACTGCTATAAATTAGTCACATCATGCAAAAGGAGTTTTTAAATGAGCACTCTTCCTCCGAAATCTCGCTTTCTCTTTCATACGTAAAGACTTAATTGTAAAGCATTTGGGAAATTGCCACTGTCTGACATTAAACACTGCCCTACATACGGCAGGTATCTTCCAAGTTCTGAAGGTAAATTAGAAGTTTCAAATTTACGATTGCAAAATGTGCAGTAGTAAAACTTAGAACTTATAACTTAAACGTACAAGAGCAATGAATGACTGCTTCGGGAACTTGAGGTTTTCGTTTAGATACAGGAGAAATATATAAATACAAAACGCTTAAGTGATAGTAAAAGATTTTAAGAGCTCGTCATTATGCAATACATTTCAATATCTATATTCTTTGCATAAGCAGGAGGGAGGACATGGAGAAAAGCGTTTACTAATTTTCAATTTGAGAAAAGTGTGTGTATTTTAAAACTTGAGTCCAATAACAATAAATATCCCGGAAATAAACTCAGAGACAATAGTACTGGATGTAAAGTATATGCTTTGACAAGATCTGTGGCTTTTGTATAGTAAGATTGTGTGTACTGTTACGGTTTACCAGTTAAACAAATGTCACTCAGTATGAAAACGATTGAAGGAAATGTTCACAAGAATGGATATACAATTAATTTGTTATGAAAGTGTCTTAAATATGCGGTGTTTTGACAAAAATTGTTACGGCTATTTTTTTAAATATGAATACGTTTTGAAATGTTTTTCCATGTAAAGGAGTGTGGGGGTAAACGGATTTTCTTAAAAAATTTCCATGCCGTAGAATTCTTGAAGGACGTTGAAGTTATATAGTAGCAACATAAATATCTAGTCCAATTTTTGTTCTTAGTTAATTGTTTTTTTTTTTGTTATTTGTATTGTTTCTAAATATTCTTACTTAAATTCAGGGGACCTCAATATGCATATTTTCAGAATATATTGGATTCAAATATTTGGGCGGAATGCAACACCGTACATGGGATAGAAAGTAAAAATTGAGTATTTATAAATCAATGTAGAACACGATAACCCGATAACATTTTAAAAGAATAGTTCAAAAATTACGATAATTCCCATCAGTTTCAGTTGCAACCATTGGGTCTAGATTTACTTTCATTGCGTGAGGTTTACATAAGTGGGCTTTTAATTAATGAAAACTAATTTTGAAGCATATATTTCCTTATGATTTTTTGTAGTTAAGTGTCAAACTATTCTAAGAAATCGATATTAATAACTATCAAAAAGACAGTAAAATACAGACCGTGCAAACAAATTGTATACGCTATATACAGCAGTAACTCTACGTAAGTATATCTATTATAATTATTATATTATAGAGCGTTATTACTTTAAGCAGTAATCAATAAACTTTCAATAGCTCTTTTAAATATCAAGTGATGTTTAAGCTCTTTATAAAATAAGGTACTGCTCCATAATCGCGTACTATTTGTAGGAAAGAGGATTTTCTCCTACGCCAATATGCCATTAAACATATTGTGAGGATAATAATTTGTAGATTTATAAAAGGAATAAACTTGTAAAATTCCGACACTCAAAAGACAAAGAAATAAAGCCCAGAAAGGGGACTTCCTGTCAGGATACATTCAAATCATGTTTACTTGTCACACACGTGCTGTGCACAGTATGCTCCTGGATTGCGTTAATCATTCGGGGACCTTCACATGCATACGGTCTCTCTGAGGCTCATATCAGAGTAGAAAATGTTTCATAGGTTTAAATACAACTTTTTGAACTAAACTACTACTTATGTCAAAGGAGTAAGGATCTTATACATTTGTACAGTTAACATCACGTCCCACATGTTTAAGGAGATAAAACATTTCAAAATGCAAAAGAACTCTTTTGTCTGGTTCACCTATGGGTAATCTCAAACAAATTCCGCTATTTCTACTGACATATTCTGTCTAATAGATATAGGAATGCATCTGAGTAAATTTTTAAATGTTACACTAATACTGCACTAATAATATAATTTTATAAATGCAACCATTTTATTTTATTTGAACAATGAACATCTAGTACTATTACTTATTTGCATTTTACTTTATTATTTTATTCTTTGAACGATATTTTGTTTCACGATTGTACACTATTTTAAACAACTTAACACAATGCATTAACAAACTTCATGTTCTCTAAATTTCAGAATTTAAATAAAGCAAAACAAAAATAATCAAAGGGTTGGATGGAAAAACGAATGAAGGATATGCCATTTTATAATTTCATTTAGTGAGCCTTTAACACTGGTATTAACAATACATTGTTGTAAAAGGCAGAATTAAGTTTGAAATTACTTCCTGATTTATGCTACATATATAATAATGCCAGAAAAGACTATTTTGAAACCCTCTCCAAAAATGCGGTTCCATAAGTAAGTGAAGTTGTGAATCCAGTTCATCAGAATCTGATTAATTCCCTTATGTTTTACTCTACAGTCAGTTTTGAAAGAATCCTTTGGAGTTTACTAAAATTAGGTAACTAATATGGTAGATCTGCAACAGTCAGAGGTTCACAAAACCGACACAAAAAATATTTTTGTTATCTAAGGTCACTAAAGTCAAAATCATATGGTCGTGCCCGGACTTCTATAGCACAAACACAACCTACCAATAGTCCGTAACTGCGGATTTTATCTACTTTGAATATTGTGACTTTGTGGGTTCGTGAAATGAAAAGTCCAATTACACAAACTCAACAATGTTCTTTATTTCCACCGACTTACAGTTAAACTCTTGCCAATTACACAGAATTACGTGCTGCACACAATTACCATTCACCAGTTCGTCCGTTACAATTTCACTTGTCCTCGCGATTACGTAAACTCCGATGCACATACACAGTTAAAGTCCGTTTACTGAACGCATGTGCAGTTCCGAGTCAAAGGAAGCTGAGCCACCCGCCCACTAATGACCGTCATAAATCTATCTCCACACTTCAGAAATGGAACACTGTCGTTGAGGACCAATAGCAACCCTCATTTTCTCGAAGTGACAGACGCATGTCTAGTCCACGTGGAGTCTCAGGTGCCAAAGTTCCAACTTCTAGTTGATCTGTTTTATTACGTGCAGAAATTCGTTGTGTGTCACAATGTGGAGACCGTAGGAGGGAAATGCAGTGGTAAAAGCAAATGAAGTAGAGATAAATAATCAAAGGGAAGATAGTGTGAATAACTGGGCCGAATTATATTACTGGAAAAGCCTAAAAAATAACAAAGTTATAACGGGAACTGTTTCTAAGCAAATTCAAGCGCTTGTTTTGAACACATATAAATATGTACTGACAAATAATCTTGGTAAGGGGTCGTGCAATGAACCTGATAAATTCTGGATATTCACAGAAATACAGTGAGAAATATTGTGACGAAAGGAATACCAAAGACGACGATCAAGTGTGAAAACAAAAGGAAACGTTTCTCTAAAGTAGATAATTTCACGTGCGATTTAATTCGTCGAGAAATTTATAGATTTTATGCAAACGGTAGAGCGCCCACCTTAGACGAATTGGTTGCACATTTGCAAGAAATTTGTGATTTTCCTTATGGGCGCTTCACTTTGCGCGGCCTCCTAAAGGAGCTGGGTTTCAAATACTGCACTTTGAATAAGATAAGGGTTATTATGGAATCCAGTAGACTTGTAGCTTGGCGATATATATTTGTCAAAACTAAGGAAGTTTTGCAGTAATGGACATAAGATTATTTATTTAGACGAAACCTCCTACGATACCCAAGACGTATCGAGAAAGGTGGCAACCTTGCACAACGGTCTGGGAGAAGGAGGGTCGGGGGTTGTAAAACGATTATAAGGGTTCGTCAAAGGCAGAAGCCGACGTGCACATGCTTTAACTAAACAGACTCTACGTACAGTCTTCCGTTGCACAATCTTCTCGTTCATTAACACGTCACTGACTAACTCTTACACCAAGAGCTGCAACTGTCACCTCACTAACACTAACACTGACTCCTCGTGCACGACGTGTAGCTTATATAAGGTACGCTTGCCGATCTCGAAGGTTCTCCAATAGATGAAAGATCCCGTAATTTCGAGAACACAGGTGGAACAGAAACAGACGGCACAATGATGTTTTCTCCCGGCCATCGCCTGTCACCACTATAAGACATACGAGGAGAGGGCGTGCTAACACGGACCTCCCTTGCTGTCCGCTCCCAGCTGCTTCTATAGGGTGTTCCAACGCTCGCGTGACAATATATAAAGTGGAACATTACAAAATCGAAACAAATATCGTAATAGCCTATTTTACCGCACTCAGTTAAGTTAAAATTCCTCATTTACAATTCTCTTACCCAAATAGGTTATAATAACCTTTTCCGACACATTATCAATATTTTTATTCTTGTACCAGAGTTTAAATGTATTATACTCAGATTCATATCTATTTTGAGATTTCCCTGTTATTATAAAACTAATAGCAGCATTTGTTGCAAATTCAACAGTATCAGAATTATTCATTTTTGCAATGATATTCCTCTAGTTCACGCAATTGTATACCTACACTAATGACCTAGTTTCATACATGGGGCTCTACATCCAAATATCGGATAGAAAATCTTTGTATATACCCATCGTACAAATTTTAAGTATAAAATATTTTTATCACAGTAGATAAAATATACTATATACGAATCATAACATCAAATTACAATACTCGACTGGTTATCAGATTCGACCTACGGTCTGTCTGACAATACTGCAATCTCGTATTGGAAATTGAAACGTTACCATAGTGGTATCGTAAATAACTATTAAGCGTTATGAATGTATATATTATTAAAGATACCTCTTGAAATACTGCAACATACCAGATGAAGAATTTCATTCCTCCTTTTGGTAATGTTACTGCTCTCACCGGAAAAAAGTGGAGATCACGAAGTTTAGAATAACAGTTTTGGGAGAAGGCGCATTAATCAGATTAAAGGACATGTACACTTATTGTAATAATTAAGATTTCAAACAATGAAAATATAGGCATTCGTTTTGTTATATCCTATCATTTAATAAAATATAGCAGTTAATGAATCTATTCCATTCATTTGAAGCTAAACTGTGAGCCTAAAAATGGGTTAATTTTAGCTAGTCTTATCGTTCATTACTGTAGAATTGTCTAAACAAGATTATTCTTCATGTTCTCAAATTGTATGGTATTATTGGCTTTTAACTGAATATACTAAAACAATGAAAATGACGTTAAAAATTAAATACATAGGTACATTAAATTAATAATTACATAGTAGTCATCTTAACAATCATTATTTATGATGCTACACGCTACAGTGAGTGTGTTTTTATAAGAATTCAAGAAAGCAGCTTGAACGTTACTGGTCGCCTTCTATATCATTGAGTTTTCGTAATTTTTGGAGAGCGTTTAACAGCTTTATTTCTAGAAACTACGGAGTCTATATGAAAGGCAGGAGCGCGGTGTATTAACGTCTCTTGATACAAGCCCATGCACACAAGTCAGAATTATTGCCAACCTCTGTCCGCGAGCGAACTATAGAATACAATAAACGCAATCAGATAATACCCTGACCTTTCAACTGAGGATACAATTTTTCTGGTCTGTAAATTGAATGTTTGGTAGCCGTAACTGTATAATTACTTCGTTCGTGGGATAAGCGCGTTGTAAATGCTGTAGATGTTTGTGGTAGAATTGTACCTCATTAACTTAAAAGCTTTAATCAATGATCAGCTAGGACGTTGAAAGAGAAAACAGAAACATAGTGTACTCTAGTGCTAGCTAGAAATATATAGCATTTATATGGTCTTGCAGTGTGGTAAACTTAATTTAATAAACACCTCGACTTGCGAGGGCTTTAACGTAATATTCATCATGTTTCCCAACGAATATGTCAAACATTTTGGCAGCTTCATTTGTATGCTCCCCAAAGTGGGGAAGGGAGATAATCATTACTGGAACAGCAACAGTATGGAGTGAAGCTTGCGAGACAGAAGCGCTTTAAATGAAAAGTTTGCTGGCATACAACTACTGCGTAATGACGATGCATTAGTCACGTTAACCTTAGTTGAAATGTATAATTTCTGCCTACCTCTGCGAGTGTGCATTACGGTAAGAGGTTTCTGAACTGAGAAATGAAGACCAGCTTAATCATGACACAAATAAGAAAATGGCTTAATTTTAAATAACTTAATCTCTCACAGCAATGATACTTTAGGTTTAGAAGGCTACGTTGTCCTAATCTACGTTATGTTCATTAAGATATACACCCGTATCTAGCAATGAATTGAGCATTAATGCTGCTCCCTACTTCGCTACTCTGTAATACTTCATAGATTAATAATAATAATAATAATAATAATAATAATAATAATAATAATAATAATAATAATAATAATAATAATAATAATAATAATAATAATAATAATAATAATAATAATAATAATAATAATAATAATAATAATAATAATAATAATAATAATAATAATAATAATAATAATAATAATAATAATAATAATAATAATAATAATAATAATAATAATAATAATAATAATAATAATAATAATAATAATAATAATAATAATAATCATAATAATCATAATAATCATAATAATCATAATAATCATAATAATCATAATAATGATAATAATGATAATAATGATAATAATGATAATAATGATAATAATGATAATAATGATAATAATGATAATAATGATAATAATGATAATAATGATAATAATGATAATAATGATAATAATGATAATAATGATAGTAATGATAGTAATGATAGTAATGATAGTAATGATAGTAATGATAGTAATGATAGTAATGATAGTAATGATAGTAATGATAGTAATGATAGTAATGATAGTAATGATAGTAATGATAGTAATGATAGTAATGATAGTAATGATAGTAATGATAGTAATGATAGTAATGATAGTAATGATAGTAATGATAGTAATGATAATAATGATAATAATGATAATAATGATAATAATGATAATAATGATAATAATGATAATAATGATAATAATGATAATAATGATAATAATGATAATAATGATAATAATGATAATAATGATAATAATGATAATAATGATAATAATGATAATAATGATAATAATGATAATAATGATAATAATGATAATAATGATAATAATGATAATAATAATAATAATAATAATAATAATAATAATAATAATAATAATAATAATAATAATAATAATAATAATAATAATAATAATAATAATAATAATAATAATAATAATAATAATAATAATAATAATAATAATAATAATAATAATAATAATAATAATAATAATAATAATAATAATAATAATAATAATAATAATAATAATAATAATAATAATAATAATAATAATAATAATAATAATAATAATAATAATAATAATAATAATAATAATAATAATAATAATAATAATAATAATAATAATAATAATAATAATAATAATAATAATAATAATAATAATAATAATAATAATAATAATAATAATAATAATAATAATAATAATAATAATAATAATAATAATAATAACAATAATAATAATGATAATAATAATGATAATAATAATGATAATAATAATGATAATAATAATACTAACAATAATGATAACAATAACAATAACAATAATAGCAATAACAATAATAACAATAATAATAATAATAATAATAATAATAATAATAATAATAATAATAATAATAATAATAATAATAATAATAATAATAATAATAATAATAATAATAATAATAATAATAATAATAATAATAATAATAATAATAATAATAATAATAATAATAATAATAATAATAATAATAATAATAATAATAATAATAATAATAATAATA
>CM060950.1:263367945-263477945 GCA_030765055.1 Mantis religiosa | reverse complement strand
ATGGAAATTAATTAACTTTATCTTTCTTCACATGTTAAACACAAATGACTAACAAACAAATATGAAATGCTTAAATATAGTAGGATAACTGGGAAAGGTAAAACTTATGAAAATAAATGAAAAACTCTACATTTTCACACAAAAAGAGGCTCAAAAGCAAGAAACAAATGCGGAACGTGATCCGGTTTATACGATCCAAAGACGATGTTTTAACCTTCAGCTTATCCTAGCTCACACTGTTGTCTAGAAAGTTACAAATTCGGAACAAAGAACGTAACTGGGTGAAAGCGCGTTTTATGATAAGGAAAACAAGATTTCGAGTTATTACCATTAATATACTTTATAATCAAATATAAGCTACAATTTTGTTGAATTCATGATATCTCGAGTCTTAGATATCATTGACATTAGCAGATTGCGTTTCAGAGACCCATTCCTATTACATTAGTCATTAACGGATGTAAGATGTTGGCCTTTCTACAGTTACAAAATACTCGCATATAGACCTACTTTATAAATATAATAGATACGACATACCAGGATAGGAATGGTCAAACCTAATCTAAACAAGAAGTACTGTTACAGCCAATGTAGCTTCAGCTGTTAAGTTCAGCGAAGTGAATGATTACACCAATACGGTGCTGCTGATAGCTTATCAAGTAAGAGAATTTAACATACAGAGAGAGAGAGAGAGAGAGAGAGAGAGAGAGAGAGAGATAGAGAGAGAGATAGAGAGAGAGAGAGAACGAGAGAGAGAGAGAACGTAATGATACGGACATTTCCATGGCAACCAAGTAGAAGATTAATATATACTTTGGACATGGTCGCCATGGAAACAGTATTGGTTGTGGAAGGTAGAATAAATTCAACTTAAAAATCAGCGAGTTTGTCTAAACCTTCTTCTACATAGGGCTAGTGTCGGGGAATAATTAATTTCCATAAATTAACCTAATAGTAGTTAAACTGTGAAGCCTGGAACATAAGTACTTACAGCACAGTAAGTCGGCACATAAAGGTATGCATTTCATTGTATATGAGAACTCCTATGGTTTATCGAGAAAATATGAGTCACTTGCAGAATTTAATATTATGCTGGCACGTTGCTATAGTAGATCAATGGTTAAGAGCAACCGGATGGAGAGTGGGAGTACCATGTTTAAAATCCGGGCTATGGCATTGAGGTTTTCAAGTCTGACTCTTCCTATCCAAAACATGACTTATACAGGGCTAGTGTGGAGGAACAATTAATTTCCAGTATGTGTGATATTCCCAATGTGCCAGAAACAACTGCACCGTATTAACTGTTTCCATGGTAAACAAGCTGAGAATTACTAAGCACATGTTTTACACACACCAACCAGAATTAAATTCAAACGAAGGCACAATCTGGGCCATAGGTATTAAATTTTTCACCGGCTTAGCATTCAATTGACCGGCATTAGGGAGGCCATGGGTTGGGTAATCCTGGCCGATTTGAATGACTTATGGTTGTTTTTGGGGTTTTCCTGGGATCGCTGGATAATTACATCCTTGTGGGGTATTTGAGAAGGGAGTTTCGGCGTATATGGTATAGAATTAGCTCTCTATAGATCCTTGAGTCTCTGATCGGGGTAAGGAGACCTTAATAACCATAGCAGTTGTCTGCCCTAAGGCTCTGCTATCAGGAGAAGTCCCGTGGTCCCGGTACCACAGAGGATGTGTGAGGCCGCAGGGAGGCTGGAAGGAAGCCTGTTCTACGAGTTTCAGTCTGTAGCTGTTAGGGGACTCCATTTGGCTGCAAAGTCGGTTCTCCGGGATCTACAGATACCTTTCTGTTCTTACTCCCCCTCGCCCAGAGATCCAATGTCGAAAGACGGGTCCTGAGGTGACTTGTGTCCACCAGAGGAGGTAAAACTCGCTCCGAAACAGGAGCATGGAATCGAGGCCTCAGCTGTTGCCCAGCTGAGGAAAATAGTACAGAGTAAGGCTCTGATATGTCTACCAATGCTTCTCTTCCTTGTGGTAGTAGACAAGGTTTCTGGAGAGACAGTTCAGCCCATTGACGCTGTTCGGTTGCTATTCCACACCGTCGTGAAAGTCGAGCGCTTTCCCGGTCAGGGTGGACCTGTCCAATGTCATAGGTGTATGGGCTTCCATCATCCCAGCATGGACTGCGAGTGCAAGCTCACATGCCTGGGCTGTGCTGGTCCACATCTTCTCAAGGACTGCGAAAAGGCACCCGGGGAGAAGACCTGTGCTAACTGCCACCAGGACCACGTCAGCATCTACAAGGGCTGCGTGGCGCGGCAGAGAAAAATAGACAGTCGCCGCGGAGGCAGCGCAGAATTGGCAACTGTTCGTCCCGGTGTCTCATTCGTGGCCGCACTCGGAAGGGCTGCGAGCACTCTGCAAGTCGCAGAGCAGGCGGCAACACAGCCCGCGACACCAAAACCTCCACAAGAGGCACCGCGCCAGCAGTGTCCTAAAACGGGCTGCAAGGCGCAACGGACAACGCAGCCTGCTGCACAGGCCGCGGCCGCTCCCAACAGGGAGGAGGTCCCAGCTGAATGTGCCGGCACAGTAGGAGCGTCAGCGCCCGCACCAGCTACAGAACCTGCTCCAGCTAGGGCGCCTGCACCTGCTAGAGCCCCTGCAGCAGCGCTGGCATTATTTGCGGGGTCGATCTCTGCGAAGGATGTCGACGAATTCAGGGAACTTTCCCTGTGATTCGGTGACCTCATCCCAAGAGTGCTTAGGGACTGCAGGGAAAAAATGAACGATCGGAAGATTTCCTCGAGAAGCAAACTATAACAAATACATTTTTACGAGTAACCTTTTCCGAGATGTCACTAGCTATTGATGTGAACATTCAGAAATTTGCACCTCTTTTTTGAAAAATAAAAGAAGTCGTTTGTTCATCCACAAAGAGCATACAAAGAGAAAGTGAATTTCAAAACATTCACATGGCGACCAGCTCTTAGAGGACTTGCCTATCCGTAAACCTACTGTTTTCTTAGTACCTAAAAGGAAATAAACTTATCTCTATTAACAAGAAGTACATAAAGCATACGCTTTTACAACAGTTTATACAAGGCTGATTAGAGAAAGCCATGTTGGAGCATACATCTCATTTTTTTTAAAATGTATTAAAGTGAGAGGTGAAGGAAAAATAGAAAATGTGAAGAGATTACTGAGGGCAGTTTAACATTTGCCTCTTTCATAATTTAAGTCCTAGAAGCTCTAATTCAGTATCGATAGGAGGCGAGAGTGTGTTGAGACAGCGTCCGTAAAAGAGAGAAAGAGGAGAATAATAATGAACATGACAAACAGAGAAGCAAGCGACAACATGATGGAGGAATTATTAAATAAAGTACGAAAGGGTTGCGGAAGGAGTGATTAACACAAATTCAGAGCAAATCAAGGACATCAGACCACTTTGAAAATTAAAGAACCAATCTGGTAAACTTGGAAGATTGCAGCATATGCTACAATCTGGTAAATACGGGAAATGAGGAAAGGACAGGAAGGGCTGCAAAACAGTTAGTTTTTGAGAGAAAGGTTAGGGATGACACTAAGATGTTACGAAATTTGTGAAGACTTTGATTCGCTAGGAGAAAAGCGAGAACAAATATATTAGAAAACTTTATATGCTCATAATTGGTCGCAAATGAAATATGATTGAGCCAGGAAAAAAAAATTAGGGGACGGATATCTACAGGATTAAAAGGTTGCAAGTAACTGCTGAGTTGCAAGATAACTGCTGAGAAGTTGAAAACAGGATGAAAAATATCGGTACACAAGCAAGGTAAATTAGCATACATACATTGGAAATTTCCATCCATGGATTAATGGAAAAATAGCAGGAGGGACATGAAAACTAAAACACAGTGAATCAAGAAAGCAAAGATGACGCGGATATATCACATGAAAACACCACAATAACGTATGAGGTGCATAATCAAGGAATGCTGTTGCATTACAGTGCAGCAAGGGAAGAGACAACGACCCAGGGTAAATTTTTGGTAAAGATAAACATAAGTGATGCAAAAGAGGAGAAAGAGAAAATTAGCGATAAAGAAGAAGGGCACGAATGAATAAGTAAGGTTAGTGGTGCAGTGAGTAATGAGTGTATGGTGCAATGACAAAGAAAGTTGGCCTGGGAACGAGAGACGAAACTGTATTGGCTGAGTGTGTAGGGGAGGAAAGAGAGATAGGCGCTGTGTACAACTGTTTAGCAGAAAAAGAGAAGGAGGATCAGAAAGGCATATATTGCGTGTGGGAAGATGTGAATACTGGGGAGTGGTTTATAGGATACGAAAAGACAGAGACAAAGAGTAAAATGTAAAAGAACAGAGCTGTAGGGGACTCGCCTCGACTTGTGATGAAAGCGAGCAAATGGTTCTTAAATCTGTAAATAGGACTAAAGAGGTTGGATAGATAAAAGGAGTTGCGTTTTTTTTTTTTCCAAACTTGAAAAGGAAGTTTGGAAGTGTTCGTGGACAAGGGAAGATGCGGAAGAAGGAGAGGGAGAAAGGTGCCCAAATAACACTAGTCGACACAAATGAACTTTTTTCCCCTTCATAAGAATTAAAATAAGGATTTTCTAGAAGCATTTTTCGTTCAGAATCCAAATATAATTTTAGTTTCTCATCGTCGGGCAGGAGTTTTGTGTGATATTTATTTGAATATTCATTATATTCTAAAAAAATCCGTAAATAGCTATGTAACTCAAAATTATAACTACTCATCCTGACTTACCTAGATAGTGGTAATATAGTAATTTTCGGGCATAGTTTGCATCTGGAACGTCTCTCGTCCTGGTCCAACAGTAGTCAGCCAGCACATTGGCACTCCACCTGCCTTGGTACCTCTTTTCCATAGTAGAAATTTGCTAATGAAAACGCTCACCTTGCACATCGCTAACAGCTCCAAGATTTTCGGGGAAGAAGTCTAAGTGAGAGTCCAAGAAGTGAATTTTTAAAGACATGGTGCTTCCCATAGCTTTATTGAATGCAGAAGATCAGTCACTATGTCACGATAGTTTTCTGCTTTATGGTTTCCAAGAAAATTTAAAGACAAACTTTTGAAAGACTGCCAGGCTGCTTTCTCCAGTGGATTTAACAGTCCTTATGAATGCTCATCATCGATTAATGACCGGATTTTTGGTCTTATAAAAATTTCTTCTGTAAGTTTAGCATCACTGATTTTGGAGAATTTTGATTTCAGGTACAAGAATCCATCACACTTTTTATCCATACCTTTGAGGAAATTTTTCATTACTCCTAACATAATATGTAGTGGAGGTAATAATATTTTTTTTAGGATTCACTAAAGGGACATTTTACACATTTTTCTGTCCAGGGATAAGATATTCACATTTAGGCCATGATTTTTTTTAACATAGACTTCCTATCTCTGCTATCCCAGAGGCACAAAAACAGCAAAATTTTTTGAACCCAAGTTGCAAACCAAGCAATAAAGTGATGCCCTTTAAATCAGCACAGATATTCCATTCATATTTTCCATATTGTATTTCCTCTAAAATTATTTTCATATTTTATATGTCTCTTTCATATCAGCGGAATGCGCTACAGGTTGTGATGGAAATTCAGTGCCAATGTGTAGCAGCACAGCCTTCAAAGTAACTTTAGACGAATCTATGAACAGTCGCCACTCATCTGGCCCGTGTGGAAGCCCAAGAGTTTCCATACGGAACAAATATCACTACCAAATATAGTACCATTTTCCTCAGAGAAGCGGTCCTTGAAATCACTATGGGGATCACAATAACTACAGATTCTTACTTGTTTTTGGAGTAGAATCAGGACATTAAGACCTCTCTGATTGGGAAAGTATGGTTCTGATGAACAGGTAATGGCTTCATATGTAGGATCATTTTTGTTTTCTTCTGAAGCATTTTCAGTTTCAGTTAAGTCAGAATCAGAGTATCACATATGGTCGTATCTGCATATACTGGTAGAAGAAACTGTTCAAGGTGTAAGACAGGTTTTATTGCAGATTGTAAATTCGGATACCTAACCGTATGTTTTGTTTTAGATGTAATTCCTTTTATATTTGTCAAACAGAAATAACAATCACTTAAATGATCCTTCGGTTCCCTCCAAATCATAGGAATTGCAAATGGCATTTGATGCGTACAATTTTTTCACCCAGTCAGCACACGAAACACAGCATGTATTTGGTGCCCAACTCTTCTCAAAATCACCAGCCTGACAGCCAAAGTAAAGTTGATTACACTTCTTTACAAGTGGGGTCAAATTTCGCCTCTGAGACTTGAAGGCCACCTCGCCACACATAAAGTAGAAACTGTCTACATAATTTACATACTTTCTTGGAATGATGAAAAAACAGAGACTAAAACACTACATGCACGACTTGGTAGCGTAGAGGTAGCGTGTCTGCCTCACGTACAAGAGGTTCCGAGTTCGAATCTCGGTCAGGGATAATGCTTTTTCCGCGGTTTTTCCCTATCCTGAAAGACGAATATCGGGTAATTCTAAGCTCCATGGACCCCGGACTCATTGGAGCACCATTTCACCCATTTCATTCATCGTCCGGTATGACTAAACGTCGGAGGATGTAAATTACACAAAAAAGCACTACTGACACAATACACTTCCGAAATGAAAGGAAGGAAATAGTCACTGTCAGCTCAATACTGACACATCGCAATGCCAGATGAACAGGTCTGTACATGTCCAAACAAGAATGAACCTGCACAGCCTTGTTTTATGGTTCTGCATAATAATACAAATCATTTCTCTATATACAGCTGAGATAAAGCTGCAACATATGAGGTAAAGTTTACTATAACAGGTAAAATAAAATGCTAAAATCCCATTTTAAAAAGTAGCTGTTACAAAAAGACTGTGCCTGATGGAAAAATTCTGACATCGGAATTCAATATGAAAAAATTCACTGGATTCATTAATCAAATTTCTTGGGAAGAAAACCTTGTCGACTAGTGTAATTAGGATGTGGTTATAAGGGAGGGTAGGAAGCAGGGGAAATGATAAAGCCAGTGGAAGAGAAATAGTGATGATAGGAGATATGGGAAAATATAGAATAGAGGAATACGAAACAAGAGGTAGCAAAACATAAGGATTATAAAGAACATTTGCAAATTTAGGAATGATGTAAGCACATCCATGGACAAAATGCACATGTATTTAATGTAGTGCTGAGGGCTGTTAAAGGTGAAACGGAAGGGTAGCAATCTTAAGGACAGACCAAAATATATAAGATTAGACCAAGTTAATCCATTTCAAATCAACATAGCCCTTAATACATGATTACGTACGTGTTTATGCACTTAACATATTGAAAGAAACTTCCTAACAAAGGGCAAATCCAAATAGTTACTTACTATCACTACGCATGTGAAACAGGTCATTTGAATACATCATCAGACAAGCACGAGATTCTCTAGTTGGAATGAGTCAATCAGACGAACAAGATACCGTAAGCAAATTGCTGATCTTCCTATGCCGGTCGTTTTCAACCAGTGTGCTAGGCATGTAGGTACTATGCTGATTCTCTCGAAATTACGGTTTGAATGAACCTAATTAATCTCATTCTTGAATTCTTTAATAGGAAGGGTACCATTCCGAAGCTTATCTGCTCAAAACATAGACAAACGAAAACAGAGAGTGACATAATGTTATTTATTACATAATTCAATCTATATCAATAATAACTGGCTAGACTCTTAAGAGGCAGTTTCATGTACAAAATATTCGTCTATTTGGAATTAGCTTTTCCTTTTTTACATACATTTCTAGGGACATTGAACCATTATATTAATAACAGATGTATGCTACAGCAAGGAAAGTGCCAAAGACTATTTTCAAGACCCTTACTGAAGTCTATTTTGAAGTTAAGGAATGTTCGCCTTTCTCAATCGAAATGCGAGGTATAAACACAAATTCAAACACATCAATCAAGGACCTCTCAACATAATGCAAATAATAGCAAATCAATTACTGTTATATCATACGTGTATTAAAGCAAATAATACATGCAATACGATCTTTAGTCCATTAATAGCTTACCTGTGTTTTGTTTCTTTCTGTCAAACTAATGGATTTTGTGTATTTCTGCTTTGAGATTTTTAATTGGAACCCGACAACGGAGGGGTTTGTAATTTAAAGCGGCTATCAAAATACTAAAATAGAGTTTAGAGGGCTAATGCAACATGAAGCTGAGTTAGGTTTTGCGCGTAACCAAGTGGTGTAATTAAATTTCATTATTTGTGTTTAATAAAGGTAACCTGTAAAACATTCCACCACCCCTTCTCTTAAAAGTAAAATATGTGGCATTTAAGCCCCTTGAACCGTGGACTAACAACCCAAGTTCCTCATGTACCTACAACAAACCACATAATAGTCACTACCGTGGTGTCGCGGTAGCGTGTCTGCGTTACATTAGAAAATTCGTTAGTTTAGATCTCGATTTCTTTTCTTTTCGTCTTTTTCTTTCTTTTTTAAGAGTTTCGCTTATGAAGAAAAATGAATGTCAGATAGGACAGGATAGATTCTTACGGAGGGTACTCGGCACTGCAACCAGTTTTGATCTATTATGCCTATGCCCCAAATGGGGCATCCCATGGAGGAAGTATGGCCGACCCAAGGAGTCATGAAAGCTCTGAAACGGCCCACTAAGCCAGCCCGGAGATCGCAAAACGACCCATCGGAGGAAGTGTTAAACAGGAGCATATCATCCTGCCATGCAACGCCGAGACAGCCGCTGATACTTTCTACCCTGAAAGAAATGATGTGATATGATAATGGGGATGCAATGGAGAGATAATTCGGGGGATGTAATTAAGCTACCCATGGAAAGAGAATACCAGGAGAGAGAAGATATATATGGAGAGTATCAGAGCGGACAGGTGCAACTGATTATGCAGAAGCGGAGAGAAGACTACCCGGATGTCTGGAACTGACAAACCAGCTGCATCTACTGGCGCCAGTTCCTTTAGGAGATGGATACCAGTAGGAGGAAGCTTTGGATACCAGTTGCAGAAGAGGAAATTTTTAAAACTGTAGAAAACAGCCTTTCGTAGCTTGTTATAAGAATTAAAGCTGGTGTAGAAATGTAGATTTGATTTATATTGTTGAAGTAGAAGTAAAGTAGAATAAGACTGTTTTAGATAGATTATATTTGTAATGTTACTGGAATCCAGTAATCTTTAGGTTTAGTTAGTTCGTTAAGGTAGAACGTAGATTATATCTGGAAAAAAATTGTAAATTGTTTTGTGAAAACTGATTCAGAAGTTAGTAAAGTTAAAAATGAAGTTTGAATAATAAGGTCTGGTATAGATTCCAGAAAGCAGGCTATTAGATATGCAGATTGTATTTTATTTTTTTTATCCATAATTCAGATAGGCTAGCCACGGAAATCGAACCCGGACCTCCCGAATGCGAGCCACAGAGAAACCGCCTGAGCCATCCCTCTCGGTGAATGTCAGGTGATAAAGCTCTAAAAATTTATGCCCGCCTTGGTAGCATGGTGGTAGCAAGTCTGCCTCATGTTCAAGAGGTCCCGAGTTCGAATCTCGGTCAGGGTGAGTTACCTGGATAAGGTTTTTCGGGAGTTTTCCCTTATCCTGTAAGACGAATGTCGGGTAACTCTAAGCACCATGGACCCCGGACTCATTTGAGCATCATTTCATCCATTCCATTCATCGTCCATATGACTTAACGTTGGAGGACGTAAAATAAAAAAAAGTTAAAAAAAAAGCTCTAAAAATTTATGGATCATCTGAGAATCAGTTTATCTATTTCATCCAGTAATCCTCCAATGTGACTTACCCTGTCTCTAATTTCGTTCTTCCTTATATGTATTTGCAGTTGTTCTAAAGATGAACTACGATATCTTTATCTCAGGGTACGCGTGAGTGGATGTGAGGATAGAACGCACCAGTTTAGTTGTCATGCATTCATTAATGAAGGATAATATTGATGTATTTGAAGTGAATTGCAGATTATTTAGGTTGAAGAACTAAACTGTTTCACTAGAAATGTAATTACATAATTATACCGGCTTAACTTACTTTGTGGTTTAAAAATACCTGTTTCCGTAAATTTATTAACTGTGCGTTGCCATGAGTAAAAATTGTTCAGCCGAAGGATTCTAGATAGTGCCTACTAAACATAAATAGCCCGAGCGTGCTATTTAAGTGTTACGCCTGCCGACGAAAGACAAAACGGATAGGACGCAAGTTTTGGAACTTTTATCATCCTAATTTCCAGCTAGTAAGCATCACCACCACTCCACCAACGATTCTACATATATGGTTGAACCATAAAGCTACTAATTCGTATCTGAAACTCTTTCTGTTCTGTCTTGAGAAATTTTAAATACTTCATCTCCTTTCGAAAAGTATATCTACATGTTTATGGTCAGCACCTCCCCAAATAAAGACATCTGATCCTTTTGTATGTGGTAATCTGCTCAGTTTTGCTCTGAACTGCGTGCAACTTTTACCCCGCAGAGGCAAATTACCCTTAATAATGATTCTGTCCTAAAAATATCCATAACAAACTGTAATGGCTCTTCTGATGTTTGCGCGGTGGCAGAGTCCTAGTGGAAATATCCAGACCAACATTCAATGTCCCTTAGCTGTTCGTAATATGGTGCCAGTACATTATATCTGTACGTTTCTCTGCATATACAACACGTATAAAAATATGCCGTATTATTCTATATCCATTTATTATGTACCATACTCAGTATTTTTTTTCCTCAGGCAAGGAAGTTTCATGAATGGAATTCGGGTTGTCTGTATCATAATGCCGGTTATGCTTTGATGACACATGACCATGTAAATTACACAGTAGTTTGCCACTGAACAGTATTAATCGTAGATCGATTGTTTCATCATTGGCATTGCTCAAAATCCAGTTCCAGAAATTTAACCAATTTTGGTGATCACATGCAAGCAATTCCTGGACAACAGATACTCCTATGGTTTGAGTTTGCAAAACTTTGTTTCTTTCCATTTTTAATTTAAGGTTCACCAAAGTATTTGTCATATCGGACGATTAGTGAAATGGGAGAAATAATGCAAAAATGGGCCCAGGGTCCATAAAGCTTAAGAGTTGCCAGATATTCATCGTTGATTTCCGTGTTGAAACCTTCGAAATGTGCAGGGCGTCTGAGAGATGACCGTTCTATATTTTTTTTCCTTATTTCATTTAATTTTTTTATACTTTGTAAGCATGGAAATTTTCACTTTCTTTACCTTTCTCTAACTTATCCCATTTCTCTCAACTTATTTGTTAGAAAATGAACGGCAACCCGGAAGTTTAGTTCTATATTGTCTTGTAATTGCTATGTATAATGATGTAACCACATGCATACTGTTCATAAACATTCTTTTTTTGTATTGTATAACATGACAAAGTGTCGAGGCGAACTGATCTTCACGGATAGAGCGCTTCATTCACTTGGTATCTTGTTTACTAAAAGGAGGGAATAATAGTAAATTGGCGTACAGCAGGTACTAACAGAGCGCTTACGGACTGTGTTTATATGTGTGTATGACATGAAATTTACTCAATTATTATACGCAAATGTAAATTATCATTGAGCCCACCCGTTTTGTCACTTTCCACAAAGGGATTTTGATTCGCTCTTCTTTCTCCTTGTCACAATATTCAATCGTGTTATATATGTTTCCTTGAGCCTGCTCATGTATGCCATGTTGCTGTCCAGAACACTTGTTTGCATCTGAACAGAGTGTATATACACTGACTCGCCATGTATGTGCGACAGGCTCCCGTAAACAATTCCGCTGTTTCATATTCCTTTCCATACGCCTCCACGATTTGTCATCTGGTATACTGAATCAAGACATTTTGAAAACACTTCAAGCATAACTAAACTTTTCTAATAGCTCCTAATGCGAGGAGAATGTAAATCACCTCAGAGATTAATTTCAAGTATTTCAAGATATTCATTTATGTTATCATAAAATATCTTAATAATATGGAGTTTTAAGCAAAATCACCAGAGGCATTTTTGAAAAACTAAAAATGTTCAAACTGCTTCCGTATAAACGTTAAATTAGATTTCCCGATTTTATTAAAAATCTTGGTATCTCATTTCTTGAAAATATTGAACTAAATTCCAAGCTTAGGCAGACACACACGCACACACACACACACACACACACACACACACACACATCCATAGACACTCAGGAGAACTTGCGGTGTGGGGGGAGGTTCAGGGCACCCCTAAACATATATTTTGTGTGGTGTTTCGACACAGAATATTTAATGTAAATGCTTGTACTTCCACAGCCGGCGTTGATCCAAAAGAATGTAGTTTGCAGGCTTGTTAGGCCGTGATCCAGTCAATGAATTATCATCGGACGATTCGTCCATAGCTCCGTTGGGCCTCTTCAAAGTAGGTGTAAACTAGGCCTAAATGTGTTAAAATGCAGCTATTAAATGAACGGCCATATATCAACGCCTTTAAACTAAGAATCTATAACAAGAGAAACAAGTTTACATGACACTAAATAAAAGCGAGTTCTAGCTTTCACTCGTTATTAAGATTATATGCACTTATAAAAGAACTTCAAAACTAAGCTATTTCCTGTCCAATGCAAACCAGCTAACCGTTGTTACTACACTTGTTGAATGTCCTGCAGAACAGGAATGGCGCACAGAGCAATATACAGCGTACAATAATAATCATGTTGCACTCAGGCTTTTTCTATAAATAATCAGTAGTGCTTTATAACAATGATTGAAAGTTCTGATATTTGTAAAGACGCTAGATATTCTCCGTACACTGTCAAATGTGTTTATGACTTTCACTTAAATCGAAGCCTGAGTTATTTATACTACTTTTTCTAAACAACTATTTAATTTTGTTATAGATAGTACAATACCTCTTTATAGATGTATTGTAACTTCACAGAGGAGAAAAGTTAATTAATTTATATCATTAGACCTAAGTTTGTGAAATTCTAATACATTCTTATTGCATTAATTTCTATAAATCATAAAAGTACAAGTATTATAGCTTAATCACAAAATGAAAAGTTCCTGCACGTAAGTTTTTATTAAAACGACAGTATACTGATCAAACATATCAAACATAGCCAACAAAAGAAATTATTTGAAGGGTGCATGGTAATCAACGCATAGTTATTCATACATAGCAATCATTATTTCGATTCATTTCAAAAGGGCATTATTGTTTTTAGTGCTAATGTTTGTAACCTGATCTCTTTAGTTTGTAAATGAGCAATATGTGCTCGACGTGAAATTTACGATAACTCTACGAGTTCGGAGTGGTAATTTAGGCCGGTAATTAGCCTAGCTACAATATCGTAGTTTAGGGTCCCTAACCACATTTCGATTCAGTTGATCTAGCGCACGTTGCAGAATGAAGGCCAAATGAAGCAAGTAATTGTTGCACGGTGCGGATGGAGCTGGCAGAGACGAGTTACCAGCACTTCTGCAATAAGCACTGCTCCCCTATCTCGCAATTTTATCATTACAACAATTGTTTCCGGAAACCAGCGTTACACAATTGACACTTATTTCTCCCCAGGAGTCGACTACATTTTAATTGGTTTTATTCAATTTTAAGGATAGAATATCAACCTTAATTCGTAGTATTCAATTAAAAGTTCCCCTTTTCTGTTAATGAATATGAACCACATTATGTTGAGATAATATAGTACCAGTACGTATTATTTGCAACTGACTACAAATTAAAAACAATCACAGAAAAACATTAACGTTAAAACTAAGAAACAAAAGTTTTAAATTAATGTACTAATATAAGCATGAAATACATAACTGCAGAGGCATTCTGCCAATGGCCACTAAAACAGGTTGCGTATACCTAGTTGTGGGACTGGGACTTCGCATATCCTGATTTCTGGTATCAAACATTTGACTCAGTTTATTCAGTATTTGTCCATAGTTATTCTTAACCATAAATGGAAATAAAATAATATTTTGTTTGTTATTGACGCTGTGAATTGCCAGTATCATATCAGTGTTGCCGGTGTGTCAGAATTTTGCCCCGCAGTAATCTTTTACGTTCCAGTAGATCTACGGATACAGAGCTGTTATTTTAAGCACATTTTAAAAACTATCTTCTGAGCCGGGTTTGAACCCTCAATCTCGGATCACTAGGCTGGAGTCTAACCAACTAGGGCGGCATATATAAACAACTTTGGAAGTTGGTCTTTCACCACCATGTTTTTGTTGGAATCTCTGTACTCATCAATACATGAACTTCAGTAGAAACTGTTACTTATCACCTTTACTGCGGCACTTACCGTATACCGTATACTCTGTCGACTTGTGTTTATTGCATGTGGCGCTACCACTCCGTTTTGCTTCATAGTCGGAACTGCTTCTTACTTCACAAAACAAAGAAAAAGAAATAAAACAAAAAAGGGGGAAGGGCTTCTTTCTTAACTGTAGTTAACGGAAAACGTTGTATGTAATTCACTCTAAACTTCTCTGCCGATATTTCATCGCAAATACATATTTTGAGGACCCTGAATATAAACAAAGCATTTTTACAAACAGGTACATGTTTATTTCAAGTAACATGAAGTAGGGGAGTAAGCTTAAGTAAAATTGATTTGTTGAAGAATGGTACAGAAGTCATTTAAATTTAACAAATCAGATTGTTGTAATATATAGCGGACATATCCACATACAGAATTATTCATTTGAATTGTTACTACTATATAGCAATTATTAAATTATATTATTTATTTAAATTAATCTATATATGAAATTATGGGCAATAGTGTGTTATTTAACAGAACACGAAAAAGTAGTTAATTTCTTGAAAGTTATATCCCAAAATTACCTCCAGTTCTGCGATGATAATTTACCAGCCCAGTATGAATAAATTTGTGTAACAAAGCAAATGCAATTGTATTTTATTCCTTTGGGAATATTGTCTTCCTATCTATTAAGATAAAGGCAAAATCATTCTAACAAGGCCGTATCACGATACTCTTTACTAGAGAGTACTTAACAGCTTGCATTCTACTTTTGGCAACAGATTGTAGTGAAAATGCATAGATTTAATGGCTTCCAAGATCTTTACATATCTCTGTAGGAATTTGAAGACATTTGTTCAAAGCGTCCAACAATCCTTATAAACCGTACAGAAAATATTTACAGATAAATCAAAGTTATACCGGTTAAAATTTTATAAACGTAGTACGTTGATGTGCACCCCAAACTAGCAGATTGTCGTTACAGAAATTAGAAACCATATGCGGGACATCATTTCAAGAATTGAATGGTACCCCTATATATCTAAAATGCCATATTACTAACATTAATCTCAAACAATATGTGGACCGGTGTAATAAGTATTATTCATGCACACTATATAACTGTAAAGATATCTGTTTCTTTGAATCTTCCTACAAAACATGCAAAGATTTTATTAGGATTTCGGCACGAAAGCTGCCAAGGCTTCCCGTGTCAGAAGTACGAACGAATATAGGAAACGAGAGTGTATGGAGCATTACCTATTCTTTCATATCCAATTATTACTCTACTGTGTATTACTTTTTTCATCCCCTTCATGTTACATTTACACGTAAATTCAGCTAATGATAAAGTATGCCTGAAGATATTAACTATGCTGCAATATAACATTTCATGCACACAACAGTATAGTATATCCTTCTTTCTCTGTCCGTCCTCCTGGTATGAAGGACTTACACTACCAGGACTTATAAGCGGGCGCCAGGGGTCAAATACTCGTCGAGAAACAAATGAACTCTGGGACTATCGAGTAAGCAGGCTTGGTGATCAGCCTGAGACTGGTATATGTAATGAAATGAAAAGAGGGCGAAATGAATGAAAGGAAAAGTAATGATGGAACAGTTGGTGGAATAAATGACGAAGGCAATCGGATAATCCGGAGAACACCCGCCCAGACGCCGCGTCGTCCACCATATCTCACACACAATCGCCGCCTTGATCAGAGGCAAGCAGTCTGAGCAATCTGCCACTGCACCGCCTGTATAACATCTGTTTTTTAAGAAAACTATTGTTTTATTTTGTCCACCCCTATAAATTCAACCTACCTTTTTAGCACATGTTTCTAATAATGACTTAAAGCTCCAATTCAGATGGCAATTTTAAGGCCACAAATTAATATAGAAATCCTGCTTATAAGTCTGCTTATAATTCTACAGTTACGTCAAAATCACTTCAACCTGTTTTCACCAAACACCATGCTGGTTCTCAATAACGGTACAGATTTCACGCAGGTTTTGCTACTGCTGGAATATGTGCATATTGTAAACTTCAGGTTTGGAAAATATGTAAATGTAACGGAGTCCGCTCAATCTTGCATCATTTAATTTGTTGTCTTCCAGGTATTCCTTTTTCTACTCCACAACTTATAAAAATTTTCTTCATTTTCTTCTCATAATTATCATCATCATTAATGTTATTATCATCATTAACGTAAGAACCCTAGTTAAATCTCAAAATAACGTACAAAATTCAAAAGTTGGAAAATGGAATCTCTCCTGAAAGATACAATTTACTCCTGAACCGGGACTCGAACTTTGTGCTGATGCTGTGCCGATGCTCTTGGCCTTGACTTACCATACGTTCATTAAACCCTTTTCACTAATTCAGGTATCATGGTAAACCCTCAAGGCAATCTCAACTACTCGAAATATTCCTAAATAATTTTCTTTGTGATATACTTATTATAAGTAACTTTTCGTCAGAGCACTAGAAATAAAAAGGACAATAAGAAGTGTGTGCTTGCGAAATAACGCACAAATACTATTTTGTTTTGCTTACAAATCCACTTCAGTTTTGCATATTAATGACAATGATTTGGGAATATTTAGTATTAAAGCAATATGGTTCAACAATCTACGGAATGTAGGTGCCCAATTTAGGTAAATTAGATGTCAATGAAGAAAGGTTTAGACTTCTTAACAAACCTTGGCTTGAATAATACATCGGTTGACCTTTTAATAATGGCAACTATTGTTTATTTAGATAAATATTATACTTACAAAGTTATAAGGTTTACAAGTCTTGGATGTAATCACCATGGTAGTGTATCACGCGTTGTCAGCGATGTGGAAACAGTTGGATACGACTGGCATTGTCTTAATTTCTGGACCTAGTGAAGGACGCGGTCGGTTGCCTGTAGTATGCCATCAACTGTGTGGAAGCGGGTTCTTGCTTTTTAGGGATGAGATCGTAGTCGCAGGGGCTTAGATCTGGATAATACGGGGATAGTAAAGCACTTTCCAGCCCCAGCAATTGAAGAAATCAGTAAGCTCCTACTACAAGCACCGTAGCATTCGTATGCAGAATGATGGGTAGGCTATTCAGGAATTGTCGTTACCTTTTATGAGCTGCTGGCAGGTTATTTTGTATAAATGTACAGTAGTGCTCACCGTAACGGTGTGTTTTATGACAGTCCCAGTCGTAGGCAACAGCAAAGCGATTGGTTGTGATACGACGAAATGTTACTTTTTGCGGTGACCCTTGATGACTCCACACTTTTGATTGGCGTTTCAGCTGTGGTTGATAAAGTTGTGACCCAAGTCTCATCAAAACTAACCACAATAAAAAGGCCTCACCTTCGTGTTCACATTGCTCCAAACGTGTGCAAGTTGCATCATATTGCAGCCACTTTACATTCTCGGTCAAATTATATGGAGCCCATCTTGCGGCGATGCCCTGCATTGTCAGAATTTTGAGCACAGTCGAAGGCGCCGAACCTGTAAAGTTGGCCGATTCACGCATCCGGTGCTCCGATCCATCCCAGACGTATTCTGGAGCTGGAGCATTTCCTTGCTAGAATACCAGCTCCCCGAAGTTCTAGGGTATTACGGGAAGAGATTGTAGTTAAATATTTGTGACAGTTCCTCACCAATGAAAATTTAAAATGAATTGAGAGCTTTAAGTGAAATTTGACTGTCATAGTTTATTAGAATGTAATTTCTTAGAATGCTCCTTTTACAGCATTAACGTGCACTTTCAAGTATAAATGTGCATGAAAGACAGTAGCGTAACTTAATACTATTGCGTCGCCCGTTGATTAATACATAAACCAACAGTGTAAAATTTATGTAAGGTTTTAAGCATTATCTAGGTTCTTTCTTCAGTCTTTTCTGTTATGAAGAGTTAATTTGAAAGGTTGAAAAATTAACCTTTATCTAACATGTAGTAATATTCCAATGGTAGTACACAATAATCCGTGTTATTTAGAATAGAGGTATGGAGATATGTCCTGGTTTACAACGGTTCTATCTCCAAACATCTAACTGGATGATTCTGTGTACTGCCTACCCTGGCTCAGATTTGAATATGTTGAGTTGGAGAAGAAAAGAAAAGTTACGGATAGAAATATAAAACTCCAATGACAATGTAGGAGGATTTGCTAAAGCTCCCCACATACATTACATGCAGAATAGCTTCTGGAGATTATACAGTATTCATTTGGTAACATTTTTTTTCTTTGACCTCCATATTAATCCGCAAAACTAATTTATGGCTTTTCTACAGCCTACCAGTGTCATCGGTCCCTACTGGGCTGGAGACGCCAGTTTATTGTACCTATTAAGCCAATGTTAAATGTGTCACCTTGCTTTACAGATGATACCTTCAAGGTGCGTATTCTAAGTGAGGTTGTCATCGAGAATAACTCATAGATACTTCACTTTTCCTGAGATATTTACCCAGACATTGTTAGGTTTTATTCTGTGAAAACGCAGTGGTTTCTTTCGTAGGCAAACGGAACCACGATGGTCGTTTTAGGTATTCAGGGTTTCATTCGAAACTTATGAGATAATATTAGGATTTTTTTATCTTATCAATATGACTATGTCATCTACACATTCATGAGTAAAGACGCTTTGAGTATTGATTTTATTCAGAGACTCCACTGGTATGTTGGCTAGAAAAGGTGAAATGATTCCTCCTTTTAGGAGCCAATTCACATTTTTCACATTTACTAAATCACCAAATTGATGTATTTGGATTAATCTACCTATACTTCAGCATGAAAAGTTCAGCCGTCTATACGTGCTGTCATCCAAATCCTGAATTTTGTGTTCCTTGTTATACCGAGTGACTCATGCAACCTGCAGTTTATACTATAATGTGAAAACATCTATCATTTCATCATAAAAGCCATTATTGCAGCTGTACCCTTCTCTTCAGTACTATACGTGCCCTGCATTAATACTTAAGCTCTGAATGAGGACCAAGAAGCTCCAAAAAGCTTAAATAAACGATATCCTTTCATGCATACATTCTAGCAGGGTGATACACGAATGCTTTCCCAAAAGCGCGACATAGAGTATGTGACAGCTGATCAAGTGGGTTAGCTGGTGAAATACCTTACAGTGACACAAAGGCTAGGTTCTAAACGTCACATTGTTTTTTTCTTTCTCCTAGCATTTATTGTCTGTATTTTAGTTACCAATTTATTCATTGTTGCTATTGGTTCTCTTGATAGCCAAAGACACAAAAATTACAATCCGATAATTAGGGATCTATAGGGATTAGTTCATATAAGCTGCGTCGACCCCATCCTACCGGCAGGTAGGAGAGGCCATTGGTCTTTAAAAGGTAACTACGGGCTAACGTTATCTTTTATTCGGGATCATGTTTAACTTTATAACCCTTATAAATTGTACCGTATCTGTGCCAGATTTTACCAACAGATGTTAAAATCGACGTTGTGTAAAGAAGATAAGAAAGGAATATGAGGGGGAAGAATGGGACTAATTAAGTAAGAAGGAGGCATGGTGGTTAAGAGCTACTTGGCAGAGCAGAAGACCAGGGTGTCGTGTAAGTCAAGGTAGCAACAAGACAAAGACAAATAAATGTAGCCAAAAGTTGTAAATTGTAAAATTTTGGAATATGCACAGTAAAATTCTAGTCTAATCTAAAGAAAGAAACAAATGTAACGTAACAGTTGTCACAGCGCTACCAAAGCTGTTAAATTTCTTGCACTTCACCAACCTGTTTTCTGAAAATGTTAACAAACACGTTTTAAAGCCAAGAGACTTGTAAATATTACAGCTTTAGAAGGCTATGTATAAGTCATAATATTTTCTGAAAGTACTCAGATTCCCTTTTGTTTTCATTTTCGACTGCACACAGCGGAAAAATGCCACTTAAAAATTGTAAACAAAAGCCGTATGAAAAATTTCTCATCGATGGAGAAAGAATTGTTAATTGAATTGGTGACGAAGTATAAGGACATGGTGCAAAATAAGAGGACGGATGTGGTGAAAGTAAAAGAATAAAAGAAGAACAAGAAGAAAAGAATAAAATCGCAAAGTTATTAATACTTGAAACAAAGAAGAGATCGGCATATTCCTTTCGATGCATGTTCTAACCTCTTTTGCACTTCCGCAGTAACCGTCATAGCAATTTGTTTCGACAGTCTGTGACTCCGTAGAAAATTTTCTTCGTATAGCTCTTCAAAATCATTTCTCCTCATCAAATGCTGCGTTCACGTCCGCCATCTTGATTATTTACAATTGTTATGGACTTAAAAACATAAATATGGCCTGTTAGTTTAACAAGAGATTTAACACGTGTGTTAAGCTAACATTTGATGGTGAAATGCAATTTTTGTTATAACTATTACTATACTCGTGCTAGGTCTTAACTTATGTTGGTGAAATCGGGCACTGGCGTTGTAAACAATGTTCTGCCGTTGGCTTTCATTTCTTTAGGAGCATATCGACAACATTAAATCTAATAGCTTTTGTTTCATGCTGAAATCTTATGTTTCACTTTTCATTTGTGAAATGTTTGAAACTTGATTGAATGGGTCAAGCACAATACCGAGCATAATAAAATATCTACTACGAATTATACATTTATTGCCAGGGGTTATATCACCACTAGCGATCGGTGATCTCAAGTACATGGATTTAAGACGAGGTTATGAATTGAAGCAATACTGTGGAGGATAAAAGTGTGAATGGATTAATTAATCTCACTGCTCAGGCGCAATCAAGCTGTTCCTAGAAAATCGCGAAACAGAAATTATCCGCGATGTTCGTGCCTACCGTGATTTACAGTGATATGTGATTTTCACTGTCAAAACTTGACGTGAATCTTGTGGTTAATCTGCTCGAGGTGGTCGCCAATATTGTACAACGTTGATTATGTACGTGGGCACTGGTTCTCTATTCATTCGGAATTTCACGTCCAGTATTTTAAGAAGCTCTTCCATCCGTGGAACTGGTAGGTTCTCACCTGACATTGTAATTGCCGAAATGACCTTACGCTGTAAAGAAAGAAGTTTACACTGACTAAATTTTCAGTCCAATCCATTACGATACTTGCTTTGTTTGCGACGCATATTGTTTGACAAATTCTGTTCTCTGGCAGCGTGAACTTTGTGTCAGTTGTAGAGTTAACAGACTGTGTTTGAATATAAAAATTCACAGCTTATATACACATTACCCCTACTTCAACGCCTCCACTCAATGTTTTTCTCACTGGGGAATTTTCACGGTTCTCTTGGCGTTATTTCATGAAGTAATATGATGGATTCATTTTTCCAATCATACGATACAAGGTGCTGCCAGTCGGGGTATTTCCCCGAAATATGTAACTTTTCTTGGCTGTTAGCTCAATAGTCATGTACAACCTTGAGTAACAAAGAAAGGCTTTCCAATTTCCAACTAGTTATATCGCATTATCAGGAACATCTTATGTACAGCAGAATATTGAACTACAGAAATTATTAAAACATTAACAATAATGTTATAATAAAGAGCTATTGCTTATCGAACGAACTGAAAAGCCTGGAAGATTATTTACATATATCATTGGGACGGAAGTATTCCGTTGCAGTTTGCAAACTGAAACACAGGTCACTATGCAGGAATACGCGCGCGCGTGTGTGTGTGTGTGTGCGTGTGTGTGTGAGAGAGAGAGAGAGAGAGAGAGAGAGAGAGAGAGAGAGAGAGAGAGAGAGAGAGAGAGAGAGAGAGAGAGAGAGAGAGAGAGAGAGAGAGAGAGAGAGAGAGAGAGAGAGAGAGAGAGAGAGAGAAAGAAAGAGAGAAAACGTACCTTTCGGGATCTCGAAATTGAAACGCATCTATATTCAGTATCGCACAATGATATCAATGACATCATAGAACGAAGTCAGTACTTTAAGGACCCCTGCGTCGTTTTGTTTTCATCTAATGAACATCACAATTTGTACTCTGTTCATCGGCGAATATGTGGTATTACCTCTTGAAGTAGTTAGGAGTTTTCTACTTAGCAGATTGCTAAGGTAGGGATAACCAGCTTTGTTGCAGGATTAACGTGGTGTGTAATGAACATCTCTCCATCGATGTGAAGTACTGGTTTCTCCTGCCACGATACCATAATAATTGTCAACGACCCTTATGTTCCAGCCCCCTTTAAGGGCAGCTGTCTGAATCAGGTCTCCATGGCTTGAGCTGTGCGTGATAAGCACTAGGCCGGATGGACGACTAAGTATGTTGAAGACAGGTCAAAATAAAAGAACTTAATGTGACGGTGATGTATGAATCTACGTAACTTTAAGCTCTCACTGCACCCGAAGATAAGACATGGAAAAATTTACCATCTATAAAGAAAAAAAGTGTTTCTGAATTTGGTTAAATGTGGATATTGTTATGTCATTATAAACAAAGTGGAGGCTATCTACAGATTTTGACTAATCGAACTTTACAAATGATTCCACTTGCTTTTGAATTTCAAGTGAAAAATGTTTTTTATAAATGATAGCATTATGCCATTCTGATATGTCAATAAAAATATTTAATCAGTTAGTCAAATTATCACAAGCGCATGAAAAGTACTTTGGAGAAAAAGCTTCGCACCTTACTTTGAATCTCATATAAACGTACGATTTTACTGAAATAGCAGCTAATAAATTCTCTTATGCACATTTAAATTTACTGCAACGAAGAGCGTCTATGGAGCCTTCTCAACTGTAGTGCCGCAAGAAAGAAAGCAAGTAAAGAGGGAAATAGTTTTTGGCTTTTGAACAATAGCTGAGTAAAAGTCTTTTGGATAAATATTATTTTCTTGCTTAAGTTTTTATAAAATTCATAGGCAACGAATACATGAAAGCTGAATTACATAACCACGTATCCCAACACCAATAAATTATGTTGTTGGTGCAGGCACTTTAATATTGTTAGCTATAACTAGTGAGAAATAACTCTTAGTTCTTTTAAAATACTACAAGTAAAAGGTTTATTGCCGCACTCAAGCAGTCCTATGTACTGTAATGCTGGACTGCTAAATGTAAGTTTACTGCAGACGCCAATAAAATTAATGAGGCCAATGGTACCACGACCCACGGGAAAGCGTACATTCAAAAGTAAAGCAAGTACCATTAAACGAGAGAATTGGTTTATCACAATAAACCAAGAGACCCAAAAACGTAGGAACCGGTTGCGCGGCTTATTGCCTGTTCGCGCCCTCGATGCTCGTTACCGTCAGCCTCTTTCATAAAAAGGCGCGGATGAAACCATGCAGCATTTTTAAAACTATTCAGAACTATTTTAAAAGCCTTATTTGCCCATGTTACTAAAGGAGGGGCTAAACCTGCCCAACGTCGCAGTCCATACATGTTTGGCACCTCTTTAGGAAATTATCCACCACACGCCACAATTAATGTTGACAAAGGCTGGTATTTCTCCACTAGCAGAGAATGAGTTATAGACCCAATTTTTTGTTTCGACTCAGTAGTTAACACCCGTACATGCGTGAATACAATTGTTCCCCCTTTTTAAAGAACTAACAGACAGGGAGTATGTTTTTAGCTTTTTTTTCAACCAGACTTTGTGGCAACTCATACAGTCATTCTCTCGATGAGAACCATTGAAAATGTATTTCAGGACAGAATTATTAGTAGAGATTTGTAGTCTCTTCGGTCCACTGACTTAACCGAATACAGCTTCTATCTCTTGGGTAACCTAACGCATAAAGTGTACAAGACGAACCCAAACACCCCGGAAGGATCAAAACAAAACATCCTCCAGGAAATTGCCAGCATTTCTCAATGTGAACTACGACCAGTGATGGATAGTTTCCTAAAAAGTTTCCAAACATGTATGGACAACGATATTGGCTATTTTCAGCACCTCCTTTAATAACATGGGCAAGTAAGGCCTTTAAAATTAGTTTTAAAAGTGTTGTATGGTTTCATTCGTGCCCTTCTACGTTAGCGGCAGATGGCAATGGGTGCCGAGATCGCTATGATCCTGTTGGTTGACTGAGTGCCCTTGGCATTGGCATTTAGAGGTGGTGTTTTGCCAGTTTCCAGCCACTGTATTGATTCTCTTTTGGTCAAGATATAGTAGAGGACCATACTTTCATCCGCTGTAACTTACGTTCGCAGAACTTCCCTCTTGTTGTCATGATAGAGCTTCAAACACGGTAGAGCTGTCTGATAACAGAAGACATTCTGCTGCTGTTGGACTGAAGAAAGTAGTTGAGGCACCCATCACGCATAACCTTATCGACGTACAAATGTTAATAAATAATTCGAACAACTATTATTTCAAAATGGCCCAACCTTTTTACTACTATTTAACTTTGAGCTGCCGATCATCCACAATTTCTCATTCCAGAAGAGCGATATTTTTAGGAATGGGTACCTCATCGGGTTTAAGTGTACGTTCTTCGTCTTCCATGCATTCTCGACTCATTCGAAAACGTTTGGCTCATTATTTTACCGTAGAATCTTAGGGGTTTACTTCCTCATATACAGTGGTCATTTACTGTTTAATTTCATTTGGAGTAAATTCCTCTTTTGTAAACAACCTAATAACCGCTCGAAACTCACTTTTCAACGGGTTGGAATCTTCCAGACATTTCAGACTGTTTATGTAAGTATATCTAGATAACTGTAGGCAGCGAACCGGAAGTTAAAGATACAATTATTTACATAGCAGATAAATTATCACACCACAACTGCATTTTGTGCAGGTATAATAATGGACAAGGCTGGAAGCTTATGAACCCACACGTCCATATACACACACTGGAAATTAATTTTTCTTTCACACTAACCTTTGTAGGACGAGGTTTAGAACATTAGACTCAGACTGAAAAATTCAATACCGTTGCCGGAATTTGAACCATGGATCTCCCGGTCATCTTTCTACATGCCAGCGTGAAATTAAGGTTTAGAACATACTCTCATTTATACCGGTAAAATACTAGGAGACATATACTTATCAAATAACACACTTACTGGCGACCTACTACAATGCTGTAAGTATTGACTTTAAGCAACTATATCTCGATACTCGTTGCCCAATTTATAAATATCTGTAAACACAAACTGTGATTATTAATAGTTTTCTGAATTTAAGACCCGGCGTTCATAGTATAAAACCAGTATTAGGTAAATTAATGGAAACTTATTGTTCTATCACATTAAGCGTAAAGGAAGACCCCCCTAAAGAAGATAAGGAAACAGAATGTAAGGGGAATTATGGAAAGGCATTCGTGTGGATGGAAAGCAACACATTTACCTTCAGACCACGGAAAACTCCAAGTGAGGGCCAATTAAAATGTTTGTGTAAAGTTGGAACACGGTAAAGACATGTTTCTCTTTCATCCCAGTAGAATACCTAAGTTCAGTTATTTGTCCTTTTGATCACAAACCCGCACACCCACAGACCCACACACCCACACACGCACACCCACACACGCACACCCACACACGCACACCCACACACACCCACACCTACACACAAACACCCACACACAAACACAAACACCCGCACACACCCACACACACCCATACACCCACACACAAACACACACACCCGCACACACCCACACACACCCATACACCCACACCCCCACACACCAACACACCAACACACCCACACACCAACACACCAACACACCCACACACACCACACACACCCACACACACACACACACACACACACACACAAACACACACACACAATATTCATCTACGTTTGTTTGAACCAATTCAGTTTTAATGAATTTATTTGCTCTGTGCTCGACAAAATATTGTTAACGTTTGTGAATTAAATCTTTTCGTTCAGTTTTGTGTGCTTATTGGTATTGGTCACTGTGTATGAGCAAACTATTAACAAATGAGTAATGTGCGTTTACGGACTACGTATGGGGCGCAGTTTTCCTGAATGTTATATTCCAATCTAGCTTATATCTAAATAGAAAGTGTCAGTAGGGAGGAAAATTTTAACCTCAATTGAATTGAGATAATACCCATTTGAAATTAAAAGATAAGAATTTAGGAATGAATATATAATGAGTAGCCTCAACATTTAGAGATAATTTACTGGATTTTCTCATTTAATGGTGTTGCTAGAAATTATTGTGTCCACTATATATAACAATTACCTTCGGGTAAATAACTTAAGAACAGCTTAGAGTTTATAGAAAGAAATGTAAAAGTGACCAGCTCCAAAAGAAAATTCCTGCTGATAACGATGATTATGACGACGATGACAACGATGATGATTATGATGATAATAATGATATTAATAATTATGATAATAATAATGATAATACTACTACTACTACTACTACTACTACTAATAATAATAATAATAATAATAATAATAATAATAATAATAATAATAATAATAATAATAATAATAATAATAATAATAATAATAATAATAATAATAATAATAATAATAATAATAATAATAATAATAATAATAATAATAATAATAATAATAATAATAATAATAATAATAATAATAATAATAATAATAATAATAATAATAATAATAATAATAA
This sequence comes from Mantis religiosa, assembly GCA_030765055.1. Taxonomy (NCBI): domain Eukaryota; kingdom Metazoa; phylum Arthropoda; class Insecta; order Mantodea; family Mantidae; genus Mantis; species Mantis religiosa. The sequence goes on along the minus strand of CM060950.1, from coordinate 263,451,129 downwards.
TAATAATAATAATAATAATAATAATAATAATAATAATAATAATAATAATAATAATAATAATAATAATAATAATAATAATAATAATAATAATAATAATAATAATAATAATAATAATAATAATAATAATAATAATAATAATAATAATAATAATAATAATAATAATAATAATAATAATAATAATAATAATAATAATAATAATAATAATAATAATAATAATAATAATAATAATAATAATAATAATAATAATAATAATAATAATAATAATAATAATAATAATAATAATAATAATAATAATAATAATAATAATAATAATAATAATAATAATAATAATAATAATAATAATAATAATAATAATAATAATAATAATAATAATAATAATAATAATAATAATAATAATAATAATAATAATAATAATAATAATAATAATAATAATAATAATAATAATAATAATAATAATAATAATAATAATAATAATAATAATAATAATAATAATAATAATAATAATAATAATAATAATAATAATAATAATAATAATAATAATAATAATAATAATAATAATAATAATAATAATAATAATAATAATAATAATAATAATAATAATAATAATAATAATAATAATAATAATAATAATAATAATAATAATAATAATAATAATAATAATAATAATAATAATAATAAAATATATGTCGTGATCCATACCTGAATCATTTTATTAACATAAACTGGAGCTCGTCTTGTTCTAGCTTCTGGCTTCATCTGTGCCTTATTCCTAATAAAAATATTTTAAGCAAAGAAAGAAACTTTCGTCTACGTAAGTAATAATCCATGAGGAACATGACTCTTGTAAATTAAAGGGTTCAAATATTTTATATCGGGCATCGGAAAGGCTCACAGGTTTCCTTCACAGCTCTCATGCAGAGGGTCGGTGGTTTTATTCCCGGTTTTGGAGTAACTATGTTAAGTTGGTCCTATCCAAGGCTCTATCACTATAACTGCTCACGTGAACTCTCCCCAACGCCCAAAATGTTTTGAAGTCCATGGAAAAAGTTGTAGGTCCTCATATTCTACCACTACCCTCATCACCCACCCCATCAGACCATCGCAGATGACGGAATCTACCCTCTGGGTGCCTCCATCTCAGGAATAGGTCCTATCATCGCCTTTTGAAATGAGGTCTCCACTAAAGGTCAGGAGATCATACGACGAAGGTTAGAGACTGCCACGTTTTGTTCATATAATATTACAGAATCTTGCATTCATCAAGTTTTCGAATTTAAAAAAAATCCACTTCTAACATTAAACGCAATATCTATATTTGCACAATTGTATGTTTTCACCCTATGATGAACATATAATCATGACATCATAAAACCTGTAATTATCGATCCAGTATTCATGAAGTGAAACGCAAATGAAATTTTTAGAAAATATTTGCCAAAAAAAAAAAAAAAACCTTGGCTTAAGATAATGTTTCTACATATTTATCCAAACTTTCGTTTTTCATCCTTACTGCTAATATAAAGCTTCTGCTTCGAGTACAGACAAACTCTATGTGAGCAATTTACACCTGTTGTTTATGTGAAACTGATATTTTTCGTGCTTAAAATATTTGGGGAAAGATGAGCTATTGAGCAGTTTTTAATTTCAAATTCAGCAACACCTGTGGGAACACGATTCTCCTATAACAAAATGCGTAGATGTTTATTTCTTTTCTTACGCTCTTTCAGTAATAAAATAGACCGGACATTGCTATCTATAAATTCTTAGTGGTTCGAAATATTCGATTCTAATACAAAATTCATACGAGCAATAAATATTACTTCTATTTTGTACCAAATGTAGAGTTACCAAACCTAGATAAGTCTGTCGTAACCCAGCGGGATGGCTCCGGCGGTTTTGTCTCTGGCATACATTAGATTCTTGTGGCCGACCTGCCTATTCCATGTGTTTTATTCGACGATTTTCCCGGGTCGCTAGGCGAATGCTGGGTAGGTTAATTACATACCCCGAATTTTCTGTTCCTCCATCTTATTTTCATTATCATTTCACATCGTCTCTACTATGGTGGTCTCTTTCAGGATAGAAGTGTCGGTGAATTTCTCGGAGGTTCATGGCAGCATCATATGCTCTGAGTAAAACTTCCTCTTCCGGTAGGACGATATCCGATCTTCGATCCCGGTCTGGTGGGGCTGTTTCCGTTTATATGTTTGTTATAAATAAGTATTTTTTATATTATCTGTCTCCTTCTTCGTCTATAGCAGTCAACTCTTCGTTATGTTTCTGCAGAAGCAAATCACATTCGTATCTGAAGAAACATCCCATTTTTTTAAATTGTTCTAGATTTTTAAAAATCTTTTCGTGGGCTTCCACAGCTTCTGTTCCCTTTAACCCCTTGAGAAAAAGCTAATTTTTGATGACTTTAGAGTCTTGCTGGTGGATGGAAAATATCACAGATGATGATTGGCACCAGGGAAAGTTTCTTGTTGAATTTACACACTGCGCTTTCCTGAAATCAAGATTACACTCTTGGTATCTTATACGCTTACCTGGAAAAGGGCTATAGTTAGTATTCCAATATTTACCGACTTAATTAGACTTATGAAGCTAGAATTGCTATCGGTGCCGTTGGAAAGAAATACTTCGATCCACTTATTTTCTCCTACTGTGAAAATACTCCTGTAATTGCCACAATCCTACCTCCATTTTAAAACATATTTAATTTGTGTTGGTTTTCGTTTCATCTATTTCCTTCAAATTACCGTAAAACGTTTTAAATTGCTTTATTGATCTTTTCCGCCTAGGTGAATGAGACCTAAAGCAGTTTTTAACTTCTTCGCATGCCTTTTCCTTTGCACAAAGTAATCCCATTAAGTTTGTTATTTTCCTATCAGCAAAGAGACTTAAGGGTTCCAGGTAGATAGAAAACTTACAACCTGCTTTATTCTTTAATGAACATTTTTCCATTTTGTTGGGAGAGAGCAGAAGTATTATCGAATTTGGTTTTAATCAACGCCAGCACTGATATCAAAGACCTAAGCCAATATTTAAAACACGAAACTATGGATAGGATATGCCAGTAGAAATTTCCATCATCTAAAAGTATTCAGGAGTGCAGAAATACACATATTTATGCCAAAATAAACCCGTCGTCAGCTCAATCTGATAATCGATGGTGACGACGCATCATTTAACTGAACAATCGTCATATTCAGATGAATTTTGGTGGAGTTGGTCATAACACTTATAAATGACTTCAAAACATGCTACCCTGCCTATGATACTATTCTGTGCGCTGTTCAGTTTGTGTGCTAAATTACAGAATCTCCATTCTGGTTTTAATCACTTTCTTGACTTATAAAATTGTTTCCAAAGCTCACATCGTAGTACTTGTATATTATTCAGCTATTCTTATTCATTTTGATCTACTTAAAAACACCTTCATTATAATGTACAAAAGTATACCATGGAAGAAACGCTAAATATGTCAATAAAATATCTGTTCCGCACGGTTGATACTGAGATTGTAGCATTATTCCCAAGATGAATACAACACAAATCATTAAACAGAGTCCTTCCCCTACCTTGACTTCCTCGTATTCCCTAAATCCCACCCCCTCAGCTTTAACCCTTGTTCATCTTGTTTTTGCGAGGCAAGCCCTCTTTTCCCCACCATCCGCAAAGTAAACACACGAAGAGAGCTAGTGAGGTTCATGTTCTGTGCATGAAAGCAACCCACGACCAAAGCTACTCTGATATTAATGAATCCGGCGCGAGTTTTCTTGTCTGTCTGTCCACCCGTTCGTCTCAAAAGCCTTTGCCCAGCTCTGAGCCAGAGAAAGCCTAAGACTCTTAATTTCAATATGTGGCTAGTTCGAATTTGCCCTATATAATCCCAGTCTTAACTAGCAAACATTTTCCTGTAGTTTATTGTCCTACCTGTCAATTAATATGAATTCTAAATAGAGTTTAGGAAAGCCCAATAAACCCTATAAATAATGCAGCAGTATTCGTCTTCTAGCATTAGGATTGACTCTGATAAACAGCAGTTACAGGTTAGAGATGCCCCTTTCAGGTTACCAACAGGCCTTATTTGACATATGTGGTTATGTTGGAGACTGACTGGACATTTTAGTGTGGGTTCGTCAATTGCAGTTTTCAATCATTTTAACAGATTTACAGTCATCCCAATTGCATACTTCCAGATTCTGTGGAGGGTGAAGAAGACTCATTAATAAACAAATTCACTTTCCCCAACCGAGAATACCTTCCGGGACCACCTGATTTTTAGATGTGGCAAGGAAACCCCTTAAGCTTTACAGAAAACTAGAAAATTATGATCTCAAAAATAGCTCTAACGATTCTGATTAGAATACCATATGTATGAGATGCTTTCGTGCCAAATGAAACAAATTTTGCATAACCGGTAAACCATAAGATATGGACGAAAACTTGCTTCAGAAAAATGTGCTGAAATCCTTTTATGTGGAATTAACCATTTTCCAGAAAACACTGCCAATTCAATTTCCTCACTGAGCGGGTGCAAGAAATGTGTGGATACAGAAATACATTTTTAACATTCTTTACGACAAGGTATATGGTTATCATCACTACAACTGTAACTGTAGCTATCATAATATGAAGCGGCTGTGCGAAAATTAAAGGGCGGTTAAAACATGTGGTAACCCATTCGTGGCTTTGCTTTTCTGCGCTCCTAGTGCCGGAATTCGGACGGTCATATCCCACTCGAAGGTACATTGACTCCATGTCTCAATATACTGCTGTTTTAGTGGAGACACTCTGGCACTTCTATTGATTTAGTAAACGTGGTACGTCACTTATCTGTGAAAAAAGCGTGTGCTTATTTTCAAAGTTCCCTCTAAACACGAATGTGGTCGCATTTCCCAAGTCTGTTCCTACTGCAAGAAAAACTATACATGCGGTTGTGATTAAATTTGAAGCTTGGGATTTGGTGTTGGACAAGTAATCTAATAGATCAGTTTTAACCAAAAATAAACTAGATGAATTCGGTGTCGCTTTGGAACGATTGTCTCGTAAATCGCTAATCAAACAGGTTTACATCCATCTTCCGCAAGAAATCCTACATGCCTGTTAAAACAAAAAATGCTATCGTTAAATTCTAGTGCAAGCGTCAAGACAAAATGATCCCTGTAAGTGAGTACATTCCTGCTATTGAAGAAAGTGATTTCATTCATTTAGTGCTAGTAGAGTAACAGTATACATTTTTTTAACAAAAAGTTAATGTTGTCCGATATCGGAAATTAATTCTATATCCACTCTGTGATCACTGGACAGGATGGTTGGTTTCAACAGGATTCTTCAACAGCACATTCGGCTACGGAACCACTAAATGGGAAAAGACAGAATCATAAATGTTGACCTGTGATCACTGGTTTTCCCACCTAATAAGTTGCGATTCTTTGAAAGCGAAAGCCGCATACAATAGAAATTAATTGGTAAGCTCATTCAAGAAATTACAAGCATTTCTGCTTCTGAGCTTAGACGAATAAGAGAGAATAATTTTTCAACACATGCTGCCAGTTTGAGAGGAAAAGGTCAATATTTCCAGCAGCTACTATAAAGTAGGTATTTTAGTGTGCCTCTGACGGCAGAAACTTCCTAGCGACTCTTCCAGTGGTAAGAGCCATCAGAATTGTCAACTGTTTCGGCGGCAGTTCAAGCTGTGGCAACCGGCGCGGTAGCCGGTGTACGGTGCCCACTATATATCAGTGAGACAGACACTTTTTAATATTTAGATAATTAAATTAGGAGAATAAGTCCAATGCCAAAAAACAAACATGACTGGAAACAAAAGGATTTTAAATTCTCACCAACCTGCTCTTAATTGTTTCACTGGTGGTAAATGGGAAGTAACTTCATGATGGTAATGAAAATATTTGATCACATCTGGTTAGTCGACATAAGTTTTACAAAAAGAAGTATTTGACTACAGAACTAAACAGAAATAATGGATCTTATAGTGGTATTAAATGAAAAGCTATCTCACACACGTACACACGGAAAACAGCTTCTGTGTGATAATGTAAAATACAAGAGCTCAGTTTCAATCTTGCGACAGTGACGGAATTCAACACCTAAATTCACTCATCAGTAAATATGGCAAACATTTGGTCGCTTTTCTTTACCTTCAAGGATACTTACAGTAAAGAAAGCAGTGTATTTATATTATTGTTGGAAAGATAGCGTCAAATTGAAAAGCTCAATACCATAACCAGGGTCAGAACCGCGGATCCTCGGCTTTCTGTGCCGTTTCTTTCGCAAATGCAACAATAATAATGTAAATTCCGCAACTAATTCTATTTCTCCCTGTACACTAGACAACTCACTTTTGGATAATCTACCCTAGTCACTATATTTTAACCTTAAAATTAATTTTAAGACACTTTATCAACAAATTATTAAACTGGAAGAGATTTAGGTTGAATTTTCTCTAATAAATAACTAATTTTGAAGTATCACACACAAAAGGTAACCACCAGCAGTGTTATTTAATATATAAAAATGCTTTTTCTCACTTTCGTATTACAACTTCTCACATTTATTGATCACAAAATGTGCTTCCTGAATGGAAAAGTATATAACTGGAAAAGGTTGAGAACATTTCTTGCCCGCCTCGGTAGCGTAGATGGTAACATGTCTGCCTCACGTTCAAGAGGTCTCGAGTTCGAATCTCTATCAGGGTGAGTTACCTGGATAAGGTTTCTCCGGCCTTTTCCCTTATACTTAAAGACGAATGTAGGGTAACTCTAAGCTCCATGGACCTTGGGCCCATTTGTGCAATATTTCACCCATTTCATTCATGGTCCGATATGACTTTAAAACTTAAAGGACGTAAATTACAAAAAAAAAAAAAAAAAGAACAGTTGTTCTTCAAAGATGCAGAATTCCGTTGATTAAGGAAGAAGCTGCCCTATCTGTTTTCTGAGCCCGTGGTATAAGAGCTCGCTAAAATGTTTTAAAGTAGACGTATATTATTGATATTGACACGACAGTTTTATAGAGGTATTGTAATTTGCAAATATTATAGGGCAGCATTGTTCAGCAAAGCGCTCCAAGACATCACTGAAAACTCTCCCTACACAGCACACTTTATGAACGACAAACATATATGCACAATAGAAGCGATAATGAAATCACGTTACGAGAGGGCCATCCACTTGAATCACCAATTTCATCAGTTTCGCAATCACTGTAAGACGGTTTGTATTTTAAGGAAAGGGATGTAATAAGCCAATAGTTCTTTAACAAGTGCCTTTTCTGAAAATGAAAACACGTTAATCTTTTTTGTCAAAAGACCTGATGTGTTTGTATCCTCATATTTCACTCTACACATTCATATACAACCTAACGGTACAAAACTTTGTTCTCTACTTGTTCTTAATGGAGATAAACGTACTGCGCTGTTCAAGAGGATTACTCACTGCTGAATCGAATCACCTTTTATACAGCGTAATAGCATGACAAGGTGATAAATAGATCGGTATGTTACATTTAAAGGCCTTCATTGCCTACAATTTGTCTTTTTGTAGAGCTTCTGCAAAATTTACTTACGGAAGTTTATTCTTCTATCTATTGGATGTTTTAAAAATAGATCTCGCTGAAATACTTTCATGTGATATTGTGTTCCAGTGTATTATGGAGGTAATGGAAACTAAATGGATAGTCATATGTTTAACAACCGTCTCAGTGTAGCTATGCTGGGCCATCATTCTTTACTTTTCCGAGGCATCGTGAAATGCCAAAGAATAGCGACAGCACGAAGTTTTGATAACATCGAATATGTATAAAATGGTTAATATCACAAACACAGCATTATACACAATTTTATGGAATAAAGCGGACTGTACACAATATCCATGGCAATTCAAGACAAACAGTGAATTAATTTATAATACCTTAAAATGCCAGCATTTTAATCAATATCTTATGAGGTGTTTTTGAAAGTTAAATAATGTAAACGCTTAACCAGGTGAAAGGGAATCCTGTTATGGTACCTTGGAAGATACATTTAGTACCAATTTGCTAGTTTTCAGACTTCTTGTTTTTGAGTGATGATGTTCAAACCCACACAGACACACACACACTCACACACACACACACACACACACACACACACACACACACACACACACACACAGAGAGAGAGAGAGAGAGAGAGAGAGAGAGACATATATATATATATAGAGAGAGAGAGAGAGAGAGAGAGAGAGAGAGACATATATATATATAGAGAGAGAGAGAGAGAGAGAGAGAGAGAGAGAGAGAGAGAGAGAGAGAGAGAGAGAGAGAGAGAGAGAGAGAGAGAGAGAGAGAGAGAGAGAGAGAGAGAGAGAGAGAGAGAGAGAGAGAGAGAGGGGGGGGAGGTACACGTACCCACATGTATTTCTAAATGATTTTCTTTTGAATTCAAAGCACATATTTCCAGTGAAACATCCACATGGACTTTTTCAGAAGAATCCAATACCTTCTCTACCTATTATGTATCTACGAGGAAGAAAAAGAAATAGATAATGAAATAAGGTAACAAATAAAAGTGAGTTAAATAGAGGTAAGCATGAAGAAATAAGGAAAGCAAGGGAGGAACGGAAAGAAGAATGGAAAGAAGGAAGAAGGGAATATTCCGGTTAAATATTATATAACACCACAATTTGAACTGAATAGCTTCTTGTAACTGGGAATCGAGATTCAACGTTATTGTACTGATGTTTTCCCAGAGCACTTAAAACCCGAGTGACTCCCGGGGCATATTGCCATGACTACATTTACGATAATCTTTAATATGAAACCCAACAATTTCGTGATTGCTCGCTATTAAAAGACTTGCAGACTGTGTATCACAATGCCCGCCTCGGTAGCGTGGTGGTAACATGTCTGCCTCACGTTCAAGAGGTCCGAGTTCGAATCTCGGTCAGGTTGGGTTACCTGGATAAGATTGTTTCCGGGGATTTCCCTTATCCTGAAAGACGAATGTCGGGTAACTCTAAGCTCCATGTACTCAGGGCTCATTTGAGCATCATTTCACCCATTCCATTCATCATCCGCTATGACTTAACGTTGGAGGACTAAATTATAATAACAACAGTGTATAACAGTATTTTGAAGTAAGTCGTTGATAAGCATTTAACGCCCTTTATATTGACGTGAAATAGAAGCGGAGGCATATAATGGATAGTGAAGACAGGGATGATATGAGATCTAATCCCTCTCTTGTATCTTGGGAATTGCACGCATCCTGTATGTAAACACTGTTCCGGAACCGACCCTAGCATTCGAATTCTCTAACATTCACATTCCCTACTTCTTATTCTGCACATGCACACAATACGGCACGAAAATACTTCTCTGCTTTTCAACGAATCGCATTCTGATCTGTTCTGACTGCGCCATGTTTACGTTGACTTTATTCTTTGCGGAAATCATGGAATGAAAAAATAAGTACAAGTCTATTATTCGTATAGCTGTGTTTAGAGTAGGTAGCGTAAAACAGATCAGCCGCATCGCTAAATGGAAAATTTTCTTGGATTTTGTTGTATTTAGCGACATTTATTGTATTTAGTGGTTTTCTAACAGTCCATACCCTCATTATGTATATTTCGTGATACTCTTTACAAACATTTTCAGTGTGTTTTTCCACATTTTTCTTATCATGTATTCTATGCTCTCACCAATCCTCACATATCTCGCTCTTCTAGTGAACTACTGTTTCCTCTTATGACCTAACCTATCCTCATCTTCATCTAATGTATATAAGCTCAACAATTTCTATATGATTTTTTACCAACTTGCAGTGATTTTAGATGTTTTGTGTCGTATTTTGTAAGATAACAAGAATGCTTTTACATTTTCAGCCATATTAAGATTTTTTATGCTACTTTACAAGGTTTTGGGGTATTTTGATTGCGTTTGCGGGTTTTAAGCACCTTTCAGGATATAGATTGCATTCCTTATTGCATTCCTTATTGCATTCCTTATATCCGAATATAGCTATCTTCTGGTGCATTTCGGAGGCAATATAGCTGTTTGAATCTCAATTTCAGCACATGTTGAGGTACTACTATAGATATCTGAACTACTTCTTACATTTCATAGTTCTTCGATATTATTTCGAGGCACAATTTCAAAGCAGTTTTTACTCCATTTCTGTGCATTTTAGCTACTTAGGCACATTGTGGCTCTTACAGTGTTTGGCACCCTGCTGCTGTTACTTTTGTCACTCATAGAAGCATTTATGGTGTTCTAAAAAGTATTTGTGGCCGTTTTCTCAGAAAGTTTGCTCATTTTATAGGCACTAAAGCTGCTCTTATGCCCATTTATTTTGTTTTAAAGACATTTTACTGGTTTTATAGCAGCTTCTATGCTTTATTATATCTTCATCACTTTACAGGCTACTGACTTTTTTAAAGATATCTTTTAGCTTTCACATTTTATTATTATGCGAGTCTTCTGATGCGGACATCTGGAGTATAACTAAGGTAGCATTTTTTCCAGGGCGTATCGCGTTAGTCTAAGATAACCTCACATTATCAGATACATGACTACACCTTTTTTATTACTTTGGTTATAGTTTTGATTCCAATGGTGGTATTTATACTACTAATATTGTTCTTTAACGCTGAGAGAGGTAATTTAGATCTTTCTAAGGTTATTTAGGATGCTTTTGTTAATCTCAGTATCTTTACTGGTCTCATATTTATTTATCTTTCTTCACAGTACCTTTTTAAAAATATTTTATATGTTTTAGTAAGATTTTATGACTGTATAGATGTGAGTACCTTTTCAGAGATCTCTCACAATTTTTAACAGCCATCGTTTTAAATTTTCTTATGGTAACATCTAGAGTACAGTTCTTGGTATTCTCTTGTGCATATATCCACAGCTAACTTAACCTCATCATCATGTCCCTCTGAGCTGTTACATTTTTATTAACTCTCGTTGCGATTTTTCCTTTCATCTTCCACGCCCCGCAGAATAATATGGAAAATCTAAACTTTTCTTTCTTTCCTTTTTTTAATTTACGTCCTCCACCGTTAACTCATATCGGTCGATGGGTGAAATTATGCTCAAATGAGCTTAAGGTCCGCAGAGCTTAGAGTTACCCGACATGAATTATTTTTAGGATTAGGGAAAACCCTTAGCCATATAAGGAGCATTTTCATGTATACAGACATTCAATATTAGGCACTCATTGGCACTTGAGACTCCAGCACAGTATGTATGCGTTTCGAGGTCAACGCACGGTAGCATGCAACAATGATTATTATGAAAATCCAACGCAGGGTACTGTCGTTTATATTAAAATATTCGGATAAATACCATACTTTTTAATACCAAGATTAATCGGTATTTGTAATTTCTATGTTTTTATCAGTCTTTAAATTTATAGAAGCATTTTTGCGATTCCTTAAGGAAAACTGCATAATAATTAAGGGCTCTTTTGAACCAAGTGATATGTGTTATTTTCATACATGCCAATGGTGATTCCTTGAAATCGTTTGGTACGAAGACCTGTAATACCCAATATTGCCCTACTGGCTAATTACTGTTGCCTTAATCTTGAAGTTACTTTCTTTCCTTCTCTCTCTCTCCCCCCCTCTCTCTCTCTCTCTCTCTCTCTCTCTCTCTCTCTCTCTCTCTCTCTCTCTCTCTCTAACTGTCTCTCATTCGCCTAAATGTCTGGAACCGTAAACTTGAGAGGAAAGAATGTTTTAAGAATAATAAGAACCAAACAGTAATAGTTAGTTTAGTTTCATCTGTAATGACGTATGTAGTTAGAACGAGTGTTAAATAACCTTCAATGAAAAGAACACACAAGCACCGAAAGGTGCGTAGTTTAGCGTAATATTAACTCTAAAAGCTGTCACTGAAGTCAACTGTTCGGTGATCTTCATATAGTTTAAAGAATAATAAGTTGCCCATAAAGACATATAATAAAAACAATAATTATTACCTAACTTAAAGTGTCTGAAGACATGAAAATGGGAATGAATGATAGAGAAAGTAAATATACTGTCATATTTTAAGCCAATTAAGTTTGTTCAGTCACTAAAAAGAGCAGGTACTAAAATCTCCAGTTATTCTTATTTATTTTAATAACACCCTGAAGGTCAGGAATAATAGCTCAATAAAATACTTATAATTACGGTGAAATATATATGAAGCTGTAGTTAAGCTGCTGTATATCTAAATTTCTACACCATTTCTTCACAGAAAGAGCTTAACATGTACCTATATGTATAGTGGTGCATACATTTCATTGTTGCAGCATAAAAAGGAAAGGTATATCGTTACTATGAACATAAATCTCCCTTGATGTAACACAAGGTTTCAAAATTTTCTGTTCCACTGTATCCTAGCAGACGTAATATACCTATTTAATTACTTAGGAAACCTGACTACTGTTCCTGGTAGCTATGGGAGTACTTAGAGCTTATGGATTAGTAGTAGTAGTTTACTCACCGTGGACGTCCACATCTATCCAAGCGACCATAGGCCTCTCCAGAGCGTCGTTTGTGGCACGGCACTCGTAAGTTGCTTTGAGGTCACCCCTACCGAGCGTTAGCTGGACCTTGTTTCTACCAGTGCCAACGCTCTTAGCGCCGTTCTCTGTACTGTATTCACCTGAAAAAAGTAAGTATTTGCCAATCAATTAGTTTTGGAGCAGTGATCGTTTCTTTAATTTTTGAGACTAAATTTTATACATGTAATACAGTAATAATCCATCACTGAGTTAACACAAGTGAAGTGATTCTCTTAGAAGACCTGCGCGAAACGCTAGAAGAGCTGAAAACATTGAAAATTAGAAGGTAGAAGGCAGAATAAGAATTTGAAGGAAATTAAAAATCAAATGAAAGAGGGACAAATTGAAATTTCGCGGGCAAAGGAAGCTTTAGGAAACATTCGAAATGAAGCGGGAAAGCAAAGAGAAAATTACAGTTCATTCGGGCAAGGAGGCCCCTTCCATAATAAAAGATAAGATGAAGTAAGAGAGAGAGAGAGAGAGAGTGAGAGAAAGAGAAAGAGAGAAATGGAGGTCCAGTGCTTAAGCTATAATGCAAAAATCATGGGGAGAGGGCACAAGTATCTTGTAACACGTAGAAAGAATCATTCAGATGCTCCTGTACTTCTATAAGTAAGCTGTTGGGTCAACTTCCTTGGAAATAGTAGGAACTTAGGCATATTTATCTAAAAATGCCATAACATATTACAAAATTAGAATATGTACGAAATTGTAAAATATATAGAGTAAGCACGAAGAATGTAGTTACAGTGCAGAGAAATAGGTAAAAGAAAGCAAATACAGTGCTTAAAAAATGACTCGAAGATACAGTTTACATAGAATCTACAAGAAAAATAAAGAGACATTGTATTAAAAAAACTTTATTGTTGGTGTACATTGGTGCAAGACTTGAAAATTCTTTTATAAATGTTTCTGATTATATAAAAACATTGTAAATTAATTTATAGAAGGTCGTATGGGAACAAATCGAAAAATTGTTGCTTGTGTAAATATTAGCCGGTTAACAAGAAGAGAAAATGAGAGAGATAGTGCGAAATCATATAAAACAAAATATACATTTAATTTAAGGAATTGTTGTTCTTTGAGTATAAGGGGATACAAAATCTGCAAATTTGATATTCAGAACCTTCGCAAATGTACTTGACTGACTTGAACAATTTTTTTGTTATATATTATTGTGAAGAAATTTTTTGTATCATGTACAAAACCCTTTGCAGTGGGAATTGCACGAGAATGCAGGGTTGCTAATTAATGGCATTATAATTGCATATACTTGGCATTCCTATGCTGAGCAAGAAGCATTATTTCTTTTATTGCGGGATAGGAAAATAATGTGTATAAAGGAACAATTTTCATACCAAATTATGGATAACTTCAATAAATGCATATTTTAATATGGAACAAGAAATTAAAATAATATATAATCATAAAGTAATAAGGAATTGACTAAAAGAACATATATAGAATTGACAGACTATGTGAATAATAGTTTGACTACCAGGTGGCACAAGTGCCCCGTCGTTCACGTAAGCAGATAACCTTTGTAGGTGAAAACAGTTTCAGAACAAAGCGGAACGCAACAAAGTTCACTTACACTACTGCGGTGCGTTTATGCGGTGTTTTCCCATTGCGCGCTGCAACTGTCTTAATGCAAAAAGAGATATCTGCTTGCCTGAATGACGGGGCAGTTGGGCCACCTGGTATGCACGAGAATCATTGGGATACCAAGTACTTAGATAGGTAATTGACAACATCCTGATTTCATCTTGAAAATTCTTGGATAACCACTCGGTTTACGATGCGTGTCTATCGACTGGTTAAGTATTTAGTAAATGTGACAGACCTATACTTCGGCGAAGGGCTTTCACATGAAATATAAGCGGATAGACATATAGGCAACTGGAGAGAACTTATAAGGTAAGAGTGACACTATTTCTCCGCATAAGTAAAAGCAAAATCGGCGGGGGGGGGGTGGACTACAGGACTTCCCCGGCGGCAATCAAACCGGTGCAGAAGCGTGTATCTACAAGAAAAGCTGCATCAATTATATAACAAAATAGAAAAACGTTTTAATGCTTATGGGAAACCAAGAGCGGTAATTCATAATATCTCTGGGAATTTTATTCAGCTAAAACCTTCAGTTCTGACAATTATGTTAAAAAATGATTTCTGCAACTCTTGGATAGTAAATATTTTGTATTAAGTATCTAAGGCAACCATGTTTAAAATAAAAACACTATCACACTGAGGCAGTCCTTGCCCGTTGAGCACCTCGTTGAGCCCTCCCGGCACTCAACACCTCATAAGATATGACATGTGATAGGTGAGGACTACGGATGGGAGGTTTCCAACAGGTCGGGGTTTTTCTCAGGGTAGGTCTGCATGAGTACTCGCTTTTGAGTTCCAGGGAGTGGGTGCGTCCTGACAGGGTGTGGGTATTATCACATATAAGACACCACGACCTTTGAATACCAAGTTTATTGTTATAATTAGTCCTCTCCACTCGCCACTATTGACGATGTTATTCGCACATTAGGCGCGAGATTTGAGACTTTCACATTGCTGCGCGCATGACACGACTTATATGTATCGGTGTACGCGTTGTTCCTAAACGTCGGTAGTGAATTACTTCGCATAACGTAGTATTTCCGGAGGATTATTAAACAAAAGAACAGAGTTTGGTAACATCTAAATGACGTTGTAACGAGTGCAGTTTCTCTCATTCGCTACCACAGAGTGTTCAATAACCACTTATTGTGAGTTACTCCGTCTATCCACGAACGCGGACTCTGATGAAATTTCTGTACTTGTTGCCTCCCTCACACGCCGAAACAGAGTGATTTTCCTAGCAAACATCGAATGTCGCCATTACACGAATTTCCCCTTCCTTTCGCCGAATTTTGGACACTTTAGAGGTCACGTGACCGGTTGCTTGTCCCTTATAGGTTGTGTTTTATCCCTACTCTTGAATAAATAGCAATTTCTAGTGTATGAGGCATGTATTCCACGCGAATTTCTCTTTCCCACAGTCTAGCTAATTAATGCATAAGCATGTTTGGAACTGTGTGCCTTAGATTCCAGAGTCTATTCTCTCGTCACGTATTATATTCAGGTCAATACTTAGGCTGGCGCCGAGGGTGTATCCTTGGACAATGCCACTTTTGTCGGCTAGAAATACCCAAAGAACCTGTCTGTGCGAGACAATGTTCATTTTGCCCTCTCCCTTAACACGTTGGGTTCATGCTTTTAATAATATATATTGGGATTGCCTGTTTAGTATCTGCACTTGTATGCTTAATCATTATCCTATATTTATTATAACTTTAATTCATATTGTGGTATCTATCCGCCCTTAATTATGCATGTAATAAGACTTTCGGGGTTATTATGATGGTGTTGTGCCTAATAGGGACGGTATCATATGCCCTTCTGATAATTTAGGACAGGGCTTTTATATTAAAAGTCACTTTCGAAATTCTCAGAATATCCCATCATTGTGTGAGCTGGTTGGTGTATGCGTGTATGTATACTATGATATGCGTCGTCGGTAGTGAACGAGTGGAGATTAATTACATATTAACTTATACAAAGCCTTACATGAAGTGCACAAACAATATTTCTTAAAACTATTACAATGAATCATTACACAGTGGTTCAGGCTTTGTCCCTGACATACCAGGTATTTGACCATTGTCTCTCTGTCCTGCCGCTGTTCTCTTTTCCGGCCATTATCTCTACATGTCCTTTATAGTTCACAAACAGGTTTTTCGAGCTTAGCAACCGCTCAACAAAGATATTTGTGTCACTAACTACATTGGAATTCCATTCATTCTTTCATTACCCATACACAATATAACACTCATATGAAACAATTATTCCCTTGGTTAAATATACAGATCACATAGTTTTTTTTATTTATTTTTTATTCCTCCATTTGTTGCCTTATTACACATACCTTACTTTATATAAATTGTTTTCTTTTATACATATTATACGTGTACTTTCTGGCCTAGCTACCAATTTCACATTCATTTGGGAGATTAAGGGGTCCTTTCCCAATTTTACGCTCTACGTGGGACTTGCTTAATGCTTTCTCGTCGCAACAACAAAGAAGGAGGGAACGAAAGAAAAGAAAGAAAGCATACTCGAAGGGACATACTTATTCATTTGATAAAACTGCGTTCTCTTCCCATTAGATCATCTGTTACAGCCTTATTCTCTCTCACTAATTTAATCTGAATACATCTATCTCAATGCCATTCCCTCGCGATAATGCCTGACGGTCTATGAGTCACGATTGTGTCGATTTACGCGCCTCCTTGAATGGGCGTATCGAGTCAAGATGGTATTTCCCTACTTCTCGTCAGTTCTAATGTCACCTAGTCTAAATGTTCTGTCACCCACGCAGCTGATTATCTCCAGAGGTCCTTTCCATAACAAGTTCAACGTCTTATACTGTTTCTTCAGCAGTGAGGACTTGTCATAATTCCTAACCAAAACTTTGTCTCCTGCCAGCGGTTTCCAAGTATGTGCGTGTCTCGTGGCTTTGCTCTTTCGTTTGTTAATTCTGTCTGTTATTTTTTTAAAGGCTCGCTTAATTCTTTCTGCTTCCGTTTCTTCAATAATGGGTAAGGATTTTGGGACGCCCTTTATTATTGGGTCTGGTGACAGTCCGGTCATGAGCTGCACCGGTGGACATCCATGGCTGGGGTGTACAGAATTATTCATAATCCATTGAACTTAGTGTAGATACTCAGGCCATCTAGCGTGCTTTACATGGCATAATACTCTCAGGTACGTATTCAAGTCGCGCATTGTGCGCTCGGAGGGATTACTTTGTGGGTGATAAGAGCTTATATAGTATAGTTTGACATTTGTTCTTTGAGCGTGTTAACAAACTTATGTCCATGGTGTACAGTTGCATTGTCCAGCAAAATTGCATCCATCTTGCCATACCTAGGGATGTATTCCTTAACTATCTTTTCTGCGCATTTGGCGCTGGTTAACCTCTTTAGTGGGTACAGGGTTACAAACTTCGTCATTACGTCAACCATGACGAATATGTACTTTAGGCCAGTTCTACCTGTGGGCAGTGGGCCATGTTCATCCAGAGCGATCATTTTCAAAGGTGAATCTCTAGATATGGCCAACGGTGCTCTATCGAATTTAATATTAAGGGGCTTTGCCTTCTGGCAGATCTCACAAGTGGATATAATTTTTCGGGCCTTTCTTCCTAATTTTGGCAAGTAGAGGTGTTCCGATATGGTTAAGCACGTTCTGTCTACGCCTGCGTGAATTAATGCAACATGGTATGCCTCAATTACCAACTCCTCTAATTCGGCGGGTATATATACTTTCCAGGCAGGTACGTGCCTTCCATGTAATTTGTATATCTTATTTTCAAATAAACCTAACTTTCCTTTGTTTTCTGGTCCAATTGGGGGCAGAGTTTCCCGAATTTTGGCCAATTTACTGTTGTTTCGCTGGTATTCCTCTAATCGTTTCAATTTTGTAGCCACTCTGTCATTCAATTTTAAGTCTAATTTCATTATTTTGACTTCTCGTTGCGCACTTGGTACAGTCTCGGGAAGGTTCTCACCCATGCTTATCCTCGAAAGAAGGTCACTAAAAATATTACAGCTTCCGGGGATGTGCCTTATATCTAAACGGTATGACATTATCTCGTGGATATACCTTGATATTTTTCCACTGGTCATCTTACAATTCTTTATAAATGCTAGGCTCACGTGGTCGGTGTATATGATGACTGGTTTGTTATAAATATAATGTTTGAACTTTTGTATTCCGTAAAATATAGCACCAATCTCTTGCTTAGTAACACATGCTATTCTTTCAGCAGCGTTTAGCGACCTGGACGCTGTCGCAATGACGTGGAGCTCCCCTTCGGGGTATTCCTGGGTTAGAATGCACCCGTATGCAACCATTGAAGCATCGGTATACATAATGAAAGGCAAGTCCGCTCTGGGGCGTGTTAATAATATCGAGTTGGCAAACAACTGTTTCAATTTATTAAATGTATTCTCCTCTAGGTCCGACCAACTCCATTTAGTGTTCTTTAACAACAGTGCCCTCAAAGGAGCCGTTTCCTTGGCATAATTTATTAAAAATCGGCTCTGGTATCCTAACACACCTAAAAACTCTTGAAAGACATTTTGTTTCCTAATAAGAGCAGATGTACTTTTTAAAATGTATGGATGCTTAACGTCTTAAAGTACAACAGATTCATGTGTTTTCCTTCTTCTGATTAGTAATAGTTAGATGTACTTATTTGAAATTCAATACATTAGAATAGAGGAAAGAGAAATCGTTGAATTACTCGCAGTTGAATATGCCAGCATCTTTTGTCCCTTTTTACCTCATTTGAACACACACACACACACACACACACACACACACACACACACACACACACACACACACACACACACCACATCACATCACATAAACTCGAGAACGGCTCAAAAATCTGAAGTGATAATGCAAGAGTTTATTAACTCAATATACAAGTTAACACGCAAACTTTTACGGAACACACACACACACCTTCTTTTGTTTACGAGTCCAACTGTGAAAAAGCTAATGAATAACGTCATCGAGGCAATAATTGTCAAGGGGAAGTGCAAAGGAGAGGATATCTTGATCCCGCGTATTCCGATGATTCCAAAGGATTTGCCCTTTGACTTTAAGCGTCTTCAATTTCCCTTGCGTTTCGCCCTTGCGATGACCATAAATAAATCGCAAGGACTGCCATTGGAAGTTTGCGGAATCAACTTCCAGTTTTTTTGTTTCATGGACCTCGCGTGTTCGCGCGCCGGAATACCATCATTGTTATAGATATATTTACGCACTACAAAAAAGCCAAAAGTATTCTTTATGAGAAATTTTTAAAGTGATTAGCTTAATATTAACTGTGCTGTATCTAACCTTCACCCCAATTGCAGAATAAATAGCTCATAAATCCGAATTCGTTTTATTTATCTAGATAAGTTCAGAAAACTTTTATTGCCGGTATGAAGTTCGCCGGGTCAACTAGTTCGAGATGTATGCTTTACTACTCACGAAAATATCTTAATCATTTAGATAATATTTTAATCAAAATGTTAGAGCCCTTTACAAGGTTATTCAAAACGAAAGGAAATTCTTACGTAAAAAGGTAAATTTGGGTTTGGTTTTATTTTAAATTTGTTTGTGTGGTATCTTTCAAAAGTACAGTATATCTCCACATCCTTGTTTACATATAACACAGAGCCACGCACACACAATGTTTTCTTGGTTTTTCCCCTTCTTTTGAGGTTTTTCTTGAGGAAATCTCATACGTTGTAATTCCGTAGAAATTACTATATTTAATTTTCGGGTGAATTGCAATACTTCCTCTACCTACATTCAGCAGTTACTGCAAGTGAAAACACGATTGCGTAAAAAAAGGATAACTTATGTCAGATGTTTCCAGTACTGTGTAGCTAGCTCGATAGCATCTAAGAAACTATACTCTAAATCACATCTTTAAATCGGATTTAAAGTGGGAATGCAATGCCTTTCTCTCGGGCTTTTTGCTAACCTCTTCAAATGTGTGTTTGCGGAAAATGATAGCTTCTAGCACAGAGATATAACTTGGAAGAGAGGATTGTACGCGGTGGAACGAGGGACACTGGAAAGAAAGGCGTTACTTCTTCTGAAGCTAGGCACGGCTATGTAATATTTCTTTTGCAATGCCTTTTACTTTCATTCTTTTCGGTCAATGCCTTTCCTTGGTTTGCTCGGACCTCTTATTCCATTCATCGTTTTCTCTTCTAGTCTAACTTCTGTCATTGCTTCCTTTCTTCCAGCTTATTCTGCGTAACAAATATATATGGAGAGAGAGAGAGAGAGAGAGAGAGAGAGAGAGAGAGAGAGAGAGAGAGATAGAGACGGCATATCTTTGAAAATCACTAAAATTTAAGACCGAAATAAAACTGGCACACATTAGTTAAGCTCATTTTACTCATATTTCCAGTAGTTTATAATTAGTTTCATTTAGTTATTAGATATAATGGTTGAAACAATGTTTCATTCCAGTTTTGAGAATAAAAACTTACAAAATATCATAAAGGAGTAGACATCCTCTACAGAGCAGGAAGGCTCAGGTGGTTTCGTTCGTTGCCCGCATTCGATCCGGGCAATTGAGAGATCCGGGTTCGATTCCCGTGCCGATTTCTCTGACCCATGGGCTTTTTTGTGAGATTTCTGGGGTCGCCATGAAAATGCTGGGTAGGATAATAACATCCCCTGAATGTCTTGTCCCTCCATTTCATCTCCTCGTGTCACATCATCTCTCATCTGGTGGTTTCTTTCAGGGTAGAAGAGTCGGCAGGAGTCTCGGCAGTGCATGGCAGGGTGATATGCTCTGAGTAAAAACTTCCTAATATATAAAATAAGAGATGAGGCTGTCCTGGCGACAAATAGTTTCGAAATGTTCTCGGGAAGCAAACCAGGTGAAAAGACGATTAGAAATCGACGCTTCGGGAGCGTACATCTCAGGATATTTTAATAAATGTTATTACCACAAATGTATCACTAGATATAGCACAAATGTAAGCAAATACAAAACACTAACAATACTCGCATCCTGAACAAAAGACTGTTTTCAGTAAATTAAATGCCAGGTCAGGAGATGGCGCGAGTAAAGAAAATTAATTGGGTCAAAGAAACGTAAATACTTAACTTGAAGGTCAAACTGTATAGATTTGTAAGCCGACGGATTTCCATTTTAAGGTCATTTTTTCAATTTTTTGCAATGTGGCCAAATGATCACTGTGCCTAGCTTTCTTGCACATCTCAGCAGCCTTCGACCTCAAATACAGTCTACCATGGAAGTGCAGAAGGATGGAACTCTTCCATTCTTGGACATTCTTGTTTCAGAAAACAGCAACGGTACACTGGGGCATGCTGTACACCGCAAGCCTACACACACCGATCTCTATCTGTACGCTTATAGTGTTCATCATATGTCTCAACGACTGGGAGTTCTCAATACACTGGTTCACAGAGCTTTGTCTATCTCTGATCCCAGGCACGTAAAACAGGAAACACAGCACCTGAGACTCACTTTTCGTCAAAACGGTTTCTCCGAAGATGACGAAGCCTGGATCACCAGAGCTAAGAAAGGGAAACCTGTAATATAGCAAGCGTCATATAAGCCTACCGCTACAGCCTGCATCCCGTTTACCGGCAATCTGTCCGGCAGAATCAGCAGAATTATCGCCAAATACAACAACAGGACCATCCACAAGCAACCTCCGAAGATTACAAATCTGTTAAGACTAATGAAACGCAAACTGGCTTCCAAGTTCCGGGAGTGTACTGCATTCCCTGTGAATGTGAGACACCGTACATAAGACAAACCGGAAGGACCATCGCTACCAGAATAAACGAAAATGAACGGAGCATTCGTTTAATGCAACCCGAGAAGTCTGGACTGGCAGAGCATTCTTTTGTTAACGACCACAGAGCCAAATTTCGGGAGATGACCATCTTGGCAAAATGCAACAGTTACTGGGAGCGGAGAGTTAAGAAGGCTTTGGCCATTTCCTCTGAGAGGAGCACGCTTAATCCTGATACTCGATTTCAGTTCAGCTCCTCTTGGAAACCAGCGTTAAATATGGAAATTCGTCAGCTTAAGAAGCACAGTTGTATATGTGTGTGTGTGTGTGTGTGTGTGTGTGTGTGTGTGTGTGTGTGTGTGTGTGTGTGTGTGTGTACAGCTTGATCATCAACTTAACTAGTTACGTTTCTTTGACTCAATTTTCTACGCTCATGCCATCCCCTGACCTGGCATTTAATTTACTGAAAACACTCTTTGGTTCAGTGATGCTAATATTGGTAGTGTTTTGTCTTTGTTTATATTAATATTATAACCAGTGATACATTTGTGGTTATAGCATTATTAAAATATCCCGATGATAGGAGAAGTATACGCTCCCGAAAGTTCGATTTCTAATAATCTTTTCCCTAGCTTCTTTCCCGAGAAGATCTTGAACATTCCTAATACATCATTTTCACTTGATCCTACGCAAGTTTTATATACGCCACCAAAATGTAACACCTGACGCGCGTGCAAGCAATGCATGCAGGCATAGTGATATTTACAATCAACGGCGTGAATTGCGGATCCCGATAAAGCACGGAATTTGGATAATATTACTCAGAAATACGCATATTACTGTGTGTTTCTTTTTAATGGATACATGTATTCATTTTCAGGGTGCACGTATTCCTACACCGTTGGCCATTGTACATGTGCCTTGGTCTGTAGCAGGGCTTTTCTTCTCCACGGTAGAAAACAAAATGAATATTAATAAGTGACTTGAGTGTTTCAACCGACGATGAGGCGCACACGACAGGCTTCCTTAAATAGTCAAGACAATAACACGGGATCAAATAGGAGCAGGACTTCCGAGGACCAGATGTCCATTGTAGTTCCAGCTATAGTAGACCATCAAACGCTCTCGTCAGTTATCAGTGTAAGTTGTCTGTTGCAACAGCCTTCTAGGCCGCACCTCTCATCCAGTAGCTGGCTAGTCATAGTAGATGCTCAATGATATAGACCATTCGATTCGACTTTGACTAAAAGCCAGAGCCACTGGTTGCTGTACTGTTAGCCAGCAGCACGGAACTGGAACCGCCCTCTCTTATCGCAACTGCTTCGCATTGAGAGGAGCATACAGGATTCCTATCTCCATGCGCTTGTTGCAATGCTTTTGAACACAAAGCGACACATGCATCCTACTACTGAGTTCCGAATATGTAGTAACCTTTGCTTGCCAGCAGCAATACCTCCGTCACTGCTGCTGGTTTCGCGCCACTTTTTGAGGCACTACATACTTCAGCAGCCAGGCGCTCTCTCCTGTGGCATCAACACAGGCGTACGGGACACCTTTAAAGCCCAATGCTCCAAACCTACGCCAAAATCGCCACCCCAATCTCTGTTCATATCATCACAAAGGACACGACCACCTAAAATATTACCCGCTGAATTCACCCCGTCTGGGATTTACATTCCCAGTTCCCGAACGGTGCGGCTAAGTTACAGCTCTGTAGGGCTTCTACAAAGACATTGGGCACACAGTGTTACCACACTATGAAAGCCAAACATAAGCAGACTCCACATACCAGCATAGGTGCTCCATGCATATTTGTTATGATATATCTATTGGGTAATTACTCCAGCTTCTGAGTCGTAAAGGACAAGGCGCAGCGGACTATGAAGAAGACGATACAGACCAGACTAACTATGCCAAGCTTTCCCGAGTTCAGTTAAGTTATATCAAAGGACAAATTACATAGCTCAATGATTCCATAACCAACGTCTCCTTTTAACCTGCACGCTGCAGTAAAATGGCAGAGTCATAGCCTAGTGTTTTGTCTTTCAATCTCTCCCGTATATAAGGCGGCAGTATTCCCCCTTTTTTGCATCACTCACGCTGGTGCAATGACAGATTGTGCCAGTCTATAATTAGAGCTTCTTTTACACCTCACATTACTTACGGTGGAGGTCCTTTAATGTTGTGGTGCCCAGGAAGCAAGGTTCACGCACCCTATTGCACCTTTCAACACAATGCAAGTTCGTAAATGGATATTTCCTCCTCTCGCAAAAAAAAAAAAAAAAAAAAAAAAAAAAAATGTATGCCAAAAGAGACAGTCAAGTTGGCGAACAAGAGGCAACAGAGGGAAGCGAGCCTGCAACAGCAGCAAAATGAGCTTCTCCCACGGCATCCGTCGGAGAATATACGTAGCCGGCGCAACCAAAGTATTTCCAAACCTTAACTGCCACCTTCCCATCGGCTGGCACATTACTACCACCCAAAGCAATGCACTCTTGGAGTCACAAACATCATGTTTACCTATGTCAGTGCCTTCTTGGAGGTACATCGCAGTCGCCACCAGTAACTCAGGAACATTTTTGGCCAGTCTCCACTATCAGCGGCTCCTCAGCAATTCTGATCATAACTGAGGCTAACAAGACTGCACAAAGCTGGGAAGCTTGTACAATCATCTGGCTAGTGTTTGCAGAACCTGGCGACTACGAAGCACACTTGACGGTGTAATTTACTATATTATAATAGAGCCAACCCAACAATTCTATATGAGTGTACTGTGATAATGCACTGCCGTTTCTGTGTAATTTCAGGCTTGCAGCGGCAGCCTCCGCAGCCGTCTCATGTACTACTAATTTTGCGCCTCCCATCCCAAAGACTTTTGCATTACTCAATCCTTGTAGAAGCACCACCGGTACTCTGCCACCGGCAAGGTTTCCGGCTATATCACGTGCCAGGTCCAGTGCCTATCAACATTTCATCAGCTGTATCCTTGAGATGAGCAACGACACGAGATGCCATTCAGGACCTCTATGTGGAGATACTGCAATTCAGTGCGTGTTTAACCACCTAGGAATATACTACCTCCGTTGTATCCGATAACCTTCAGGACTTGAAAGTGCGTCTAACTGAAGACAACCACCTTTAGGAGGGTACCATCGCCAGCCTGTCAGAAAAAATCGACAGCATCGCTATCCGAAAGCATGCACTGGAAGTCAATTACCACCTTCAGCACTATATCCAAGTAATGGGCACGAACACGTGTCTTCAACACGCGTGCCTCACTGCCGGTATCTGTGTCGTGCGAGTAGCGTGTCTGCCTCACATTCAATAGGTTTCAAGTTCAATCACGATCAGGGTAAGTTATTTGGGTAATGCTTTTTCGGCATTTTTCCTTATCCTAATAGAAGAATGTCTATATTACTATTTGATTTAACCTGCCACGAACAGCTCACATAACATCGCAAGAAATCTCTAGGTACAGGATGGCAGCACGCACTAAACTAAGAATTGGATAAAATCATCAACATATCTAATTATCCCAGATACAAGTAGTATTCTTGCAAGAACAACGGCGATTTCTAAAGGTTGATAAGATAGACAAACTTTGAGTTGTTCTTCATATCCTTCCTAAAGCTCCTGGGTGGCTACAAGAGTCATGGTAAAGACCGCAGCTATACCTCATCCTCAACCCTTACTCCAGCATGATAACAAACTACTTTTCTTTCCAAGTCCTCTCTCTTTTTTGACAAAATTAAGAGGTTCTAAGCTTCGCGGGCGTTATTATAAATATCAGTACCACAAAATCTAAAATATTCAGTTAGCCTAAGGGAATGATATTTAATACCTGAAACGTCACTAACACATCAAATTTACCCTAGCTGCAGGCTCCAGAAAGTTTAGAGTACTCACATGGCCACGAAAATTTCAGCTCATAACATTTCAGATAAAAGCAAGCACCAAACATTTTGAGATCTTTAAATGAAACATTTACTTTATTGTAATCTGAGCAGTGTGATTTATTTCCAAGATAGCCATTAATTTTTGGTTGTATTTTTCAATTCTCTGTCATTTTTAAAGCGCTATCGCTTTTCACTTATCTTTCAAGATATCATGGACAGGGTAAATAATTTCAAGGCCAATATATTACGTTCCGTTTTAAAACTCTTATTACTGTTTTTGGTTTATTTCATCTCTTTAACGTACAACGAAAGTGTATTAAACTGTTTTATAAGGGATTCATTTCAATTAACTCAGAAAAAAGAAGTCTTTGTAAAACCAGCTTGTGGAAGCTATTGAAAATGTATGATGGTAGCTAGAGGAAGACATGTTAATGTGACGTCATATAGTTTTTTTTTCTCAAGCACATGATGTTACATATATGGCTAAGGAATAATTAGGAAGCTATCAAACTTTAGAATTTTAGGACCATGGCTCTCTTTGGGTACTTGTCTTATTCACATGTTTTGAGGTTCCGAATTTTGCTGAGTGGCTAAATTAGCAGCTGGCGGACTGCTCGCGTGTGTTTAACACCAGAAGGTGACCGCAGGTATTTTTAGAACTATCACGTACGGTTACGTCAATTTGGATTGTTATGATTGGGAGATGGCTACGTAGTGTTCCATCGACGTAATGCCAAGTCTACGCGGTAACGTCATAGATGACCCAAATATTTAAGATCACTGATTCCAACCATGGGGGTTCAATATGAGTCAGTTCCGTCCAGGAGTCAACCCGAGTTATCGCTGGTGGGTCATCAGGGGCCTCGCCCTAAAGGAGCTTAACTCCGAGAGTTAGCCGAGGGTCCGTGGAATTCCTCAGCCATACGTGAAACAACGCACCTTTAAAGTAAGCCCTTAGAAATGATTAATATGTTGTAGTATGACTATTTTAAACCCTAAGCCCCTTCAGGGTTAAGGAAATGGTTTGTAACCCATTTGTACTATCAATCAGAATTAGTATCCAGTAAACGGGATTAAAAGTGGATCGTACTAACTTGTATTGTTCCCGTCTCCGGAGTTCTATCCTCTACCTCTTCCGTACCTCCTAGCTATGCTCATAGCTACCGGGTGGATTTTACACCACCTTATTCCACAAAAAAAAAAAAAACCTTAACGTAACAATATATCGTGAGAAACAATTCAGAAGCGATAGGACTAAAGAAGGGCAAGCGTTGATGAATGCAAACCATTAATAACAGATATCTTGGAAACGGTTAATGTCACAAACAGGCTATTTGAAATAAATGTTTGTGATAAGGACACCTAAATTTATTTCCATTGAACGCCTTTATTTAACTCTCAACCACTACCAGTTATAGAGAATCATACCATATGCCTTCCAAATACCATATATTTCCATATATAAATTTTAATTCGTATGTATATGTATGCTTAATATAGGTACATGTGGATAACACTTTCATAGAAATGTTTACGGTATGTTTATGAACAAGCAAAAGTCCTCGAAAAATATTCACTATAAAACTTAGATATCTAGACAACTGGGATAGTTCGGAAGGGACTCGGCATGGAAATTACACTTGGTTTACCTATACGCCCAAGTGGGTCATCCCCGGGCAGGAAGGACGATGCGAGAGGAGACACAAGGTGACCATCCCAAGGAGTCACGATAATACAGATGGCAGGGTATTTGAATTTCACTTAGAAGCTTCCCCCGGCATGCCAGGAAAACGGACATCCCACCATACCGAAAGCTTAGCTTGTGGCTAGGGAATTTCCTTGAGAATCTTCGTGTCTCGTCTTAGGAAGATACTGAACTGACATTTCAGGTTTAGTATTAATTTGGCTATTAATTTTGAATTGTGCTGTCCATACGCAAATGTGACATGTACCTTGTAGTGACAGTGCCTTTTGTGCCTACCTCGGTAGCGTAGATGGTAGCATGTCTGCCTCACGTTCAAGAGGTCCCGAGTTCGAATCGCGGTCAGGGTGAGTTACCTAGATAAGGTTTTTTCCGGGGTTTTCCCTTATCCTTCAAGATGAATGTCGGGTAACTCTAAGCTCAATTGACCCTGGACTAATTTGGGCATCATTTCACCCAGTTCATTCACCGTCCGATATAACTTAACGTTGGGGCGGACGTAAATGAAAAAAAGTGTCTTTTGGGGATCCAGGGAGAATCAAAATAACCATTTTTGGAGAACAGGCATAGTTAAGATTGAGGTAAACCATTTGGGAAACAATTATTGTAATCGAAATGCTTATTTTAGTGGTTGGTAGTACAGTAGAAACATACTCATTCGTATGTAAGAATACAAAATTAGCTTTCATGAAATGCTTGCCACAGACTTCAGTTAGATGCGTTAAGCTTCAATTTCTTATATCGGTGCACTGTGTCAATGGGGGCTTAATTATTTTTGTTCTTGGACGAAGAAAGCGTTAACTATCTAACAATGTGAAGTATAAAAAACTTTTGAGTGGCAAATGCGACTATCACTACCCCTTCTTAACTGTTTGTGAAGAAGGAAAATAAACTGCCTCATTACGCGAGAAGAAACTTCTTCGGTGTAGATGTCTTACTGATTAACAAAAAGTTTGAGCTTTGTGCTAGAAGATGATTCTTCCTTGTCTAAGCTTCGTTCCTCCTTACACTTCAGATGAGGCAAGTGGGAAGGATAAGATCCGGTGCAGAAGTAATGTTTAAAGTTGATTGTTACCTCGGCAATTGGAGGGGCCCGTTCTTATCCCGGTACACCCAAACAGATCTAACGCAGTGAGCCAGTGGCAAGGGAATCTAAAAGCACATTTCGCTTTTCTCATTCTGCAAGGACGATTTGTGGATGCCGATTAGGCGAGGTAAGAGGTGGCAAGGGGATTAGAGTGAATCATGATCCAAGTGCGGTGATTTTCACCGAGAAAAGAGAGAGAGAGATGGGGATAAAAAAAGTCTGGGAATTGCGACTGGAAAAGACTGGCTTGCACACTGCCAAGCCCGGTTGGCTAATAATAGCCCCCTTTCTCCCTCCCCCACTCTTTCTCACTCGACCACTCCTAAACCATTTCTACGGTAAACGCTTAATGTAGGTTTAATTCGCGAAGCATTCCTATGGCAGAGCGGTTTCTAGAGTACTATGCCAGATTACCGCGATGGCGCTGGACACGTATTTTATTGCCTTGAAATGCACATAATTATGTGCTTGGCTAGCAGCCAGTGTCTGCCGTAATGACGTTAACTCCTTTCCAGCAATACACAACCTTATTGCTATTTCAAAACTAAGAGAAAATGTGCATGGCCACACACTCCCTTTACATTACGTCTGACATTTTTACATTAAAGTCGATTATATAAAGCACTAAAATTAATAAAAGACATAATTAAGAAAACAACTATTGAAATGAAAAAGACAATAGGTTTGTAAACCCTATGCGCATAATTTGATTCATCTGAATTCCATTACGACAAATACATCCATTGCATTATTTTTTTTCTTTTTACCGTTTTTAGTGTATTATAAATGTACATGTCATTTTTTGGTCTGACTTCGGTATCAAACAAAAATACGAATACTAGAATACACAAGGATCTAAAACAAATAATACACAAATGTTCGTTTCAAGTGCTTTCTCTATGAAACTAAAATTCTGTAGTATATGTGTGTGGATGTCCGGAAGGTTGCAATGTTTTACACGGGAGCCTAGTTCCTTTCACTGTGTTTTGTTTAAAACTGCCGTTTCAACTTGCAGCATTCTTTGAGCTGTAGCCCCGTATGTGTCACATCGATAACGTATATCGCATCGTACTTCTCCATTAAAATTTTCACATGACAAAATTGCTGGCCCGACCTATACTGGTAACTTTGCTTCCTACATGAATTTCAAAATAATCCTAATATTGGGAAAACGTACGTGGTTATCTAATGATTGGGATTGGTACCCCTTTCGCCCAAAATGTAAATCGTGTTCATAAAAGCTCCTCAAAATTCCAACAATAAAATTTAAGCTCTAAAAGTACAACGGTTCCTTAAAAATCGTAAACATTGTCTTGTAGACGTTTCAATCAAATTTTCGCACCGTTAATACTTCTCTACAAACGCTGATATAAGTATGCAACATTTAATATAAATAGTCAAGTAAGGATTGCCTCTATTGCTCACAAATATTTCGAGGTCACCCTCCCAACATTAAAACAGTAAAATGGTTCATATGAGCACGAGTCTGAAAATAATTATTGCCCATTACAATATAACTGAAAGTTAAAAACATTGCTCAACGTGGCCCCTCTGCTTCGATGCGTACACAAATCTGCGTTTCATGCTATCTGTATTCTGTTGCATATTCCTAGAGTATTCAATCAAATTCTGTGTGAATATTGACTGGAAGTCAATATCCGGAATAGGAGTTGCATGAATCAGGACTTTAAATAACCCGAGAGAAAGCCATTGTATTCAAATCAGGAGATCCAGGTGACCACACGAGGAATCCCATCCGCACACCCACCTACATGAAAACTTATACCTCAAAAATTGGTATCTACTATTCTAATGGCACCCGAATGTGTAAAAGCTATATTCGCTACGTAACTTCCAGAGGCATATCATCAGTTAAATTCTACAACTTATTTGTGAGAACTCCTGAATTCAGTTCAAAGAGAAAATAAATAGCGTTGAATAAGGTAATCATGAGTGATTCCATCTAAACGTTTATCCAGAATATCAGTTGATGTCGGTCCTGTTGTACTTCTTTGGATTTTTCATAGCTCCGGTTAACAAGAATGTTATGGAAATGCTTCGCGAGTAAAACCTGTGAATAAAATGCATGCAAAAGGTTTTCTAAGCACTGTACAATTCTGTAACATGCAAAGGCAGAAAGCTTTCCTTGATCGAGAATGCGCAACATTTAATCCTATTATCCGCTGAAGGAGATAACCATACAGAACATTTTCACTTAAAATTCTACAGACAGTCTACTAAAGCCTTTCCTTACTGCAGTGAGTCTTATGCTATCTGATGATTTGTGTCCATTTTAAGAAGAACTTGTTCAGGGTTAGTTGTTTCCGTTTGACTACTGTTTTTCTTTCTATGACTTTTCACATACACACTATACACATAAACACTTATGCCCAAGGTGGGACTCGAACCCGCGACCGTCTACGTGGCGTAACGCTAGAGACATACGCTCAAGAGCCCACGGCTACGAGGGCTGAAGGTCGTAACTATCTTGGTCTCCCAACATTTAAAACAGTCCTATTAAATAAGTCTGTCCCTCTGAAGCGTTGGTGAAATGCGTGAGAATGTTCGTGAACAAGGCAATCGAAGCCATTTTGTGCAAAGCTCGCCTGATCGTCAGGCGCTTCTATCTGCAAGGAAAACTATGTGGTGTATCTTGGTGTGTTGACTTACAGAGCACATTTTCTACCGCCTTCCGTGCTCTATAACAAACCACCAAACAAAAAACAGTGAAACATTTAGCAGACAGCAATCAAAATAAGTTATAAGCGTAAGTAAGGGCGAAAATCCTTTAATAGCTCTCTAAACACGCGAAGTTTAGACCCATGTTGAAGTGGCCTCGTTTACTGTTTTGACATTGAGAGGACCTCCCCCAAAGTGTTTGACCCCATTAAAGATGCACCTGTATAAAAGTATCTCGGTTTCCACAAGCTTAGTCCAGATCATTCAAACCCTTGCAGGCCCACAACAATTTACTGTGTATTTTCAGCGGTTTCTAGTGTCCGTCCAGAATTACAAAGTAAATAAACGTGCATTCTAAATTTTTAGCGTTACGGCTAAATGTTTCGAATTCTGCTACAGAATGCAAAGCTTAAGTTAGGATGTAAAAAGGACGTTTCCAATATCAGACAGGTTCACGGAAGAAAGAAGAAAAGAACAGAGGAATTAGGGGGAGAGGATGTACAATGAATGCCACCATTAAAGGTAAAAGATATAAAAAGGTACTTGTTTTGAGCCACTCTATCGTAATAAACGTAGCAACACCATAATTCTTCTTTTGGAAGTTAATATTTCCAGTATCCATTAATATTCGAATTTGGTATTCCATATTTTACACAGTATTACGCTTTCAAGTTCACCCACAGTGACATCCAATTCAGGCTTGGCAGAACAAGGTCGCACTTAAGAGAATCGTGGTTTCGTGGAACCGATTAAAGGTTAGATGATTTATTAAACACATGCATAAGCTTCCTTGGTAGTATAGGCTTCGCTAAAACACCCGCACCATCCATGTAGATTTTGAAGCACTTTTCGTGTCTGATAAATGCGAAATTCATTGTACGAAGCTGGTGGCATACAGAGAACTCAAAATTATATTAGAGATTCTTTGGCACTTCCGGTATAAACGGAAATGACTGCAACGTATTTAGTGACAGTCAAACATCCTATATATTTTACATATTTGGATAGTACACTTCAATAGCTTTTCAAGTAGCCACATAGATAAATTTGAACTATTCATTATTTTTAAATAAAAAAGCATGAAACAACTGAGTAAACCGTTTCTTTTATGCTTTCACATGTGTTTTGACTTTCATTTGTTTACATCCATAAACATATGTTTATATGATCTTTTCGTTTACATCCATGCAAACTAGTTTATTTGATTGTCATCTGTTCATATTTTGACTTTGTGGGTACGCAGAATTAAAAGTATAGTTTGATGAAATTCAAAATGCTTTTTATATCCAGTGGAAGCACACTCTGAACAGCCCTGACAGCAGCAGGATGACGTAACATACACCAACACAGTATTTCGTTGCTTCACCACACGTAAACATACAAAAGAATTCACTTTCAAATCACTACATGGCTGCACACACTCGATTATCAGTTCTCGACTTTCAACTCACAACTGACTCAGTCATCCATCCGTGGTGCTATTTATAACTCCGAGTCATTGTTCTAGAATTTAATGGAACGCTCAGTCACAATCACGATGCAGCGGGAAAGTTGAGACTATCTCTGTCTCTTTCTCTCTCTCGGCAAGCGTCCCACTGCACGTCCCGCTATATATATCTCTTTCTTTCGTGCTCACGCGTAGCTCTGTCTCTTTCGCACGGGCCCGGCACTGGATTGTCGAGGCGATGCAAAAATGCCTCAGCGACACTGCTCCCTCCTCAAGGCCGTTCCGTTCCGAACAACACTATCGTAGCGGGGCAGAGGATCCAGATTTTTTGTTTTTGTTGTAATTTTACATCCTCCAAAGTTAAGTCATGTTGGACGATGAATGGAATGGGTGAAATGATGCTCAAATGAGCCCAGGGTCCATAGACCATAGAGTTGCCCAACATTCGTCTTTCAGGATAAGGAAAAACCCTTGAATATACCTTATCCAAGTAACTCACCCTGACCGAGATTCGAATTCGGGACCTCTTGAACGTGAGGAAGACACGCTACCACAACGCTACCGAGGCAGGTAGAGGATCCAGATGTACCACCAACATCTTTCAGCAGGGTACCTTCTGGATGCGGTACACCACGTCGTTAATTCTCTTTAACAGCCGGTGCGGTCCTTGCCACAGTTGTTGAAGTTTCCGGAAGCGTCACTTGCTCCTGACACGGCGGAACAACCAGACCAGGTCACTTTGCCGGTATCCCTGAATATTGGCTTGCCTGTCGTACCACTCTTCATGCGGTCACTCGCTATCACATACTCGATTGCTGGCTGTTTTGCTTCCAGTGGGGCTCCCAAACGGAACGTCACAAGGGAGGCGTAGGTCTGGGCCGAATATTAAGCTTACTGGCGTCATCCCAGTGGTGTCGTGTGTTGACGAGCGGTAGGTCAGCAAGAACTTTGGCACCATCCTAGTATCGCTGATATCTGGCCAAGACCTTCCTCAGGTGTTCTTCTAGGGTCCTGATGTACTTCTCGACTAAGCCGTCCGACTGCAGACCACGGCCACTATGAGGTACATGTCACCTCCGTCGTATACTGGGAACGGTCCATCTGTGTCGACAGCGACGCGTTCGAAAGGCGCTCCAAAGTTGTACTGCATGCGACAACGACTCCTAGTATGGAGGCCGTAACTCGCCGAGCACTCGTGTAATTGACGCAGCATCTCTCAGCGTCTGCTCGGAGCCTCAGGCAATAGTGGCGCTGTCAGAATTTGTCGATCGTACGGTTTGCTCCCAGGTGTCCTCCTGAAGTACCTGCGTACACTTCCTCCAAAACTTCTGAGACCTTACTTCGGGGAAGTTCCAAGTGCTCTCTCTGTGTCTTCCCATCGGGTTATTCTTATACCCGAACACCACGCCCTCCTTGAACTTCAGCGAGTCCCATTGGGCCCAGTACGACTTATACACAACATTTCTGGGTGCGATGTCCTCCCAGGTATGTGTAGTACCTGCCTGCACTTCCGTCATAAGTGGTCCCAAGACGGCGTCCGCCTGCTGCTCCCTTCTCAGGCACACGCTATCCAAAGCGCGTCCGCAGGTACTGCCGTGACCACCCTGATAGCTGCGGCACCCGCCTTTTCTTCCATTCTATCCACTCTTCTCTTCCGCACTCTTCCAGGCAGGGTCTTCGGTACATGGCATCTGCGTTGGGGTGGCTTTTCCCTTTACGATCTTCGGAGGTGTATTCTTACTCCTGTAGCCTCTGGACCCAACGGGCTGTATGGCTTTCCAGGTTTCTAAAGCTAAGTAGCCAGGTTAGGGCAGAGTAGTCACTCCTGAGGTCGAATGGCTGACTGTAAAGGTACTTTTCGAGGAGCTCCAAGGTCTTCACTACTGCCAGTAGCTCTCTCCGGGTGGCGCAGTGGGTCTTCTCTGCCTTGGACAGCGTCTTGCTGTAGTAAGCTATAACCCGCTCGTGGCCGTCCTGAAAATGGGACAGGATGCCTCCAATGCAATCAATGCAATGATCGCTAGCGTCAGTGATGACAATGAAACGCGACCTGTTTGTGGAAATCCCATTTATTGGAGCACTGTAGAGTGTCTGCTTCAGTTGCCGGAAAGCGTATTTGGTGTCCTCCTTCCACACATAAGGCCAGTGTTCTTCCGTCAGGTGAGTGAGTGGCTTGGTGATGTTGGGGAAACCATTTATGAAGCGGCGATAATAACTGCGAAGCCCCAGGAAACTGTGCAATTCTCGCTTATCCTTCGAACGAGGCCAATCTCTCACGGCCTGTGTATTCTCAGGGTCTGTGGCCACTCTGGTTGTGGAGACTATGTGGCCCAAGTCGCAATCAGCTTCAGAATGGTCAGTTGCACTCTCTGAATCACCTTTCCCAGGTTGTCGAGATGCTCTTCTAAGGTTTTGAGGATGATGATGCCTATGTATAGCAGACAGGCCTCATAAGTCAATCTTCACATCACTGACTCCATGCGCCGTTGGAAGGTAGCTGGAGCGTTGCAGAGACCAAAGGCCATAACTGTGAACTGCCAAAGCCCTTGACCTGTCGATAATGCGATATTCTCCTTGTCTCTCGTGTCTATAGCTACCTGCCACTAACGCGACTCCAGGTCTAGGGTTGAGAACCACTGCGCACCAGCAAGCATGTCCAGGGTGTCGTCAATCCGGGGTAAGGGGCAGCTGTCATTCCTTGTGATAGCGTTCAGGTACTTGTAGTCCACGCAGAAGTTTATCTAGCCGTTCTCCTTCACCAAGACTACAGGGAAACACCAAGGGCTGTCAGACTCATTGCTTATTCCCATGGATCTCATGTCAACAGCATGACAGCGTACCGCCGCTTGTTTTGCCATACGAACGCGTCTAGGTGTGTACGAAGAGGACGGGCATCTCCGGTGTTTATGAAGTGGAGCATTTGGTCCGTGCGGCCGAAGTCATCATTGCCTTGGCTGAAGACGCGCTGGTTTCTTCCCTTACAGTTTTCAAAACTTCTGCAGCTGTTCTGCGGTTAGGTGGCCGGCCGCCCTCTCCAATTAGTTTTCAGTCGGGTTTCCAGATGTTGTATCGGCATTAGTTCCGGGGTCTGGTCGATTGGTGGTACGCTGACAATGGGCTGGCAGGTCCCCAGCTCCTTCTTGGCCTGGAAGTCATGGTTGGTGTGTGTTATATTAAGCAGTCTCTCCGGCACAATCTCTCAGCAGGGCAACAATGATCTGGCTACACAAAATCTGTGCACAGACGTCTTATCGTTCTAGTATGATGTTCGTCGTCCATTGACCTTCCAATTGCGCCGTCACCACCACCTCGCTTCTTGCAGTGACAGCCCGTTTCCCTCAGGATGACGGCAGATTCCAACGCGTTCTTCGGAGTACCGGAGTATCACCTCTTTTACAATGAGCCGCAGGACCTTCCTGCCAACTTCGACCGTCGCCTCGCCTCGCGACGAACACCCACAGACGCACGGTATTCAGTCCCAAGGTCAACTGCAGCTGAGCCTCCTTTTCCACAGGCAAGCTGTCGCCCGATGTCGTAACTGGTTGCTATGGTCAGCTCGGTTTTCTCGACGGCAAAACTCTGGCCATGTCAGGTCTGATGACCATGGCTGCCCCGGTGTCCACAAGCATGCAGCATGGCTTCGCTCTCATCCAACCAATGAAGCTGCCATCCATACGTCGACTGACGGCACGCAGTGTCACTCGAGGGGATGGTGGTGATGGCGCCAACGTGCCCCTCACCACGCCAGCCCTTATTTATTTTCCGGCTGCTCTCCCTGGTTTGGGCAGTCTCTCTCCTGGAGTCCCGGCTTGCCACAACCCCAACACATGCCACTAGGTTTTCACCGGCGTCCCACGGCTGGTCTTCGGTCCCCATTGTAGTGCACACTCCTTATTCTCGAAGACGGGGTAGGCGTCATCTTGTCTGGCTCCATGCTTAATGCGGACGTTAGCGCCCCGTGGATGGTTCTGTGGTCGCGGAGAATTATGCGCTGACGTATCTCGAAGTCTCGTACCCTGCCGACGAGAGTGTAGGTGGCTTCTCGGGATACTTATTCGGGTAGGAGATCGACCAAGGCTTTGCTGGCGAGCTGCTCGGTTGCGGGATGAACTCCTGCAGCGTCTCCCCTGGTTGCTGCGTCCTTGACTTCAGGTGGCTGCGGTAGACTGCAGATAAGCCGTGGCTCCCGAAGTGGTTTTCCAGGACCTCCCAGATGTCATTGGGCGCCACCGCTGTCTGAACCGCCTTCAGAACTCTGCGGCACGTCCCTAGAGGCTAGCTACTAGCTGTGCGGCCTCTTCTTCTGGCGACCAGTTGTTGTGCTTGGCCACTGTGTCGAATTGACGGTGGAAGATTTCGAAAGTTGGCGTGCTGTTGTCGCGTACGGTTGCGTCGGCATTCAAGTCCTTTAATCTTTTGCCGACTATGTATTCCACCACGACTTTCAGGGACTTGGTGTTGCATTCGGCCTTTCCTTCTAGGGCAATAATGTGGTTTGCCAGGTCTTCAACGTGTTCGTCCACTTGACCCATTCGGTTGCCCAGCTTCATGACGTCATCCCTTAACGCCGGCCAACTGCTCCTCAAATTTGGCGGTGAGGGCCTCGTTCGCAGGCCTCATTTCTGTCGCCAGGCTGTCGTTCGCCGCTGTTATTTCAGTGGTTAATTCGGCCTTCATTTTAGTCATCGTCATGGCCAGACTGCTTTCCGCTGCATCCGTTTCTTTGAACACCGCGGCCAGGTTGTTATTCGCTGTTTTCATTTCTTTGAGGTCCGCATCTAGGTCTTCGCAGCGAGGGTGTCATTCGGTAGAATAGGGGAAAATGAATACTAGCCCAAACATTCAGTTTCTGTGGGCACTGCTTGTGCTCTTGCTCCATTCGTTTGGAGTTACATCTGACTAGTATTGGCAACGATGTCGGTTGACAAATCCATTCAGGAGAACGGGGCCTCATTTCAGAATACAACTTTTCTTAGAAAACTTGAACTATTGTTAATAGGATCCATCGTCTATTTGCAAAACTGTATTCTCTTATCAGATCGTCTTCTGAATGTTGAGGCAAACGTTGAATTTTATTACGATATTTACTGTCATCACGGAACTCTTGCTTATATTGGATTCCCTCACCGAATTTGTTGTAGATAAATGCTCTTGGATTTTCTTTCACTCAGAAGAGAACATTCAATTAAGTATTACTATCAATTGCACTTCTAGGGTGCTTTGTTTCGATAAAGTTCTTCTCGTTTTCAGTGTCAGTAGATTTTCAAACAATTCTTGTCATCAGTGTCAGTGGGACTGGAGCACCATCTGGATGTATGTTATTGAATAAATTTGTATCCTCGCGATGCCATCATTGCTGTCTCCATGTGTAACAATACTTTAGATTACAATTTTTGTTTTTATTCAACATCAGATAGAATATTATTTAACACACTACGTGACATATTCAATCCCAAAAATCAGTAAATCATCAGTATCAGTGAACATGTTTCCTTGGGTATAAACAATCGACAAAAAAATAAACAAATTCTTAATGGATGTAAACAAATGACACAGAAATCATAGAAAAGCTCACAAGTTTCCTCTTTCTTAATTTAAAGTAATGGCACATCAGCGTGCATACGTAATGAAAATTTAATAGTACCATACGCATCTGCAAATCAACGTAGAATCTTTAATTTAAAATAAGAAATTTGTGGACACTTCCTGTTAAACCGGAAGTAAACAAATTAGTTAATATAATTTTTGAGTTCCTGTACACGACTATCTTCGTAATCGAGATTCGTATTAGTGAGCTTCAGAAGTTATTTGAGTAGTGAGGACATTTAAATTAATCCTGAATATAGGAAAAAGTGTTTAGTATATTTCTTAGTAATTAGAATATTTCACCGTTAGCGACAATGACCCGTTGAATTCTAGCTATTAAGATATAAATACATTAATTTTGAAATTTCGTATTTTCTTTCGAGTTTATTTAAGTTTGGCAAAGTTGACAGTGAGCGTGACTAAATGTTTTACGTTTTGCTTAAAGAGAAAGAGGAATCTCTTCTCAAGGCTACAATATAACCTTTAACAGCATTTGTTACAAGAATGGTGTTTAGTACTTCCAAGCTCTAAGGCTTGACTCTCATCGCTTCGCACGCACGCACCTTTCTGGGCTTGTGTACCTCTCTCAGATAGTGTAAATTCTTGTTTGCGAATGTTTCGAGTTGTGGGATATTATATTTACTTTAAAGGGCAACCTCTTCATTGGGAGTTTATCTACCATTTGAACGACATTTTCTTAAGAGTATGAAAAACAGTACGTTTCATATCCGGAAAAAGTCATCACATAGATATTGCTCCATAGAACTCCTCAAGAACGCTTACAAATGGGCTGCTTAAAATGAAGCTAATAAAAGTTCTCAAAACTTGTGGTGTATTGCCATTCAATGAGGATGTTTTCATTTTTAAGAATGCTACTCCTGGTATTGTCACCAGGAGTATCAAATCAAAACAGTACCTAGAATTTTCTGACCTCTTGCTAAAGGACGTTCATCCGGATTCGTAGCTAGAGCCAACTGGAGTGAAAAGGAAGCGAGAAAAAAAGCGGTCTAAAATATTAACAAGTTCGTCGTTTAAAAGGGGTTAAGCTAAGGAGCAGGCATACTGGAATCAGCATGGCAAAGGGGAGACCTGGAATAAATGGCTAAGCACCAGGCAGAATATAAAGCAATAGAAACTTGGCAATACCTGGGAAGTCCCTGTTACCCGAAATCAGTAAAATGTAATAACATTCCAATTAGGGATAGTATATGCTTGTAAAATAATTTAAAAATTAGTTGACATATGTTACACTAACCAAAATAGGGAATCAAAGGCCACGTGGTTAGAAAAATAATAAGGTATGGTGAAAACTGGAGTGAAATGCATGAAACTCAAGCTTAATTTGGCGCTATTATGATATACGATATACATCCTCCATCTGGCGACAAAGTAACCTAGGAAACTTAGTGTCACACGGAGCATACCTAAGCTAGGATTTTAGAAGTTACCATACAATAGTATTAAACTAAATTGGTTAGCAAAAATGTAGACAGTTTAATTTGCGTGTGAGAATAGACGTATGTGGACTTGTGTTTCGAACTTTATAAATAAGTGCGGAAATAAATAAAGGGGAAATTACGGATAATTACGCATTTATTTAACTCAGTTACATACACCCCAGAATATCAAAATGCTAGTTTCAAAATATTTTCCTGAGGAAATACCTGTTATAACAGAGCCAATTCACTTTTAGATATATATGCTGAAGTGCTCAAAACGAAAATCTATATTGGGGGAAAACAGCATCTGTATGGAATTCAAATGCGTTTCGTGCCCTTTCGTCTACTAACAATTTTTATAATAGGTTTTTTTATCTGCTCTATGTTAACTAAATAATCATTTGCTGAAATCGGTTCTTTACACCCTCGTAGCAGACACAGAGGGATACTGTAGACTTAATAGGCGCAAAGCTATCGCTATAAGAAACGTTTGTAGTTCGTTTTCATGGCTTGACCATGAGGATAAAAATAAAATAAGGACGATTTTCCATTTGATAAAGAAATGTATAAATGTTTGAATCTACACACTGATAAATAATATCTTTGAACTGGGGATGCTACAAAGATGTAAATTGTTCAACATAAATTATGTGTTTTAATAATGCATATATAATTTCGGTATGTAGCAAGATTTTATCCACTGTTGCAGTTTTCCAGTTGTACAGACGTTATTATGAATGAAAAGAGGTTCACGTGCTATTGGTATAAACCTTAACGTATACATTTGTAGGTCGTATATTATCTTAAGCGTCCAATATTTAAATGAAAATGGCCAGAAAATTACAAATAACATAAACCAAAGTGAAGCTATATGTGGGGAATACCATTCAGAATATTTGTGCCACATCCTTGGAAGACGATGAACTTAATATAAAGTTTGGTATTTAACAACCTTCATTTTTTAGTTATCCTGTTTACAGTCAGTCAAACAGATAAATGCGCGCACGCACGCGCACACACATTCATGGTGTGTGTATTCAGGCAAACGGAAACATCTATTTCTGATGAAATCTAATTATGGAGCTCTTTTTTACTGGAATACTTCCCTTGCTTACTAAAGTGCGTAGAATAGAAATTAAAAGTGGTTCTGATAGTTCTTCATGACAATGTACTAGGTGGCAGGTAATTTGGCATTGCTGGTGCAGAAATGATCAAGTACTCTTCCATTGTACTCTTCCAAAGTATTATATGGTTCTTATTTAATAAATGGATTAGACGGACAATACCATTTAAGTCAAATTGTCTATTGTAGTTGTCCATTTTTGCCAGCGGAATGTAACACTACCTACCAGAAGTCTGTTCTGATAAATCTGCCTTCTGAAAAAATTAGATGCACAATTCTAAGAGCTGCTCCGCTTGCTTCTGCTGTGCGTTCACCATAGTTGGCAATGGTGCATAATGACTCACCAGCAGACGCCTTTTTCGTAAAAAAGGAATGCGTCTTTTATATTATATCTCTCACTTAGTTGTATAAAAATGCTGATTATTTTTGTTCTTCCGTTTCTTATACATACTAAGTACTTTGTCTTTAATGGTTAATTTTAACACATTCACTATGGCTATAATATCAAAAAGCCCTTAAACGCACTATTGTTTACTTCTCATGGTATCGTGGCAAATCAAAATGTTTCTAAATCGCAGAGTAAATAAAACCATAATTAGCGAATATAGATTATTCGGCAGCCTGGAAAATGTGGAAATGAATGGAGTCCCAGCGAGAAAAGTACTAAAATGTGTTTAATATTTGGAAAGATAGAATCATACTTTAAAATGCATTGTCAGAGCCGGGATGTCGACTTTCGATCTTCCGGCACCTATGAGGTTGCTTTAATCGCTCATTTTCTTCGTATGCACTGATCAGAAAGTGCCGCATTTAGATTATTGTAGATGATCATCTGTGCGTTACAACACCGTCATTTTGAAACCGCAGTAATGGTCGCGTTTGCAATGACATGTCACCCGAGCTTCGAAATCTCTCTCCCTTGTGGAGTGCCTGACGCACATAAGTGTAAATGATATGGACGATAGTAGCTCGCAGTACTCTCACCACAGAATATCGGTCAAGACTTGTTACCAAGGCTTCGAAATTTCTCTTCCTCGTGGAGTGCCAGATGCACATAAGTGTAAATTTAATTATACGAACGACAGTGAATAGCAGTACTCTCACCACAGAAGATCGGTCAATCTTCATCTCTCGTGCAACTGTCCGTTTATTAGTATGGGGATTATTTTTTATGGCTTTTAATATATCGAGCTTCCGAATTAACATCAGATAGCAGCATCTAGGGCGTCTCTTACACGAGGCATTCTTGCAAGTGACAATGTTATACGCAGATGTCTTTCAAATTTCTGGAAAGTTTGTGGTATTGACTACCGTCTACTTGGATACTCTCCTAATGTAACTGTTGAGCATGTTACGCACTTGCTCTCGTCTTTGTAGATAAGGAACATATCAACGAACTCTTTCGAATTACAGTGAAAGACTGGCACTCATTTACTATGATAGCATAGCCAAAAGGTGTGGACGTAACTAAAGTTTAAAAAATCAATTTGATGTATCCATACAAAGGAACAGATAGAAATAAAATCATAATTTCTGTTTCCTTTATTATAAACATTCCGTGCCACAATTTATACAATCAGCACCTATTATGATTATAATTCCGTTAAAAACTTGGTAATTCTGAAACTTCGTTGCGTTATCGATTTAAAAGAATTAATGAGAAGAAATAATAATAATAATAATAATAATAATAATAATAATAATAATAATAATAATAATAATAATAATAATAATAATAATAATAATAATAATAATAATAATAATAATAATAATAATAATAATAATAATAATAATAATAATAATAATAATAATAATAATAATAATAATAATAATAATAATAATAATAATAATAATAATAATAATAATAATAATAATAATAATAATAATAATAATAATAATAATAATAATAATAATAATAATAATAATAATAATAATAATAATAATAATAATAATAATAATAATAATAATAATAATAATAATAATAATAATAATAATAATAATAATAATAATAATAATAATAATAATAATAATAATAATAATAATAATAATAATAATAATAATAATAATAATAATAATAATAATAATAATAATAATAATAATAATAATAATAATAATAATAATAATAATAATAATAATAATAATAATAATAATAATAATAATAATAATAATAATAATAATAATAATAAAAATAATAATAATAATAATAATAATAATAATAATAATAATAATAATAATAATAATAATAATAATAATAATAATAATAATAATAATAATAATAACAATAATAATAATAACAATAATAATAATAACAATAATAATAATAACAATAATAATAATAATAATAATAATAATAATAATAATAATAATAATAATAACAATAATAATAATAACAATAATAATAATAACAATAATAATAATAACAATAATAATAATAATAATAATAATAATAATAATAATAATAATAATAATAATAATAATAATAATAATAATAATAATAATAATAATAATAATAATAATAATAATAATAATAATAATAATAATAATAATAATAATAATAATAATAATAATAATAATAATAATAATAATAATAATAATAATAATAATAATAATAATAATAATAATAATAATAATAATAATAATAATAATAATAATAATAATAATAATAATAATAATAATAATAATAATAATAATAATAATAATAATAATAATAATAATAATAATAATAATAATAATAATAATAATAATAATAATAATAATAATAATAATAATAATAATAATAATAATAATAATAATAATAATAATAATAATAATAATAATAATAATAATAATAATAATAATAATAATAATAATAATAATAATAATAATAATAATAATAATAATGGTAGTAAATGTTTGGTGTTTAGGGGCTCGTAGTTGTAGCATACAAATAGACTGTAATAGATCTTGGGTATATATTTTTGTAGCAAACATACAGTTTTTTAAATGGAACAATGTCTAGTTACATCAAAAAGTGAAAAGTACGATAAATTAGGATGGGAATGTTGTTTCCGCAGGATTACAGTGTCAGTAGTGGTGATAGGGTAATGGTGGAGGTGATCTGGAGGAAACCTATATCAATATTATGTGGTGCTAGCAAAGCTACTATATGCATTACTTATGCTACAAAACTTAGTTGGCTTGTCTCCGGGTCACACATTCAGGAAAGTCAAATCAAATTTCAAATCCTATTAACAATTATAAGAATAAGCACAAAATACTACCTATCATAACAGATGTTGGAAACACCATCTATCTGCAATTTCTGCGGAAATTTCCGTTCACACGCATTGATTAGGCTTCCGAAGTGGCGT
Source organism: Mantis religiosa (assembly GCA_030765055.1). Taxonomy (NCBI): domain Eukaryota; kingdom Metazoa; phylum Arthropoda; class Insecta; order Mantodea; family Mantidae; genus Mantis; species Mantis religiosa. The sequence continues at coordinate 263,406,884 of CM060950.1, read as the reverse complement.
TAATTTCAATCTTGATATTTTGTTTTAATTCCTCTAATGTGTGAGGATTAGAGTTTTATGTGATACATTCGAGTTTCCCTATCAATAAAAAGTCAATGTCTTAAGATAAGGGGGCCGAGCAGGCCATAATTCGTTAGTAAAAATTCTATCCTAAAAAATTTCCACAATAAACTGTAATGACTCGATCAGCTCTAAGTGCGGTGTCAAGAGTCCTGCTGCAAATATCCAGACCTACATTTTCTGTCTCAGCCATTCGAAATTTTATGTCAGTAAGTTACTCGTATTTCTGTATCTCTCTGTGTTTACGTTAAACTCAATAAAACAAATATGCCGATTATTCTGTAGTCATTTATTGCGAACCGTGACCTAATTTTTCAATCATGCAATGCGTTTCATGAATAAAATTTAGTTTGTCTGTAGCAAATTATCCACTTTGTTGTAATGACCCGTGGCCATATTTATGACACCATATTTTGTCGCTGAATAGTGTTAATTGTCATCAATTGTTCCATTATTATCATTTCCCAAAACAGAAATTTGCCCGACACTGATGACCATGAAAATGCAATTAGTGGACACATAACCCAGGTGAGTTTTAATAGTTTTGTTGATTTCCATACCAATTAATGTCAGTTTCTTGTGCATAGTGTCTAGGAGATTTTCGAGGAGACTTCTCTAACTTTCATCCGATTTCTTTAATTTCTTCTGTGTAAACATACATCCTTTTACTTTTCTTTTTCTATCACAAATTAAGCCTGCTTTCCTGATTTTATTTGCAATCCTCTAACAGCCGCTCTACTCGGAATACGCACGCCGGGAAGCTTAGTTTCAAATTCACTCACAATTCCCGTAAAAGTTAAGGTTACCACGCACATATTGTGACTTTCTGGGTTCGAGAAATGAAAAGTCCAATTTCACCACTCAACAATGTTCTTTATTTCCACCGACTTACAGTTTCACACTTGCCAATTACACAGAATTACGTGCTGCACACAATTACAATTCACCAGTTCGTCCGTTACAATTTCACTTGTACTCGTGATTACGTAAACTCCGATGCACATACACAGTTACGTAAAGTCCTCCGTTGCACAATCTTCTCGTTCATTAACACAGCGCTCCGTTGCTAGTACGTCACTCACTAACACACTGACTGACTGTCTCTCTGAAACCCTTTTTATAGGAATGACACTGTTTTTCTAGAAGTCTCTGGTTTCCCACCCGAAAGTTGCGGAGGGCAGGAGAAGGGGAGAGAAGCGCCTAGGGACAAGCGACATTTCCCTAACCGCCCCTCAGTTAGTGACAGAGACTAATGGGAGGCGTGGCTCGGCGGCCTTTGGTTTCCTCACAGCTGTGGGCCTCATGCCTACCGCTAATTGGGTGACAATATTGTGCATAAACATTCTTTGCTGACCTATATACTGCGATCGAGGCAATTGGAAAACGTGTCAAGCAAAACAAAGCACTTCTAAACACCCCAAATATTAAGTAGAAAATGAAGGTAGTTACAGTGAAGCAATAAGTATTATATAAATATAACTATTTTGTATAACCCCAAATATTATTTGGTTGCGAACTGGACTGAAGCAAATATGAATTCCACACGTTTGAAAATGTAGGTCGGATGTAGGTCGTGGGTGCAGTGAAATGGAGTGAAAATAAGAGTTGTGCGTCTACCGGCCAACTTTTGTAGCACACGTACCGTATATGAGTGTTGAACTACTAAAATAGAACATAATTTGAGGATTTTGCGAGGGAATTTCCTCAGAGGCATGAAGAAAAATAAGTACACGATGTATACAATGGCGCTAAACTACTCCGGCGCAATCATGCACAAACTTGAGGAATCAAAATTTTATAGGCAACATGTGCAGCAAGTGTATGGAAGGAAGACCATGTGTGGAAGAAGAGAAACAGTAGGCACCAGAGGAAACAGAAGAAGAAAACATCTTAATTGAACTATTACCCCTTTTCATCTTTAATTGTGTATAACAATGTCTAATACAAGAATGTGTGAATTTTCCCTCAAGTTGAATAACTGACTACCGTTAACTCCTCAAATAATTATTTTTCAGCTTTTATTTAGCTTAACATCTACTACGACAATGTGCAAATTCGTCTTTAATTTTGATAAGTATGTGGAACATAATGGATTATTTCCTAAAACCTCGACATTTATAAGTATGGATGCTGCACAATTACATGCCACTTATCTTGAGTCGACATTTGTACCTGCTGATTCTCCTTATGCAGACCACATCCACTCTGTTACTCAAGAAGTCAACACCTATCTAAATGGACCGACAGATGAGGTACCACCACCTCCCATCAGCCCATTGGAAGTTCAAGGCCTTCTCTGCAATCTCCGATCTTACAAATCTCCCGGATTTTTTAATATTGCCAATACAGCACTCAAGGCCCTACCAACTCTTTAGGTGAAAACTCTTGCCTTGCTGTTTAATACAATACTTCAACTTGGCTACTTCCCAGCGGCATGGAAGCATGCCAAAATCATCAACATCTGCAAAACCGGGAAGGAAGGCACCTCTCCTGCACATTATTGTCCCATCAGTCTGCTTTCACATATAAGCAAATTGATGGAATAGCTCATCTTAAGTAGGCTTCGGAGACCCATGGAGCGTCATAAAATCCTTAGAGAGGATCAATTTGGCTTCAGATCTCAACACTCCACCCAGCATCAGCTACTTCGGTTGGTCGAAGAAGTGTACACTGGCTATAACCGTAAATGGTACGTTGCTGCTGTATTATTGGACATCACCAAAGCCTTTGACAGTGCCTGGCATGAAGGTTTATTTCCCACCTCATCCACTACAACATTCCTTCATTCTTCTTCCACTTTGTACACTCCTATCTCCTCAACAGATCCTTCTCTGTCTCCCATAATGGCATATTATGCTCACCTCGTGTTAATAGAGCTGGTGTTACACAAGGTAGTGTCCTGGGACCCACTCTCTTCCTTCTCTATATCAACACCCTACCTTCTTTGCTCCGCTGCTCACTGTGCCTTTTTGCAGATGACACAGCTGTAACCTCCATTTCAACTAAACATTATATGGCTGCACGTAGAATCCAACTCCACGCCGACCTCCTTACCACCTGGTTCAAACGATGGCACTTGAGTATCCATCCCCAGAAGAGCCAAGCCATCACTTTCTCCAGAAGGCAGCTAGAGGACCTAACACCTGTTCTTCCAGACAGAGAGGAAGTACATTGGCAATCATATTTACGATATCTAGGCGTTTTGCTTGATGTAAAATAGACGTGAAAGGACTACATAATATATCCAACCAGTAAGGTGAGCAAACATATGGGTATGTTATACCCATTGTACAATCGACGCTCAGTGATGTCCATATCCAATAAATTGCTCCTCTATAAACAAGTGCTCCGACCCGCCATCACTTATGCCTGTGCCATTTGGGGTATAGCAGCTAAAACTCACTTACACCGCCTTGAAGTCCTACAGTCTCGATTCCTGCGTATTGCCACGCATTCCCCATGGTACATCCCTAAGCTTGAAATCTGTCGTAACCTACACATTCGTACTCTAACGGACTATATCCACACCCTCTCACTTCCACTCTATCAAAACCTCTCCCATAGCTTCAACTCCCTTATACGCGGTCTAGGTGAGTACGACATCGACCCCGGTGAAAAATACAAAAGACCAAGACTAATTTTAGGAACATGAAAACACTGCACTATCAGTACACAATTTGTATAAATAAATTAAAAAGCACCAAAACAAACCTCTACCGACATTTGCCCTAACTTATAAAATATTCTACTGCCAGTAAGAGGGCTCAGCCCTGATCTGACTAGAGACTGAAAGTTTGGCTTCAGGACTTTCAAGTGCACAATCACAGGCGTGGTTTGGAATTGTATTGCATTACCTAATTAATAATTGTGTGGATAACTTGGATAATTTTCAACCTCTATCACAAATGGAGAAGACTATTCCCATTTGGATTCTCATACTTTAATATGGATTCTTTCAATTCTGCGTCTGAAACATTAATTCAATCTTTATCATTTTCTCTATTTTAAGTTAAATGTTAAATACTTTCTCTAACAGCTAGTCATAATAAGTCCAGGAAATGTTCCATCACCTCACACTTGGCTATCGAGATTTCACCTGAAATACACCTATTATCCATACAAAGAGTTGGTACAAAGCTCCATGTGTGTATGTGTCTGTATATAACTTGAATAGCATCGCTAAAAATTAAGTCACAGGTAACTGCAAGTATAAGATACCTATAGGAAATAAAACCATAAAACAGAGAACGGTAAATCTTGTTTAAAGATATTACTTGTGTCATACAGATTTGATTATCGCTTCGGCCTTCTGAATCCTTCTTGTATGCACAAAGAATTGTATGTATAATGACTAATGAAACCATTCCTGAAAACGTTTATATTAACTAACATGAAGTACATTGAAAATAACAACTTTGTGTAGGGAAAGGCATGAGATGATAATTTACTAAGAATTTCATTTGTTTACATTAATAAGCATGCTTGTTTCTTGGCCATATTATATAGGGAGTTTAAGTACCTACAAGACTTTTTTATTACTAGACATTTCCAATATTCTCGTTACACGTTATATACAGAAATTTCTCCAAATAAATTCTCTACTACGGCGTTGAAACCTCGGCAGTAATAACTTTTCTGTAGAGACATTCTTAAATGCGCATTTTCCCCTCTCCATGTAAACGGAAGTGCGACACCTAACTCACATACTGCATTCAAACCCAGCGAGAGTCGGACGTAAGGAACAAGACTTTGAGAAATTCCTTCTCGCGAACTTCCAGCTAAGGCGTTACTCGGCCACCATTTCCCAGTCTTCTGAAGAAATTTCATTAACGCCTTGCTTTGCGCTCCTCTAACTCTGCTTTCCTCGCATACAGAACCGCCCTAATTTCACTTAAGTTGAAGAGACGAGTTGTGCCAACTATTTCCTCTTAGTCACTTGCCCCTGACAGCATATGTAGGTATATACTCACGCGGTGTTATTTCCACCAAACTGATTTTCGCCCTAGATTACTTTAGAATTAAATGCAAACCAATCAGCAAGGTTACATCGTATGGGGCTGTATATCCAGATAGTGTTAGGCGCTCATTACGTTTGATTTAGATTGTTTCAAAAATTACATTATTATCAATGACAGAACAGTTTAAAATAGTAATAAACATTATAATGGCAAAAATAAATATGCTAATGTTTATACACAAAACTGTATTAGTAAGTGAAACATATGTAAAGCTGATAATAAATGCCAGAAATGAAATTTCAGTAATATCAACTACGCTTAATAAGTATGTGTTGACGTAAGTTCTTAAAAATTGCTTAATAATAAATAACTTAATAATAAAAAAATAAAAATAAATTAAAATGAGTTTCTATATGATTCCTGCAATTTTGATATAAATTTGAATGCAATAAATTTAGTCTTGTTAAAATGTAAAACAAATTGTAGTAGTTATTTTTGTTATAGATGCTATATATCTTTGCCAAATTGGCAATCTTTAGTTAATAATGGAAACTTCTACTATAATATGTAGTTCCCTACTACAGGCTTGGATAAGGGAAGTAAACTTTTGTCATTCTTAAATGTAATATAACTGTGAGCATAGGAATATGAATTTAAAACCAAGCCACCGCTGTATAGACACTAAGTTCGTACAGATCCACCAGGATATATACTTTTATATAAATACTGCCACTACCAGGAAATTATAAATCAGTAGGGTAGTTCCTTCTTGAACATTAGTTTTCCTACAGGCCCTGGATTTGAAGTAAAAATGGGGATGAGTAAGCTCTTTGTGAACGTGTGTGTGTGTGTGTGTGTGTGTGTGTGTGTGTGTGGGGGGGGGGGGGCGTGTGGGTGGCTATTCTTCTTTCTGTCTTACTTTCACTATTATCGTACTTGCACACAAGTTCAGCAACTTGTCCCATACACGGATCGACAAACTTCGATATCCACAAATATCCATGCAGGAGGCGGGCCCAGAACCCGCAGCAGTTCTCCAGCCGCAAAAATCTAAAGCAAAGTGGCAGCTTAAGTGAAACATCACTATAACCCCAAATAATTCGTCTTATGTAGTTATTCACCAATATTGAATTTAGGTTTAGATCGCACTGTTACAGAATTAACGAAATTTCATCTTGTAATGGCAAAGGGCCATCTCTAGATAGTTGATAAATTCAAAAACGTTGAATTTATGATATTCATTCAACATAGATGTTATAGTATTTGTAAAGTTTTACATTTAGTGCTCTATCAATACAATTTTATATTCTCGTAAAGTGACTCACTCAACCAATCAATCTCCATCCACAAATAATATGAAACTCCTTTGCTAATCTGCCTATCATCTGGCTGGAAGGTACTTTCATTCACCATTCCTACCACTGTACCTCATACAAGTTTATTTCAATTAGTGTGGAAGGCAATTTCGCTAAGGATCCTGCTAAGGATGGTAATACTGTTCTTATTTCACTGGTTTGTTTGTATGTGGCATACTAGATCGCTGTCGGCCCTAAAGAGCTTTCGGTTCCCTCTGGCGTTGCCACGCCTAAGTGGCTTAACCATTTAAGTTCCTCTCAAAGTCCTGGGAAGCTTATTAGAATCAAGGTATTGCTCTAACGGAATAGCCCAAAGGGAGTGTTATTCGTTCGATGCCTTACCACTGTTATTTGAGGGGCGCTTTGGGTCCGGTTAGTTCTCATTCTCTTCAGAGGTAGCAATCTTCTCCTTATCCGCCAAACACAGATTTTATTTACCTATTTTCGTCATTCATTTTATATTTCATAATGCCACGCTCCAGAAAACGTATTTCATACGCACTTTCAGGGTTCTTTCTTCTGTGAGTCACAGAACCTATTACCTTTCTGATACACTGCTAAGTCTGCCATTGGTAACCTTCATCAGCGTCCTCGACAGCTGCAATTTTGAATAAAGAGAGAAATAATGCAGTAATTAGTCTGTCTATACTAGCTGAATGACAGCGTAAGGCATGTTATACCTTCAGTTTTGAGATAAAAATTATGTTCCTGGTGTCTTAATTTTTAGAGTTCCCTTACATCCATCTATAATAATTTACGAATTTTACTTTACATGGCTCATGCGGTTTTCGTCTATGACCCGCATTCCGGAGGGTCGGGTTCGATTCTCGTGGCTGTCCTACCCGTCCCAAGGGTTTTTTCTGGGATTTTCCTGGGTGGCTGGGTGAATACTAGGTACGTTAATTACATTCCCTAAATTTACTGTCAATCCATTTCACTTCAATTATCATTTCATCTCATCTGTTGGTCTCTTTCTCGGTTGAAGCGTCGGCGAAAGTCTCGGCGCTGCTTGGAAGGATAATTTGTCCTGGTAAACACTGTGGTCCTCCGGTGGGACATTGCCCGGTCTCCGAGCCGGCCTAGTGGGCCATTTCAGGAACGCAGTCGGCGTAATGCTGGTTGTGCAAGTCTGCCAGGACTATTCCCAGCTCTGGCGGCGGCCTCCGGTCTCCAAGCCGGATTGTGGTCTGTTTCGGGGCCACACTAGGAGGGATGTTGGTTGTACCGGACTGCCGGAGAGTTTCAGTCTGATAAAATGATAGAGACCCTGCCTTCTCCTGTATCGTGACTCCTTGGGGTCGGCCGCCCGCTGTCTCTTCTCTCCTTATTCTTCCTCCCGGAGATGCCCCACTTGGAGAATAATCACTCTACTCGATGTGCCGAATACCCTCCGTAAAATTCTAATCTATATGCTGTGTACAGATTTCCTCGTGAAGACTAATATTCTTTACAGCATACAGTAGTACCACGGCGGTCTACCGGCTGGTTGTCGACCGTAGTGAGAGATAGCCGCACACGGTGGGTAGTACCCCCTGCCAAACAATAACCGGTAAATATATTGGCTGTCATTTTTTTCGTTACAATTTGCACTCAAATTGATAGTAAATATAAAGCTAATCTTGATTTTCATGTTGAGTATAGCTTATAAAATTAAAAATGCTTTCTTGATGTCACCTGAAATCATATACCTATACATTCATGGCTATCTCTGATCGGAGAGCTGGGCTCAGTAATGCTAACTTTTTAATAAAAGTATACGTAGTTTAAAATTCAAACCAATAAAAGAGCATCTCATATTAGGATTACGCCACAGTAAATATATGAAGTAAACAGTATGTTTTAACAAATCATTTATCTCCTGTATAGTAACAAACAGTCTGTTTTAAAGCAGTCCAAAAGGGCTACCAGGGCGCCACCATATATATTCAATGAAAGCTGTACTCATTTCCCTGAACAAATATTAGTCTTAAATTTTTGGGAATTGCAGACAGGGTCATTTTAATCCCAACAAAGCTTTGCCGCAAACAGTAAATTCGCTGTTGTTTGTCATTGTTGTTTGCACCGATAGCGAGCGAGGGAATCAGTTTTTGATTCAAACATTCAGTGTAACTTTACGGCTTGTAAGTGAAGGTTCAGTTACGTGCTTTGTGTGTGATTGATAACTCATAAGGCTAAAAGACAAAGAACTTTCAGTTGGAAAAGTGATTGGGAGAAACAGTATTGTTTGGTTTAATGCAAAGAAAAACCCGTGTGTTTATTTTGTAACAGTACTGAGAATCTTCCCAAGAAAAGTAGTTTAGAGCACTATTTCCGACAAACCACAGAAACTTTATCAGTTGATTTCCTGTTATGCATTAATTACAAATGCACAAAGTTCAAGACCTAAAATCTGACGGTAAAGTAGACAAAGACATAATGATAGGTGCCTTGGAATATATTTTTGATGATCACGAAAATAAATCCACATTCTGTCTTCTATGAAAGGACTAAATATTTTCACAAACTGTTGCTAGACGTGTTGAAAACATTACTAAAAATCTAAATTCATTAGGAACTGCATTGGTGTAAATATTTCTGTGTTCAGTTTGATGAAAGCACTGGTATTTATCATATTGGAGGGTTGTAATTATTTATTAGGATGATCTTTCATAATTTTTCGGTTAATGAGGAGTCTGTACAAGTACGTAAAAAGCCTGCTAGGGGAGAGCACATTCAATTTTTGTAATGTCCTCCAAAGCAGGTCTCGGACGATGAATGAAATAGGTGAAATTATGATGAAATGAGCCCAGGGTTGGAATTATCTGATATTCAATTTCAGGATAAGAGAACACCTCGAAAGGAAACCTTATCCAGATAACTCACACTGCTCGGGATTCGAATTCGCGACCTCTCGAAGGTGAGGCAGACACGTTCTGAAATTTGCTAAACATGTTCATATAGCAAAACTTAATGACTGCTAAGGATATTTTATTTACAAAATTGTATTCTTTATACTAGGAAGCTTTAAGTACAAAAATTAGTATTTTATTATTAAAATTTTAACTCATTCACTTAATTACATTATCGTCTACTACACCTCACCGAATGTTCAGAAATATTTTTAATTTATTAGATTCTGAACAAGTGACATAATTTTTCAAGCATAAATGAGGTGGCCCAGTGGGGAAAAAGCTTTGGAGCAATTATGCGATCTTCTGGATGGGATAAGAGCTTTTATGAAATCACAAATTACTATGACTCCAAGATTTAGATTTCTTGACAGTTATCATCCCAATATTAAATGGTCTAAATCTCTAATTGCAAGGAAAAATCACAATAATTCAGCTATGATAAATGTAGCTATGATGTGTGTGTGTGTGTGTGTGTGTGTGTGTGTGTGTGTGTGTGTGTGTGTGTGTGTGTGTGTGTGGGTGGGTGTGTGCTCGTAAACTCAAAAAGGAGACGTCGGTTATATATCAAATTGTTATTTAATTTTAGCATCTTTCAGGAATTTGCAATAACATACTCCCTTGAATAAGACTTACATTGAACATTTTTCGAAATGTTTGGATTTCTAAAAAGTGACTATCAACATTTTAATTAGAATAACATATGCTTAAGATATTTTCATGCCAAATGAAATGTATATCTTTAAATATCTTTTTTACTCACTTTGTAGCGTAGCTGTTGGCATGTCTGCCTCGCGTTCAAGAGATCCCCAGTTCGAATCTCGGGCAGGGTTAGTTATCCAGATAAGGTTTTCTTCGATGGTTTCCCTTATCTAATATCGGGTAACTCTAAAATAGACCCTGAGCTTATTTGAGCATCATTTCACCCACTTCATTCATTCGTCCGATATGACTTAACATTGGAGAACGTTGATTACAGCAACTCTAGATGTCTTTTAATATCTTTAGAAGTTCTTTTCTCTCAGGAAGTCTTAATTGGTAATCCAAAGAGATAGTTAAAATCGTACTGCACAAAAATGTGGATCCTGTTAAAAAACATATTTTATGGCAAACGCATTTTGATTTAGGTGAACCATATTCGGGATATTCCTTGTTAATTGTTTAAATTTTCCAATACTACTTTTCTCAAATGAGAATCGTGACACGATTTTTATTCTTTGTCATGTAAAAAGAATGGAATTTCAAAGCCATCAGTTGGTACTTTTGAAGGATTTCACCATTGGTTAAGTATTCCCATACTTCCCTCGTATCTGCAAAAAAATTACCGATAGGGTAAATTCTGCGAATGTTTACCTTAATTAACACGAAGTAGAGGAATGAACGTTTGCAGGAATAGTTAGTACAACATTAGAGAAAGTAATGCGAGTGCAACATGGAGCTCAGAGTGCGCATTTCTGTAAAATTTGAGCATCGAGGTTTAAAAATGTGCTACTTCCTCTACGTACTAACAGAAAAAATAGAGACATTAAAAGGGATTCTAAGGGGAATAGCAGTTAGGCTGATTTTGTACACTCATTATTGGAATCAGGTAAGAATAATATTGACTGGGTTCTTTCCCCTTTTACTTCTAGAAGCAGACATTTCTAAACCAAACGAAAGGATTCATCTGCCCTGTTAATCAGCACCTGAGGGCTGGGAAACGTACAACGGATATTGCTGTGAAGAGTAATATTACAGTTAACTAATTGCCACTGAGCACTCGTAGCATCAAAGGGTTTGCGAGCTATATGAAAAACCGAAGTCAATTGAGCGCCAGGTGGTCTGGCTCATAATGTGTTTATACGAGTAAAAGACCCGCTTTATTAGTTTACAGACAGGTTTTTCTAGCTTTGGGCCAGGCCCAGTGCGATGATTTCAAATGTGCTTCATGTCAGTAGATTTACTACAGTGTAAACATACTACTCCGGGACAAAATTCTGGCACATCGGCGACGCTGATTCGGTTCTGACAACTGATTGCTTTTAACAAAAAAAAAAAATATTCATATATCGCTATGATTAATATAAGAAATGAGTGACAAATGGTATGTACCCACCCTTTCATTCAGGTAGAACGTGACGGGTACAAACGTGTTTGCCATATGTGCTGCTCACATTGAGTGTCATAATATATAAACTTCAAAATCTCCCTTTTCAAGTCACCGTTTATTTATGTTAGGTGTTGTGAGCAAATCGATCATTGAGAGAAAATTCTGTTTACAAATAAGTGAAATTCTCATTCATATTAAAGGTGATTAACCCAATCTTTGTACCACTCACTGGATATATAAACATCGCTCAGGTCACTGTAACCATCGTCATTCCACACACCTGTTCTGTGAGAATTCAATAAACAGGCCAGTAGAAAAGCTATTTCATTTAATATCTCCCCTCCAAACACAAACAGCGATTTTTCTACTGAAATGTACATACAAGTTACATTGTGAAAAGGTCTGCCACAATTATCCATCACTAATATTTTTACCTTTTTTAAATTTAATTTATTTAAGTCGCTTTAACAGCAAGGTCATATCGCGACTACGTGATAAAGTATACAGTATATGAAATGCAGTAGCAGTACATAAAACACTGAAGTTACACACAGAGATACAATATTATGTTACAATTACAATACAAAACAGTGTCAGTGAAACTATATATATAATATAAAAAGATACACTTGTAAATTATTATATATTTACACGTTAATAGTATAAACACTAGATTGTCATACACATTTTTGTATTTTTTTGGAAGATTAGTACTGGCTTGAAATTTGATGGTTTGTTGAGTATAGTAGATAAGTTTCCAGAGATCTCGCGAATCCGTCGTTGTTTAGCATATTGTTTGTATTCTGAGAAGAGGTGTTTAACGGTGAGCTGAGTGTTGCAGACTTCACACTAAGGTTGATTAGTTTTGGCGAGGATATGTGAGTGGATTAATCCAGTGTGTCCAATTCGAAGACATGAGATGATCACTTGAGCTTTAGTTTTGAGAGAGTAGACGGGTGAACAACTAGTGTCACCATTTCGTACCGAAAACAATTTTTTTAGTGACGTCTGGTTCCAGGTTTGTTTCCATTGCATTCTGAGTTGCCTGCTGAGGTGGCTTATGGCATCTTGGTATGGTATCTTGTATTGTGCTTCCATTTCTGTAAGCTCACTAGCTTCTTTGGCGGCTTTGTATGCATCTTCGTTGCCTTTGATACCACAGTGTGAAGGAACCCACATAAAGATGATCTGCTTGTTTTTATTGAGGGCCGATTGGTACAGACTATGGATAACCTGAAGTAACTGCAGATCTGTTGAATGACCTCTAATATTTTGAAGGGAGCTTATTGAATCGGTAACTATAACAAAGTTATCCTCACTAGCATTGGAAATGTAAATTAGAGGTTCTTTGATGACATGGAGCTCACAGGAGAATATGGAATAGTGGATTGGAAGTTTTAGTTGAAGCTTTATTTCTGGGGCAATTAAAGCGCATCTGCTACCGCTTTCCCCTTTAGTACCATCAGTGATTAGTGCCATCATTTATGATTAGGATGCAGGTTTCGAATTTCCTGAAATGCTCTTCTGTAGATGGATGCATCTGATTGACAATTTTGGCAAACTGCAAGATCCAAGTTAAGTTGGGGTGAAGGTATTCGCCATGGTGGTAGATTATGAAATTTTTCTTGGAATTACGTCAGGAACTTCAAAACAGTGCTGTTGAATGTAATGCCTGACTTTGCTCTGGAATGACATTACGTTTTGTGAGTGTGCTGGAGAATGATCGTATGTGTCGGAGAAGACGTATTGATGAATCAATGATTCAGCTCTTGCTGCAATTTTGAGCGCATATCTTAAGCTGAGTTCCATTTTGCGGATGTCTAATGGTGGTTCATTAGTTTCCATTAATAGAGCAGATACTGGGCTGGTTCTGTATGCTCCTAGACATACCCTTAGAGCCGAAGTTTCAATTACATTTAATGTATTTAAAACGGCTAGCTTCGCTGTATTGTAAACCTATGCAACATAATTCAATTTACTTCTAATAATTTGCTGTGAAAGTTTGTAAGAGGACACTGAGATCAGAGCCCGAATTTTTTCAGGCTAATGTTTTCATTGCATTTATTCTTCTTAAACATTCCTTTCTCAGCTCATTTGCATGATCCTTCCAATTTAGTGCAGAAACAAATGTTAATCCTAAAATTTTGATCCTCTGAACTGATTCGATTATCTTGTTGTCTATAAAAATTGCGGGTTTTGAGAATTCACATGGTGATTTGGAAAAGCACATGCATTTGGGCTTATCATAAGACAAATTAAGACCAGCAAGGGAAGTCCACGTTTGTAGATTTTCTTAAGTCTGTTGAAGAAGTAAGGATGTAACAGAAGGATTTCTTCCTTTACAAAAAATCGTCAGGTTATCAGCCTTCACAGGAGGTGGAATGTTGTTCATAATGCTATTTATGGCTATGAGAAATAGTGGGACACTGATAGCAGATCCCTGTGGAGCACCTCATCCTATGGATTCTTCATGGGACATGACTCCATATCGGACTCGTATTTTCCATTCCTGAAGAAATTTTTTAATAAAGTGATATAAATTGCCACTGATGCAGATGTATTGTACAGCTCTGAGTATGAAGCAGCGTGAAATGCTATCCGACGCCTTTTCTATGTCGAGACTTAATGCCAACAGATGTTGCTTCTGAATAAAAGCTGTTTTTATCTCCGATTCAAGCATTACAAGATGGTCAATAGTGGATTGAAAGCGACGGAAACCGTTTTGAAAATCGGTGAAAAACTGCATTGTTTCTAGTTTCCAACGCAGTCGGTAGTAATTATCTGTTTTAGTGTTTTGCACATGGTGCAAGTAAGAGGTATAGGCCTGAAACTGTTAGCTGAAGTACAATCTTTGTTTGGTTTAAGCATGGGTTTTATAACTGCCTTAAGCCATTTGTCGGGGAAGATTTCGAGAAGGTACAATAGCGCTTCTTGTGGTTGAGATTTTATCAGCATATAAGGTATATTATCCGGTCCCGGGCTGGAGCATGTACTCTTTTCGAAAGTTTCCAGCAGTTCAATAAAAGTAATGTTGTCATTGTAGGCTTCCTGAATTGTTTTCGTCAGGATCGTAATAGCGGTGGTTTTTAATCTTTAGAAGCGAAAAAGATGGGTAGTGCACGGTAGAGCAATGAGGTACTTTCAGGGTATGCGTGGATACGTATGTGAGTAAGGATGGTTCTAATGACACTGGAATGCGGGTTTAAAACTGGTGTAACGACTGCTTCTTTTTATCATCACATCAAACTCGAAGTTGCCGACCAAAGGTTACCAATATCAATGTTCAGAGTAACCGTATGTAAACTGCTTAGTAGGCGATAACAATTAAGTAGTTACGTATTAAACCAACAGGTATCTTTTCTCATCGCTTATGCTCTGCCCTTGACCAAGACAGAACCAGAGGACAGTCTTAATAGGCTGCCAGCCGCGGATTGTGTTTCCACACAGCTGCGTGTGAGTCTGACTTTCACTTCTTGAAGCCCTTTATTCGCCCTAAAACTCCTTTGTGACTATCTGTCCATTGTGATCATTAGTCTCGGTCATGCCATTATTAAGGGTCCGAAGAATACCTTTTCAAACAAAGTCAAGTGTCATTCATTCAGGATTCTTACTAAGAAAACCCTCTTTCTCCCATGTCTTTTGTGTCTTTTGTGTCAACCACCTGTCCCTGCACGTGTTGTAACGAAGATACACTACTTCTTTGAAATCCATTACGATTCTTTACTTATTGCATCCCTTTATTTCGATATCACTTTGATGCCTTTTCTTTTGATGTCGCTGAAAACGTCTGTACTAATATGTTTGCTATGGTGTGGGGGTTGGAAGTGGTAGTACTTGATGTTTTATCATGAAGAGCTATATCAGATATTTTTCCATAAGATCCCCTAGTTTTACGAATATTTTTCCATATTACTCTTGGTGGAGTTTGTTTATGGTTGAGATAAATGTTAACCAGGACTCTCTTTTTCTGCATTTAATTACTTGGCGTGCTTTAGCTCCTGCTTTTTGAAATTCAATTTTTGTTCGAGGGTGGGTCGCCTTTTGTATTTATGGAAGACTTTATTCTTCGTCATTATCGCTGTTTTGCAATCTTCGTTCCACCTGCTTACAGTTTTCTTATGGGAATGATATATCTTAGGTACACTGGCTTGGGCAGTTTAAAGGATGATTTCTGAAAACGATTTAGTTAACGCAATAATTTCCGATTTATAGAATTCCTCAGCGGGAGTTAGATGTGTGTTCTGAACATTTGCCGATTTGCATATTTTAGATTCCAGTTTGGTTCAGGGTTAGTACAGCGAGGAGTGTTTTTTTGCATCGGTGAATAAAATAGGAAAATGATCGCTGCCACAGAGTTATTTAAAGGTTGTCATTTCAAACTTGTCCTGTATGTCGGGGGTAGTTATTGTCAAGTCGATGGCACTGGAGATGCCATTAGCTAAGCTGAAGTGTGTAGGTGAGGTATCATTGAGAAGATTGAGGTCTTCGTCGTGCAGGAGTTGTTCCACTATTTCCGCTCTTGAGTTGGTGTTATTACAGCCCCATAGAGTACTATGGCTATTGAAATCGTCCAGTACGATAAATGGTTTACTAAGTTGGTGTATCAGATATTGAAACTTGTGTAAATCAAGTGGAGTTTTGTTTGGAAGTTACATTTGATTATTTTTTTGGAAGATACATAGATTTGTGTTTATGTTACGGGTGAAGAGGGTTATTTACTGTACAGTCAGTAGCACTATTTTTCTTACTTGCCATAGCAGTAACGAGTTTTGGTTCTAACCCAGAAGTTCTGTTTTTAATGCTGCAGTATTTATAAAAAGGATAAAGCTTCCTCATGGTAAGAACTAGACCCTTAAGGTCATTTGTGTAGTCGTGAACAGTGGGTAATACATCAGACTTTCCTACCGTGTTTTCAAATAGGCTTACTAGTTGTGTGAATCTGAGAGCAAAATTCCTGGGATTTTCTTCCATCCGTTGTTTCATAGGTGACATTAGCTTTCTAATATAGATATTTCCGTCACTGAGTTTGGGTTGCTTGGATGAGTGTTTACGAATGTAGGGCGGTTGTTTCCTTGTGTTACAGTCATCCTCATATTGTGGGTCTGCTTGTTCAGACGAGAAATCGGAGAGAGAACCTATTTCGCCATCGTGTTGATTATTTGTACTGCTACTTGTGACTGAGAGCGGTCGTTTAGCCCTAACTGGAGGTTGCCTTGCTACTGCAGTAGCTGTATTGGGTGTACTCGTAGGATCACTTATGTCTTCCTCGCTGTTTTCCTGAAGTACGTGCCCTTTGGTGTTAGTAGTGTGTTTACATAGCTCAGGGAAATTCCCTACAGAAATATCTGGAGGGTTGCTTAGGTCAGCTGTGCTTGTTGGTGTTTTGCACTCTTTAGCTAAGTGACCCTCCATTTTACATATGAAGCACTTTGGGCAGTCAGATGATATATAAACCTAGTAATTCGTGCCTTCATTTAGATCTTCATATTCTCTGGGAGTTTATCTAGATCATTTGGTGACATAAAGTTGTCGTCTGAAGCTCAGCACATGTGAAAACCCTGGCTCAGAAATCCCAGCACGTATGTGTGTTATGGATGACATGACTTTAGCACACATCTGTAATAGTGCATTTAGAAGTATTTGGTTAGATATAACAGGACAAACATTGGAAATAAGAACGCGCTTATTTTCAATGAGAAGTGGTCGCAAATCAAGATTGAAATCTTTAATTTTTATTTTTCTGTGCTTGCTAGTTAGCTCCTCAGCTGCCTTTCTGCTATTTATGAATATGCAGATTCTGTTATTGAAAATGCGTGATGCAAATTGTAGGTTATCTGGTAAAGTAAGTTTGCCAAAAGCAGGATGTAGTCTTTGAGGGTTAACTCTTCATGCGCATCTATTACAATGGCCTGTGCTTTACTTGGAGCGGATTGAGCAACAGTGACTTAACTTACAATGTTATTAACGTTAGTCTTTGGGTTACCTGGTTTAGGAGCAGTCCTGTAGTCAGCAGCCTCTATCTTGTTATTATCGATGTGCCGTGGAGCGGAGTTAAGAAGCCCTTATCAGGGCTCCTGTAGCTCATTTTTGCTTGATAATAATCACTCCAATGTAGAAAAACGTATATTTTTTGGTTTTATTACAAAATTCGTGATTCTTCTAGAATCAGGAGAAACAAACAATACATTCGGAGCTATAACACGCAGTCAACAAAGCTTGTCATGGCCTATCTCTTGAATCCATTTTTAACTTTTCCTAAGAAGGAAAGTCAACTAATGACTGTCTTAAAAATGGCATAATGGTGCGGAAGTTACTTTCGAATTCGCAGCTGAAATGCATGTTCCGTGTTTGAATTAGACATTGTTATCATTTTAAGGTCGTGTAATTTTCACATTTTAATAATGCTTTATTTGCTCTTCACAAATACAAAACTTTGCTTTAGGTTTTTGAAAATAATTTAAAGATTTGTCATATATTCTTTTTATGGCACATTCGAAACTAGATTTCTATCCGTCTTCAATAGTTCGTTAAATACAAAATAATACTGTGATATTCAAGCTATCAAGCCTTATGTCTTCTAACGGCTAATCCACAATCTAAACATAAGAAAATGTTTAGCAGAAGACACATTTTCCTAATCAAATAATGTTGGTGGTTATAATGCAAATCTGCTGCCAGTGCAATATTGTTTAGAAATTAGCAGAAATGGGTAACGGTTATTTGAAGTGCACAGTGTGAATATCATATATTTACGAACATCAAAGATAGTTATACTTAAATAAAACTAAACCTAGTAGTTAGTAATTAAGGGATTCAACAAACCAAGCGCTGTTAGGTAAAGCTGCCTGAGGTGCTAGGGATTCTATCTCATGGCTTTCGGAGCGACAGAATAGTTATGACAAAATGTAATGCTTACCTGACATTTTATGAGTGCCATTCCGCCATATTACGCTGGGAATGGGCTTCCCACCGCCGGATTCGCAGGTTAGTGCCAATTCTTCCCCTTCTACAAAAGGTCCAATTGAGGAAGCGTTACGAAGCTCGATTCCATCGTCCCTTGTAATCTTCACATACTCTGGTTTTACTGCAAACACACACAAGCAAGAACATTTTACATAAGTAATAAATTACAAACTTCACAAAAACTTGTACACTATTTTACTTTACTGCTAAACATTTTGCCGAACACAGTCTGCAACAGAACCAAGTTTTAATTTATTAATACAGCAATAATTAATCAAAATTTTTTGTAATTTAACAAAGTAGAGATACTGTGTATATATGTATGATGAAGAACCGGAAGAGTATAATCCGAAACCTATATAGATATCTGTTACTATCCGCGTCGAATCTTTTGCATATGGCAATGATCAATAGGAGAGAGCTGTGTGCTTGTGTGTGAGAGACAATGAATGTAACACGCAGCATACCACAAGAATAGCATGCGAGTTATCGAGAGCTATTAAGCGTATCTGTTAAAAATCTAAATATAATGTTGCTATTTGGCAAAACCAAATAAATCGCAATAGAAATGTATTTATTTATTTATTTATTTATTTATTTATTTATTTATTTATTTATTTATTTATTTATTTATTTATTTATTTATTTATTTATTTATTTATTTATTTATTTATTTATTTATTTATTTATTTATTTATTTATTTATTTATTTATTTATTTATTTATTTATTTATTTATTTATTTATTTATTTATTTATTTATTTATTTATTTATTTATTTATTTATTTATTTATTTATTTATTTATTTATTTATTTATTTATTTATTTATTTATTTATTTATTTATTTATTTATTTATTTATTTATTTATTTATTTATTTATTTATTTATTTATTTATTTATTTATTTATTTATTTATTTATTTATTTATTTATTTATTTATTTATTTACTCATTCATTCATTCATTTACTTTTTTATTTCTTTATTTACGTCCTACAACGTTAAGTCATATAGGACAATGAATGAAAGGGGTGAAGTGATGCTCAAAAGAGTCCGGGATCCATTGAGCTTAGAGTTACCCAGCATTCGCCTAGCGACCTGGGAAAACTCCGATGAAACCTATGGGTCAGGTTGGTCGGTTACGGGAATCGAACCCGGGCCTCCCGAATGCGGACCACAGACGATACCCCATGAGCCATCCTGCTCAGTAGTGTTGGGGCTAATTTGAGATCAGTCCGGCGAACTCACTGGCAGGGTGAACCTGTATCACTTAGAAGCACATACAGATGTAGTATAATATACAACACAAAGTACAGCGGCAGGTGCATAATACAAAATGCTGAACTGGACATACTAACTCTATATTATTTAAAGTTTCCAGTGAAGCTTCTTTGTGTTACGCGAGTGGATAAGTACAAGCAACCATATGAAGTAGCGCGAATCATTGACAACCAGTAAAATGAACATAGCTAAATCCGTCATGTATTGGAAAGCTTATTTAAATTCGTGAGAAGTTGCAGAGATGCCAGTAACTAGGACAGCCAGCACCAACGGGACTTTTCAAGCCCCATACAAGAGGAACCACAAGAAAAAAAAAACTGTTCATTTCTCCTGCAACAGCGCAACTCCATAAACCATTTTCAGATGGTCCAAACCTCTTTTCGAGGCGGACCCTGACATAATAGCACCTCCACAGCCATTAAATCCAGGAATGCATCGAAAGACGCTGAGACAAAGGAGGTAAGAGCGGACCTAAAGAGAACGCTATACGCTTTGATATTTTGTCACGTCACGCCCCCATCTCCTTATATGTTTGCTTAGATTACTGCTGATTCTCTGGTGTGAAAATTAGTCTTTCGTAGCCTCAATGGTCTCTCTCTCTCTCTCTCTCTCTCTCTCTCTCTCTCTCTCTCTCTCTCTCTCTCTCTCTCTCTCTCTCTCTCTCTCTCTCTCTCTCTCTCTCTCTCTCTCTCTCTCTCTCTCTCTCTCTCTCTCTCTCTCTCTCTCTCTCTCTCTCTCTCTCTCTCTCTCTCTCTCTCTCTCTCTCTCTGTAATTTACGTCTCCAACGCTTAGTCATCGGGCGGTGAATGAATTGGGTGAAATGATGCTCAAAGGATTCCAGGAGCCATGGAGCTTAGAGTTACCCGACATTCGTCTTGAAGGATAAAGGAAAACCCCGGACCTCGAGATTCGAACTCGGGACCTCTTACCTCAACGTTTTTCTGCCAATTTTCAGCCTCACACCTTTCGGTAATGGAGCCAATCTGTCAACGTTGTCCGTTTTGATGTCCCACGCTGGGCTTCCTCTGCAGGTGTATCCCTCTCAGTTTTGTCTACCTCTACGATGCAGGATGTTCTCCTAGTGTATATATTTTAACGTTATTAATATTAAGTTTATTTGTGCGTGTGTGTTCTTTTTTGTGTCGGCTTGCTATATGCAGTGTGCACTTTGTTCTTGCAGGTAGTGGAACAAGCAATACCTATGTCATTGGAGACAAGTATGACACGACAAATGTCGTTTATGATATTTTGTGAAAATATCACATATTTACTTACAACAAAAGAAAACACTTAGTAGGCTCCAGAGTATGCATTCACTAATGAGTTGCAAGTTTGCTAATTTATGCGCAAGTTGTGTCAATTTGCGTTAAACTATAAGAAAAATACATCTGTCTACAGCTATGTTGTAGTTATTAATATTACGTAACTAAATCTTGCGTTTTCGGCTTAGTATCGAATTTTATATCACATCTTTGCACAACACTACGCCACACACTTGTGTTACATGCTGCGTCGTGCATGAGCTACAACTATTTTAAACAACTTCTGCGGTTTATTTAAATGAAAGCGCCTAAGCCATAGTGGTCTTTGCTTTACACAACGTAACCGATCGCATAATATACACAACATATTTATATACACAAATAGAGTGTGTGTGTACACCGTTAGCTCTTTAAACTTCAATCAAACATTCTGTAAATTCTCTTTGTTACTGGTTTATAGACTTATTCTGTTCCAAGGGCTTCTTTTTTGTTTGTATCCTGTCTCCTGAACTTCTTTTCCTTGCATGTCTAGGAATACATACTGCTGGTTATAGTACTTACATTGACTTAAAATTTTAATTACATCAGTAACCCTGCACATTTCCTGACAACTACGTGTATGAATTTATATATACATATATTTATATATTTATATTATGTTAGCACATTAATGCATTATTTAGTGACTATACAAGTGTTAGGAATGATACCCGCACACCACCTCGTTTGCTAGTTGCATGAAAACGGGCAAGCGATTTGACCCAGTACATTTTCGACTGCGACAAAATTTGAAACGTGTTTACGACAATCGATCGTGGTTCCCCTGTCTGAAATGGAGTTCGAGGTTGATCAGAGAACAAAGGACTTAATCGTGCATGAGAGAATGCCATGGAAGATCCATCAGTACCGTGTAGTAGATAGCAAGTACTAACGTTTATTGGTATAGGCAACAGAGTCGCTAATTTGTAACATATGCACGCTGAGAATCATTCAGGCACCTGCGAGCTTAAGGTGCGAAGCTAAGCGCTAATTAGACTTGGTTTGTAGTTTCGCGCAATGGGAAGGATAAAATAAGCATCCCTACGGGAAAAAGGGCTGAGTCCCTGAGCCACCAATTAGTCGAGAAAATCCAGAATGCTAAATAAGAAATGAAACTTGGGAATTTGTACTACTGCAGATACGCAACAATTTGTAATGGAAACAACTTTTCAGATATTCATGAAGTAGAATGTGTAAACGTATTTTTTTCCTTTATAATCCGGAGGTTCCTGGTTAGATTCCTGGCTGGAGGATAGGGAGTTTTCTTTAGTGAATATTGTTTCCCACTCTCCTTATGGCCTGGATGTATGAGTGAAGGATTTGTGCGGTTTCAATATAAATATGACATGCTAATGGGTATATGATCCCTGACGATCTAAAGAAAATAAACACATTGTGTTAATAAATATTTTGCTAACGGATGTACGAGATTGTACCACTGAGGTATGCTTTCTATCTTCCTCAGATTCGGGTACAAAATACTCCTAAATGAATAATTATCAATACATTTTACTAATAATTATTTCATTACGTCAATGATCCTTCATTTTTCATAAAAGACGCCTGAAAAAAAGGAGATGAGCTGGAATTTGGAATTCTGTACGTATGAAGATTACAAGGAGGACATATATGGAACACAAATGCCGATATGAGGAACACGCATGGACCGATTACAAAGCCTGGGTTTATTGAAGAATTATTTTATCATTCTACCATCCATGTACATATATTTGGTACCACAAATTGTTGTTGCTTTGAGACACACAAAAATAAATTAAACAATAACATTCTTTCAAAATTACTATGTTATATCCATAATCTTTCATGCTGGTTGTTCGTTCTCTGGATGCCACCAGGCAACACTGGAAAGCTGCTAAACTTTTTGGACTACAAGTAGTTATTAGTTTGTAATTAATGTATGTTGTTTCCCCACCAAAAGTACTTGAGTTTGCAAAGATCGTATAATGTGTTCAATCCATTTTCTTGGCTTTTTATAAGTGCTGTGTACAAAGCGAGATATTCCTTAATGCTGGCGTACATACCAGTAAATCAACTGACATAGAGCTCTCGGTTTTGCGCACATTTAAAAGCCACCGGCCTAGTCCTGATTTGAACCTACGAGTTTGAGAGCAGTAGACCAATGTCTAACCAGCAGAACCACCAGGACCTATTAATTGAGATCAACGTTTGCGTAAATGTTTTTCTTACAATGTTTTTCTTCAAATGCTTTTCTTCCCAACACAATGGGAAAAATTACTGAATAACGTCATCATTCTAAAAATACAACAAGTAAAGAAACTGGAAAGATTGAGTCAGACTGAAAAATTCAATATCATAGCCTGAATTTGAACCACGGATCTTCTGGTTGCCGTCCAGCTGCTCTAACTCTTGAGCTACTGTGGCCATAGTGCCGATATGACATTAAATTCTGCAACTGACTCGTAATTTTCCCGGTAAACCACTTAGGAGTTCTCATAAACACAACTACCTTAATGGCGACTTACATCGTTTAAATAGTTTAAGGTCCGGGCTTTTTATAGTTAACCACTATTAGGTCATTTAATGGAAATTAATTGTTGTTTAATTCTTGTTGAATTTATTGTCATATTGGCACGTTGGCCACAGTAGCTCAAGTGTTAGAGCGGCTTGACGGCAACTAGAAGATCCGTGGTTCAAATTCAGGCTATGACATTGAATTTTTCAGTATGACTCAATTTCTATATACTTTGGCCTACACACGGCTAGTGAGAAAGAACAATTAATTTCCAAGAAAAGAAAATGTTAAAACTATGATATCAGATACCTAAAAATGGCTGGTTCCACAAAACGATATATTTGTGCAGCAATATTGGGCTATTTCTTATGTTTTACTCATTACATGCACTTATAGAAAATTTCTTCCGAGTAAAGAGGAACTGATTGGTTATTCTCACAGAATTGAAGTTATATTTATATTTGTCATATATCTTGAAGATACGGTGTTTTTATTAAAATCGTTAGAGCCATTTCTGAAACATTGAGAATTATGGAACATATATAATATAAAACGTGCTTTCCAGCGGGGACACCTTCAAGAAAATTTTCGTGCAGCACATCTAGATGATGCTGATTTTAAACACCAAATTTGGTATTTAGTGCTTTGGAGATAAGTTGTTCACACACAAACACAAAATTTTCTAAAATGATTTAACTTCAGGAGGGCTTCAAAACATGTATTTCTAGCAAAATCTCAACTGAATATTTTTATATAAGTGGAAGGCAATATTTTTATACATACTGGTCTATTTCTGTAAATCACTAGGTAGACTTAACCTACCCATATTGGAATGGAAAAGTACTACCTTAAATTTGTAGTCTTCATTGAATATCTCTACATCTCGTTCATAAACACACTAATGTAAAATACAGCATAAATCGAGTCATACTTCAGGTATTCTTGGGTACTTTGTAAGGGTGGAAACTGTACCTCAGGCTACATTGGGTATCGAAAATTTCTACCTGCTCTCATTAATATTAAGCCATAAAGTAATGTCAAATTGCGTTTTCAGGTTATTAAATACTTGCGGAAGTTCCCCAGTCGCTGCTTACCTACATTATATATGCCAGTCCCAGAAGCAAAATTATTACTTCACAAAACAAAAACAAAAACATTCTCATGGATTTCTCTTCAAAATACTACCTGTAGTTACAATAGGTCAACTACTTCATATTAATCGAAATAGATATTTGTAGAAACTACTGTTTTATATGGTTTCTTGGAGTTTCAATGGCAATAGGTAAATACAACAGATAAACGCATCTAATCTTCTAAGGACCAGTCGCTATGTAATGGCTTTATAATTTCGTCCTCTTTGCATAGTCAGAAGCAAAGTTCTAATTCGTTTCGCTAACCTAACTTTCTCTACTCTTCTAAAAGCTATTCTTACAAACGGATACTCCTCTGACTAATTTATGTTAATTGGGACAAATATTTGCAGAAATTGTCGTATTGCATATTGTCACTGAGGCAGCGAATGCCTACCGTAAACGAATTAAGTGTAAATCATCCCATTTCACCATTTCGTTGCTTGCTGCGGGAGGAGCAAAGCAGTGGAACATTCAACGACAGCCACTAATCTATGTTTCATATAACCTTGCCCCGCTGACATGTATCACTCCGCGTGCAACTAACTTCCCCCTCATCCTAATTGGCTAATGCTTTCGCGCCATAGGCCATAGGCGGTGCTTTCCCGTCACATTGAAACCTGCAGTAAACGTCATAATAATTGCCTGGAAGATAGAAATAATAATATGAAGGCATGCAAAAATAATGAATTTTATAATGAAACTGAGCAAGTTGAAACTGAGTGAATGAGCAATGAAACTGGAACAAGTTTATAATGAAAGACTTTCGGACTTTTCCACTGGGATTTTCTTAAACCAGCACACATACCTTGCAGAAATGCTTGTCTTTCATTCTTAAAAGTCGTGACACGCCATACTTGTCGTGTGTCCTTCGTTCACCCAAGTCTCGTCAAGGTAGTGTACTTTGCGATTTGGACAAATTGAATGTCCTTAAATAACGTCTTCGCCACAAAGCAATATCGCCCCTGGAGTGGTAAGTTTTCCTGTTGTCTCAGTTTCATGTCGCGATGTTCCTACGCATCTAACACTCACACGTATAAGTTCAGAGCACAGCTGTTCGACTTCTCTCACAGACAAAGACGGATTGTTCTCTGTGAGTGCATTAAATACATGCAACACAATTCCTTTTTCGCCGCTTTCTAAAGGTTTTCCCTTGCGATACTTCAGCGAAAAATTGGCGGTAGACTCTGCCATTATACACATAATAAGTACACGCGCAATAAGCGATCAATAAAATAATTTTGCTCTCGCATTCGGCATAGCACACCGTCGAATGGCGATTTATGACTAATCCAGTTCAAAACAAGATCATTGATAAAAGTCATATAAACAAATATGTCATCACTACCTCTAAATCACGTGCTATCGTGCCATGTGTTTGAGAGCAAAGGAACCTCCTCTTTACTTCGTTTAAGAATAAACATGCATTTCAGATAAATCAACTCTGTTGCGTAATATATGTCATTGAAATAGTTACGAAAATATACATTTTACAATTCTATTCCAGTATATAAAGACATATCACCATGTTAAATAACGAACTAATTTTTACCGCACAACAGTCTGCACCACAACAGCAGACAATGAAATGTGATAAGGTCACGTGACCGTTAAGAGATACGGGGCAAGCTTACGTGAAACAAGGATTAGGTGAGCATCACGAAGACACAGTACGTGCTTTATTGTTTTGCCCCTCTAAAGTGAAGATTCGACTTCAAATGTTCCATTCCTTCAATTCGAGAGATTTCGGTTTCCAGAACATTCCTCCCGCTGATGGTATAAGAGGGCTCTAAACACAGCCTCGGGTAGCTGCTAGTTATGGGTTGATCATTGAGTATTGAAGTTGTGAATAAGTTCAGCTTTGTTGAACAGTTGTGAATTAGTCGGCCAGCCAGAATAGCGTTAAAGTGAAGATTTAGTTGACCAAGAATCTGCAAACCGCGAGTTTAGTAAGCGTCGCTGTGGCAAGGGACGTGTTTGCTCTGTGAATTTGTATAACGTGAAAATTATTGTAAGTTAACATTGGGCTAACGATTGTAGTGGCAAATAAATTCAGTTTGTTGCAACTTCGTATTGTCATTTAGTCACACTATTTTGCAGTGGAAACATTGGGAATAAGCTGAAGCTCTAATCAAATATTTGTTGAATAGTTGAGAGTGAGGATCTTCTTGAAGATCCAGGGAGAATTCTGATCCTAAATGCCAAATTTGGTATTTAGCCGACTATTGGTTTTTAAGTTTTGATCTTTATAGTTACTTACATACAAAATATTGTTTTATTATTTAAGAGGACCCGGAATTTCCCGTGAACCTTGACCTTGGATTTTAGATGGAATGCAACACCACTTAGTATTCATAATAGTGAAAATTTATCATTTACCAGTATATAAACAGCTGAGAGATTTTCACACAGTTCTCGTTTATCAGAGTGCCACTTACCATTTTGAGAAAATGTAATAGTTAATGTATAGCGTTTCCTTAAATTTACGTCCTTCAGCATTAAGTTATATCGGACGATGAATGAAATGGGTGAAATGGTACTCAAATGAGTTCAGGGCCCATATAGCTTGGAGCTACCCAACATTCTCTTTCAGGATAAGGGAAACCCCCGGAAAGAATCTTGTCCAGATAACTAAACCTTACCGAGATTCGAACTCGGGACCCCTTGAGCGTGAGGCAGGCACCATACTACCCACGCTACAGAGGCGAGCATAAAGCGTTAGGTATATATGATAACATAATACGAAGGCTCAGAAGTGATAATGTTTTACGATATTCCCAAATAGGTTCATAGATATTTTATTTTGGAATAAGGTTTCCAAAATTATTTATTGCAATGCAAAGGTACCGTCAGTCAAGAAGTTAAAAGTAACAAAATCAGAGTAACAACTAAATACGAAGCACTGAGTATAATGGCCTTTACAAGATTAATCAACTTGTAACTGCCGATTCCCTGTTAGTAGGTATGCTAGCAGCAGCGGAGACAGGGAGCACAATTGACAGAAGGGCAAGCAACTCGATTCTCTCTGGAGCATTGACTGCTGTTGTGTGCAGGGGCTGACAGGTGCTCTTGGCATCTTGAGGTTTGTACCCCAAACCCCTCTAAATCTCTCCCTGAAAATCAACATTTCACTTTACACAGAATAAGCATTTGGTCTGGTTTGTTTCAAACCTCCGATGATGCTCCATGTATTTGATTATCGTAACTAATCAACATGAATTAAATAAAGCTTCAATAATTCATTTCGAAGCACGAAAAGGGGAGAAAGAATGAAGAATAACGAACAGTATGGTATACTTCTGCTATTACCAACAATAACTGTTGTTTATTTTGTTATTTGTAAATACATCTGTAAAGTAAAGGCGAAAGTGAGCTTTAAAATGCCAGACACCGGTAGAAATGCTATATATCTTCCCTTAAGTCATGTTTTAAAATTGTTTAAGTTATCAAGCGGATATTATTCTGGACTATACACAAGATTTAGTAATGGTCATTTACTGTAAAAAGAACAAATTATCCAGGTATATTCCCTCAAAAATGAAACAACAGCATTATTGTTACCGCAAATCTGTTGTTTTTTTTACCGCTGACATTTTTCATTGTATATCCCAGTAATCGTAGTACTCCAAGTGGGTTTTACTATGGGACCTCAAATATCTCAGACTACATGAATGGTTTTCCAACATACTGCAGTTAGATGAGAGGATTTATTGCGCTGTGGTATCCTAGTGGCACGGAAAGCCAAAGGGCCGCCCCGTGGCTCAGTGGTCAGACCGCTTGGCTCTCACCAAGGCGGCCCGGGTTCGATCCCAGGCGACCGCAAAGTGAGATTTGTGGTGGACAACACGGCGCTCGGGCGGGTTTTCTCCGAAACCTCCGGTTTCCCCCGCCATCTCATTCCACCGATGCTCCATCTTCATCTCATGTATCATCAGTGTCACCGCCTGCAGTGCCGTATGTAGTAAAAGCGGGCGTTAAGCACTACACACTTAAACACTACACACGGAAAGCCAAGGTTCAAAGGTTCGCGGCCCTGCCAAAGCACTGGAATACTGAAGTCTGGTTTAAGTCTCCAAAAAATGGATTCCACCACTCGTCTACATGAGTGCAGGTATACGATGCGGACGGACGTGTTTTGTGTGCACTTCCGTGTGTTTCAGATTACCCTGTGTTTAACTATGGAATTAAATTCTTTTTGTGAACCGTATTTTCACAATCAGTGCAAGAAGTTTATTCACTAACGTGTGTACTAGTGCCCTTTCGGCACAATGAGTTTCTTTCTCTCTGTTTTTTTTTTCCGTTACTTATTATGTCTCTCACAGCGGACACTAACGACCATCACATACTTTCAGCTATCGATATGGTTTATCATACCACTAGTGAATTCTCAGAGCAACCAGCGCCTCTACAGCCAGCTCAGCCAATGTCTACGCAGCCATGCCTGGTTTCTTGCACCCCTACTCTCAATTCTAATTCACAAATACGTCAATTTCCCTTACGCCCGTCACAACTATATCCTACCAAGTCATCTACTGCTACAGTGACTGTTAGAACTACCAGTGACGTTACCATGCATGAGACTGCCCCATCTAACAGTTCACCCTCAGCAAGCTCTAATTGCGTTGCCAATCACGTTATTCCTGCAGCCATCCTGAGTAAGCGCAGATGCACTGCCACGCCACCACAACAAAGTGCCCCCCGCTAGGCTTACTCTGTTTCTACGCACAACCGTTTCAAATTATTAGTCGATAACAATGCCATGGACGAGACCAGCACTGCCACGACCCCCAGGGAACAAAATTCCACCAATTTGCTTACGCAACATTAGAAACTATCAATTACTGTTTCAGGACCTAAAAATTAATGTTACCTCTGAATTTCATACAGAGCTTTGCGGGTCCCTCTATTTCAGATGACCTTCGCAAACTTACTACCTACTTCAACACCATTCAACTGGAATACTACACTTTTAGACATCCTACAGATGAAATTTTTTCAGTAATTATACGCGACATCTCTCTTTCGCTCACTGATAAGGAAATATATGAAGAACTATGCTCACAGAACTATCCATTGCGGAAGGTCACTCGTCTTCTGTACCGGACGAAACAACCCATTCCTCTCTGTGCGCTGGAATTATTAAACAGCGATGATGGTGAAGCTATTCTTAACCTAACTCGCCGGTTCTACAGTGTTGTGAAGGTGGAACACCGCCATAATACCATTGACTTTTCGGAGTGCACTCGCTGTCAGAATTATGGTCATAAAAAGAACTATGGTCAGCTGACTCGAAGGTGTGTCCGCTATCTCGAAAATCATCTCTTTTCACAGTGCACTAAACCAAAGGATACTCCAGATCAGTGTGTGCACTGTCATGAGAACCATTTAGCTAACTACCGTGGGTGTCGGCATTATTTGGAACTGAAATCCCGGACCCAAAACAGCAACGCCAGGCAACCACCTGGCAATTCTCGTCGCACCCGCGCACTACGCCAATCTGATAATTCTGCACAGCAACCTTCACAACTACCAGCTATATCACCAGTACCTCCAACTTCTCCAGAAACCTATGCTTCTGTAACTTCTGCTTCCTCAACTCGACGTGCTACTGCACAACCAGAACCCTCTGACTCCTCATCCCTCTCGGCTCTGCTAAATAGCCTGTTCACTCAACTTCTGAATTCTTTATCCACGCTTCTCACTCCTTTCTTACCCCAACTCACCCAATGTTTCCAAAATGCTCTTCTATCTAATTTCCGCCATGTTGGCGTGTAATAGGCCATCTCTTTCGTCACTTACTCTCCTGAAATGGAACGCTAATGTCAACCGCGCAAAACGCGCCTTCTTTGCTGCCTTTCTGAGTTTGCACAATATAGATGCTGCTTATATGACCGAAATTCATCTTCTCCCAAATGAACGTTTTTCTGTTCCAGGCTACAGAACCTATAGGTTCGATCGGAATGCACCTTCCACATCTGGGTGAGTAGCTGTGCTAGTTAAGCGTTCTCTGTCTCATCATGAAATCTCCTTACCTGTGATCTCCAGCTTTGAGGTCATGGGTGTTAAACTCTCTCTTCGCAATAGCAGTGATCTCATTCTCATGAGTGCCTACAAGCCCCCAAATAGCTTAACATGCACTATTTCTCTCTACTCTTCCCAGCAGAAAACTGCACTCTCTTGCTACTTGATCTGAATTCCAAGCATACTTCTTGGGTCTGTAGGGTCACAAACCCGAATGGGCGTCGTCTGTTCGACACTATTAATGCCACTGGGCTTCACGTGCTGCCTCCCACTGAGCCGACTTACTATTCTGGCAACCCACAGGTAGCTCCTGGCAGTTTAGACATTGGCGTACATCGTAATATACGATTACCTGCATTGATTACTTCACTGACAATGATCGATTCCGACCATTGTCCAGTATTGGCCAGATTTAGCCTCACTCCAGACCTCTTGCCACAAAATCCTCGTCTGATCAATGGTTTTGTCAACTGGGACTGTTTTCGCACACATCTGGATGCTGCACTCCACACATCTTATCCATTGGGTACTGCGAATGCTATTGGCACTGTCGTTCACAATTTTACCTCTGCCCTCTCTTCAAGTGTACGATGCTCTACTATCCGCAACAATCAACCTCGCCACTCCCCATCCTTGCCTATGCATATTACTCAACTCATCCAAGAGAAACATCGCATTCATCGATTGTGGCAACGTTATCGTCAACCCTGGCCACACCAAAGATCAAATAGTTTCATTCGGAAAGTACGGAATGCACCAGACCAACACCGCTTTCAGGAGTACCAGCGACAATTAGCCAATATCCGTCCCGGCGATCACACTTTATGGAAAGGATTCTCCAAGAGCCGACAGTGATTCCACTTCTAAAAGTTGAAGGGACACTTTTGAGTGGCTGTGCTGCTAACTGTGAAGCTCTAGCTACCCATTATGAGCGTACATTTACGCCGAACACATTCTAGGATCCTGATATTCCCTCTTCCGTGGGCATAGAACTGCTTAATTACCAGCTTCGTCGAACAGTGCACAAGATAATTTCGTTCACTAGTCCACGTGAACTGACCCGCTTTATCCATCGACCTCCCATTAAAAGATCTCCCGGTCATGACCTTATCCCCAAAGTTGTGCTGCGAAATTTTACAGACAAGGCACTGGCTTATTTATCATCAATCTTCAATGCTGCGCTATGCATTGGTTATTTTCCATCTACATGGCAACAGGCTGAAATTATCGTCTTCCACAAGCCCAACAAGCCTAGAAACCTTTCCTCAAGTTATAGACCAATCAGTTTATTACCTACCCTTTCTAAGCTTTTTTAAAATATTATTCATAAACGTTCTTCTCATTTTTTGATTCAAAATCAGATAATTCCGTCTATTCAGTTTGGCTTTCGCCCGAAGCACGCTACCACTTATCAATTGCTTAGAATCACGCAGTCTATCATACAAGGTTTCGAAAGCAGGCACTACACTGTAGCAGTATTCCTAGATATCGCCCAGGCATTCGATAAGGTGTGGCACACTGAGCTACTATTTAAAACACATCGCATTGGTCTCCCATATTATCTTCTACAAATCATTGCAAGTTTTCTCACAGATAAAACTTTTGTGATGCGCATTGCTGGCTTCACATCCACCCGACGGCCCATCTTAACAGGTGTCCCTCAATTTTCAGTACTAGCACCACACCTATTTAATATCCACACTTATGATCTTCCTGCTATAGCTCCAATTTGCACAGCTTTATATGCTGATGACACTGGTCTCTTTTATTCTCACTCCGATACCGTCATGCTATTCATGAACTACAAACTGCCCTGGATCGACCAGCTCACTGGTTTTCTAACTGGCGCATTACCCTTAACACAAACAAGACAGAGGTTAAGATGTTCTCTTTACGTCCTTATAGGGATCCTCCTTCACTACAGCTGCTCGGGGAACAACTCTTATGGATACCCACCAGTGTGCCAGTGAAGTATCTTGGAGTGCTACTGGACACTCGACTAACTTGGAACGCCCATATCTGTTGGTCTGTTACACTTCGAGTCTGCACGGCTCTCAAAACTGTACCCTTTAATCAACAGGCGCACCTCACTTGGTTATGAATCCTCCCATCTTCTTTACAAATCTCTAGTCCGTCCATATTTTTACCTATGCACCTCCAGCAAGACTAATCTCCGCCGACTGCATGTATTACAAAACAGGGTGCTCCGTCCAGCTACAAATTCTCCATGGTTCGTCAGAAACCAACAACTTCATTACGAGTTTGGTCTTCTACGCGTTCAGCAGTACATCCGCCGGATGGCACGACCTTCCTTTTACCATCTCCAGGAGGTCCTTGGAGCTGTTACCTACAATCCCGGCGCTCGCACTCCTCAACCAACTCGCCTCAAGCGCAGACTGTAACAAGATCTTCTCCTGACTGACCTCTCCAGTAAAGACGACCCAGACGAGTGGTACCTATCAAACTTAAGGTCCTCAATTTGTGTTATAGTGATCCTGCCATATTTAGCTAGAGTAGTCGTTTACTACCTCAATTGTTATTTGTAGTGTTACTAAGTGCCTGAATAACAATCATCTGTAAAGCATACTTGCTGATTGATAGATAACAAAAAATATAAAAAACACCACTCGTCTGTTATTGCCTAGGGTGCGTACAAATACGTATGTACGTTAATAGTGAGCTATTTAATTTAATTGAGATATATGCTAACAAAACTGTAAACAAATGTAAAGGGTCATGTAAGTCTTCAGTAATATGAGAAAGATTTTCAGTTTAAGCAGCTTCAGGTGCCCGTAAATTAATAATATATTTTCTGTACGACCACTGCAACACAAACGCTTGAGCCCCATTTTGCTAGGTTTTGGTACTATAAGCAGACACCAACTTGTGATATTTGTGGCTGATGGGCTTAGTTCTCCGAACATTTTGTGGACATGTAACCATCGAAAGATGGTTTACACAGCTCTTAAAATTTTCATCAGTCTGTTACTGAAACGGTTAGTGCACGTAAATTGATCTAATTGGGAAGAGCAGGACCTCGATTTAAAATCACACAAATAACAAATGTGAGCCAGTTTATTTTCACATTCCAACTCGAATCAAATTAGAAGGATAAATAGCTGTAGGCATACAATTTATATGACGTGTCCACCAGTACAATTTTTGACAATCATTTCCCAAATTGTTTGATAAATTTAAGTATAAAAAGGAATAAAACAGCCTTTCTGCTATATAAGTTGCTTTCCACTGTATAACGGTAAATGCAGAAAGTCGGTCCAGTAAAAGTGCATATTCCTGTACTTTGGAATGTTTCTATAAAACGGGTCCGTACTGCTAGGATTAAATATATCAGTTTGCCTTATGTATCTGGGTTAACTTAATTTCATATATATTTTGTGATTTACATTGTGGCAGAATTCGGATGTGTTAATTAATGAACGTATCCCCTTGAAAAATCAAAAATAACCAAAAGTAATTGGCAGAAAATCAATTTTATATCTAGTAGACTTAAACACTACTTAAACTTTTTGTTTTTTTGTTTTTTCCTAAGCGAATGTTAAGGGTCAATTTGCTTTGTACTATAGTTTACACACATACAAGTGAACGAGAAAATCTCAAGAAACAAAAAGATGAAGATAATAAATGTGATCAACGGCATATGTGTAATCGCTTTCATTTTATAAGTATATCTTTCTTATTTTCCTTTTGCTCCCAGGGTACTACCACACTTAATACATATTAATGAAAAGGGGATCTTTATTTGATGATTCTGTCATTACTTTAAAACAACCACATGCTTTGCAATAATGCCACTTTGGCTTCGTGCAAGCCAACCCAAACTAAAAACTCCGCTTCCTAAGGTACGCCATTCCTTAAAGATTTTAATTAAACAGATACATGAATCCAAGCTTAATGATCCTTTACGCTTCCTTTATATGACACTATATCTGCCCAGGCACCAGACATATAAACTCTTTACCTTTACATCTTGAAAGTCATATCGTTACGCTGAAAGTTCACGTAAAGGTTGGAATCCCTGATATTACGTGGAGAAACATATCAAGAACATATCAAGAGACGTTGGAATTGGGGAGCGTCAATACATTTACCTAATGCGATCATTTCCAGCAGAGGAGGAGGTTCTAGAGCCTTCAATCTAAAGGAACGGCTTTTCACAAAAGCGCTATACGATTTTATACTCATTTTTATCATTCGACTTTAATTTGTCATTCGATGATGCGAGAGCTTGGAAAATGTAAGGGAAATGTTGAATTAAATGAGGTTTCAATACACTGCATACTTCCACTGATCATGTATAACTTTTATTTTTTAACTTAACTGTTTCAGCGGCATGCTCTTTGTTGAACTTGAAAATCCCAAAGCCAAAATTAAGGTGAAGCAATAAATGAAATCGTACACCCGCAGGGTGAACATTTTCAGATGGTACCTAATACTGTCTTTCTAGGAGTTAAGACCGTTCAGACCGGAAATGATCAAATTAACGTAAAGAGAGTGGTCATTTCTCTGTTACAAACCAATAGGTGTGTGCATATACTGATCATCAAAATCCATTGACTACCGTCAAAAGTTATTTATAATATACCCCTAAAATATCTGTATCTTTCGTTTGCATTCATATAAAAGTAAGCTTTCTATTTTTGTTGACAGCTAGTTCACAAAATTCGATTTGTAAAAGTCACTAAAGGGAAGACTAAATAGCAAATATTTCCCAATTAAACATTTATTTCAGTCTTATTTATTACTGACTAGCTGACCCGGTGAACGTTTTACCGCCAATAAAAGTTGCCTGAACTCATCTATATAAATAAAATAAATTCAGATTAATTATTCTGCAATTGGGGTTAAGTTTAAATACAACAAAATTAGAATTAACTTAGTCAATTTAAAGCTTTCTAAAAACAATACTTCCGCCTTATGTTACTGTGCGTAAATATATAAAGATAATTGTTCTCCTACGCATGAACACGCGACGCATAATTAATTGTCCATGAGAGAAACAGGAAAATTCCAAGTTGATTCCCCAAACTTCCAATGACTGCCCTTGCAATTTATTTATGGTCGTCGCAAAAGTCAAACGCACGGGAAACCTTAGACGCTTCCAATCAAAAGGTAAATCCGTTGGAATCATCGGAATACGCGCGATCAATACATCCTCTACTTTGTTCCTTCCCTTGATGATTGTTACCTCGATTACGTTATTAATTAGGCTTTTCTCATTTCCTTTCATTCCACTGCACAGTTGTGTTTGGTTAATGTTACGCAGCATGATCACAACGATCCTAGTTTTAATTTTAATATTGTGTGTTGGGAGTCCAGTCAATTCTGATGAATGTAAAAAACTTTGTGGGGTAGTTGACTACGACATCTTGATTTATAACTGTGTCAACTTATTTGTACGAACACAACTCCCACGGAAGAAACAGACACTCTAGAACGCAATTCTGATATTTCCAACACAACTATTAGCATTACCTGCGTCTCACTGCTCATCAGTATGGCTAGCACGTGACGTAGCTGGTCGCACATTTGACTGAATTTTTTATGTGTAAAATAACGCAAATATCCGCAAAAATTGTTCGTTGCCATCAAAGAATAAATCGCTTAAGCAGAACATCAACAATAGTTGATAAAACAGCTGTAATTTGAAGTCGAAACGGTTTTGCTATTATATTTCTGACTTGAAGGCGGTACTGGATATAATAATGACTATAAGAATTTTCGCCTTACTTCCCATTGTCAGTATAATCGCCTTATAACATATACTATGTAATTTTAATTAATTAGAGCCAACTGAAAAATTCAATGCCACGGCCGGGATTTGAACCTCGGATCTGCAGGTTTCCGTCCAGTTGCTCTTAACCCTTAAGCTACCATGGCCAACATGCCTTCCTGACATTAAATTCTCCAATTGACTCATTAAATTTTCCCGGTAGACCACTTAGTGTTCTCATATTCAAGATAAACATTTGTGGCGACTTACTATTGCAAGTACTTAATCACCAGGATTTTATCGCTGAATATTTTTAATTTAAATTTATATTGGCTCTAATTAATTAAAAATCACCCATATAGCGGAGTAATGTATTTAAAAGGATTAATTCTTTAAGGATTAATTCCTCAATATAAATTTACATTAAAAAATATTCAGCGATAAAATCCTGGTAATTAAGTACTTACAATAGTAAGTCGCCACAAATGTTTATCTTGAATATGAGAACACTAAGTGGTTTACCGGGAAAATTTAATGAGTCAATTGGATAATTTCATGTCAGGACGGCATGTTGGCCATGGTAGCTCAAGGGTTAAGAGCGACTGGACGGAAATCAGGTGATCCGTGGTTCAAATCCCGGCCGTGGCATTGAATTTTTCAGTTGGTTCTAATTAAATAAAAATCACCAATATACCGGATAATGTATTTAAAAGGATTAACTCTTTAAGGATTAATTCGTCAATATAAATTTATATACTGTGCAATCTGTAAGGAGGAAATATGAACCGATTTAGTTTTCATTTTTAGGAGTAATAGCGTTCCTTTAAGGGATATTCTCATTATTTAAGCAGACACTCTCATTTATTGGGTATCACTACAAGCTGCCTAAATAATGGCAGATGTAAGCTTAATGAATATTTTATGCCTTGAACTTCACCTTAGGGCATTTTATTCGAAGCTTTGCGGGGATAAATAACTGTGGTTATTAGTCCCAGTGCTAAGAAGTAGGCTTTCCATGAAAAAAAGAAAAGAAACAGCGTACCTTGAATCTCAAAACACCAGAAGCAACTTCTCTCTGAATTTCCGCTTTATTTTTAAGGATACAATGCGGATCTCTTACTTCCGTGAATGGGAACAAGCTTGCTGCTGGCCAAATAATTCGACACTATGAGAATGTTATGTTGTCTGGTGTCTGAAAATAATTAGATTTTCCCTACCGAGACAGCTATCTCGCTTTCAATACTTCGTAATTAAAAGCTAAATACAACGTTGAGAATTCTTGCTTTAGCGAGGAAGTCTAAAGAATAGAAAGAGCAGCTGCGTTGAGAATACTGCAGGAAACTGGATGGAAAACTTCGATGACGGGTAAATAATCCTAGTCGCGGAATTCCATTTGTCTCATTCTGACAGGCGAAAGTCTACCTTGTGAACCATCGCTTTTAGCACCAAGGGCGAGCTTCTCTACATTTGGCACTAAGAAAAAAAAAACTGAATCGGAAACTCAAAGATGGCAGAGAAGAGAAGAAGGAAAATCTAGATTGATTACCAATGGGACAACATAACTTTGCAGGACAGTCTCAGTAAATTTATTAGCCTTTCTATTTACTCGTTACAGTTCCGATATTCTACCAAATCGTTTCTATTTCTTTTTGCTTCTTTTCTTTTTCTTTGTGTAAATCTACATCACATTCGTGTCATATCGCAAGCCGCCACAACTTCTTTTTTTTTTTTTTTTTTTTTTTTTTTTTTGCTTAAGAAATATGTTGGAAAATCATATTTTTTGCCAGCTTCACACAGAAGCACAGAAAAATTCAGTCATTTATAGTCAACTAACTTATTCGGGTTAACTGCCATTTTTATCTGTACGGGAAATTGCTTCGACTTCCCTTTTGCGTTAGATGCTGTTCCTATTATATTACAGAGCTGCTGGGAAAATAAAATTACTCCATCCCACCAAAACCAAATACAGCACACTCTGACTTCATTTATCTTAAATTCACTCAATACTGCACGTACTATGGCGCAATACTGCACACTTCTTGACGCAGCTGGTAGAAGCTCTTATGTTGAAAATTGACAAATAAAAAAATTCGTGTATTCTTCAACATTTTACTGCAGAGTATATTTTATCCCTTTAATTGATTTCTATAAACACTATTAGATACGGATGGGACACATTGCGGACAATGACTCCATTGAATGGTCACATAGTGCAAAAGGTTAGATGGAATCTTGTGATAGTATAGTCATAATTGGCACACTGCCATTACCTCTGAATTGCGTATTCGACCTTCAATGACTATAAACTATTATTTTGCCAGCCATAAGCCTAGAAATCTCAAAGTGTTGAAGGTATTTGCATTTGTTGATTCCACTGAACTTGAATATATAAGTTTTACATATGTGCAATGTGCAATTGCACTGCAGATTCAAGAAGCTCAGGTGTGCGCTATGTGACGATTCCTATCTGACAACCCAGAATCTTATCTTAACTGTGTGCGCAAATATTTCACTTATCCGCTAGGAAACACAGCTAATATTCTGAAGCATTTAAACTTGCTAGTTTCGGATTCAGTGGGACAGTTATAAGTGAAAGTACACAAGCAAAAACATTTTAAAAAGTGTTTTATGTAACAGGTGTGGAGATTAGTTTAGGAAATAGAACAG